>CM046949.1:21383864-22603544 GCA_025698515.1 Gossypium sturtianum
AATTTTAGGAAGACCCTTTTTAGCAACTGCTAGAACTAAAATTGACATTGATACAGGCGAACTCATACTTCGTGTAGGTGACGAGACAGTCACTCTTCAAGCTCTTGACTCGGCTAGGACATCGAGTGATGGAGGTGAGAAAGTAAATTCAATTGATAACCAATATG
This sequence comes from Gossypium sturtianum, assembly GCA_025698515.1. Taxonomy (NCBI): domain Eukaryota; kingdom Viridiplantae; phylum Streptophyta; class Magnoliopsida; order Malvales; family Malvaceae; genus Gossypium; species Gossypium sturtianum. The sequence goes on from CM046949.1 coordinate 21,384,032, forward strand.
TTCAACCTTCCTCACAGGAAGCACCACGAAACTACACAACGGAGCCAGATCCTAGACCTCATGCAAAAAAGGAAATAACTCATGAGGAACGAAGGCTTTAGATCGATGAACTAGATGAGTGGAAGACACATTTTAAAGAGAAATTAGGGATACACGCAGCAGAACCAACGCCATTCCATGGGACAAACAAATTTAAGATCGGAGATCATGTATTATTAGATAAAACAGACCCTCGAATATCTCCTTTAGACCTTAATACAAACGAAGAAATCTCTTTTAAGGTAATCAATGTTTTCCCATACGGAACAGTCGAGGTAAGTAATCCTATTTTCGGCACTTTTAAAGTAAACGCTACTCGACTCGAGTTATATCATGATAGTAGAACTGATAGCATGAAAGAGGATGTTCAACTCTTCAAACCACCCTGATTATGCGAATGAGAGGTGAGTCTAGCTTAAGACTTTAAACGAGCGCTTCTCGGGAGGCAACCCGAGCACTAACTCCATTAATTTTTATATTTTTATTCGTTACTTTTGTTTCCCCTTTGTAGTATCTAACTATTAACCAACCAAAGTGTAGGTTTCCGTGCCACACGGCCTTGCACACGGGCGTGGCCATCGTCGTGTGGGCATCACGGATTTACACACTGGCATGACAGAGGTCGTACGAGCAAGGACAAAAAAATCCCCAGGTCACGGACGGCTATAAATTGCCACGACCGTGCGATATGGCCATGGCCGACACTGAAGAAGCCACACGGGCATAAGCCACGCCCGTGCTTTGAGGCCGTGGCCGACACTGAGAAAGAGTCATGGGCGTAGAGACCTTTCACACAGGCGTGGGAGAAACGAACGAGCCACCACACGGCCGTGCGGCGCAACACGCCCACGACACACGGGCGTGGGGATGTACCAAACCTAAAATCTCTATTTAAAAACACCCCTCTCCCTTTCCCACATACTCCCCATTCCTTTTCTTCCATTCCCTTTCACCCTTCTCTTTTCCATTCCTTCTCATTCTCCTGTTCCAAACTCTTCATTTTCACCTTACCTATGTCGAAGAAGCGGAAGGACCCTAGCACAGTATCCCTATGGGAGACCGATCTACACAAGTTCATGCCGGCCGCTTCATTTACTCGACAAGCCGAGGACGCTTGAGGCCATTTAGTTTTTATTTGTCTTTTCTCTTCTCCTTTATTTTCCTTCTCTTTGACTCTCTTATGCTAAATCTAGTTTATTTTATTTTAGTTTCTTAGTGTTAGGTTCTAAAGGCTGCTTGGGAATCACACACCACGGCCTTAGAAATCACACCTACCTCGCCAAACATCTAATGATAAGGACTTTTCAGTCCATTAATCTTCTCTTTTAATTTTATTTTACTTTCTCTTATCTATCTTTTCTTTAAATATATAATTAGTATATTTTGAATTGTTCTTATTATTTCCTGGCTTTTTCTTCACGAGCTACCCAATTTCTTCATCTAGCGCAGCAATTGTGGGCGGCCACCATACCACCAGAAACGCCTCCTCCAACTCGGCCCGAATTCCCCTCGTTTCTTTCCTTGGACTCCACCCAAAATTCAGGAAGTTTCACTCTCCTCCTTACCTTATGATTTTCTTACTACATTGTGGATATTTATCTTTGTACATTGAGGGCAATGTACATCTTAAGTGTGGGGGGTGTATCTTAAAAGTGCCTAACTTTTTGCATTATTGTCAAATCCCTGAATTAGGCCTTGTTCTTAAATAATTTTCTCATATTACGATTAAAATGAAATTTCCTTTGATTTATGATTTTTATTGATATGTTTTGGATTAAGTCATAATTAATTGTACATTGATGATTTAAACTTTAAGATAGTAGAGAATCAAGCATGATAAGTCTATTTTTTTTTTAGAATTAAAAATTTGCTAGGTTGTTAACCTAAATTTAATTATTACCTTGAAGTTTGAAATTTACAAGGTTGATATCAAAAAGCCATAATTTTTGTGAGATTTTGAGCCTTTTAGAGCATATTCTTTTTCTTGCTCACTTTATTGATTATGAGTGTGTCAAAATTGATTTGTTATTCTAGAACTTGCTTCGATTATACATGTCGAGACCACACCTTTGATTTGATATACAGAGATGACAAAGGCACTTAAGTTTTAACCCACTTACTCCACTAAAAGCCTATCCTCACAATTAACCCCTAGTGAACCCCTTTAATCCTAACAACCCTTTTATTGACTCACCCATTAATATTAACCCAAAACCCATCCTGTATTTGTTATCACCATTCCTTGACTCCCTTTTTGTCGAGATTTGATTTTGAGCAGTTGCCTAACTATGTTATATATTTCAGTTGTTAAAGTTCTTTCCTATTACTTGATTTGTTCTTAAAAAAAACGTTAGAAAATCTATTCATCATTAGTTCTATGTTCTATGAGCTTAAAGCAATTAAATTCACATCTTTAAAAGAAGCTCGTGCTATTAGTATTACAATTTTTCAATTAATGTAATTAATCATTATCAGTTCGTTGTTTCTAGTTAGGTAATTTGTCAAGTCAATCTCGATTCTAACCCTCTAATTCAGCCTTTATCCACACCTTTAACCCAAGCCACATTACAACCCTTTTTAAAGACCTTTTGATTTGTGTATCATCTCATATTATAGTGGTGGAGATTTGATTTTCATGCAAGCCTATGGGATTAACTTTTCATGTTTGACTTACGAGTGCTTTATCACAACCTTAAACACTTGAGTGATTTGAGTGAATCTTTAGTGAGGATGTCAACCCTTGTCGATTTTGAATTAGAGGTAATTATTTAGATGAGGGGAAACACCTATGTTTTCATGCTATAAAAATATATGACTTAGATTGTTTGAATCTTTAGGACTCTTTGAGTTGAATCATCCATGAATGAATTATCTATAAATTATGATGAGACATTGTTAATGAGAATCATGAACTGAGGAATGTTAGTTCTTAATTGTAAGTTGAGAATTTTGCTTGAGGACAAGCAAAAGCTTAAGTGTGGGGGTATTTGATAAACCGTAATATGTTCATATTTTAGTCCCATATTTAGGATACTTTTGGATGATTTATTCCCTGAATTGTGGAATTTGGTGCTTCTAATCCTTTATTTTCATGTTTTATACTTAGGAAAGCATAGGAGGATGAAAAGAATGAGAAACGGGCCAAAAACGGACCAAATAGGCCAAAGTAGGAAATCAACACAGCCTGGGGTTTCACCATACGGCCGTGCCTCCCTAGCAGACCCAACCACGGTCTACAATTCGATTCACACGGGCGTGTTGCACGGGCGTGTCCCTGCCGTGGCAAAGAGGAATTTCACTCGGATTAGGATACTTAGAGGCGAAGAAACACATTCCGAAGCCTATATAAACACCCTAAGTATAACCTAAAAGGTGCTTTTTCTGAGAGGGCGTCTAGCTAGGCCAAGGAGCCGAGCCAGAGAGGTCAGAATTATGGGATTTACTCGAAGAAAGCCAGTTGATTCATCTCAAGAAGCCGAAGTCATATTCAAGACGGAGGATCTCTCCTTCAATTCCTTCAGGGGGTTTTAGGGTTTTCTTATGTTTTGTTTTATATTTTCTTCTGAGATGTATTCTTTTATGATTATGAACTAAACCCCTCAGATACCTGAGGGGGATGAAACCTAAGACGAATCTTGTTATTATTTTCTAAACTATATGATAAATACTTGATTTGCTCTTAATTATGTGTTCTTAATTCTTATTTTGATATTTCAGGATATTGATTCAAGTATTGATGTGCTTAGGCAGAGGAGGAATATACCTTGCCTAAGAGTAGATCTAGCATAATTAAGCGAGTTGATCGCAACCCTAGAGATAGGATGATTTAAAATCACGCCGATTAGGGTCAAACCTAATATGAGAGTCCATAGATCGAGTTAATGCAATTCTAGGGGTTTTAATTAGAAAGAGATTTTAATTAATCAACCTAGGGTTAGACGTTAGTAGCCTCGAGAGAGGTATTAATATAAATTAGGGAATCTTACGGATCAGATCAAGTGAATAAATCGTCTGGTTCAGAGTTAAATAACAAGTGAAGTCTAGGTGGATTCCTCCTTGGGTATTGTCTTAATCAATTGGTTTTTCCACAAGTATTTCCCCAATTCATTCTCTTTGTCTTAGCGTCTTTAGCTTAGTAGTCAGTTAATTTTAGATTAAATAACAATTCCCTTAATTCTTAGGCTAAATAATAAGAAGAAATTCAGTATTAGTACTTTTGGTTCCTTTGGGTTCGACAATCCGGTTCTGCCACTAAGCTATACTACTGTTCGATAGGTGCACTTGCCTCAATCGTGGTGATAGTTAGTTTCTAGGCTAGATCATTCATTATATAAATATTAAGACTATCGACAACTACGATCAATGACGATCTATTGATAATTTTTGGAGTAAGGTGAAGCAGGGTCTCATCTGGACCATTCAGGATGAAAGGATGATTAATTTCTGGAATGATGTCTGGTTGCGTGATTCGGGTCCATTAAAACTCTAATACATTGAAAGTGGTCCTCTCGATGAAATCATCTGTGTTTACGGTTTAGTGGACGCGGAAGGAGAATGGAATTCCAATTGGCTTCTAATAGTTCTCCCTAGTAATGTGGTGGATCGAATAAAAGCTTGCAATCCTCCATCAAGTGGTTCGGGGACAAATCATATTTCTTGGAAATGGATGGTTACTAGAAAATTCTCCATCGAAGAGACTTATAAGCATCTTTGTTGTACCACCAGTCCGAATTAGTTCAGGAATAATAAAGTTATTTGGAAGATGAAGACTCCCCAAAGAGTGTGAACCTTTCTGTAGTTGCTTGTTCAGAATAAATTGTTGACAAATGAGGAGCGTACACGGAGAGGTATGACTTTTTTCCTTTTTTTTGAACAATGTAGAAAGATAGTGGAATAATCAATTCATGATGTGAGAGATTGTGATTTCACTCAGTTTGTGTGGAAGTCTTTAATACTTATGACCAGTTGGAATGGTTTCTTTAATTTACATGTTGGGTGTTGGGTACATTGGAATATCATGAATGAAGGGAACCTAAGTATTGACAGGGGCGAATGGCCAACTTTTTTTCTCAATTGTGACCTGGTTTCTTTGGAAAAGTTATAATGGATTCATTTTCAATAATGCTAGTAGAATTAGCCATGAACTCATTGCCTCGACTCTTGCTTGGGCAAAGTCTTTTGGTTTTAGTGGAAATATGGAATAGTTGGCCTATTTTTCTAAAACGGAACAAGGGTGGCAGTGTACTGATTCAGGCTAGATCAAGATTAATGTTGATGGATCGGTATCAATAAGAAATACCAAAGCAGCTATAGGAGGAGCCGTGAGAGATTCAAATGGGAATTGGTTAACGGGTTTTGATATGGTAATAGGGGTGTTCGATGTTTTTCAGATTGAGGCATGAGCGGTTGTGGAAGCTTGAAGTTGGCTTGGTCAAAGGGTTTCACTCAGGTAGAGGTTAATTGTGATAATGCAATGTTAATAGATACTATTTGAAATGGATTCGCATCAATTAGTAACATTGCAGAAGTCCAATTAATACATGAATGGTGCACTAAGGATTGGAAAGTGAAGTTTATACATGTTTTGAGAGAAAGTAACAAGGTAGCTGAGGCCAATGCAGCAGTAGGGAAGTTAAGTCAATTACTTCTTCTCACAGATCCACCACAGTATGTTACGAGACTACTAGAGGAAGATGTTCATAACTCACTATATGAGGAGGCCTCTATCCCCATACATTCCTAGTTTTTTAGGCATGTATTTTCTATTTATCCCTAAAACCTTAATATATTTTAATTAGGTTAGAATGATATTACTTTCCATATAATTAATGAATTTAAAAATAAACACACAAAATCACGTGTAACACATGTGACGTTGATAACTAGTTACACATAAAAGAATATATAGATTTATAATAATTTGAATAAAAAACACTTATATCGGTGTAAAACTAACATGGATTTATATATTTTTATAACTTATTCTACTATTGATATTCTAACAATTCAACCGTTAAATTTCATGTTCTATTAATGTAGATTAAGCATGTTAAGTTTGAAGCAAAGCAATTTTTACTATTTATTTTACATAAAAAACTTTTATCTATTAAATATATATTAATATAGACAATATTTTAGATCGATATGATATAGACATTAAAATAAAAGTATAATTATATTGATAAATTCAATGGTAAAAAATTATGAAAAAAATTATAAAATAGTATTAATTTTAAAATATAGAAAGAAAATAACAAAATACAAAAAGTGTCTAGTTAATAGGGAAAAGATTGTATGAAACAGTGACGCCATGTCACCTGTATCCCTTTCCAATAGTTTTATGCCACATCAGTATTTTCATCCTGAATTTCAGAATTTTCATTTGGAAAGATTTTTTTCAAGATGAAAATACTGATGTGGCATAAAACTATTGGAAAAGGATACAGTCCTAGGTAATAATCATTAATTTTAAGAATCCATATATTTTGTGTTCACACTAACTTCAAATAGAAAACTAAAGACTTGGTTGTCTTTAAAATAGCATGCTTCAATTACAAATTCTGCAATCCCATGAATTGGGTATAATCCTTTTATTTAAGGGTATAGATGTATTAGTAATTAGCATATCTTCTGAGAATAAATTATTTACTTGTTCATGGTACAATTACAATTAACTGTATTGAGCACGTATTTTGCATGAGATTTCATGCAAGTTGACAGGGGTCGAAGGATTCTCCCACTGAACAAGTTCCCTTATTCCTTCTTCAATCATTCGGGTTTCTGCTATCAAAACTTTGATGCAATACCCCATGGCACTCAAACTTAACACCATTTGGCTCTTAATCTCCTTCTCACCTTCAATGCCATGGATCATATCCGCTGCTTCTTTCGAATGTTGAAGAAATGAACTCAAAACCTTGTTCAGCTCATCTTCGTCCTCTTCTGAATCGGAAACCCTGAAAAAATTCGGGCATGGGGGTTTTCCCATCTCGATATCATAAGAGATGCCATCCTTTTGAAGTCCCTTGTCAAGCATAGGGATCGATGTGATATTTCCGAGGCATTTTATTAAAGACCCAACTGACCCTTTGAAGAGTTTAAGGTCACCGTCTAGTTTATTTACAGTTTCCTTCCAAGAAGTTTCGAGTTTTTGTGACTCTTGTTGGAGGAACCTGATTGCATGAGTGCCAAAAAGCAGGAGATCCGACATCTTTGACAAAGACCCAAAAAGCTTACCATGGCAAGCACTATGAAATGGCAAAAACCAAAAATTAGGTTCCACCTCAGCTTCTCCAATGAATTTCCCTAGCTGATTCAAATGGAATTTCAACTTTTTGTGACACTCTACATGATTGGCTTGGAGAGAGAGGTTGTCGATGCATTCATGCAATGTCCCCAAACTTTTAGAGAGCTCGATTTTGGCCAAAGTTGAAGCTCTTTTGGGTTGGAAAAGAAGCTCTACCCCAATCGAACAAGACAATCCAATGAATGTTTCAATGATTCTAACAATGGCGAACTCACTTGGTGGACCAAAGTTTTTCCTTCCCAATATCAGTAGGGCTCCAATGACAGCAGATATTCCACCTGCCTGACCATACATCTTGCTTTGCCTTAGGAAACTTGTGAAGATGAACCAAGGAAGAAGAGACAAAAACCTGATTGGCAAGAACCTTTCGAAAAGAAAGCACCCTATAACTCCATACACTGTCCCCAGAACTGTCCCTTGTGCTTTAATATTTGCTACCTTAAATGTCGCCTCTCTTGCGGCAGCAAAGCTGATTGCAACCGGGAGTCCCGACCAGAATCCATTGGGCTTACTGTATTTCAGCCCAAATAGAACTGCACATCCTAAAGAAAGTGAGAACTTCAAGGCCGGCTTCACCCTTCGGCTATTAAGACCACAGCTGCTCCAAACCTCCTTGAAGGAGAACCCATTTTGTTTCGACTTCCCATTTTCCAGAACCGGTTTTTTGGTCCTTGGCTCCGGCAACGACTTACTATGGAGGAGTTTCATGCAGAATAAGAAGAAAAAAGTGGGTAAATCTTGGTGGGATTGTGGCATTGTTTGGAGAGATTGGAAGAACTTGGTAACATCTTCAGCATTTGATTCCGGAACAGTACTGGAATCACCCGGGACCAAACACTTGGACTGTCTTATGGTACAGCTAATGTGATCTTCTAGCCTGAGCAAGCCGTCTTTGAGTTCTCCATCATCCACCATTAAACTCCCTGGAAATGAAGGAATACTCTCCAAAGCAATTTCCATTCCTCTTAAAGCCATCTCCATTTCTTGCAGGTTCTCCCCTGAGTTCATGTAATAGAGTCTCAGAAACTTGAACGGGAGTTTCTCCCATTTCATGCTCCCCTATTATCCACAAGACCAACGAAAAAGAAAATAAATCAACTTGGTTTCAACTATTATCAACATATCGTAGCGTCAAAACTAGATCTTACTTGGAAGCGTTTAATGCTTTGAACAAGTTTATTTGCGGCGGCGTTTAATAGCTTTGCTTGAGAAATAAAACCAGATGCCGCTGCTTTATCTTGTGCGCAAAGTGCCTTGACGAAAAGCTTCAGCCTCTCCGAGCTGTTCTCCGCCAGTTGTTTGCAGCTTTTCTTGGCCTATACAAATATTATTTCTCTCTCAAAAATCAATGTTGCATTTCACTTTTTTGTAATTATAATAAAAAAGATAAGTTTTAGTATGTTAACAAGTGGAGTTCAAACGTCATAATTTCAACACTCCGTTATGATTTTAGGATTTTCTTTGGGTACGGCATTAATGTACTAAATCCCTACTAGATTTGTCTTCAATGCTCTGCATTCTTCCAAATTTTATATTAAAATGAGGGTTTACATTTAACAGAAATACTTTATATTTTTTAATTTTACCAAGTGTCATTATTATTATTATTTTAAATTTTACTGTATTGAATAATTGTTTTCTTAAATTAAATCTGCCCCTTGTAATGTTAATTGAGATTCTTTTATGACATAATAATAAATCCTGATCATTTTTTTTGGTACCAAAATCCCGATAGATTTAAATTTATGTTTTAAGAATAAATCCTGATAATACTTTGTTCACTAACCTCGCAACAAGCCAATCTTGGGTAAGGAAACATTAAGGCTAAAACGCAAGCCAACACCCCGACCGCAGTGCTAGCCGCCACATGCACCGGATGCATGATTGGTTCCGTTTGGCCACCATTAATGAAACCAATAACATAGACTATAACAATTTGGCCCAACGCTATTCGCTTGGCTACCATGTGAGTTGCTTCCGGCAACACCACTATCATCCCCCCTAAAGCCACCGCAAGGGCCGTGGTTCCACTCGTTAGCTTGGTTGGTCGTATCAACCACAGGCTCAACATAGCTGGTCCAAGGCTCTGGACGGAGGCGTAAAGAGCCAGCCAGCAGCTGTGCAAAGTGTCACCCAACGTGGCGTCCATGACCACTAGGATGACTGTCACGTAGGAAAATGCAGGGAATGCCACTTGACGTTGGACGGAAGCTGGACCGTACAAGGTGATGATGCCTACTATGGTGCAGGCTAAGGCGGTGCGGAAGGAGGAGGCTAGGCAGGTGAGCCATAATGCCCTGGCTCGGTTCGATAGCTGTTGTGCGGTTGGCATTGTGGATATGGAAAGGCAATTGAATTATGAAGAAACAAGACAAGGTTTAGCAATGTGTGTGTGTGTGTCTGTCCTTCTTTGTGGCTTGTTCTACCGAATGATGATTTGGTACGGTGGGGGAAGATTGAGAGCAGGTGTTTGGGTTTTTAACGAAGGGAGAATACAACGTGTGGAACTTTGAGCCACGTGGAACATTAGTTGGTCCACTTGTTTAATGCTTGGTTGAGTCATTTACACTGTTGAATGTCTAGATTATGTAATTAATAATGTTTAGCCGAAATTAAATCCAAGATAATCTTATTATAAATATACAATACTAAGAAAGCAGTAGATGCTTTTTTTTTTTTTTTAATACAAAGAAAGCCATTGCAAATAATATCTTTGATTTAGTGAGAGAAATTTGTATAATATAATGGTTTCTGTTCAAATATTAATATTTTTATATGGTAAATTATTAAATTAAAATTACAAATATTAATAAGTGTTTGCAACACAATTCAAGTTTAAACTTTTATAATAATATTATTAATATTCATTAAATTGTAAAACAAATATGAAGTATACATTGTTCATAAAAAAATAAAATTAAAAACTAATATATTTTAGATTAATAAATATTTTCAAAATTAAGTCAACAAGATACTAATTTTATTGAGTAATGGTTAAAATATTATTACTTTATAAACAAAATTTTATTATTTTGAGTTACTCCTTTTATATAAAAAAATTGGATACACATATTGAATTTTAACCTAAACTCTATGGTTTTAAACACATTTACTTTTTTTATTTCAACTAAAGATTTATTTATTGTTATATCTAACTTTTTATAAACATATTTATACATAATTCTATTTTTTTTACCACCCACACCATAATGTAAATCTTTTTAATTGTTTCAATTTTTCCCTTAAATTTTTTTTATTCATATTCTTATTTTTCAAAACATTTAATAAATATGTATGATATGGAAAAGATTGATAACCTTGATAGAAATGCTTTTATTCGTCAAATTTTCTATTTACATCGATTGCTAATTAAGTTAAACTGCTACTAATTTATTACTAACAACCTATTCATTATCTTTATCAAAATTTACCCAAGTTTTAGCATTGTGCATGTGATTTATATTGGTTAATTTTCTCCCTACTGCTTGAATTTCATTACTTCTCACCTATCTACTATTTACATTTTGTACTTTAGTTACTAGTGTAATGAAAAAACTTATTTATTGCACAATTTTAAACTTGAAATACCAAAGATAAGTTAAAATTATTGTAAAAAATAACATCTTTTCAAAATAAGTTATTTCTCTTTGTTAAAAATAAGTCATGGGAATCGCTAAATATTACCAATCGGTCGAATTAATTTATTGCTAACTCATATAGTATAACATGCATAAAAAATGATATTTTAATAATTTAATTCATGCAAATCATGAATTATATTAAATTTAGAGTAAATTAATATAATTATATGTAGCATATATTAATAAATTAAATGTTTGATTGGATAAAATATTAACCAGTTGTGATATGGTTATTAGGATAGGGATGATTTTGAAGCTTAAGCAATTTGAAAACAAAGATGAAGGAGGACTTTAATTAGGGGTTGGCTAAAAAAACACCCCCAACATACTAAAAAAATACCTTAATAAATAACACACCTTTACTATAATTAATAATTAGTTATTAATTAATGCTCTTTTACTTTATTGATTGGTTAGTAATTAACATCTTTCTACTATAATGATTAAGAATTAATTATCACCTCTCCACTCACTTTTTTATCTCATTTAATTGTTAAACATATTTTTATTATTGTATTATTATTAAATATTATAAGTATTATTATTATTATTATTATTATTATTAAATATATAAGTATTATTATTATTCAACATATTTTTTATTATTATAGGATTATTGTTAAACATATATATGAATACATAAATACAAAAATATGAGCAAAATGCTAAAATATAATAAATTAATATTATTCAACAATAAATCCTTTATAGTTATAACAGGTGTTTTGAGATTACAAGGTTTCAGTTGTCTATAAAATTCCAGACGTGACATATACATGGTTTGCCATCCAGCTGTAGACGGGGCTCTATGGCGGATCCAATAAGCCGAAATGGTAGGCATTGGGTAATCTCCTTCTAATTGTACCATTACATTATGATTATCATATACATGTGCAATTGTAATAGCATGATGGTATTGAAAATGTTCAGGACCTCTCCAAAGAGGAAAGAAAGTTATGTCACCTCGCTTGGTTAAATAATTGAGGATCACCCCAAACCTGTTGGCAATCAGGACACCTGTCGTAGGCATAACCATCCATTGTTCTGCTGGTGCAGGCGATTGTGAGAAACACAGTGAATTACGTAATTCATCGATTCCATCAGTGAAAAATCTAGCATAGACATCATATGAACTCAATAACTCGTCTAGCAGTTGATGTCGAACATAGAGCCACTGATCTTCGCCATAACCAAGACAAACAGATATTGCTCGGAATCTGCAATTTCCATCACCCCTGACATCTTGTACATGTGTGATGTAAAGGTGGAACATATCTGGAATTTCTTTCATTAGTTGATGAGTGTCACATGATTCAGGCATCTAAGTCTGTGAAGTTTGAAACTTGCTCTGATGGCTCCTGGTTTAAGTCTGGAATTTCGGTTACATATGAACTATGTCTTGCAGGTTCTTTGTTCAATTCTACCAGATCCAACCCAACAGATTTTGACGTGGTTGAATGGCTACGTCTTCTGGGAGCTTGGCTTATAGAATCGACTCGTTTTTTTTGTTGTTTCTTCAAGGTTGGTCATCCACGCGTATTTTTTTAAATTGTAGGTTCTTTAATGAGTGTTTTACTCGGCTGGAATATATCTCTTAACTTTCTTAACAGACTTTTTTTCCCGACTTTTGACTGCTTAGTGAAGTTTTCTTTGAACATTTCTAACTCACCGTCACAACAAATATCCTCATTTTCCACAGAAGTTGACGGTGATAAGTCAAGATTCCTCCAGAATACATCTATTGAATCCAACAGAATACACTCACCTGAATTGAAATGCCATTAGTTTATAAAAATTCAATATATAAATAAAATTTAGAAAATAATTGTTAAATATACCACTTGAATTCAAGTAGACTGATAGCATGCAAGCGCATGGTAACCCACAACTATGACGTAGTTTACAACCACAGTTTGAAGAGTCAAGTTGATGTCTACTCGACCGTTGAAGTTCCCCTTCTAGGATATCTAGAGCTTCAAGTGCCACAAAACCCCGCAATAATCTGAAACACGGTAAGTTGTGTCTGTGTTTGAGGACAATTCTACTCTTTTCAAAACTTTCATATATCGATGTAAGTTGAGACTTCACAATCTGATCGATACAACCAACAAATTTATCTAGAGAAGAATTTTTGCACAAAGGTATTTCTTTAGCTTTGCATCTTTGGCTCTCAACTCTATTCGTAGCTCGTTCTCCAAAGTTGAGATGCCGGTCAATCCGCACCAAACACAAACATTTCCTTATATTTGCTTAACCACACTTGATCTAGATATTTTAAAACACGAATTTATATAAATGTTAGTTATGTATAAAAAGTCTTCTAAAACTATAAACAATTATTTATAGAATAACGAGGCTTGTACGGATATTCGCTCAACATTGATTGGAGTTTTACGTAGTTTTCGGTGTACAATATCCACGTTGGAGATTCAACGAGTCTGAGTCCACATAGCACGAAAGGGGTCCCACTCATGTTGCGACTTGATAGATCGCCTACAATGCTTTTAATATTTTTGTAATGTGCCATCTGCATAGTAACCGAGTGGCATCGGGGAAAACTTGTTGGCATGCATTCATCAGAGCCAACTCTTTGTCCGTCACAATAACACGTGTGTCGAAACCATTTTTGAAAAAGGGGGTCAGCTTTGATTTTAAAAATGAAAATAAAAACGAGAGTCGCCACCAATCCTTTTTTGTGAGGTGTGATCGGGTCACCTCGTAAAATAGTTGTTTTTAATAAACGGTTCGATTCATTTAAAACAACGCTTGTTGGTCTACGAAATTCAAAAAAAGGGGTTCGGGAGTCAGTTACGTACGAGGAAGGATTAGCACCCTCGTAACGCCCAAAAATTGGTACCTAATTGATTAGTTAGTGTCTTAGTGTCGAAAATTGAAAGTTTGAGGAAATTTTAAAAATACGATCCTTTGTTATAAAAAAATCGAGAACAGGGCATGTTTTACGTTAATCGAGTTATTCAGATTTATCGAGAAAATTGGGACCCCGTAAGTTAGGGTGCGACTTTTCAAACCTCGAAATACGAAAAATTACTGATTTAAAAAAAACGAAATTTATGTAACATGTATAGATTAAAGCAACGTAAATTGGTAATAAAATGAAAAAATGATGGTACAATATGTGCATGATGAAAGAATAATAAATGCCTTAATGTGAATAACAATAATAAAGACGAAAATAGAATAAAATAAACGAGTCAAAAACGAAGAAAAAAATAAAAATAAAAATAGTAATAAAAATAAAAATAACATAATAATAAGTAATAAATACGAAGAGAAAATATAATTATAATAGTAATAATAAAAATAATATCAATAATAATAGTAATAATAAATAGTAATAATAATAAACAAATAATAGTAGAAATACAAAAATAAAATAAAAAATAAAAGTAAAAATAAAAATAGATAAATAATAGTAATAATAATAATAATAATAGTAATAATGGTAACAAAAATAATAATAGAAATATTAAATAATAATAATACTAATAATATATTAATAGTAATAATAATAAAAATATTAAATAATAATAATAAGATTAATAATAATAATAATTGCAAAAATAACTAAATGGGACTAAATTAAACTTAAAACAAAAGTCTGGGGAAAAATCGGAAATAAAAAGAAAAAGGAAAGGACCTATCTAAACACGCGAATAATAAGGAGGGGCCAAAAGGGAATTTTTCCCTGTTCTCCAAAACGACGTCGTTCAGATAGAGATCTAACTGAAATCGCAATAAGTTATGGGGCAAAAATTAAAAAGACAAAAAACTTGATTTTAAAACAATAAAAAAAGCGGAAGGGCTAAATGTGCAATTAGCCCTTCCATCGAAACGCGCGGATCCTCCTTGCGGGTCGGGTCAAGGCGCGGGTCAGAGGAGCAAAACGACGTCGTTTTGGTGCTTGAAAGGCCTGCCCAAAACGACGTCGTTTTGGAGGCCTATTTAAGGCAATTTTTTTTTTAAAATTTCACTTTTTCATTTGTTTTAAAAAAACACTCCCCTCCCCTTTTCTTTTTCTCTGCAGGGCATAGGAGTCCGACGAGATTTCGGCCAATCGCCGCCGCGCCTCCGCCGCCGGTGCCGCCACATACGGCGGTCGAAAAGTCGGAAAGGTAATTTTTTATATTTTAATATATATTTATATATAACTAGTTAGAAAAGAAAAGAAAATAAAGAAACACTTATGTAAAAATGGTTTCGAAAAGGGAAAAATAAAAGAAAAAAAGGACATTTTGCACGATTCTCCTTTTTTCTCCGATTTGCTTGTTGTTGTTATCTGTTTATCTCTTTTAATCTTTTTGTTGTATTCAAAAAATGTCTGAAAAATACAATAGATTTTGCTTGGCTTTTTATAGCAATTTTTACAACTTGTTTATGTAATGATTCCTTTGTTTTTCGCAGGTGCAAGTGGGCAGTGGATTGTAGTGGCGGTGGCAGAGGCGGTGGACGTGATAGGCGGCTGGTCAGAAGGTCTGACACTCTAGGTGCGGCGCACCTAGGGTTTTCTATTCCCTTGTTTTTTCTGATGGCTGTGGGCTAGGGGTAGATTGGGCTGAATTGGGCTTAATTTTGGGTTTGTTGTTTGGATTATTTTGTAATTGGGTTTAGGGTTAGGCTTGGGTTTGGTCTAGTTTTGGTTATTAGGCTGGCCTGTTTGGTTTCTGACGAGCCCGGGCAAATTGGGCTATTCACAACTGCCCCTCTTTGCTCATTGTCGTGTAACGGGAATAGAGCAAAGACTTCTAAGAAAGACCAATTTTGCCCGGTCTCACCAAGTCTCAACTTCTTTGGTGCTTCTCTTCTTCAGGTAGCCTTGTTTCTACCCACTGCATCTTGTTGCTTTGATCCACTCCACCCTCATTTTAGAGAGATAGAACTTTGCTTTGATCCGCTCCGCTGCAACTTCAATGAGATGAGATTTGTGGTTTTAGTCTGCTCCACTGCATCTTTAGGGAGATAAGACTTGCTATGGCAAATTCAATCCGACCTACTGCAACTTCAGAGGTATAGGATTCGTCGTTTTGATCCGCTCCACTGCAACTTTAGGGAGATAGGATTAGCTGCCTTCAGTTTGCTCCGCTGCGACTTCGGGGAGATAAGATCTGCCATAATTGGTAGCTTTAATATGTTCCACTGCAACACAAGGGAAATAAGATTCACTGTCTTCAGTTTGTTCCGCTGCAACTTCAGGGAGATAAGACTTGTGATTTTAACCTGCTCCACTGCAACTTCAGGGAGATAAAGGTTTATTTTGATCTGCTCTACTGCAACTTCAGAGAGATGAGATATGTGATTTATAGCTTCAATCTGTTCCACTGTAACTTCAGGGAAATAAGATTCGCTATCTTCAGTCTGCTCCACTGCAACTTCAGGGAGATAAGACTTGTAACTTCAACCTGCTCCACTGCAACTTCAGAGAGATAAGGTTTATTTTTGATCTGCTCTACTGCAACTTCAGAGAGATAAGATCTGTGATTTATAGCTTCAATCTGTTCCACTTTGCAACTTCAGGGAAATAAGATTATTGCCTCTCGATCCGCTCCACTTTGCAACCAGGGGAGATAAGGCTGGTGGCTTTAATCTGCTCCATTGCAATTTTAGGAAGATAAGATCCGCCATAATGACTTCAATTCATCCCACTGCAACTTTAGGGGTATGGGATTTGTGGATTCACCGATCTTGTTACACCGTCCTCTGGGGAACATGACCTGTTGAATCGATTTCATGGGCCTATGTTCATGCAAAATGATTAGGATGCCATGATCAAAATGAATCAAATGCTCCTAACTAGATGTGTATGCATGATATTCGCATGAATGCAGAATGTCATTTTGCGAGAATGATCCCTTTTTAATGCTTAGGTTGTTATTGCTCGTTGTTCACCAAGGTTCTATCACTGACGTAATATCCTGTTTTCTTGTTCAGCTGATATCTTTGACAGGAAATCCGAAGAAATAGTCACAATTTAGACTGCTTTTCTCAAATGTTTCCAACCCTTAAGTTTGGTGAGTTCTAAATAATAGTCATGTTTCAGGTCCCCGTACTATTTAGAAGCTTCCAGAGTAATATGCAGAACTCCTTTTATGAAAGTATATTATTCCATTAATCGTTATTTCAATGCAAAATGCTTGAAAAAGATCATAATGATGGACAAAACTGAAATTTATCAGGAACAGAATCTGAAAAAGAATGGATTAATCAAAGAAAGCAAACATTGCTGGAATACAAAAATAGGTGAGAGGAAAAAAATAGGTGCCCTAGATATCGCAGCCTGAGCTTCTCTGTACGGACTTCTTAAGGACCATTTTAAGCTCAACATGTGTTTAGGAGATCAAGAGTACTTTGTCGATGCCCCCAAGATGTAGCGTACCTCTTCTTTGTTAATTCAAGCATCACAAGACTACCGTACGCCCCACATTCTATCAAAATTTGAATTGCCCTTTATGGGTTTTCAATTCAAAACCCTTTTGGTCTCAAGGCGCCCTTTGCGGGTTTTCACCTTAGCCTCTCCTTTTTCTTTTCATTTCCTTTTTTTTCAGGTGAAATATTTTTTACTGAATCTGAATTCACTGGATTATGCAAAGTCTTGCCATCCATTTCAGTTAATATCAACGCGCCTCCAGAAAAGACCTTCTTTACCACATAAGGTCCTTCCCAGTTTGGCATCTATTTTCCTTTGAAATCCTTTTGTATGGGAAGGATCTTCTTCAATACCAAGTCTCCCTCACGAAATTTTCTGGGGCGAACCTTTTTGTTGTAAGCTCGCATCATTCGTTTTTGGTACATCTGACCATGACAGATGGCTTTCAACCTTTTCTCTTCAATCAAGTTTAGCTGATCATATCGGGATTGGATCCATTCTGCCTCATCTAACTTCAGCTCTGACAAGACTCGAAGGGAAGGAATCTCAACTTCGATGGGTAAAACTGCCTCCATTCCATAGACCAATGAGAAAGGAGTTGCCCCGGTAGAGGTCCTGACCGATGTTCGATAAGCATAGAGAGAAAATGGTAACTTCTCATGCCAATCTCTATAAGTCTCAGTCATTTTCCCCACAATCCTCTTAATATTCTTATTAGCCGCCTCAACTGCACCATTCATTTTTGGGCGATATGGTGATGAGTTGTAGTGTTTAATTTTGAACTGACTGCAGACCTCTGCTATCGTGCTGTTGTTCAAATTCAATACCGGCATATGATTTATTTCTTTAAGAACCTACTGACTTCTGCCTTTGTGACATTGGCATATGAAGCGGCTTCTACCCACTTCGTGAAGTAGTCGATGACCATAAAGATGAATCGATGTCCATTTGAAGCTTTTGGCGAGATCGGTCCAATAACATCCATACCCCACATAGAGAAAGGCCATGGAGAGGTCATAACATGAAGAGGTGAAGGAGAGACGTGAATCTTGTCCCCATAAATTTGGCACTTATGGCACTTCTTGGCATAATTGATGCAATCCCCTTCCATGGTGGACCAATAATATCCAAATCTCATAATTTATCTGGCCATTGTAAAACCGTTAGCATGTGTTCCACAAACGCCTTCATGGATTTCTTCCAAGATTTTCTTAGCCTCGACAGTGTCTACACATCTTAGTAGCACCTGATCCTTTCTTCTTTTGTATAGGACCTCCCCGTCTAAGACGTAGTCACTGGCAAGTCTTCTCAAAGTCCTTTTATCATTCTCAGTTGCTTGGTCAGGGTATTCACGATTCTTCACGTATCGCAGTATATCGTGATACCAAGGGTGATCATCTCTTTCTTCTTCTTCGATGTTGTGGCAATGAGATGGAGCCTCGTAAATACTCATTTGGATAGGCTTCACATCCTCTTGCTTGTTTACTCTGATCATAGAAGCTAATGTAGCCAAAGCGTCAGCCATCTGGTTTTCATCTCGCGGGAGGTAACTGAAGGTGATATCATTGAACTCCTCAATTAATTCCAGAACTAGCTTTCGATAGTTGATCAATTTGGGGTCTCTTGTTTCCCATTCACCTTTGAGCTGATAGATTGTACGGGCCCAAATTTTCCCGGGCCTAGTGTCCATTACTCCAAATTAAAAAATAAAAAATAACCCAGAATAAAAGACCAATTTTCTTAATAGTCCAAGTTTTACATATCTGGCCCAAAAATTAAATAACCCAATTACCCTAAAGCCCAAACTAGCCCCAAAACATTAACATTTCTAGAAACCTTAGGGGTTTCTGGAAGCTTCAAGCCGCCGCTCCCTCCTTCACGCGTGCGCCGCGTGCATCGGAGCCTCCACGTCACCCCACACACGCGCCTCCTCCGTACGGTGGTTACACCTGCAAAAAAGAAGCACACAGAAAAGGACAGAGCAAAAAATGCAAGGAAATAAATAGATTGTATTTTTTTTTATTTTTTGGATTTCGGCTTTAAAAGGACTGAAGCAAACCATTGTAGCTCTTTACAATTTTTCACGAAAATACGAATACATATGAAATACAGAGAATAGATTTGCAAAGGTTTTCTCCCCTTTCTTTAATTTTTTCTTTCTACTGCCTATACATCTAGATAGATTTTTGTTTTTTTATTTAAAATATAATATATATATATATATATAAGAAAAAAAAGAAGAAAAAGCTTACTTTTGCGGCGATCCACGGCGGCTGGTAGCCGGACCCAAGGCCGGAGAGGGAGATGTTTGAGAGAGAGGGTTCAGGTTTTTTTTTTTTAAAAGAAGAGGGGATAAATGATTTTTCTGGTGAAATTGTTGGTTTTTATAATGTCCCCGTTACGGCGTCGTTTTGGGGCAAGTTTCAAACGCCCAAAACGACATCGTTTTATGTTGGCCCGTGCGCGTGACCCGACCCAGAGACAGGATCCGCGCGTTTTCCTTTTGATGGGGAAATTGCGCTGCAAGTCCTTCCGTTTTTTTGCCCCTTTTTAATCCAGTTTCTTTTTATTTATGAATTGGCCCCTGCAATTTTATTTCTGTTCCACTTTGATCCCTCGGTTTAGGCTTAAAACTCCGCGTTTTGGAGGATTGGGATTATTTCCCATTTGGTCCCCCATATTATTCGCGCGTTGCTATTTGGTCCTGCGCATTGTTTTTATTCCTAATTTTTACCCAGATTTCCAATTAAGTTTCAATTTAATCCTTTTAATTATTTATTTATTATAATTTAACCCCGTAATTTTGCTTTATTCCCAATTTGATCCCCATTTTTTTAATTCGGTTATTTTTTTATTTTTATTAATTTTTTTGTTGTGTGTTATTCTTTATTTTATTATATGTATTTTTTTATTTGTTTACATTTTATTTTGTGTATTTTAATATTAATTATTTTAATATTCTTATTGTTATTAATATTATTATTACTATTATTATTATTTTATTATTATTATTATTACTCTTATTTATTTATTTTTACTATTTGTTTATTAATATGTTTTCATTATAATTTAGTATTATTATTACTATATTTTGTTACTATTACTATTATTTTATTATCTATAAACTATTGTACATAGTACTTATTTAATTATCGATATACTATTAACTTTTATTTCGTTATTATTTTCCTTTATTCGTTTGTGTATCTATTTGCTTTTGTTACTTATTATTTCATGTGGATTGTCTATCTTGGCTTTTATTTTATTGTATTTTATTCTTGTCTTCATTATTATTATTTATATTATTGTCATCATTTTTATTCTATTACGCATTTCGCTATAATTATTTTCCATTTTACTACGACCGCATTACATCTTATTCAAAAGTTTTTCCGAATAAGGTAATATTTCGTGTTTGGAAATTCGAGAAATCTTGCCCTATCGTGCTGGGTTTCGGTTTTCCGTTTGACCAAATAACCAAATATCCTTTTAAAATTTTGTCCATGTTTTCTAAAAAACAAGGCAATATTTCGTGTTTGAAAATCCGAGAAATCGTACCCTACCGTGCTGGGCTTCGGTTTTTCGTTTGTCCAAATAATTGAATATCATTATAAAAATCTCAATGCATGAACTTTGGAAATCACGAGAGGATCTTGGCATCGAGGGTTTGAAACGTCATATCCTATCGTGCTGGATGTGATATTTTATTCCTTCGGAACAAGAGAATCTCAATATCCAATTCGAGTTATTTAAAATTTTTTTTTTTAAAATCGTTTCAAACCTTTGGCATTAGGACATTAATTAATCAATTAGGTACCAATTTTGGGCGTTGCGAGGGTGCTAATCCTTCCTCGTGCGTAACCGACTCCCGAACCCGTTTTTCTTGGAATTCGTAGAGCAAAATTAATTTCTTTTAAACATGATAAAATGTTTTTATAGGTGATCCGATCACACCTAAAAAAAAAGGATGGGTGGTGACTCTATTTTCTTTTTAAAGTCGATCTCCGTTTTTCCAAACATAAAAAAAATTGGTTTCGACAGCTTGGCGACTCCGCTGGGGACTGGTTGAGAGTCAGGCCATAAATTGATTAATTTTTGTCCTTTTGATTGAAAATTTGGAAAATTGTTTTGACAAAATCATATTTCTTTTGATGCATTTGTTGGTGCTATGATTACAATAATGTCGTGTCTCATAAAATACTTTGGCATTACATTGCATGATCGTTGTAGTTACACCGTTTAAGTGGGAGTGAGAAACTATGCCTTCGTGAGGTTTTCACCTCCGTATGGGCTAGTGAATTACTTCCGGGATACATCCGTACCTATGTCTTCGTGAGATTTTCATCTCCGCATGGCCATAGGGAAATGTATTCCCCTGAACCGAACTCGGTCTGTATGAGCCTATAATGGGTGAGGATCGAGGAATCTGCTGGTTCAGGTACCTCTCTTAAGAACCGAACCGCATATAGAAAGCCTTAAGTGCCTACCATAGGTAGAATCATACCCAAACCCTGGTGGTTACCCTTTTAGGTGTTCTATTCTGTTGTTTATTTTTCCTGTGTTAACATGCTTTGTTTATGACTGCATTGCATTGCATCATCATAGAAAGAAGGTGTTGATTTATATTCGATTACTAAATAGAAAAGCTTGACATAAGAAAATAAATTTCTTGATAAAATGGAATATAATACAGCCGTCCAAATGTGGTCCAAGTAAACACAACAAGAGAAGGCTAGTAGTCAGTGGAGGAAAACAAGACTTTGTTGCCCGAAGTTTCGAACCAACAAGGATTATTTGAGAGCCATCATGCCTCAACTTTCTTAAAGAAGCTAATTAACATCGCAGGGATAAGTGAGCAGCGAACCACGACCCGGATCAAGCCGAGTGGAAATATGAGAGACATCTTTTGGGAGGATTTACAGGATTCGATCGTAACATCCGGATATGAAGAAAAGATCAAGGTCTTCACCGGGAGTACGAGGGCAAGGCCGCATATGTAATCCGTTTTGTGTAAAGAAATTTGTTTTCTAGAAAAGTTGTTCTAATGGAATTGAATTCAGAATCAACGCCTTTCTTTCTTCTTCTTTTTTGCATTCATTCCATGCATTTGCATTGCATTTCATGCATTTGCACTATATCACATCATATGCATTAAAATTTCTAGAAAGACTCTAATTAATTAAAAATTATTTCAGTAACCTAGAAACTGACAAAACTTTACCAAATACGCATCCCTACGGCACAAGAAAAAAGACCAAGTCAATGGATAAAAGACTAGAAAAATTGGAGCAAATGCAAAAGGATATGTAAGAACAAATGCAGGCACAGATGCAAGAGCAGTTTGCTAAGATCCAGCAAGATATGATGGACAAAATGATGAAATCTCAGAAAAATATGATGACTCAGATGATGCAGCTGTTGAATGGGCTTATGGATAAAGGAAAGAGCCCCATGGTTAACGCTGAGGAGAATACTGAGTATCCTCAATATCCCCCTGGTTTCACTCCACCACATGTGCAAACACAACCTGAAGTAACTTTGCAAAGACCATCTATCACGATCAGGCCTTAACAATTCCAAGCTGGTGCTTCAATGAATCTCCAAATTGGCTATGGTTCAGGAGATAATCCAATTAATACTAATGTCCCTGATTTGGATGAAGTAGCTGAAGGAGAGAGGACAAAAGTAGAATTACCAAAGCAGCTAGAAGATAGATATAAATGGTTGGATGAGAAGTTTAAAGCGATAGAAAGTGCCGATAGCTGTTATGGAATTGATGCCAAGGATTTAAGCTTGGTCCCAGACTTGGTGCTCCCATACAGATTCAAAATGCCTGAATTCGAGAAATATAATGGGACAAGTTGCCCCGAGGCTCACATCACTATGTTTTGTAGAAGAATGACGGGGTACATTAATAATGACCAACTGTTGATCCATTGCTTCCAGGATAGCCTTGTGGGAGCAACAACCAAATGGTACAATCAGTTAACCCGTTCCGAAATTGGTGCATGAAAAGGCTTGGTTCAAGCTTTCATAAAACAATACAGCCACGTGACAGACATAGCGCCCGACAGGATTACACTCCAGAATATGGAGAAGAAGACAAATGAAAGATTCAGGCAGTATGCCCAGCGATGGAGGGAGGTGGCGACGCAAGTCCAACCACCACTTTTAGAGAAAGAGACGACCATGCTCTTTATTAATACACTGAAGGCCCCGTTTATCACTCATATGCTAGAGAGCGCTACAAAGAGCTTCTCAGACATTGTAATAACTGGAGAAATGATTGAGAATGCCATAAAAAGTGGAAAGATAGAGGCAGGAGAAAGTAACAAGAGAATTGCCACAAGGAAGAAAGAAAATGAAGTGAATAATACAAGCACGAGGTACTCAAAGTCGACTACTATTAATTAGCCAAAAACAGTGACTACTGGGTATCAGGGTTCATCAAGAAAAGAATCTGGCACAAGGCAAAACAATGAAAAACTCCAATTTACGCCGATCTCAATGACGTATAAAGAGTTGTATCAAAGTTTATTTGATGCACACGTTGTGTCCCCCCACTACCCGAAACTGATGCAACCTCCATACCCAAAATGGTATGACCCAAATGCCCAGTGTGAGTACCACGTGGGGATCACAGGGCATTCGATAGAAAATTGCCTTGCTTTCAAGAAATTGGTGGAAAAATTCATCAACATGGGTATTGTGAAGTTAGATGACGCGCCAAATGCAGAAATATGAACCTGGGAGCGTTTTGGACAATTGGACTGCGGAAGAAATTCCTGTAGTATTTAGAGCTTACTTACAGTAATGCACAAAACGCACTTGTTGCTTTAAGCCTAGAAGCAATAAGATTTCTTTTGTGAAATAGGCTTGTGTCCAGAATTTCTATTTCAATAAAATGCATCTTTTTAAGCAAATATTTTTTTCATTCTTTTCATTTCATATTATACATTCTTTTAGAATATTCTTTCATTCTTTATTCATGACCATACCATACAAATGATCATCCTTAGAATTATTTATTCTTTGGATTCTTTGCCTTCGTACCTAGGTACCCAGATATCAACGACGTGAGCGACGTTGTTACTGACTCCCTTTTTGAGTGAGATATGTGTCTAGAGGGATCTCAGAACTTCGAAGATGTCAGAGATTGTAGCCTATCCTCTGATTTGTTAAGGATGGTAGAATAAGAGGAAAATGGATCCTACCTTACAAAGGGTCAGTGGACATTACGAGCTTAGGAAAGGGATAAAGATCAAAGCCTAGATCACCACAGAAACAAAATGAGACGTCATATATTTGCATGATCACATCAAGATATGCCTACACGTGAGGATGCTATAAAGTGTTAATGGTTCTATGATAGCCAAGCCAATCAAGAGATCCGGGCTACTGGTCTACCCAGAAAGGGAAATTGCATTAAATGCCAAATTGAGGAAGACATGACTTATGTGCCTCTTCCATTTTTTCTATATGTGGGGCATAGATATTATGAGGCCGATCTCGTTAAAAGCATCTAGTCGACACCAATTCATCTTTGTGGTTGTCAATTACTTCACTAAGAGGGTGTAGGTCGCTTCATATGCCAAAGTTGCAAAGTCAACAGTCATCAAATTCAAATTCAAATCCGAATCCAAATTCAAATCCAAATCCAAATCCAAATCCAAATCCAAATTCAAATTCAAATTTTAAAAAGGTGGTAATAAAGAATGTCAGAAAGAAACGTAATTGCACAATGTCAAATATTTACGGTCTGTTCAAAGATCAGACACCATATCAGTGCAGCAAATGCAGCCAAAAAAACATTCAAAAATTTTTGAAAAATGACTGAGACTTGTAAAGGTTGGCATAGAGAAGTTACCATTTACCCTCTATGTTTCTTGAACGTTGGCCAGGACCTTCACCGGGGCATCTTTCCCGTTGGTTTATGAAAGGGAAGCAATTGTTGGAAGTTAAGATCCTTTTCTCCAAGCTTTGATTGAATTAAGAATTGGATAAAGCAGAATGTCTCCAGTAAGCTTTATTGAAAGTATTCATCATGGTCGAATGTACCAAAAACAGATGATACGGGCTTATGACAAAAAGGTTCGCCCAAGAGAATTTCATGATGGGGACCTGGCATTAAGAAGGATTCTTCTCATACAAAAGGACTTCAGAGGGAAGTAAATACCAAATTTGGCAAAACCTTATGTGGTGAAGAAGGCTTGTTCTGGAAGATCATTAACTTAGACCAAGATGGATGGAAAGGATATGTTCAAGCCAGGGAGTTCAGATTTCATCTGAAAAGAGAGACCAAGGTGAAAACCCGCAAAGGGCGCCTTGAGTTTTTTTTTTTTTAAAAATGAAATGAAAAATTCAATCAAAAGAAGAAAGAAAAAGGAGAGGCCAAGGCGAAAACCCTCAAAGGGCGCTTTGAGACCAAAGGGGATTTGAGTTGAAAACCCGAAAAAGGCAGCTCAAATTTTGATCGAAAATGGGGCATACAGTAGTCATGCTACGATTGAATTAACAATGAGGAAGAATGTTACGTCTTAGGGCATCGAAAAAGTACTCCGGGTCCTCTAAACACATATTGTGCTTAAAATGATCCTCAAGAAGTTTGAACAAAGAAGCTCAGACTGCGATATCTAGGGCACCTAGTTTCCATTTTACCCATTGTAAATTTGTTATCTGTGATTATCTTATTCTTTTCAAAAAATGCTCCCAATAAAATTTCTTTGCATTTTCTATCTGGGCTTAACTTATTTATTTCGAGCTATGCTCCTAATTAATTTCCTTCTTGTCCATGGTTATGATCTTTTTCAGGCATTTCGCATTGAAATAACGATTAGTGGACTAATAATATTTTCATAAAAGGAGTTTCGCATATTACTCTGGAAGCTTCTGAATAATACAAGAACTTGAAATAGGACTATTGTTTAAAACTCACCAAGTTTAAGGAAGAGTCTAAACTGAGACTATCTCTTCGGATTTTTGTCAAAAATAATGGTTGAACAAATGACAAGATATTGCGTCAGTAATACAATCTTGACGAAAAATGGGCAATGTTAACCCAAGTGTAAAAGGGGAATCATTCGCAAGAAAAAATGATATTCTGCATCCATGCAAATATCATGCATACATATTTGGTTAGGTCACCTGGAGAGTGATCAGTTGATTGAACAAGTTAAAGTCCTCTACCCCTGAGTTGCGGTGGTATGGATGGAAAATGATACAAGTCCTGTACCCTTGAATAGCAATGGTATGGATTGAAGAAGAAACAAATCCTACATTTTGAAGTCGCAGTGGGGTGGATTCAGATCTTATACCCCTAAGTCACAATAAGATGAACCCTGAAGTTACAGTGGGGCAAATCTGTTGAGCAAGATATAATCGTTTTCTCGGGTTTTTTGTCGAGAATACCAGCCGAACAAGATGGCAGCATAATACATCAGTGACAAAGCCTTAATAAACAATGAACGATGATGCCTTAAACTTTTAAAAAATGGATCATTCTCATGAAATTCTGCATTCATTCAAGACATATTTAGTTAAGAGTATTTGATTTATTCTGATCATTGCATCCTGATCCTTATACATTTAACTAAGGATCATTCTCATGACATTCTGCATTCATGCAAATGTCATCCATAATCATTTAGTTAGGAGCATTCGATTTATTCTGATCATTGCATCTTAATCATTGTAAAAAGACCATTCTCATGACATTCTGTATTCATGCAAATGTTATCCATAATACATTTAGTTAGGAGCATTGGGTTCATTCTGATCATTGCATCCTAACTATTTTGCATAAGCATAAACACATAAAACTGATTTTATAGGATAAGCCCTCAGAGGACGGGGTCGCAACATCGGTTAATTCACAGATATTGTCTTCCTAAGTTTATAGTGAAGCAGATCAAAAATACTAGTCTGTCATCCCTGAGTTTGTAGTGGAGCAGATTGAAGATAGCAGATCTGGTCTTCCTGAGTTTGCAGTGAAGCAGATCGAAGATTGTAGTCTTATCTTCCTAAGATAGCAAGGAAGCAGACTGAAGATTTCAGATTTCGTTCCCTCGAGGTAGCGATGGGAGCGAGATCAATGATGACCAGTCCTTCTCTCTAAGCGGTAGTAGAGTAGGTGAAGATTGTAGATCTTGTCTCCTAAATGATGAGTGGAAGCGGATCGGTTAAAGATTGCAGATCTTATCTCACGGAGAGCGATGAGTGAACCGATCGAACACCGAATTCTTATATCTTGAAGTTCGGTGGAGTAGGTTGAGGCTACAAATCCCTCCTCCCGAGTTTACAATGAGGATCAATCCGTATTTCTTTGAAGTTTCAGTGAGAGAATATTGAGGTTACGAATCTCTTCTCTCTGAATTTCTATCTCCTCGAAGTTCCAGTGGAGTAGGTTGAGGTTACAAATCCCTCCTCCCTGAGTTTACAATGAGGATCAATCCGTATTTCTTTGAAGTTTCAGCAGAGAATATTGAGGTTACGAATCTCTTCCCTCTGAATTTCTATCTCCTCGAAGTTCCAGTGGAGTAGGTTGAAGCTACAAATCCCTCCCTGAGTTTATAATGAGGATCAATCTGTATTTCTTTGAAGTTTCAGCAGAGAAGATTGAGGTTACGAATCTCTTCCCTCTGAATTTCTATCTCCTCGAAGTTCTAGTGGAGTAGGTTGAAGCTACAAATCCCTCCTCCCTGAGTTTACAATGAGGATCAATCCGTATTTCTTTGAAGTTTCAGCGGAGAAGATTGAGGTTACGAATCTCTTCTCTCTGAATTTCTATCTCCTTGAAGTTCCAGTGGAGTAGGTTGAGGCTACAAATCCATCTTCCTTGAGTTTACAATGAGGATCAATCCATATTTCTTTGAAGTTTCAGCAGAGAAGATTGAGGTTACGAATCTCTTCTCTCTGAATTTCTATCTCCTCGAAGTTCCAGTGGAGTAGGTTGAGGCTACAAATCCCTCCTCCCTGAGTTTACAATGAGAATCAATCCGTATTTCTTTGAAGTTTCAGCAGAGAAGATTTAGGTTACGAATCTCTTCTCTCTGGATTTCTATCTCCTCGAAGTTTCAGTGGAGTAGGTTGAGGCTACAAATCCCTCCTCCCTGAGTTTACAATGAGGATCAATCCGTATTTCTTTAAAGTTTCAGCAGAGAATATTGAGGTTACGAATATCTTCCCTCTGAATTTCTATCTCCTCGAAGTTCCAGTGGAGTAGGTTGAAGCTACAAATCCCTCCTCCCTGAGTTTACAATGAGGATCAATCCGTATTTCTTTGAAGTTTCAGCAGAGAATATTGAGGTTACGAATCTCTTCCCTCTGAATTTCTATCTCCTCGAAGTTCCAGTGGAGTAGGTTGAAGCTACAAATCCCTCCTCCCTGAGTTTACAATGAGGATCAATCCGTATTTCTTTGAAGTTTCAGCAGAGAAGAATGAGGTTACGAATCTCTTCTCTCTGAATTTTTATCTCCTCGAAGTTCCAGTGGAGTAGGTTAAAGCTACAAATCCCTCCTCCTTGAGTTTACAATGAGGATCAATCTGTATTTCTTTGAAGTTTCAGCAGAGAAGATTGAGGTTACGAATCTCTTCTCTCTGAATTTCTATCTCCTCGAAGTTCCAGTGGAGTAGGTTGAAATTACAAATCCCGCCTCCCTGAGATTACATTGAGGATCAATCCTTATTTCTTTGAAGTTCCAGCAGAGAAGATTGAAACTACGAATCTCTTCTCCCTGAATTCTTATTTCCTCGAAGTTCCAGCGGAGTAGGTTGAAATTACAAATCCCGCCTCCCTGGGATTACATTGAGGATCAATCCTTATTTCCTTGAAGTTTTAGTAGAGAAGATTGAAACTACGAATCTCTTCTATCTGAATTCTTATCTCCTCAAAATTCCAGTGGAGTAGGTTTAAATTACAAATCCCACCTCCCTGAAATTACATTGAGGATCAATCCTTATTTCCATGAAGTTTCAGTAGAGAAGATTGAAGCTACGAATCTCTTCTCCCTGAATTCTTATCTCCTTCAAGTTCCAGCGGAGTAGATCGAAGTTACAAATCTCTTCTCCCTGAAATTACATCGGAGTGGATAGAAGCGCTAGTTCCCGGGCCCCTGAAGATGCAGTGGGATGGAATGAAGCTACCCGATGAAAAAAAGCACCGAAAGAAGCCAAGATTTGGCGAAACCGGGCAAAATTGGCCCTTTTAAGTCTTTGCTCCATTTTCGTTACACGACAACGAGCAAAGAGGGGCAGCTGTACGGGCCCAAATTTACCCAGGCCTAGTGTCCATTAAACCAAATTAAAAAACAAAAAATAACCCAGAATAAAAGTCCAATTTTCTTAATAGTCCAAGTTTTACATATCTGGCCCAAAAATTAAATAACCCAATTACCCTAAAGCCCAAACTAGCCCAAAAACATTAACATTTCCAGAAACCCTAGGGGTTTTTGGAAGCTTCAAGCCGCCGCTCCCTCCTTCACGCCCGTGCCGCGTGCATCGAAGCCTCCACGTCACCCTATACGCGCGCCTCCTTCGTACGGTGGTTACACCTGTAAAAAAGAAGCACACAGAAAAGGACAGAGCAAAAAACGCAAGGAAAAAAATAGATTGTATTTTTTTTTATTTTTTGGATTTCGGCTTTAAAAGGACCGAAGCAAACCATTGTAGCTCTCTACAATTTTTCACGAAAATACGAATACATATGAAATACAGAGAATAGATTTGCAAAGGTTTTCTCCCTTTTCTTTATTTTTTTCTTTCTACTGCCTATACATCTAGATAGATTTTTGTTTTTTTATTTAAAATATAATATATATATATATAAGAAAAAAAAAGAAAAAGCTTACTTTTTATGGCGATCCACACGGGGTGTAGCCGGACCAAAGGCCGGAGAGGGAGATGTTTGAGAGAGAGGGTTCAGGTTTTTTTTTTTTAAAAAGAAGAGGGGATAAATGATTTTTTGGTGAAATTGTTGGTTTTTATAATGTCTCCGTTACGGTGTCGTTTTGGGGCAAGTTTCAAACGCCCAAAACGGCGTCGTTTTATGTTGGCCCGTGCGCGTGACCCACCAGAGCAGGATCCGCGTTTTCCTTTGATGGGAAATTGCGGCGCAAGTCCTTCCGCTTTTTTGCCCCTTTTAATCCAGTTTCTTTTTATTTATGAATTGGCCCCTGCAATTTTATTTCTGTTCCACTTTGATCCCTCGGTTTAGGCTTAAAACTCCGCATTTTGGAGGATTGGGATTATTTCCCATTTGGTCCCACATATTATTCGCGCGTTGCTATTTGGTCCTGCGCATTGTTTTTATTCCCAATTTTTACCTAGATTTCCGATTAAGTTTCAATTTAATCCTTTTAATTATTTATTTATTATAATTTAACCCTGTAATTTTGCTTTATTCCCAATTTGATCCCCATTTTTTTAATTCGGTTATTTTTTTTTATTTTTTTTGTTTGTTATTCTTTATTTTATTATATGTATTTTATTATTTGTTTACATTTTATTTTGTGTATTTTAATATTAATTATTTTAATATTCTTATTGTTATTAATATTATTATTATTACTATTATTATTATTACTCTTATTTATTTATTTTTACTATTTGTTTATTAATATGTTTTCATTATAATTTAGTATTATTATTACTATATTTTGTTACTATTACTATTATTTTATTATCTATAAACTATTGTACATAGTACTTATTTAATTATCGATTTACTATTAACTTTTATTTCGTTATTAATTTCCTTTATTCGTTTGTCTATCTATTTGCTTTTGTTACTTATTATTTCATGTGGATTGTCTATATTGGCTTTTATTTTATTGTATTTTATTCTTGTCTTCATTATTATTATTTATATTATTGTCATCGTTTTTATTCTATTACGCATATCGCTATAATTATTTTCCATTTTACTACGACTGCATTACATCTTATTCAAAAGTTTTTCCAAATAAGGCAATATTTCGTGTTTGGAAATTCGAGAAATCGTACCCTATCGTACTGGGTTTCGGTTTTCTGTTTGACCAAATAACCAAATATCCTTTTAAAATTTTGTCCATGTTTTCTAAAAAACAAGGCAATATTTCGTGTTTGGAAATCCGAGAAATCGTACCCTACCGTGCTGGGCTTCGATTTTCCGTTTGTCCAAATAATTGAATATCCTTATAAAAATCTCAATGCATGAACTTTGAAAATCACGAGAGGATCTTGGCATCGAGGGTTTGAAACGTCATATCCTATCGTGCTGGATGTGATATTTTATTCCTTCGGAACAAGAGAATCTCAATATCCAATTCGAGTTATTTAAAATTTTTTTAAAATCGTTTCAAACTTTTGGTATTAGGACATTAATTAATCAATTAGGTACCAATTTTGGGCGTTGCGAGGGTGCTAATCCTTCCTCGTGCGTAACCGACTCCCGAACCCGTTTTTCTTGAAATTCGTAGAGCAAAATTAATTTCTTTTAAACATGATAAAATGTTTTTATAGGTGATCCGATCACACCTAAACAAAAAGGATGGGTGGCGACTCCATTTTCTTTTTAAATTCGATCTCCATTTTTCCAAACGTAAAAAAATTGGTTTCGACAGCTTGGCGACTCCGCTGGGGACTGGTTGAGAGTCAGGCCATAAATTGATTAATTTTTGTCCTTTTGATTAAAAATTTGGAAAATTGTTTTGACAAAATCATGTTTCTTACTGTCGTATGGTACAACATGTACTGTCTCAGTCTCTGAGTTGTCCAGATCAATGCGCAACATAACTTTTCAATTGACGAGCATCTCATTTCACACTCAGTGAATTTCTTACTGAGGTAGTATATCGCCCTTTCTTTCTTTCCTGACTTATCGTGTTGGCCAAGCACACATCCCATAGAATTATCAAATACTTCCAAATACAGGATTATTGGCTTATCTGGACTAGGCAGCGTCAGCACTGGGGCATTGTACAGGTATTGTTTTACCTTGTCAAAGGTTCTCTTGCATTCATCATTCCATACACCTGGATTGTGTTTCTTAAGAAGACGGAATATGGGGTCATATTTCTCAGTTAGTTGTGAAATGAACCGGGCAATGTAATTTAATCTTCCTAGGAAACCTCGAACTTCTTTTTGAGTGTGCGGCGGAGGCAATTCTTGTATAGCCTTGACTTTGTCTGGGTCAATCTCAATCCTTTTTTCACTGACTATGAATCCTAGCAGTTTCCCTGACCTGGCCCCGAAGGTACATTTTGCTGGATTAAGCTTTAGCTTGAATTTCTTCAACCTCAAGAATAATTTCCTCAATACTTGCACATGCTCCTTTTCAGTTCGGGATTTGGCGATCATATCGTCGACATAAATTTCAATTTCTTTGTGCATCATAACATGGAACAGGGTTACCATGGCTCTCTGATATGTCGCTCCCGCATTTTTTAGTCCAAATGACATCACCTTATAGCAAAACGTTCCCTACATGGTTACAAATATGGTCTTATCCATGTCTTCAGGATGCATTTTTATCTGGTTGTATCCCGAGAAGCCATCCATAAAGGAGAACCCGCCATATTGTCCACTAATGTGTCGATGTGAGGCAACAGGAAATTGTCTTTCGAGCTAGCCTTGTTCAGATCCCTGTAGTCTACACACATTCGTACTTTCCCATATTTCTTAGGGACAGGCACAATCTTGACTACCCATTTTGAGTATTTGACCTCCTGCAAGAATCCGACATCGAATTGCTTTTTGACTTCCTCTTTTATTTTTAGTACAATGTCAGGCCTTATTCTCCGGAGCTTCTGCTGAACCGGCCTGCAATCCTCTTTTATAGGGAGACGGTGTACAACAATGTCAGTGCTTAACCTGGGCATATCTTGGTATGACCACGCGAAGACATCTTTGAACTCTTAAAGTAACTCTACGAGATCTCGCTACGTTTCTTCGGTTATGCACGTTCCAATTTTCACTACCTTTCCTTCTTCCAAGGTCACAATCTTTACCATCTCTTCATGAGGTAGAATTTATTTTTCCTCTTGTTTTACCATTCTTAACAAGTCTGGAGATAAGCCACAGTCTATGTTATCTTCAAAGTCCTGGGATCCCTCTAAACATATGTCTTGCTCAAAAGGAAGTTCTGATTCCGTAGCAGCGTTACTCATGTCGTTGATATCTGAGAACCTGCTGTAGGTACAAAGGAATATACAAAGAACGAATGAATTTAAGAATAATTATTTGTATGGTATGATTATGAATGAGATGAAAGAATGATTTGGAAAAGGGTCCAAGGGGTCCAAGGAATGAAAGAATCTAACATAATTATTTGTATGAAAGAATCTAAAAGAATGGAAGAATATTTACTCAAAAAGATGTCAAATATGTATTTCATAACGATGTTCGGACATAAGCCTATTTCACAAAGTAATTCTTATTGCTTCTAGGCTTAAAGCAACAAGTGTGTTTTGAACATTACTCTGAGTAAGCTCTAAAAACTACAGGAATTTCTTCTGTAGTCCAATTGTTCAGAACACTCCCAGGTTCATAAGGGCGGATATCTGACAGGGTCCATCCTTCAGTTGTTTCTTCACAAATGGCGTTAATGTGAACATTTCCCAACATTTCTTCAACACTTTATTTTCTTGGCGTCCTTCGCTCGGGATGAATAATCCCTCCCGATACGAAAGTTTTGGATATGTGGGGGAATATAATTAGCTCCCATTTGATTTCTTCCTCATTCACGTGTGCCCTTCTTCTTTCTTGCCTCTTTTCCAGTTCCTTCCTTCTTTGCCTTGCATTTGGCTTGTACCCTAAGCCAAAGCGGTCGTGCTTGTCCTTCAGTATTGGCGCCTCAGCTCTTCCCTGAAGATGTCTCCCTAATCCTTTTCCTGGTAAAGCTCCCTTTCCTACCATTAGCTGTAATCCCATCTTGGTAGCCTTGGATATTTTTGGCACTGGAATCCTGTTCCCCTCAGTAATGAATATTGTATTCACAAACTCCAAAGACCGGAAAGAACATTCAATTGCCTCATAGTTTGCTTCCAAGTACGGCGCATCACTAGTTACGGCCGCGATAATATCTTCTTTAGCATTTATTGTCACCAGCCAACCTTCTGATACTAGCTTTAACTTCTGATGTAGTGACGAAGGCACTGCCCCTGCCGAATGTATCCAAGGTCTTCCCAATAGCAATTATAGGAGGGCTTGATATCCATCACTAGAAAGTCCACCTCATAAGTAGTTGGGCAATTCAACAAAGGGATTTTAATTCTTCCCATGACCCCCATTTCTGTGCCATCAAACGCCCTTACTATATTCTGGCATACCTTCATGTGTGAGCTATCCACAGGTAACCTATTAAGTGTGGATAGGGGCAATACGTTCAATGCCAATCCATTGTCGATCAGGACCCCTGGCAATGTGTATCCTTTGCATCTGGTAGTGATGTGCAAAGCTTTAGTGGATCCCATACCCCCTGGTGGTATTTCATCATTGTTGAAGAAGATGAATTTATCGACACTTATGTTATTAACCAGCCGATCCAGTTTATTGACAGAGATATCATTGGCCACGTACGTCTCGTTCAACACTTTCATCAATGCACTTCGGTGTACCTCCGAACTCAAGAGTAAAGTCAGTATAGATATGCGAGCTGGTTGTTTATGCAACTGTTCCACAATACTATACTTGATGTGCTTTAAAAATTTTAGAAATTCTTTGACCTCTTCCTCTTTTACTCGCTCATTGACAAACGGCTCAGGTCTGACTGCTCTTTCTTTCTTTTGCTCCACCATTAAGGTCTTTTCTTTTACGGGTTACGCTCGGCCATTTATCGAATCGTAACGCCTTCTACTGCGCGTATGAAAACCTACATCTTGATCCTCTTTTGAAGTGCTGGCTGAGTTCTCCTTTCCCGGGATTATTACGTTGCAATCATAATTCCATGGGACCCTTTTGCTATCCTGATAAGAGAAGACCATCGGTTTTTGGATTATAATCTTTGGTGACATCTGTACTCCAGTTTCGCTGTTTTTAGGTTGCGAAATGATGACCACAGGATGATTAACTTTTGGGACCTTCATTGTTGATTCTGACGCACATATGCTTCCTTCTTCTTTAACTCTTTCACAGAACTCTATCTCTTTATTGTCCATCAAACCTTGCAGCAAGACTCTGAATTCTATGCATTCTTGGATCTTGTGCCCCTCTTCATGATGGAACTCACAGTAGTTCCTCATGTTTTCACAACTCCCTTCGAAATTTGAAATGATTAACCTCCTTTTTACCATCTGATGTGTCTCTAACTAACTATGATCACAATAAAGGCAAGCGCACCTATCGTTTAATAGTATAGTTATGGTAAGACCGAAAATATCGTATCCACAAGGACCAAGAGTACTAGTAATTACTATCTTCCTATTATCTAGCCTAAGAATTGTAGTGATTTCTTTTAAACTAATATTAATTAAAAGCACGACAGAGAATGAATTGGGAAAATACTTTTAGACACTTTATGAAAGAGGCAATACCCAAGGAAGAATCCACCTAGACTTCACTTATTACTTCTGATTCATACGATTTATTCACTTGACTTAATCCGTAGAAATCCCTGATTTATGTTAATATCTCTTTCGAGACTAAAAACAACTGACTCTAGGTTGATTAATTGAAATTTCTTTCTAATTAAAACCCCTATTGTCGCATTAACTCGATCTATGGATTCCCTTATTAGATTTGACTCTAATCCGGTAGATTTATGTCACCCTATTTCTAGGGTTGCAATCAACTCCGCTTAATTGTGTTGATCTACTCTTAAACAGGGACTTTTGCTCCTCTGAATAAGCACATTTGACTTGAATCAATAACCTGAATTATTAAAACAAGAATAAGAACTCACAATTAAGAATAAGAACAAGTATTTATCTTATAAATCAAATAGTAATAAAATCCATCTTAGGTTTCATCCCCTCAGGTATTTAAGGGATTTAGTTCATACTGATAGAGGGAAACATCTTAAAATAAGGAAAACTACAAAACATAAGAAAACCCAAAAACTTCAAGAGAAATTGATAGGAGATATTTAGTCTTGATGGAGATCCTTCCTCCGAGCTGCTCTCGATGGCTGTCTTCGAGTATTTTCTGCTTTCTACTCTGTGTCTTTTTAGGTCCTCCCCTAGGGTATTTATATCGGCTTTGGAGCACCTTTCTCGGCCCTCAAGTAGTCTTTTCCGAATAGAATTAAACTTGGGTTTGGCAAGGACACGCCCGTGTACGATAGCTTAGGCCGTGTTCGATTTTGCTCGTCACACACGGTCATGTGGTCTGCCCGTGTTCGATAGTCCAGGCCGTGTTGATTTCTGAGGTAGGCCTATTTTGTCCCTTTTTGGCCTGTTTCTCGTCCTTTTCAACTCCCTAAGCTCTCCTGAGTTTAAAATATGAAATTAAAGATTAGGAGAATCGAATTCATCAAATCTAATGAAAATTCATCCAAAAATAAGCCAAGCATGGGGTCAAAATATGTATAAATTATGGTTTATGAAATATCCCCACACTTAAGCCTTTGCTTGTCCTCAAGCAAAATCCTCAAGTCACAATTAAAATTAAACCTCCTTAATTCATAATTCTCATCAATAATGCCTCATCATAATTCATCGATAATTCGTACATTGATAATTTAACTCAAAGAGTGCTAAAGATTCAAACAATCCAAGTCACAAATTTTTACAGCACAAAATCATAGGTGTTTCCCCTTACCTAAATAATCACCTTTAATTCAAAACCGACAAGAATTGACATCCTCACTAAAGATTCACTCAAATCACTCAACGTGTTTAAGGTTCAGATTAAGCACTCAAAAGTCAAACATGAAAAGTTAATCCCATAGGCTTGCATGAAAATCAAATCTCCACCACTATAAAATGAGATGATACACAAATCAAAAGGTCTTAAAAAGGGTTGTAACGGGGCTTGGGTTAAAGGTGTGGATAAAGGCTGAATTAGAGGGTTAGAATCGAGATCGAATTGACAATTTACCTAACTAGGAAAAATAAACTAATAATGAAAAATTACAATAATAACACGAGCTTCTTGTCGAAAGTAACCGTTTAAGCTCAAAGAATAAAGAACTAGTAATAATGAATATATATTTCTACTTTTTTTTGCACAATAATAGAAAGAATTTAACAACTGAAATAGAGAACATAGTTAGGCAATTGATCACATCAAATCTCGATAAAAAGAGAGTCAAAATGAAGCAAAAATTGGGTTTTGGGTTAATATTAATGGGTGATTCAAGAAACGACTTATTAGGCTCAAAGGGGTTCACTAGGGGTTAATTATGAATGTAGGCTTTTAGTGGATTAAGTGGGTTAAAACCTAGGTGCCTTTATCATCCCAGTATATCAAATCAAGGGTGTGGTCTCGACATGCATAATCGAAGCAAGTTCTAGAATAACAAATCAATATTGACACACTCATAACCAACAATAAAGTGAGCAAGAAAAGTATATACTCTAAAAAGGCTCAAAATCTCACAAAAATTATGGTTTTTGATGTCAATCTTGCAAATTTAAAACTTCAAAGTAATATTTAAATTTAGGGAAACAACCTAACAAAATTTTTAATTCTGAAAATAGACTTATCATGCTTGATTCTCTAGTGTCTTAAAGTTTAAACGATCAATGCACAATTACCTATGACTTAATCCAAAACATATCAATGAAAATCATAAGTCAATAGAAGTTTTATTCTAATAGTAATATGAGAAAATTACTTAAGAACAAGACATAATTCAGAGATTTTTCTGATAATCAATTAAATGACCTCCCCACACTTAAGATGTACATTGTCCTCAATGTACAAAGATAGATAATAGCAATGTAAGCAGAAAATCATAAGAGAGGGAAGGAGGTGAAACTTCCTGAAGTATGGATGGAATCCTTAGAAAGTGAAAAATGTAGAAATAGGTCCAATGAGAAGTATGATGAACTAGGCAGAGGTGAAGGTGGGGGAGAATACTCCAGTAGTTTGTTCGTTCCTTGGTAGCACCTTGAACCTTTTGAAAGCTATGAGTCATCAGTAAAGTTTTAGGGAGTTTTATTAATGGACTTCGTTATGGTTACTCGATAATAAACAGCCAGAGATATAAAGAAATCAAAATATACTAATATAAATTAAAGACAAGAAAGATAAAGAGAAAGAGTTTACAAATTAAAAGAAAAAGAAAAAGAAAAAATAAAAGGACTCAAAGGTCCTCATCAGCAGATGGTTCGCAAGGTGGGGGTGGTGGTGGCCGGAGTAGGGGAGAAGGAGTGGAGATGGTGTTTAGGTGAGAGAGCGGCTAGGGTTTTGGGGAAGAAAATTGGCGAAGAAAGTGAATATTAAACGGGGTTTAAATAGGGATTGGGGCACACGGGCCCCGTGTGTTTCGTAAATTTTGGTTTAGGGCATGTCTGAGTCTTGGACCACGCCCGTGTAGAGGTTCACACGCCCATGTTAATTAATCAGTATTGAACACGGCCTATAGGCACGGGTGTGTTGCACGCCCGTGTCACTTACTCAGTATCGCCCACGGCCTTAAGGCACACCCGTGTGGGTTCATCGCATCCCGTGTTCTTTAGTCAGTTTCGACCATGGCCGTATCGCACGGCCGTGGCGTTTTATCGCAGCCCGTGTTTTGGGGAAAATTTTTGTCCTGTTTCTACACGTTCTCTGCCACGCCGATGTACCTACTCATGGTGTCCACACGGCCACGGCCACACCCATGTGTAAGGCCGTGTGGGTACGGAAACCTGCGCCGATTAATTTGGTTAGTTTTTAGTTAGGTGCTAAAAATAAAAAATATGGACATTAATGAGGTTAGTGCTCAGGTTGCCTCCCGAGAAGCGCTTATTTAGAGTCTAAGCTCGACTCACCTTTCATTCGCATAATCATGGTGTTTCGTAGAGTCGAAACTCCTCTCTATTATCCCTAAAATCCTCACCATTATATAGTTTAAGTCGTTGACCGTTTACCTTGAATGTACCATAAGTCGGATGAGTTACCTCTACTGTGCCATAGGGAAAAATGGTGTTGATTATGAATGGACCTGACCATCTTGATTTCAGCTTTCCAGGGAACAATTTGAGCTTTGAATTGTATAGTAGAACAAGGTCTCCAACTGCAAATTGCTTAGGTTGCTTCAAACAAGCATCATGGCGTCGCTTTGTTGCTTCTTTGTATAATCGTGAGTTCTCGTAAGCATTTGCTCGCCACTCGTCTAGCTCGCTCAACTGCATCAATCTTTTCTCACCTGCAAGTTTAAGATCGTAGTTTAGAAATTTTATAGCCCAAAATGCTTTGTGCTCTAATTCAAATGGTAGGTGACAACTTTTCCCGTAAACAAGTCTGTATGGAGATGTTCCTATGGGAGTTTTAAAAGCGGTTCTATAGGCCCATAAAGCGTCGTCTTATTTTAATGCCCAATCTTTCCTATTTAATTCTACGGTTTTCTTCAGAATACGTTTAAGCTCTCGGTTGGCTACTTCAACTTGTCCACTGGTTTGAGGGTGATAAGGGGTAGCTGTTTTGTGGTGCACTCCATATTTCTTTAAGACTTTATCAAATTGAGCATTACAAAAATGAGTACCTCTATCACTAATAATTGCTCTAGGTGTTCCAAATCGAGAAAAGAGTTTCTTAAGAAATCTCACTACCACTCTAGCATCGTTAGTAGGTAAAGCTTGAGCTTCCACCCATTTTGACATATAATCAACCGCTACTAACATGTACTTATTTCCAAATGAGCTAGGGAATGGACTTATGAAATCAATACCCCATACATCAAATATTTCACATGATAGCATATATGCTTGAGGCATTTCATCACGTTTAGAGATATTACCTGTTCTCTGACATCTATCACACGAAGTAACATACTTGTTAGCGTCCTTGAACAGAGTGGGCCAATAGAAACCTGATTCGAGCATTTTATGTGCTGTCCTAATCCCACTGTAATGCCCTCCTATTGGTCCTGAATGACAATGTTCTAGGATTTTGTTTACTTCTAACTTTGTAACACATCTCCGAATTACTTGATCTGCACATATACGAAAAAGAAAATGATCCTCCCAAAAATAGTTTTTCACATCAGATAAGAATCGTTTCTTTTGATGATGTGTCAACCCCTTTGGTAGGATGTTAGCAGCTAAGTAATTTGCAATATCCGCAAACCAAGGTACCTCGGAGTCGAAAATAGCCAAGAGTTGTTCTTCAGGAAACGAATCATTTATCTCACTCTCATCGAGC
This sequence comes from Gossypium sturtianum, assembly GCA_025698515.1. Classification (NCBI taxonomy): domain Eukaryota; kingdom Viridiplantae; phylum Streptophyta; class Magnoliopsida; order Malvales; family Malvaceae; genus Gossypium; species Gossypium sturtianum. The sequence continues at coordinate 21,424,663 of CM046949.1, forward strand.
TCTTTGAGATGTGCATTTTCAAGCCTAGAAAGGTGGTCTGCCGCCAGATTTTCAGCTCCTTTCTTATCCTAAATTTCCAGATCAAATTCCTGCAAAAGTAGAATCCATCGTATGAGTCGAGGTTTCGCATCAGATTTAGTTAAGAGATACCGAAGAGCTGAATGGTCAGTGTAAATGACAACTTTAGATAATATCAAATACTGTCTAAATTTATCAAATGCAAAAACCATGACTAGCAATTCTTTTTCTACGTGGTGGTGTAATTTTCTTGTGCGCCGTCAACGTCTTGCTAGCGTAATAAATTGGCTGAAAATGCTTGTCTCTTCATTTGTCCCAAAGCGCACCTCTTTGCAAAATCACTTGCATCACACATTAGTTCAAAGGGAAAATTCCAATCAGGTGCAATTATAATTGGAGCATTTATTAACTTATTTTTGAGGGCATTAAATGCATCTAAACATTCTTGATTAAAATTGAAAGGCACATCTTTTTCTAGTAATTTCGTTAAAGGCTTAGCTATTTTAGAAAAATCCTTAATAAATCTTCTATAAAATCCAGCATGTCCTAAAAAGCTTCTAATAGCCTTAACTGAATTAGGAGGAGGTAATTTTTCTATGGTTTCAATTTTTACTTTATCAACCTCAATCCCCTTACTAGAAATTTTAACACAATCCCTTCTCGAACCATGAAGTGACACTTTTCCCAATTAAGCACAAGGTTCGTCTCCTCACATCTCATTAAAACTTGTTTTAAATTTTTAAGGCAAAGATGGAAAGAATTACCGAATACCGAAAATTCGTCCATAAATACCTCCATAATATCTTCCACAAGTTCATCGAAGATGGCTAAAATGCAGCGCTGAAAAGTAGCAGGAGCATTACATAATCCAAAAGGCATTCTACGATAAGCAAACGTACCATATGGACATGTAAATGTTGTCTTTTCTTGATCCTCAGGAGCTATTGGGATTTGGAAGTAGCCAGAGAGTCCGTCTAGGAAGCAATAGTACATATGCCCATATAATCTTTCTAACATTTGATCAATGAAGGGTAAAGAAAAGTGATCTTTTCTCGTGGCATCGTTCAGCTTCCTATAGTCAATGCAAACTCTCCAACCTGTGACTGTTCCTGTTGGAATTAATTCATTCTTCTCGTTGGCTATAACAGTCATGCCTCCTTTCTTTGGAACAACCTGCACAGGACTCACCCAAGTACTGTCAGAAATAGGATAAATAACTCCAGCATCTAGAAGTTTAATTACCTCAGTTTTTACAACTTCCTTCATATTGGGATTTAATCATCTTTGAGCTTGCACACATGGTTTATATTCGTCTTCCATTAAAATTTTGTGGGTGCAAAACGATGGGCTTATCCTTTTAATGTCAGAAATCTTCTAAGCTATGGCTCTTTTATGCTCCTTTAGTACCTGTAGTAACTCATCTTTCTCATTGGGTTCCAAGTCTGAAGAAATAATTACCGGAAGTGTAGAATTATCTCCGAGGAATGCATACTCTAAGTGATTTGGTAACTGTTTCAATTCTAATTTGGTAGGTTCTTCAATAGAGGGTTTCTGCTTTAGTTCGTCGTTTGTTTCAATACCCTCATACTTATTTTGTCTTGGGAAAGACTCATTAGAGTTTAACTCAATTTGTATCTCCCCTATCTCAGTGGTATCGTTATCTGCCTCCTCACCTTGGACAAGACACAGTTCCAGCGTGTCTTTATGTATGATATCCTGAAAAGAATCTTGAATAGAATGATCAGTAGAGTCAATAAAATAACAGGAATCATCTTGCTCTCTAGAGTATCGCATAGCATCATAAATCTTAAAAACAACTTCCTCGTCACCTACCCTAAGCACAAGTTTACCATCACCTACATCAATAACAGCCCTAGCAGTAGCTAAAAATGGACGACCTAAAATTAAAGGCACCTCAACGTCCTCATCCATGTCAAGCACAACAAAATCAACAGGGAATATGAATTTATAAACTTTTACCAAAACATCTTCAATAATTCATCTAGGATATTTAACAGATCTATCAGCTAATTGGATGCTCATCCTAGTGGGTTTTGGTTCCCCAAGACCAAGTTGCTTAAACTTTTTATAAGGCATCAAATTAATACTGGCACCTAAATCAGCTAATGCTTTCTCAATATTTAAACTACCAATTAAACAGGGAATAATGAAACTTCCTGGATCTTTTAATTTGGTTGGTAGTTTATTTTGGAGAATAGCTGAACATTCCTTGTTAAGCTCCACGGTTGATAGCTCTTCAAACTTCCTTTTATTTGTTAAAAGCTCTTTTAAGAATTTTTCATACGTAGGAATCTGCGAAATAGCTTCAACAAAAGGTAAGTTAATATGTAATTGTTTAAAAAGTTCAAGAAACTTACCGAATTGTGCGTCCATGCGGTCTTTCTTCAATTTTGCTGGATATGGGATTGGTGGTTTATACTCTTTAAGTACCGGTGTCACATTCTCGTTTACTTTCTCACCCTTCGCCTTATCAGTTTCTTGTGGCATCTCCTTTTCAGCTTCAACCAACACCTTCTCATTCCTTAGTGTAACTACCTTCACATGCTCTTTTGGGTTAGGTTCGATGTTACTAGGTAAACTACCTGGTTACCTTTCGAAAACTTACTTAGCCAGCTGTCCAATTTGATTTTCAAGCCCTTGAATCGATGCTTGCTGATTTTTCAACACTGTTTTGGTATTCTAAAAATGAGTCTCTGACACCGAAATGAACTTTGCTAGCATATCTTCAAGATTCGGCTTTTTCTCCTGCTGGTAAGGTGGTTGGAAACCTGAAAGAGGTTGTGGTCTTTGATTCCCTTGTCCTCCCCATGAAAAGTTTGGGTGGTTCTTCCAACCTGGATTGTAAGTGTTACTATAGGAATTATTCTGAGGTCTAGAATTATTACCCATATAGTTCATCTGTTCGCTTTCTATGCCAAGGTTGTAGGATGGATATTTTGTACTGCCCATTCCTCCTCCATTCGTATCACACTGCATCACTGGATGTACCTACGAAGAACTACACAAACCATCAATCTTTTTTATTTAAAAGCTCTACCTGGTTTGATAGCATGGTAACTACGTTGAGGTTGAAAACACTGGCTGCCTTTGTTGGCTTCGTCCTCATAACTTGCCACTGATAGTTATTCGGTGACATCTCTTCAATGAATTCGTAGGCAGCCTTAGGTGTTTTGTTATTTAGTGTACCGCCGGTGGCTGCATCAATCAATTGCCTAGTTGAGGGGTTCACACCATTGTAAAAGGTTTGAACCTGTAGCCATAATGGTAACCCATGGTGAGGGCATCTTCTCAGTAGGTCATTGTATCTCTCCCATGCATCGTAAAGTGTTTCTAAATCCATCTGCACAAAAGAAGAGATATCATTCCTCAATTTAGCCGTTTTAGCCGGCGAAATATATTTAAGTACAAATTTTTCAGTCATTTGTTCCCATGTAGTGATTGATCCTCGTGGTAACGAGTTCAACCACTGTTTAGCTTTGTTCCTCAACGAGAAGGGAAACAACCGAAGGCAAATGGCATCATCAGAAACGCCATTAATCTTGAAAGTGTCGCAGAATTCCAGAAAATTTACCAAGTGATTGTTTGGATCCTCATCCTGCAAACCATCAAACTGAACAAACTACTAAATCATCTGAATAGTGTTAGGTTTCAGTTCAAAATTATTTGCAGCAACAGCAAGTCTAACAATACTAGATTCAGTTCCTGTTAAAGTAGGCTTAGCATAATCATACATAGTTCGAAGAGCAGGATTCTGATTTACTGGATTTGTAGCGACCACAGGAGGTAGCGGATTATTCTTGGGATCAGCCATATCCTTGGTATTAGTGATATCGTTCTCTTGCTCTTCTTGTATGTATTGTAAGCTTCGCCTTATCTCTCTTCGATTTTTGTGAGCTGTACTCTCAATCCCATTGTCGTAAAGTAAAGGTCCTGACGGGTTTCTTCTAGTCATAAACTAGAGACACCTGCCAGAAGCAGAGAAAATTTAGAAAAGTAACAATAAATTGCAAAAATAAAAATGGCTAAAGTAATAAAAAATTACTATTCCTAATATCTTAGTCCCCGGCAACGGCGCCAAAAACTTGATGTGTCTCTAACTAACTATGATCACAATAAAGGCAAGCGCACCTATCGTTTAATAGTATAGTTATGGTAAGACCGAAAATATCGTATCCACAAGGACCAAGAGTACTAGTAATTACTATCTTCCTATTATCTAGCCTAAGAATTGTAGTGATTTCTTTTAAACTAAAATTAATTAAAAGCAGGACAGAGAATGAATTGGGAAAATACTTTTAGGCACTTTACGAAAGAGGCAATACCCAAGGAAGAATCCACCTAGACTTCACTTATTACTTCTGATTCATACGATTTATTCACTTGACTTAATCCGTAGAAATCCCTGATTTATGTTAATATTCTTTCGAGACTAAAAACAACTGACTCTAGGTTGATTAATTGAAATTTCTTTCTAATTAAAACCCCTATTGTCGCATTAACTCGATCTATGGATTCCCTTATTAGATTTCACTCTAATCCGGCAGATCTATGTCGCCCTATTTCTAGGGTTGCAATCAACTCCGCTTAATTGTGTTGATCTACTCTTAAACAGGGACTTTTGCTCCTCTGAATAAGCACATTCGACTTGAATCAATAACTGAATTATTAAAACAAGAATAAGAACTCACAATTAAGAATAAGAACAGGTATTTATCTTATAAATCAAATAATAATAAGATCCATCTTAGGTTTCATCCCCTCAGGTATTTAAGGGATTTAGTTCATACTGATAGAGGGAAACATCTTAAAATAAGGAAAACTACAAAACATAAGAAAACCCAAAAACTTCAAGAGAAATTGATAGGAGATCTTTAGTCTTGATGGAGATCCTTCCTCCGAGCTACTCCCGATGGCTGTCTTCAAGTATTTTCTGCTTTCTACTCTGTGTCTTTTTAGGTCCTCCCCTAGGGTGTTTATATAGGCTTTGGAGCACCTTTCTTGGCCCTCAAGTAGTTTTTTCTGAATAGAATTAAACTTGGGTTCGGCAGGGACACGCTCGTGTGACACGCCCGTGTATGATAGCTTAGGTCGTGTTTGATTCTACTCGTCACACACGGCCGTATGGTCTGCCCGTGTTCGATAGTCCAGGCTGTGTTGATTTCTGAGGTAGGCCCATTTTGTCCATTTTTGGCCCGTTTCTCGTCCTTTTCGACTCTTTAACCTCTCATGAGTGTAAAATATGAAATTAAAGGATTAGGAGCATCAAATTCATCAAATCTAATGAAAATTCATCCAAAAATAAGCCAAGCATGGGGTCAAAATATGTATAAATTATGGTTTATCACCATCTCCATCCAGACCCGTCTCAACGGAGTTTTTACTTCTGCAATATTGGTCTTGATTCTTCTCCCCACCTTTCCCTCTATCGCATTTACCCCATTATCGGTGTGGTTGGATAGCAAATTTTCGGCACTAGGTGCGTCATCAAACTTCACAATGCCCATTTTAATAAGTCTTTCGACTACTTTCTTAAAGGCAGTGCAGTTTTCTATTGAATGCCCCGAAATTCCTGCATGGTAGTCACATTGAGCGTTCGCATCGTACCATTTGGGATATGGAGGCTGTAATGGTTTAAGGTAAAAAGGGGATACCACGTGTGTGTCAAATAAGCTCTGGTACAATTCCCTATATGTCATTGGGATTGGTGTAAATTGGAGCTTCTCAGTGTTTTTCTTTGGGCCGGACTCCTGCCTTGATAAACCTTGTTGACCAGTAGCCACCGTTCTTGGCTGATTTATCATAATCTATTTTGAGTAACCTTTGTTATATGTACTCGTATTGTTCACCTCGTTTTCCTTTTTCCTCGAGGTTAACCTTTTGTTACTCTCTCCTGTATCTATCTTTCCACTCATTATCGTATTCTCCATCATTTCGCCGGTCATCACTATATCTGAAAAACTTTTTGTAGCGCTTCCTATCATGTGAGTGATGAACGGGGCTTTTAGGGTGTTGATAAAGAGCATCATAGTTTCTTTTTCTAGGAGTGACGGCTGCACTTGTATGGCAATTTCCCTCCATCTCTGTGCATATTGCCTGAAACTCTCATTTGTTTTCTTCTCCATGTTCTGTAGAGTAATTATATCAGGAGTCATATCAGTTACATGACTATACTGCTTCATGAATGCTTGCGCTAAGTCCCTCCAAGAACCAATCCTAGTACGGCTCAATTGGTTGTACCATTTGGATGCTGCTCCCACCAAACTGTCTTGGAAGCAATGTATTAGTAGTTGATCGTTGTTAACATATACGGTCATCCGTCTGCAAAACATGGTGATGTAAGCTTCGGGGCAACTGGTCCCATTGTACTTTTCAAATTTTGGCATTTTGAACTTGTGGGGAAGCACTAGATCTGGGACCAAACTCAGATCCTTAACATCGATTCCATGCTAACTCTCAGTGTTTTCCATGGCCCTGAATTTTTCATCCAGCCATTTACATCGGTCCTCTAACTGTTTTGGCAATTCTGTCCTTGTCCTTTCCTTTTCTGTCATTTCATTAAGATCAGGGATAACAGGATTAGCTGGGTTGTCCCCTGGGTTAGAACCTGATCCATCTTGAAAGTTTATCGGTACCGAAGCACCATCCTGAAATTGTTGAGGCCTGATCGTGACAGATGTTCTTCGAGGATACCCCTCAGGTTGTGTCTGTGTATTTGTTGGAGTAAAACACAGAGGATAGAGAGGTTTCTCATTATCCTCTCTAGCATTAACCATGGGACCCTTTCCTTTATCTGTTCCTCCAGTTAGCAGTTGGGTCAGCTGAGTCATCATATTTCTTTGGGACTCCAACATTCGATCCATCATGTCTTGCTGGATTTTAGCCATTTGCTCTTGCATTTGCAATTGCAGTTGATATTGCATCTCTTTTTGCATTTGCTCTAACCTTTCCAACCTTTGGTCCATGGCTTTAGTTTTTCCTCGTGTACTGTAACGATGTTCCAGGATAACTGCCATAATTTTAGGGTCTCTTTGTGAGATTTAATGCACATGATGCAATTTAATGCTGATGCATGAAATATATGCAACAAAAAGGCATTAATTCTGATTCAATTTCACTAGAATAACTTTTTTAGAAAACAAATTTCTTTACATAAAACGGATTACATATAAGGCCTCGCCCTAATACTTAAGGCATTGACTTTCTTAAGAAGCCAAGCTAACTCTCGGCCTCGATCTGACTCTGACTCATACTTTAAACTTAGTAAATCAGCCTGGACTGCTAAGGTTTGTAAGTGATCCGCCACCTCTCACACTTGAGCCAGGGCTGCGCTCATTACGTAATCCCTATCTCGTACCTGATCTTGTGATTGATGAAGCTGCTCCTTCCACCGCTCGTTATTTGCCTCAATGAGTTCAACTTGAAACTCACAGTTTTGCAGCGTGGTTTCAAGTTCTTCTATCTTCCCTTTTAATTCTTCAATTTTGCTCAGACTAGCCTTCAACTCGATTACAGAATTACGACTACGATATTGATACAAGGATCTTTCTAACTCTGACACCCGAGTCTTTAATCCCTCCTTCTCGTTTTGACTTTCTACCAAACTCCTTTTTAGAGTATCTTCTCGAGCTTGAGCATCTCGAAATTTCTTTTCCCATTGGCTGGTTCTGTTTTTTTCCTCTTTAATTTCTTGCCGCCATTGTTCTGATGTTTTTCCCTAACCGACAGTTCTCATTGACCTCCGCAGCTTCTTGTAGTCTGTTTTCAAACTGTCTAAATCCTCTTCAGCCTTGTTTTTTTTCCTTTTCTCAACTTTTCAGCTTCTAATTTCTGGACGTCGACATCTAGTCCCAGCTGCATTTTCTCCTCTTCCAATTGCTCTATTCTTTTTTCTAACTCCAAACTCTTTCTCTCAAAATCATGTTTGATAATCTCTAGTTCAGATGGGATCACATGCAAGTGTTCTTCCACTGATCGGGTGTTTTCTTGGTCTGACGTAGGGATGTTGTCGTTGATTCTCTGACTCAGCCACCGGTCATACTCAGAGGTTGTCATCGGGTTGGCAGTAAACCTTTTTGTTCTACGAGTTCGATTCCAAGCGTTCGATATTTCACGAACTTTCTTTTTGTAATTATCTCCTTTATACACAAACTCGCACTGAGCTAAACCCTATGTTGCTGGTGTAAACTGTCTCGATCTGTACTGTCTTAACACGAGTAGAGGAGCGTACCCGACAGCTCCCATATTCCAAGCAGAGGAACCCAATCAAAATCTCCACACCTATATAAAACCTCGTTAGGAACCATCCAAGGGGCTCTCCATTCTACATCTTCTTCTTGCAGATTTTACAGAATCATCATCCATTTTTATTCCGTAATATCTTCCCGTCTTGGCGTAGCTACTAACTCCTTCAGCGGAGAATAGTTTTCGGAGAAAATTTGATATGATACCTTTTCCACTTTCCAAAAATGGCTGTGGAACCATGCTAGTAAGAGTTGTGCGCACCCGATGAATCTCCCTTCGCCCGCTCTTCGGCATGCGCTCAAGGACCTGAAGGTTTCAGCTATAATTACAGGAATGGGTGTGATCATTTTATCAAGTCTGTCAAATAAATCAGAGACCGCCTCATCTATATGCCCTAAAGCCTTGGGGAAGATAACCAGTCCATAAATGCTCAAAGCGAAAACGTCAACCATTTTCTTTATATCAGGATGCGCTAGGATCAAATCCCTCAAATTTCTCCAAGGGATGCACTTATAATCTCCTTTTTATTTTATCTGGGCTGTAATCCATTGCTCGCTCATCCCTGTAATGTTCATCAGTTTTTTTAAGAATGTCGGGACATTAGCCGCTCTCGAATAAGCCTTGTCAGTTTAAACCATCGGGCAACGGAGCAAGGCTGTGTACTCTTCTATGGTAGGTACCAAATCCACTTTCTAGAAAGTAAAGCAACTATAAGCAGGGTTCCAAAACTGGGTGATAGCTCGGAATAGGTGCTCGTCTACCTTGATATCAAGCAGATAGGGTAAATCACCATAATGACAGTAAAATAGTTGCTTGATCTCGTCATCCCACTGACCCCATATTTCTTTCATCTCTTAAAGATTATTTTGGGTAACGCTGATACGAGTGAAATCCCACAACTCCAACACGTACCCCTCTGTAAGACTATCACCTTTCTCTTGCTGCGTTGTCTCGGCCCATATCTGGACGGCCGCATTATCCTCCACTTTATCAAGAAACCCATTTTCCATGACAAGTTATCTATTTAGCAACCGAATATGAATCAACACCTTTTTTTGTGATGGATATGCCATGCATTTACAATCAAAGTAAAAACAAAGCAAGCCAGTATTTCATACACAATTTAAAGTAAGCAAGGAATAATAGAATACCTACTCGGGTAACCACTAGGGTTTGGCGCGGCTCTACCTAAGGTGGCTCTTAAGGCTCGCTATATGGGGTTTGGTTCTAGAGTAAAGGTACCTGAACCAGCAGATTCCTCGATCCGCACCCATTATAGGCTTATATGGACTGAGTTCAGTTCAGGGGAATACATTTCCCTATGGCTGCACGGAGATGAAAATCTCACGAAGACATAGGTACGGGTGTATCCCAAAAGCGATCCACTATCCTACACGGAGATGAAGACCTCACGAAGGAATAGTTTCTCACTCCCACTTAAAAGGGTATAATCAAGTGGTCATGTAATGCAATGTGCAGAGACATATCAAAAAATCAAACTAGAAAAACGAACCAAAATGATGAAAGTCGTAACAAAGACAGATGAAATGTAACAAAAGGATCGTACATTTAAACCGAGTTTTCAATTTTCGACAAAAAGACAAAAAGTAATCAACTCGTGGCTTAACTCTCTTATTTGGGTCCCCAGTGGAGTCGCCAAGCTGTCGAAACAATTTTTGAAAAAGGGGGTCGACTTTGATTTTAAAAATGAAAATAAAAACGGGAGTCGCCACCAATCTTTTTTTGTGAGGTGTGATCGGGTCACCTCGTAAAATAGTTGTTTTTTAATAAATGGTTCGATTCATTTAAAACAACGCTTGTTGGTCTACGAAATTCAGAAAAACGGGTTCGGGAGTCGGTTACGTACGAGGAATGATTAGCACCCTCGTAACGCCTAAAAATTGGTACCTAGTTGATTAGTTAGTGTCTTAGTGTCGAAAATTAAAAGTTTGAGGAAATTTTAAAAATACGATCCTTTGTTATAAAAAAATCGAGAATAGGGCATGTTTTACGTTAATCGAGAAAAAGAATCACGTCCCGTAAGTTAGGACACAATGTCTTAAATTCCCGATACGAGAATAAACACTGAAAAACTTATTTATTTTGGAAGGTATTTAATTATCTCGGTTTTTAGAAAGAAATCATATTCCGTAAGTTAGAACACGATCTTTTTGTAATTCCCGAGGTTATTAAAAATATTTTGAAAACATTCGTTATTCGGATTTATCGATAAAATCGAAACCCCGTAAGTTAGGGTGCGACTTTTCGAATCTCGAAATACGATAAATTACTGATTTAAAAAACTAAATTTATGTAACAGGTATAGATTAAAGCAACGTAAATTGGTAATAAAATGAAAAAATGATGGTACAATATGTGCATGATGAAAGAATAATAAATGCGTTAATGTGAATAACAATAATAAAGACGAAAATAGAATAAAATAAACGAGTCAAAAACGAAGAAAAAATAAAAATAAAAATAGTAATAAAAATAAAAATAAAATAATAATAATAAGTAATAAATATGAAGAGAAAATATAATTATAATAGTAATAATAATAAAAATAATATCAATAATAATAGTAATAGTAATAACAATAATAATAATAGTAATAATAAATAGTAATAATAATAAACAAATAATAGTAGAAATACAAAAATAAAATAAAAATAAAAGTAAAAATAAAAATAGATAAATAATAGTAATAATAATAATAATAAAAATAATAATAATAATGGTAACAAAAATAATAATAGAAATATTAAATAATAATAATACTAATAATATATTAATAGTAATAATAATAAAAATATTAAATAATAATAATAATAATAATTGCAAAAATAACTAAATGGGACTAAATTAAACTTAAAACAAAAGTCAGGGGAAAAATCGAAAATAAAAAGAAAGGGAAAGGACCTATCTGAACACGCGAATAACAAGGAGGGGCCAAAAGGGAAATTTTCCCTATCCTCCAAAACGACGTCGTTCAGATAGGGACCTAACTGAAATCGCAATAAGTTATGGGGCAAAAATTAAAAAGATAAAAAACTTGATTATAAAACAATAAAAAAAGCGGAAGGGCTAAATGTGCAATTAGCCCTTTCATCGAAAATGCGCGGATCCTCCTTGCGGGTCGGGTCAAGGCGCGGGTCAAAGGGGCAAAACGACGTCGTTTTGGTGCCTGAAAGGCCTGCCCAAAATGACGTCGTTTTGGAGGCCTATTTAAGGCAATTTTTTTTAAAAAATTTCACTTTTTCATTTGTTTAAAAAAACACTCCCCTCCCCTTTTCTTTTTCTCTGCAGGGCATGGGTGCCCGATGAGAGTCCGGTGATGATTCTGCGCGCATAGGCGCCTCACTTGCGCATGTGCATCTGGCATGGTCGAAAAGTCGGAAAGGTAATTTTTTTATATTTTAATATATATTTATATATAACTAGTTAGAAAAGAAAAGAAAATAAAGAAACACTTATGTAAAAACGGTTTCGAAAAGGGAAAAATAAAAGCAAAAAAAAGGACATTTTGCATGTTTCTCCTTTTTTCTCGGGTTTGCTTGTTGTTGTTATCTGTTTATCTCTTTTAATCTTTTTGTTGTATTCAAAAAATGTCCGAAAAATACAATATATTTTGCTTGGCTTTTTATAGCCATTTTTACAACTTGTTTATGTAATGATTCCTCTGTTTTTCGCAGGTGCAAGTGGGCGGTGGACGGCAGTGGCGGTGGCAGAGGCGGTGGACGTGACAGGCGGCTGGTCAGAAGGTCAGACACCCTAGGTGCGGCGCACCTAGGGTTTGCTATTCCCTTGTTTTTTCTGATGGTTGTGGGCTAGGGGTAGGTTGGGTTGAATTGGGCTTAATTTTGGGTTTGTTGTTTGGATTATTTTGTAATTGAGTTTAGGGTTAGGCTTGGGTTTGGTCTAGTTTTGGTTATTGGGTTGGCCTGTTTCGTTTCTGATGGGCCCGGGCAAATTGGGCTATTCACAACGTGGGTACATGCACTCTTCTAGTGTCAACTTTAGACATGTTAATGCCCAATTATAGTTCTCCTCCTTTTCGTTAATGATAAAGGCAAAAGTTATACTAAATGTCTTGTTGGTTGAAGTCACGCCAACAATTTGAACAAAAGGCAGATCATATTTGTTCGTTTTGTACGTTGCGTCTACAATCAAAACGTGCGGAAATGCACGCCATATATCCAATGATCGTGGATGAATGAAGAATAGATTTTCCAATTCATTTGAAATATTATTTACTGAAAACTCAATAAAAAAATTGTTTAACATTCAAAAGCAACATAAGAACCTGTATCAGAGTTTTACCGACATTCTGGGACGAGCGAAGCTTTTGCCGTGCATTGTATATGGTTTTTAGTGTAGAAACGTTATTCTCGTCCTGCTCCTTCAGTGTCGATAATATGTCACGTGGTGTAACATTCTCACTCGTCAAATCAACCAACAATTTTTTTTTGTTTTCTTTCAACCGCCTTGCATAAGCATGTCCCTCCATATGTTGTGCAGGTGGATGGTTATGTTGATCACATATCACCCTCAACGTCCACCCATCATATTGTTTTAAATACGAACCTACCAATCGAAATTTACAGTTGGTCTTTTTGGTGCCAGACTTTTTACTTGATTCTTTAAATTTGAATTCACCGCCACGGTCACAAATAAGTGTGACGTAAGACACCACACCATTTTCCTTTGCTTTTGATCTTCTCGTGACGATGATATAACCAAGAGAGAATATCGTGTTTTGCACCCATTGCATCAGCTCTTCACGAGACTCGAACACCTAAAATTTAAATAATTTTGTTAACAAATATTAAATGTTATGAAGATAAAAAAAATATTAACATCATGAAAAATATTATACCCGACCGGTAAAAAATGGTGATGTCGCCATAAAGATCTCATTGCCTTCATTTAAGTTACTTCCGTAAAAATTCGACATCTTTTGTTGAACACTACAAATTATGACGAAAAAATCAATAGTTATAAAAAGTTAAAACAAATTTTAATTTATACAAGAATTAATAAATAAAAAAAGAAAAAAATTAGAAAAACAAATTTTTATAAAAAACAGTTTAGAACAAATTTATAAAAAATAAAATTACAAATAATAGAGTGTAGTGAGAAGGACTTACTTAATTTTGTTAATAATAATATGAGTTTACGTTAGGATGTTGTTAATGTTCATCAAAATAAACATATATGTAGAAGGCCCAAATTGCCCGGGGCCCATTTAAGCAAACCCAAATAAAGCCAACAGCCCAACCAACGAGGCCCAACAGGCCCATGAATTTTTCCAGCTAGCTAGGGTCTCTGAAAACCCTAGCGCCGCAGCATAGGCCACTTGCTCTAACCCCTGCCGAAGCCACCTGCTCCACTGACTCTTCCCACTTGCACCACCGAAACCTGCAAAACAAGAAGGAAGACAAGACCGAAGCAACATAACACGCAAGAAGTAGAATAGGCAGTAGAATAGCATTGTAAATGGGTTATAAAAACCTAACATTTTCTAACAAATGGGGGGGGATTTTTTTTGAAAAAGAAAAATAGAGAGAAAATCATAGCAGAAAGGGGATTCGGAGCAAAAAAAAAGAGCAAACTATGAACAATTAGCAATCAAAAGAAAAAACATCAAGGTTGATTCCTTTGATATTTATTTTCTGTCATTATTTATCGTTTTTTTCTCTTTTATTATTTCATTTTGTTATTTCCAATCTTTAACAAACACAAAAGAGAAGAGCAAAAGGAAAGAAAAGCGAAACTGAATCTTGGGGGGCGTCGTGAAACCTTTTTTAAGTTGTCGTGGCGGACCAAGGCGATGGGGTTTTCTTCTTTCCCTTCCCTCGCGTTTTGGGGCTTTGAAAAAGGCTGAAACGCCTGGGTCTTCGAGCACCACTCGCCACCGATACGGTGGTGGCACGGTGGTGATATGGACGGTGATGGAGGGAGCCCAATCGTCGGGCTAGATAGAGAGGGAGAGAGAAAAAAAGGAGATGTTGGCTCTTGATTTTTTTAAAAAACTTTAGGGTTAGAAAATCTGATTTTTGGGAAATATTAGGCTTTATAAACACCTAGCAAAAGCAGCGTCGTTTGGTTGAAAGGGTAGCTGCGTATGCTCCCTCAAAGGGAGATTTCTTGCGAATGGCCCTTCTCTTTCACGGATCCGCTTGATTTGGTCATTTTTCTGTCTTTTCATTCTTTTAATTTGGCCCCAAAACTTTGCTTTAATTCGATTTTAGTCCGTTTAGCATTTTACCTATTTCTTTACTTATTAAATTGTTATTAGTGTGTCGTTTTATTACTATTATCATATCATTTTTATTTTATTTTTACATTTTACTTATCCATAATCTTTATAATTGCAAACTTTATTATTCTTAATTAATTATTATTTTCTACCTTATTTTTGTTATTATTATTATTATATTATATTATATTATACTATATTATATTATTATCATCCTAAAACCAATTTTTACGTATTAAATTGTTTTATATGTTATCAACTTTATATCCTATAAATTTTGTTATCCATATACGTATATATTACAATATTATTATTGTTATTATACTATTGTTCCATATAACATATGTACTTATTTTCCATCATATTCCTCTTATATCATTTTACTATTGTTATTATAACATGTTTACCACCATTATATATCTTATATATTATATTATTATTATATCATCATCATTATTATTATTTAGCATTTATTATTATTATTATTAGTTAATATTTTTATTACTATTATTATATTAGAATTTTTATACGTATATATTTTGTTTATTCCTTTGCATACACGTTTTTCCTACCTCTTAATTACTACCATGATCAATATTATTATCATCTTATTTTATCATTTTTATTATTTTTTAGTTATTATTAATGTTATTTTTATTATCATTCTCCATTCCACTTTTATTTCCACCATTATTATTATCATTGTTCTACTACTATTTTTTTATTTTTCTATCATTTTTGTTATATTACTATTATTACTATATTATTATCATTACTATATTATTGTTCGTATATTATTTATTATCGTATCATTTTATTATCATCTTTTGCTATTATCATTATTATTATTATTATTTTTATCATACATATACACCATTGTCACGATGCTTTTACATGCCGCCATTACTCATATTCTCATCGACATTTCATTTGTTCTTCGACCTCTCGATTTTATAACGACCGATATTTCTGTGTTACCAATTCGGGAAAATCGAGCCCTAACTTATTGGGTTCCGATTTTTCTCGTTTAAGCTAAACAACGGAAGATCCCTTTTAAAATCACAAATTCGATTTTAAATCGACATTCCGTATTAGCAATTCGAGTGAATCAAGCCCTAACTATCTTTGGGTTCCGTTTTCTCTCGTTTAAAGCTAAACAACGGGATGTCCCTTTTGAAATCGCAATTTAAATTTTTAAACAAAACACTTAATCTCGGATATTCGAAATGTCGCCTAACTCACTTTGGACTCGACATCTAGATATTTCGGATAAGTTTTTTATTAAAATAGAGGCAATATTCTCGATTTGGACCTTCGGGAAGACAAGCCTAACTTACTGGGTTCGGTTTCTCGTTCGACAAATGACGGAATATCCTCTCCAAATAAAAATCGAGTTTTAAAAGGCAAGCTTAATTTCGGGAGTCTTAAGTATCGCGGCCTAACTTATTGGACGTGATACGCCGTCTCTTCGAAAATAAGAGAGCCTTAACGTCCCCTTCCAATTCCTTCAAATTTTAGAAATAAAAGTATCTATTTCCAAATCATTTCGGGTTTTCAACATTAGGACATCGATCAATCGGTTTGGTACCGATTTGGGCGTGTCGAGGTGCTAATCCTTCCTCGCACGTAATTGACTTCCGAACCCATTTTCTCGAGTTTTCGTAGACCAAAAGCATCGTTTTAATAAAGCGAGGCGTTTTATTAGAACAAAGGTGATCCGATCACACCCAAATAAAGATCGGTGGCGACTCCTTCCTCTTCATTTTCAAAAATCGAGAGTCGACCGTAGCGTCGTTTCTTTATTTTAAAAAAATGGTTCTGACATGACTGGCGACTCACTTCGGGACTTATTCGTTGAGAGTCAAACCATAGATTGATTGATCCTTGTCCTTTTGATTAAAATTGGAAAAGGTTTCGAAAATCATGCTTCTTTTAATGCACTTTCAATATTGGGTCTCGTAAATATTTTGGCATTGCATTGCATGACCGTTGTGGTCGCACCCTTAAGTGGGAGCAAGAAGCTATGCCTTCGTGAGGTTTTCACCTCCGTATGGGCTAGTGGACTGCTTTCGGGATGCATCCGTACCTATGTCTTCGTGAAGTTTTCACTTCCGCATGGCCATAGGGAAATGTATCCCCCTGAACCGAACTCGGTCCACATGAGCCTATAATGGGTGAGGATCGAGAATCACTGGTTCGGGTACCTCAAACTCTAGAACTAAAACCACATATAGTGGACCCTAGAGCCCACCTTAGATAGAACTACATCAAACCTTAGTGGTCACCGGTAGGTGTTTGTTCATTTTCACTTGTTTTACTTTAAATCTTGACTCGTTGTATTTTATTTTCGTGCATTCATCTCATTTTCTTTGGAGGTATCGATTCACGGTCGGCCGAGTTAGAAAGCTGGTTATGAAAAGCGGATTCCTTGATAAAGTGGAAGACAATGCACGATCGTCAGTATAGTTAGAACCTAGGCGGTTAGAAGGGTATGGATCCATTTGAGCAAAAAGAAATGTGGCGGTGCTAAAATCTGGTGGTCACCACAGTAGGCGGCAAAGGGTGTTGGAAGGAAAGTGATTGGCAGAGGGCAATGGACCTGTGACAATGAATTGGCTGGAAAGGACTTTGCTTACGACGGGGAGAAAAGTTTATTTACTGTTGGTACTCTTCCAAATAACAAGCATGAGTTTATAGTTGTATTTGAGGATGTTACATCTAACAGAAACAATGGTAATGCAAGACTTGATGTCTATGATGACTCAAATGGGCAAGATAGGAAGAGAATTAAATGGCCTTATCAGTCGAATCAGCTTTGTTGCATAGACACCCATCCGAGCAACTCAAAATGCTTGGCGCGAACAGGAATCTGAAAACTCTCAAGAAGCATTGAGGGTGATAGATGTCATTTTAAGATAGTATCTTTGCGAAAGCAGGATGCCTCTTTGGTTTGCCAATCTTTCAAGATAATCGTAAACGACTTCACGGATATTGGAAGAGGTGCCCTTGGCAATAGGGGCATCCATTCAAATTTCATGGCCACTCAAAGAGGCCTTTCCACGAATATTGATATTCGCCCTAGCCGGTTGTGGATCCTTTCCAATCGAATGCCATGGATCCCGGATGGACCATGGCTAAGCGAAGCTTTAAGAACACGAGGACAAAAGTCAGTCCATCCAATCACGAGTACAAGATCTTTGGATTGAGCGGCGGTTGTGCAAAGATCCGTTGTTTTCATTAAAGGAGAAAAGTGTGAAAAAAAGTTAATGGTGAAGCTGAGAATCTAGCGATTACTGTCTATAATCATTTTGTCGACCATCACAACATACAGTCGCGCTTCTCTGCAAGACTTGCCATGCTTTAATGTCAGAGAGCCGAAACAACCTACGTACATTCCTTTGGAGCTCCATTCCTTGATGTATTTGCAATTGACAAAGTGCTAACTAGAGAGCTTCTTTGGTTAAGACAGAAGTCTCAGGAAAGAATGAAAGCCTTATTCTATGCTTCACAGGGGAGCAACCATAGTGCCGAGCCAATGCTGTGTTCTTGTGGTGTCTCTTTCAGCACTAATTTCACCCAAGTCGAAGGTCATGCTCTGTCAGGGGCAATGATGGAAATTTCTTTCCGAAGAATGGGCGTTGGAATTTGTGGAACCATCTAGGATGGAAGGATAGGCTGTTGTGAACTTCCAGGCTCATCGTGGTGATCCAAACAACATTGCAAGGGATTTGATTCGTGTGAAGAAATGGAAGGAATTTGTATTGACCCGGTTAGATAGATTCAAAAGAGACAAACCAGAATAGACGACTTTTACCTGAGGTTAGAATTGGAAAAACTATCGAACAGATACAATCTAAAATATCTGGAGCTCCGTAGTTTCTTCTTTGTCTAGAAAAACTCTAATCTTTATGAGCCTTGGAAGCGGAAGAATCCTTCGGGGCATGGCGCTAGCTAGAGTGAATGATCAATACTTTTCTGAAGAATTGATGCTAAGCTTGGATAGCCTCTTCACTACCATCGAAGCTATAACTCTGCAATCGAGTTGAAGTTAAGCCTGAACAAGATTAAGGAAATGAAATGTGGGATCGAAAAGTTAGAACCAGCATTACACAATTGTGAACTGCGGATCGAGCTTCTTGAAACAAGAGAGGAGTAGGAGACCTTCATCATTCTTATGATCATCAATATAAAGAGTCGAGATTACCTCGTGAGGAAGCAATAGTGCGATTCAAGAGGTAATTTGGTCATCTATAGATTTTGGCATTACAAGTGAATATGTTAAGCATAAAATATGGGTCATGACTTAACTATAGTCAAGAGCTAGATCCACTTCTTGGGAAACCAAAACCTTTAGGACTTAGGACGAAAGCATATAGTAGTCCGTTTTATGTAAAAGAACTTGTTTTCTAATAAAGTTTCCTAAAATGAAGTTGATCGAGAATCGATACCTCTTTGCATTCATGCATTCGTACTACATTGCATTCGCATTACATTGCATTCATTTGTATTAGACCTTTACAAAAGGACCCTAATTAGGTAAAATGTTTTGATTAACTGGAAAACATGGAACAAAGGTTGGTGAGGATAGAGCAAAGGCAAATACAAATGCAAGAGCAATTGACCCAAATTCAACAAGAAATGCGAGAGCAAATGCTAGACTTCCAAAAGAACATGATGGGCCAACTAACTCGGTTACTAGTGGGAGGACTTGAAAAAGAAGTGACCCAAATGATCGACAATGTGGATAATGATGAAGACATCGTTTATTCCCCAATAAATTTCCCAACTCAACCAGACGCGCACTCTCGCGTGGTACCATCATTATTGGATCTCAATATAGGGTGATACTTGGTCTTCTTGAACTCTCCGATGGGCCCTAGTAATGAGCAAGTCAATCGTGTTGTTTTTGGTCTACGAGGAGAGGAGAAAAAAGGAGAAGGGGCTTCAAAAGCCCGAAGAGGAAGGACAAGGATGTGGCTAGCATGAGTGGGTATACTAAGGGTTATTGAAGCCGTTTACTGACAAATCGACCAAAGAAGGTAGTTACCGATCACTGGTCCCCCAAAGCAAAAACCCAATCCGATGGCGTATTCGGAAAAACCTCGAGTTCACTCCTATTCCCATGACGTATATGGAGTTATACAGAACTTATTTGATATGCATGTTGTAGCTCCTTGTTATATAAAACCACTGCAACCTCCATACCCAAAATGGTATAACCTAAATGTCCGGTGTGAGTATCATGCGGGGTTACAGGGCACTCAATAGAAAATTGCCTGACTTTTAAGAAGTTGGTGGAAAAATTCATCAAAATAGGTGTTGTGGAGATAGGCGACGCACTAAAAGCGAAGCATGAACACAGGAGCATTTTGAGCAATGAGGCTGGAAGAAATTCCTATAGTATTTAGAAGCTTACCTAGAGTAATAATGTACGAAATATCTTTGGTTGCTTTAAGCCTAGAAGCAATGAGAACTCTTTTGTGAAATAGGCTCGTGTTAAAAATTACTATTTGAGTAAAATGCATCTTTTTGAACCAATATTTTTTGTTCTTTTTCATGCTTTAAATTCTACTAAATATTCTTTTATTCTTCATTCATAAATAACCATTCTTGGAATCATTTATTCTCTGGAAATTACTTTCATAACGACAATGGGTCCCAGATATCAATGACATGAGCGACGCTGTTACGGACTCCCTTTCTAGTGAGATATGTGTCCGGAAGAATCTAAGGACTTAGAAGATGATAGAGATTGCAACTTATTTCCAACTTGTTAAAAATGGCAGATCCTACCTTGCGAAATGTCAGCCGACACTACAAGCCAACGAGGGAGATGAAGATGGAAACTTAGCTCACCGCAAGAATAAGGCAAGACATTATCGCATGATCACCGCCAGACATGTTGGGGCCACTGAAACGTGGATTCCTATATATGAGGCATGGACGCTATCAAGCTAGTCTCCTCATAATCTTTGAACCAACATCGATTCATATTCATAGCCTTTGATTACCTTACCTAGAGGGTAAAGGTCGCTTCACATGTCAAAATTACAAAGTCAGCAGTCGTCGACTTCAACTTCAAATTCAAATTCGAAAAAAGAAAAAAAAACAAAAAGAAAAACAAAAAGAAAAAGAAAAAAAGAGAGTGGTGATAAAGGATACCGAAAAGGAACGTGTTTAACGTGATAACACGAATTTATAGTCTGTTCAAAGGTCAGACACCACATCAGTGCAGCAAGAGAGCCAAAAACCATCCAAATTCTTTACGAGGACAAGCTGATATTTGTAAAAGTTGGCATCGAGAAGTTACCATTTACTTTCTATGTTGGCTAAGATCCTCACCGGGGTAACGCTTTTCTCATTGGTTCATCAAAATAAGAGCAATTATCGGAAGTTAAGATTCCTTTTTGGACAAAGTTTAACATCTACAATAAGTCTAATTGAAGCATTCATACAAAGCTTACACGACAAAAAAAGGTCCGTTCAAAAGACCTACATTAAGAAGGATTCTTCATATCCAAAAGGACTCGGAGGAAAAGTAAGTGCCCTATGCAAACAAAAGAGGCTGGGCTTGGAAAACATAGGCACTAATCAAGATGGATGATAAGGACTTGCCCAATCCTATGAGTTTGATTTGAAAAAAAAAAAAAAAAGAGAAAAGAAAAACACACAAAAGGAAAGAAAAAGAAGAAAAGGAGAGGCCAAGATGAAAACCCGCAAAGGCGCCTTGAGACCAAAGGGGATTTGGGTTGAAAACCCGAGAAGGGCACTCAAATTTTGACCGAAAGTAAGGCATACGGTAGTCTTGCCACGCTTGGTTTAACAATGAAGAAGTATGTTGCGTCTCGAAGCATCGACAAAGTACTCAGGATCCCTAAACACATATTGAGCCTAAAATGGTCCTCAAGAAGTTTGAGCAGAGAAGCTCAGTGCGATATCTGGGGCACCTAGCTTCTATTTTACCCAATTTTTGTTATTTATTTCCCTTGCAAAAAATCGCCAATAAATTTCCTTCCTAATTACATTTGCTATTTTTACTTTACCTATTTGTTTGAGCTATGCTCCTAACTAGCTTCTCTCTTATCCGTAGTTATGGTCTCTTTCGGGCATTTTGCATTGAAATAATGATTAATAGAATAACGACACTTTCACAAAAAGAGTTCCGCATATTACTCTAGGAAACTTTTGAGTAGTGCTGGAACACAAAGCAGGACCATTGCTTAAAACTCCTCGAGTTTAAAGGATCGGGAATAATGATGGAGGAAAATTACGAGGCGAGGCTATCTCTTGAATTTGGTTGAAAATAGTGATCGAACAAAATGGCGAGGTATTACGTAAGTAGTATCATCTCGATGAAAAAGGCGATGTATGAATGGGCAATCATTCGCGCGAAGAATGATTTTGTATCCATCATGCGTGCACACCTGGTCATGAAAATTAGGGAATGGAAGGTGTAGTAGACCAAATCATTTGAATAAGTTACAAATTCTATACCCCGGAGTCGTAGTGGGATGGATCGAAGATGGCACAGATCCTACACCCCCTGAAGTTGAAGAGAGGGGATCTGAAGATGGTATAACCCTTGAAGTTCTATAGGTGCCGTGGAATGGATCTTGAAGTTACATTGGGGCAATTTATTTGAGCAAAATATGATTGTTTCTTTGAGTTTTTGGCAAAGGTACTAGCAGAGCGAGATAGCAGCGTAATACGTCAGCAATAAGACTCTGATGGACGACGAGCAGAGACAACCCTAAGCATTAAAAAGGGATAATTTCATTTTACATTCATACATCATCATTAGGGCGTTTTGATCATCGCATCACGATCCTTATATGTTTTTAACAAAGAATCATTATCATGACATTACGCATTCATGTAAATGTCCTCTATAATATCATTTAGTTAGGAGCATTCGATTTATTACGATCATTGCATCTTAATCATTGAAAAAATCATCATTCTCATGACATTCGCATTCACGTAAATGTCATCCATAGCATATGTAGTTAGGAGCGTTTGAGTCATTCGATCATAGCATCCGCATCATTTGCATAAGCATAAAGCACATAAAGCGAGTTTACAGGATATGTCCCCAGGAGGACGGTGTAGCAACATTGTTAAAGACCATCCCATTGTCACTAACCAAAGAGTGAAATAGGTTGAAGATTGTCCTATTGCCACTAACGATGAGTGGAATAGGTTGAAGATTGTCCTATTGCTCTTGTCCGGTGAGTGGAATAGGTTGAACACTTTCCTATTGCCATTAACCAAAGAGGGGAATAGGTTGAAGAATGTAGACCTTGTCGCCCTAAAGCGATGAGGGCGAGGATCGAAGACAACAAATTTGACCTTCACGAAGTTGGGAAGCAGATTGAAGACATCGGTCTAGTGATTCCACGAGTTTGCGGGATCAGATTGAAAAAGCGATTTGACATTTACGAAGTTGCGGGAAGCGGATCGAAGATATCAATCTGGTGATCCACGAGTTTGCGGGGATCAGATTGAAAAAGCGATTTGACATTCACGAAGTTGCGGGAAGCGGATCGAAGATATCAATCACGGTGATCCACGAGTTTGCGGATCGATTGAAAAAGTAGATTTGACATTTACGAAGTTGCGGGAAGCGGATCGAAGATATCAATCTGGTGATCCACGAGTTTGCGGGGATCGATTAAAAAGCAGATTTGACATTCCGAAGTTGCGGGAAGCGGTTGACATTCACGAAGTTGCGGGAAGCGATTTGACATTTACGAAGTTGCGAAGCGGATCGAAGATATCAATCGGTGATCCACGAGTTTGCGGGGATCAGTTGAAAAAAAGCGATTTGACATTTACGAAGTTGCGAAGAAGCGGATCGAAGATATCAATCACGGTGATCCACGAGTTCTGCGAGGATCAGTTGAAAAAGCGATTTGACATTTACGAAGTTGCGGGAAGCGGATCGAAGATATCAATCTGGTGATCCCACGAGTTTGCGAGGATCAGATTGAAAAAAGTAGATTTGACATTTACGAAGTTGCGGGAAGCGGATCGAAGATATCAATCCGGTGATCCACGAGAGTTTGCGGGGATCGATTGAAAAAGCGATTTGACATTCACGAAGTTGCGGGAAGCGGTTGACATTCACGAAGTTGCGGGAAGCGATTTGACATTTACGAAGTTGCAGGAAGCGGATCGAAGATATCAATCACGGTGATCCACGAGTTTGTAGGGATCAGTTGAAAAAGCGATTTGACATTCACGAAGTTGCGGGAAGCGATTTGACATTCACGAAGTTGCAGGAAGCGATTTCACATTTACGAAGTTGCGGGGAAGCGGATCAAAGACATCAGTCTAGTGATCCTTGAGTTTGCAGGGATCAGATTAAAAATAGCAGATTTGACCTTTCTGAAGTTGCAGGAAGAAGATCAAAGACATCAGTCTAGTGATCCTTGAGTTTGCAGGGATCAGATTAAAAATAGCGATTTGACCTTCACGAAGTTGCGGGGAAGCGGATCGAAGACATCGATCTAGTGATCCACGAGCTTGCGAGGATCGGTCGAGGAAAGCGGATTTGACATTCTTGAAGTTGCGGGAAGCGGATCGAAGACATCGATCTGGCGATCCCACGAGTTTGTGGGGATCAGATTGAAGATAATAGATTTGGCGATTCTGTGGTTTACGAGAGCATACCGAAGTTAGCCAATTAAAGCGAAGAGTCCTATACCTCGAAGTTGCGGCAATGGAGTGGATTAAAGCAACAAAGTGCGACGGACTAAAGCGAGGCTAAGCGAAGAAGAGGGCACCAAAGAAGTTAAGGTTCAGCAAGACCAGGGCAAATTTGGGCCTTCTTTATATCTTTTCTCTATTCCGTTACCGACAATGAGCAAAGAGGCGGTGTAGAAGGCCCAAATTGCCGGGGCCCATTTAAGCAAACCCAAATAAAGCCAACAATTGCCCAACCAACGAGGCCCAACAGGCCCATGAATTTTTCTAGCTAGCTAGGGTCTCTCGAAAACCCTAGCGCGCGGCAAAGATAGGCCACTTGCTCTAACCCCTGCCGAAGCCACCTACTCCACTGACTCTTCCCACACTTGCACCACCAAAACACGCAAAACAAGAAGGAAGACAAGACAGAAGCAACATAACACGCAAGAAGTAGAATAATAGGCGAGAGAATAGCATTGTAAATGGGTTATAAAAACCTAACATTTTCTAACAAATGGGGGATTTTTTTGAAAAAGAAAAATAGAGAAAATCATAGCGAGAAAGGGATTGAGAAAAAAAAAGAGCAAACTATGAACAATTAGCAATCAAAAGAAAAAACATCAAGGTTGATTCCTTTGATATTTATTTTTCTGTCATTATTTATCGTTTTTCTCTTTTATTATTTCATTTTGTTATTTCCAATCTTTAACAAACACAAAAGAGAGAAGAGCAAAGGGAAAGAAAACGAACTCAATCTTGGGGCGCGTCGCGAAACCTCTTTTCCGTTGTCGTGGTGGCGGACAGAAGGCGAGTGGGGTTTTCTTCTTTCCCTTCCCTCGCGTTTTGGGGCTTTGAAAAAGGTGAAAGCGCTGGGTCTTCGAGCAGCACCACCAGCCACCGATACGGTGGTGGCACACGTGGTGATATGGACGGTGATGGATGGAGCCCAATCGTCGGGCTAGATAGAGAGGAGAGAGAAAAAAAAGGAGATGTTGGCTCTTGATTTTTTTAAAAAACTTTAGGGTTAGAAAATCGATTTTTGGGAAATATTAGGCTTTATAAACACCTAGCAAAGCAGCGTCGTTTGGTTGAAAGGGTAGCTGCGTATGCTCCTCAAAGGGAGATTTGCGCGAATGGCCCTTCTCTTTCACGGATTTGCTTGATTTGGTCCTGTTTTCTGTCTTTTCTGTTCTTTTAATTTGGCCCCAAAACTTTGCTTTAATTCGATTTTAGTCCGTTTAGCATTTTACCTATTTCTTTACTTATTAAATTGTTATTAGTGTCGTTTTATTACTATTATCATATCATTTTTATTTTATTTTTATATTTTACTTATCCATAATCTTTATAATTGCAAACTTTATTATTCTTAATTAATTATTATTTTCTACCTTATTTTTGTTATTATTATTATTATATTATATTATATTATACTATATTATATTATTATCATCCTAAAACCAATTTTTACGTATTAAATTGTTTTATATGTTATCAACTTTATATCCTATAAATTTTGTTATCCATATACGTATATATTACAATATTATTATTGTTATTATACTATTGTTCCATATAACATATGTACTTATTTTCCATCATATTCCTCTTATATCATTTTACTATTGTTATTATAACATGTTTACCACCATTATATATCTTATATATTATATTATTATTATATCATCATCATTATTATTATTTAGCATTTATTATTATTATTATTAGTTAATATTTTTATTACTATTATTATATTAGAATTTTTATACGTATATATTTTGTTTATTCCTTTGCATACACGTTTTTCCTACCTCTTAATTACTACCATGATCAATATTATTATCATCTTATTTTATCATTTTTATTATTTTTTAGTTATTATTAATGTTATTTTTATTATCATTCTCCATTCCACTTTTATTTCCACCATTATTATTATCATTGTTCTACTACTATTTTTTTATTTTTCTATCATTTTTGTTATATTTGTAACACCCCAAACCCGGTCTATGCGTTTAGACAAGATTTGGTTTGTCACACCAATCATACATTCGTTTATTTTCATAGGGTTAAGATAAAATAGTGCTACAAAACTTTTTGTTATAAAACCAATGTTCTTAAGAAAACTTAACATATTGAGATAAAACCATATTAAGAGTTTAGAAATAAAATTTAAATCATCCACACAATAAAACCATAAAACATAATAAGAGGCCTTATTACATCAACCCAATAATAGCAATTAAAATAAAAACTTAAATAAAGTCATAGTTTATTAAAAACCCAAGTTTGTAGTATGGCCTCCACCAAGTCATCTCAGGCCCAAGTCCACGTCAATTTCCATTACGAAATGGTTAATAAAATTTGGGTGAGTTACAAAGAACTCGAGTGTGCAACTCACTTACCACCATTTTTAGGTCAAATCGTCAAGATATCATCTTTGGGCTTGAGCCCATTAATGATTTCAACCATACATCGTAAAGTAACATAATTTAAAGAGAAGAATGCATGAAATATGAATTTCCCAAACCAACCTAGTATCCATCCGCTAACACCCCGTACCAACCAACACACCTGTGGGGATCAAGTCAACCCACCCCGCCAAACACACCAATCATGGGCTTAAAGCCCTTAAATAATTTTGTAGTGCACTCATCGAACTAGATTGTGACATTGTCACCGAACTAGAGGCATTTAGCGAATTTGTGGCAGAGCCACCGAACTAGAGGCATTGAGCCATATTGTGGCAGAGCCACCGAACTAGAGGCAATGAGCCAAATTTGTGGCAAGCTGGCCATTCTTCTCTTCATATAACCCACCCCCATGCAATCATGCGTATATAACAAATATAATCATATATATGTGATTTTCATTAATCCATATCATCGGTGGGCTTATCAATTAACCCTTCATTAGGCTCATATAAACAATTTATCAACTAGCCCATTTAGTAGTTTAGTGACTTTGGCCCATTTTAGCCCAATTTATCGAAAAGCAGTATTTTGGCCCATTTAATCGAACTAGAGTATTATCGGCCCATTTTATCGAACTAGAGTTTTATCGGCCCATTTTATCGAACTAGAGTATTATCGGCCCATTTTATCGAACTAGAGTATTATCGCCCATTTTATCGAACTAGAGTATTATCGGATTTCATTTTCTCGGTTTTAACCGTTTTCATGCATTTACTCAAAAATATGAGTTACTACGTATTTTTCCGTTTTTACTATTTTACGAATTTATCACAGAACTTACAACATGATGTCCAACCAGAAAATGAGTGTGAAGTTACACACGGTTATGGAGAGAACTAAACTTTCCCGCTCTTCAACACCTATACGTATTGTGTTAATTAAAACACTATAATCTATAATAAAACCGATCTAACTATAGCGATCTAGAAATTTACCCTCGGATTTTCGTAAGACTTCTACTTGCGATTTTTCTCCGATCGATGGTTCGCTAATCGAATCGAATCCACGAACAAATAATGGTTCGGGAGTACGAACGACTTGAGCGATTGATTTTCCTCGGTTGAGCGTCCACAACCCGGTGGGAAATCCGGATTCTGAAAAAGATCCTTTGCTTGTACTTAGGGGAATAACAGAACCTCCTTCTTCTTAGAAGGCTAAACACCGCCCTTTTCTTCCCTATTTTGAATGTCTTCAAGGACAAAGATCGTTAATCCAATGATATCAAAATAATCCTAAGGTTTTAAAGATATGATTTCCTTACCACAAAATTGATTCCAACGTTTTGTCACCCACGACTTCTTGATCCCAAACTTCCGTTATCGCACTAAAGTATAACAAAATAAGCGTTAAAAGAAGGAACGTTTATTTTGATCTAATAAAGCTTTCAAACCATCATCAATATTCGCCATAACCACTATTAACTAATCGAAGCGAAAAGGATTCTTACCTATTTCACGTCGAAAAGATAGGATTTGAGAATAATATGGATCTAAGAAGAATTCGGCTATGAAGAAACAAAGAAAAGAGAAAATAAAATCGGTTATAGGCACTTTAACATTCGGCCATGAAAGTGTAGGTGGAGAGAATTTCGATTGAAAGAAATCAAATAGGAGAGAGATGGTGATGATGTTTGGTTTCCAAATAGAATGGAAAAGAAAAGAAAGAAAAGATAAGTTTTGAGAGCAATGTATAATCGGCAATGGGAGAAGAAAAGAAAAGAATGGTCTCTTTAGGTATTGGTAAAATCGGCACAAAGAGAAAGGCACAAAATTGACACCAAAGTGTAAACAAAAATGACCAATTTGACAAAAGAAACTAGGCTTACCAAGTGCACAATTTCGGCCAAGGAAAAGAGAGTTTGAGAGAATTTTCAAAACTTGCACAAACTAAACAAAATGACCAAAACCAAAGACTAAAATTCCTAGCCAAACTATCACCAAAATTGGCTCCCCTAGCCATAATGCCGTCCATATGCTTGGTCTTTAGGCCAAGATATTGTTTCCTTAAACAACTCCTTGATTCATGCCTCATATCCTCACATTTTCCTTATTCTTTTGATACCCTTCCTTAAGTTCAAATTTTCCTTATTCCTTTGATATACTAACCAAAAATAACAAGTCAACACCTTCCATATATGCTCTTGGCCGACACTTGCTATACATGGGCGGAAAAATCAAAAATAAAATTCACCTAGATGCTATTTAGGGGATTCGAACCTTCACCCCCATGTACTAGCTCATGCGCCATCACCACTTGTCCAACTACTCATCTTATGCTACACATTGACACTTAAATTAATTTATGTGTCAATGCCACTTAGTCTATTTCCATAAATTCTCAAAATTAATATTATTCCTTCTAAAAAAAATTTTAAACCCTTCTTCAGGACTATACTAACCACGAAAATAAATCAGAAAATTTTACTTTCTAGAATAATTACTCAAAGCACACATAGAAAATAAATTACTCAAATTTTCAGGGTGTTACAACTCTACCCCCCTAAAAGAAAATTTCGTCCTCGAAATTTACCTGGCTGAAAAAGGTGAGGGTATTGTTGCCGAATTGCATCCTCAGCTCCCACGTAGCTTCCTCCACTCCGTGGTTACGCCACAACACTTTGACCAACGGCACAGTCTTCTTTCTTAGCACCTTCACGTCTCGGTCTAAGATTTCCACCGGTTCCTCCTCAAAAGACAAATCCAAATTCAACTCCACTTCTTCTACCGGCACTATGTGCGAAGGATCCGATCTATAGTGCCTCAACATGGACACGTGGAAAACATTATGAATTTGGCTCAATTCGGAGGTAACTCAATCGATAGGCCACTGGACCAACTCGTTTCACCACACGATATGGTCCAATGTATCTAGGACTCAACTTGCCCTTCTTCCGAATCGAATATCTTCTTCCAAGGTGAGACCTTGGGAAAACTTGATCTCCTACGGCATACTCGATATCCTTACGCTTCGGATCCGCATACGACTCGTCTATCGAAGCTTCCTTTAACCGCGTTCGAATAACTTTCACTTTTTCTTCCGTTTGAAATCATCTCGAGTCCTAACAACTGCCGATCACCCAACTCGGTCCAACAAATAGGAGAACGACACCTACGACCATACAATGCCTCGTAGGGTGCCATCCGAATGCTAGATCGTAGTATTGTTGTTGTTACGCATGAAATTCCGCTTACTTGTAGAAAATCCTCCCAACTACCTTTGAAGTCGATTACACATCCCCTTAACATGTCTTCCGAATCGAATCACTCTCTCCGTGACCATCGATCGAGGATGAAAAGCCGTACTAAAATTAAGCTTTGTACCCAAGGCTTCATGCAAAGCTTTCCAAAATCGAGATGTAAACCTAGGATCCCGATCCGATATAATCGATCTGGTACCCCATGCAACCTCACGATTTGGATACATACACGACCGCCAACTTACGCAACGAGTAGTCCGTGACACGACTTTGGTAGAAAATGAGCGATCTTCGTCGAGACGATCAACAATTACCCAAGCAGAATTTTTCTTAGTAGGTGTTAAAGGTAACCCACTAACAAAATCCATTGTTATCCGCTCCCATTTCCAAAGAGGAATCTTAAGCGGTTGCAAAAGACTCGGACGGCAATTGATGCTCCGCCTTCACTTGGCGACAAGTTAAGCATTTTCCACAAATTACGAAATCTCACGTTTCAACCAGTGCCACCAATATCATTCACGAAGATCCCGATACATCTTATTTCCTCCGGGTGCATAGCATAAGGGCTACTATGCGCCTCCCTCAAAATCATTTGCCTCAGATCCGAATCCTTAGGCATACTGGACCCTTTCACGAAAACACAATACACCTTACGAATTTATTCCAAAATCCTCAATTTCACCATTTTCCACTTCTTTGAAATAAAAGTCTCAACTTCTCATCTAAAATCTGTTTTTCCTTAATTTGTTCCAACCACATAGGCTTCACTTGAAATTCCGCTATCAAACTACCATCCTCATACAAACTCAAATGGGCAAACATAGCTCTCAAATCGAGATACCACCTTACGACTTAATGCGTCCGCCACTACATTAGCCTTCCGGGATGATACTCAATAGAGAAATCATAATCCTTTAACACTCCACCCATCTTCGTTGTCTCAAGTTTAACTCCTTACGAGTAAGAAGATACTTAAGACTCTTGTGATCCGTATAGATGATAGACTTTTCACCATAGAGGTAATGCCTCCAAATCTTTAAGGCAAACACCACTCTTTGCTAACTCCAAATCATGAGTAGGGTAGTTCACTGCGTGCGGTCTCAATTGACGAGAAGCGTAAGCTACAACTTTCCCACTTTGCATCAATACATGACCTAAACCCGTATGTGACGCATCACAATAAGCTGTAAACTCCTTCCGACCTCGGAGTTGAATCAATCACCGCGCTTCAGTTAAAACCTTCTTGATCGCTCGAAACTTTCTGCGCTTATCGGTCCATATAAACAACACTCCCTTCCGCAAAAGCTTAGTTAGAGGTGCAAAGCAATCAATGAGAACCCTCAACAAACAAAGCGTCTATAATATCCAGCCAAACCCAAGAAACTCCGAATCTCGACTCACCGACTTGGTGGTTTCCAATCCAATACCGCCTCAATCTTCCGAGGATCCACCCTTATTCCTTTGGTGATACCACATGACCCAAGAAAGTCACTTCTCTTAACCAAAATTCACATTTCTTGAATTTGGCATACAACTGATTATCTCGAAGCACTTGCAATACAATCCGCAAATGCGAGTCATGTTCTTCTTCGCTCCTCGAATAAACCGAATGTCATCTATGAATACCACCACAAACCGATCTAAGAATGGTTGAAAGACCCGGTTCATCATATCCATAAATGCAAATTTGGTGCATTGGTCAACCCAAACGGCATCACTAAAAACTCATAGTGTCCGTAGCAGGTTGGAACGCATTTGTCTTGTGAATATCCGCTTCTTTCACCTTAAGGTGGTGGTAACCCGACCTTAAATCAATCTTGAGAAAGCGAAGCTCCCTTCAATTGATCAAACAGTCGTCAATCCTCGCAGAGAGGTACCGATTCTTGATCGTCACTTATTCAATTGCCTATAATCGATACACATACGCATTGACCCATTCTTCTTCTTAACAAACAAACCTGGTGCTCCCCACGGAGACACACTCGGTCGAATAAAACCCCGATCTAGCGGTTCTTGAATTTGGGCTTTAAGCTCCGACAACTCCTTTGCGGTGCCATTCTATAAGAAGCAATGGACACTTTGGAGCAATTCCGGCAAAAGCTCAATACCAAATTCCACTTCCGATCCGAGGTACACGGGGAAGTTCTTCGGGGAAAAACATCAGAAAATTCCTTCACCGTTCTCACATCTTCCATCGACAACTCTTTGGCATCTAAAGCACTAATAAATGCTAAAAATGCTCCATATCCTTTTCGTACCAACTCTCTCGCCTTTAACGCAGAAATCACGTTTGTCAAGAAATTTCTCCGCTCGCCTATCATAACTATCTCCTTATCCTCCGCATTCTTATCAATATCCGCGCCAAAGACACAGTACCCAATTGCGCGGTGCTTAACCAACCAATCCATGCCGAGAATGATATCGAATTCGCCAAAAGGCAATTCCATCAAATTTGCCAAGAATGTTTCTCCTTGAATAACTAAGGGCACGTCTCCAACAGTTTATTAACCACCACCGATCGACCTAAAGGACTAATCACCTCATCTCTTTATCGGAAATTTGAGTCTAATTTCAAGTTTCGATTATGGTGCTAGCAATGTACGAATGAGTAGAACCAATATCTATCAAGGCAATAACGGGTACATCGAAATGAAGAACGTGCAGTTATCACATCAGTGCATTGCCATCCTCACGACGTCGACGCGCATACACCAATCTGGGTGTCTTGCATCGCGTTGCCTCTAGGACCATTGCCTCGACCCAGCGCACCTTGACCACGCCCGGCCCCATTACCACCACGACACGGTCCCCAGCCTCTCGGTGGTTCTTTGAACTCCTCTTGCCGGTGGTGCATCGAGCACGAACTTCTTGAGTTGTATCCATACGCCGAGGCAACTCCTATATTGATGCTCCGTCGATCCACATTTATAGCAAGCACCCGTTTTCCTCCAACATTCTCGGAATGTCTTTTCCCACATTCAGCACAATCCCGACTACGATTAACGACTCATGGTGCTCTTCCTTGAGTGGTTCCTCATTCCAGGGCCTCTTCAGAATCTTCTCGAAGAACCCGAATGCTTGAGATCTTTCTTGCCTCGAATTTGCTCCCGATTTTGGCGTTCGAGTTCTTAGCCTCTTGGCTATCTTGGCCTTCTCCACAAGAGCGGCAAAAGTTCTAACTTGTTGTAGGGCTATCGAACCCGCAACTCGTCTTTCAAACCGTCCTCGAAGCGCACACAACGCTCATGGTCCGTTGCCACTATCGTTCGAGCATAGCGACTCAAGCGTAAGAACTCGGCCTCATATCGCCACCGTCTTATTTCCTTGCACGAGGTTCAAGAATTCCTTCCTTCGGGCATCCACATAGCTTGTTCCCACATATTTCCCTTGAAAGGAAGCCTTGAAAATTCCCGATTAATTAAAGCGACATCGGTGCCATCTCGGATAGTAAGCCACCATTGGTAAGCCGTCTCTCAACAAAGATACCGCTCCTCTTAACTTTTGTTCCACGGTGCACTCAAGATCGTCCATAATTCGCTCTCTCGCCTCAA
Organism: Gossypium sturtianum; assembly: GCA_025698515.1. NCBI lineage: Eukaryota > Viridiplantae > Streptophyta > Magnoliopsida > Malvales > Malvaceae > Gossypium > Gossypium sturtianum. The sequence goes on from CM046949.1 coordinate 21,458,113, forward strand.
GCCAATATTCAGCGACATTGGGAGCTACACGAGAGACACCTCTCGAAAACCTCGGCTCCCACTTCGGATTTTGATCGCTCCGATATCGACCCACGAGCGGTTGGTCGATTCAGCGGATCGGCGACCCTTTCAAGTACTCGCGGCATTGCTCGTGTCACGGCATTATCCTCTTCCATATGGTCGTGCGATCCGTCTCACTCTCGAGTAGCGCAGTGCATCCATTTCGACATATAACCGGCACATCGGTTGCGCCCCTAACACCTCGTCCTCTACCACGGCCACGCCTACTGGCGTCCACGACCACGTCCTCTAGTGCTCATGGCTAATAATTCGATTTAATCGATTAAGAGTTTTATGAATCGAGAATAATATTTCAATTGTTTATTAACGATGTCTTATGATATGAAAGAGATAGAGTGTTTTCGCATCAATATCCTATTGTCTCAATCTCTACGGTTTTAACACCTAAAACTAGAAGTTCTAGAGTGTTTCTTATAATCATATCACAATGATAATAAACATACAAAGATATCTGAGATACTTACTTGACTTGCGCGGGATGCTCATGGTGCCATACTACCTTTACTCAAAACTCTAGAAATTATTTTCAAACAAATTTCTTTATTGAACCCAAACCACGGTATGAGTTTTGAACTGGGCTCGATACCACTAAATGTAACACCCCAAACCCGGTCTATGCGTTTAGACAAGATTTGGTTTGTCACACCAATCATACATTCGTTTATTTTCATAGGGTTAAGATAAAATAGTGCTACAAACTTTTTGTTATAAAACCAATGTTCTTAAGAAAACTTAACATATTGAGATAAAACCATATTAAGAGTTTAGAAATAAAATTTAAATCATCCACACAATAAAACCATAAAACATAATAAGAGGCCTTATTACATCAACCCAATAATAGCAATTAAAATAAAAACTTAAATAAAGTCATAGTTTATTAAAACCCAAGTTTGTAGTATGGCCTCCACCAAGTCATCTCAAGCCCAAGTCCACGTCAATTTCCATTACGAAATGGTTAATAAAATTTGGGTGAGTTACAAAGAACTCGAGTGTGCAACTCACTTACCACCATTTTTAGGTCAAATCGTCAAGATATCATCTTTGGGCTTGAGCCCATTAAATGATTTCAACCATACATCGTAAAGTAACATAATTTAAAGAGAAGAATGCATGAAATATGAATTTCCCAAACCAACCTAGTATCCATCCGCTAACACCCCGCACCAACCAACACACTGTGGGGATCAAGTCAACCCACCCCGCCAAACACACCAATCATGGGCTTAAAGCCCTTAAATAATTTTGTAGTGCACTCATCGAACTAGATTGTGACATTGTCACCGAACTAGAGGCATTTAGCGAATTTGTGGCAGAGCCACCGAACTAGAGGCATTGAGCCATATTGTGGCGAGAGCCACCGAACTAGAGGCAATAAGCCAAATTTGTGGCAACTGGCCATTCTTCTCTTCATATAACCCACCCCATGCAATCATGCGTATATAACAAATATAATCATATAATATGATTTTCATTAATCCATATCATCGGTGGGCTTATCAATTAACCCTTCATTAGGCTCATATAAACAATTTATCAACTAGCCCATTTAGTAGTTTAGTGACTTTGGCCCATTTTAGCCCAATTTATCAAAAGCAGTATTTTTCGCCCATTTAATCGAACTAGAGTATTATCGCCCATTTTATCGAACTAGAGTTTTATCGCCCATTTTATCGAACTAGAGTATTATCGGCCCATTTTATCGAACTAGAGTATTATCGGCCCATTTTATCGAACTAGAGTATTATCGGATTTCATTTTCTCGGTTTTAACCGTTTTCATGCATTTACTCAAAATATGAGTTACTACGTATTTTTCCCGTTTTTACTATTTTACGAATTTATCACGGAACTTACAACATGATGTCCAACCGAAAATGAGTGTGAAGTTACACACTGGTTATGGAGAGAACTAAACTTTCCGCTCTTCAACACCTATACGTATTGTGTTAATTAAAACACTATAATCTATAATAAAATCGATCTAACTATAGCGATCTAGAAATTTACCCTCGGATTTTCGTAAGACTTCTACTTGCGATTTTTCTCCGATCGATGGTTCGCTAATCGAATCGAATCCACGAACAAATAATGGTTCGGGAGTACGAACGACTTGAACGATTGATTTTCCTCGGTTGAAGCGTCCACAACCCGGTGGGAAATCCCGGATTCTTCAAGCTTGATCCTTTGCTTGTACTTAGGGGAATAATGAACCTCCCTTCTTAGAAGGCTAAACACCGCCCTTTTCTTCCCTATTTTGAATGTCTTCAAGGACAAAGATCGTTAATCCAATGATATCAAAATAATCCTAAGGTTTTAAAGATATGATTTCCTTACCACAAAATTGATTCCAACGTTTTGTCACCCACGACTTCTTGATCCCAAACTTCCGTTATCGCACTAAAGTATAACAAAATAAAGCGTTAAAAGAAGGAGCGTTTATTTTGATCTAATAAAGCTTTCAAACCATCATCAATATTCGCCATAACCACTATTAACTAATCGAAACGAAAGGATTCTTACCTATTTCCACGTCGAAAAGATAGGATTTGAGAATAATATGGATCTAAGAAGAATTCGGCTATGAAGAAACAAAGAAAAAGAGAAAATAAAATCGGTTATAGGCACTTTAACATTCGCCATGAAAGTGTAGGTGGAGAGAATTTCGATTGAAAGAAATCAAATAGAGAGAGATGGTGATGATGTTTGGTTTCCAAATAGAATGGAAAAGAAAAGAAAGAAAAGATAAGTTTTGAGAGCAATGTATAATCGGCAATGGGGAGAAGAAAAGAAAAGAATGGTCTCTTTAGGTATTGGTAAAATCGGCACAAAGAGAAAGGCACAAAATTGACACCAAAGTGTAAAACAAAAATGACCAATTTGACAAAAGAAACTAGGCTTACCAAGTGCACAATTTCGGCCAAGGAAAAGAGAGTTTGAGAGAATTTTCAAAACTTGCACAAACTAAACAAAATGACCAAAACCAAAGACTAAAATTCCTAGCCAAACTATCACCAAAATTCGGCTCCCCTAGCCATAATGCCGTCCATATGCTTGGTCTTTAGGCCAAGATATTGTTTCCTTAAACAACTCCTTGATTCATGCCTCATATCCTCACATTTTCCTTATTCTTTTGATACCCTTCCTTAAGTTCAAATTTTCCTTATTCCTTTGATATACTAACCAAAAATAACAAGTCAACACCTTCCATATATGCTCTTGGCCGACACTTGCTATACATGGGCAGAAAAATCAAAAATAAAATTCACCTAGATGCTATTTAGGGGATTCGAACCTTCACCCCCATGTACTAGCTCATGCGCCATCACCACTTGTCCAACTACTCATCTTATGCTACACATTGACACTTAAATTAATTTATGTGTCAATGCCACTTAGTCTATTTCCATAAATTCTCAAAATTAATATTATTCCTTCTAAAAAAAAATTTTAAACCCTTCTTCAGGACTATACTAACCACGAAAATAAATCAGAAAATTTTACTTTCTAGAATAATTACTCAAAGCACACATAGAAAATAAATTACTCAAATTTTGTGGTGTTACAATATTACTATTATTACTATATTATTATCATTACTATATTATTGTTCAGTATATTATTTATTATCGTATCATTTTATTATCATCTTTTGCTATTATCATTATTATTATTATTATTTTTATCATACATATACACCATTGTCACGATGCTTTTTCGTCGCCATTACTCATATTCTCATCGACATTTTCTTTGTTCTTCGACCTCTCGATTTTATAACGACCGATATTTACGTGTTACCAATTGGAAAATCGAGCCCTAACTTATTGGGTTCCGATTTTTCTCGTTTAAGCTAAACAACGGAAGATCCTTTTAAAATCACAAATTCGATTTTAAATCGACATTCCGTATTAGCAATTCGAGTGAATCAAGCCCTAACTTACTGGGTTAGGTTTTCTCTCGTTTAAAGCTAAACAACGGGATGTCCTTTTGAAATCGCAATTTAAATTTTTAAACAAAACACTTAATCTCGGATATTGAAATGTCGCGCCCTAACTCTTTGGACTCGACATCTAGATATTTCGGATAAGTTTTTTTATTAAAATAGAGGCAATATTCACGATTTGGACCTTCGGGAAGACAAGCCTAACTTACTGGGTTACGGTTTCTCGTTCGACAAATGACGGAATATCCTCTCCAAATAAAAATCGAGTTTTAAAAAGGCAAGCTTAATTTCGGGAGTCTTAAGTATCGCGGCCTAACTTATTGGACGTGATACTTCGTCTCTTCGAAAATAAGAGAGCCTTAACGTCCCTTCCAATTCCTTCAAATTTTAGAAATAAAAAGTATCTATTTCCAAATCATTTCCAGGTTTTCAACATTAGGACATCGATCAATCAGTTTGGTACCGATTTCGGGCGTGTCGAGGGTGCTAATCCTTCCTCGCACGTAATTGACTTCCGAACCCATTTTTCTCGAGCCAGTAGACCAAAAGCATCGTTTTAATAAACTGAGGCGTTTTATTAGAACAAAGGTGATCCGATCACACCCAAATAAAGATCGGTGGCGACTCCCTTCCTCTTCATTTTCAAAAATCGAGTCGACCGCGTCGTTTACTGTTTTAAAAAAAAAATGGTTACGACAATATATATATATATATAGCTCTGCTTATTTATTGTATTAATTACAACAAAATTAATTTTTCCCGTTTTTTAAGATGTTGACTCTAATTTTTTGGACTAAATTGATTACACTAATTAATTTAAGATGTTGAAAATGAAGATATTTGGAAAATGTACTAATTAATTTTTTGGACCATATTAATTTAAGATCTTGAGTCTAATTATTATATTAATAAAAAGACTCATTGAGAAAGATACTCATCCAATAAAATGAGAAATACTGTAATCAATTACACGGAAAAGGAGAATTAAGGTGTTTTTTTAATATGTTGGGGTATTTTTTTAGCTATACCCAACTTGATGGTGTGTTAAAATAAATGATTTTCAAGGCTGCCGCCGACAAGAGAGGAAAACATTAGAGTTTTTTTATTGGTTTGAATTAGAGGGTTTGCACACTGATCTATACTTATCTTTTGCCAAATAGGTTTGTCGAGGGAATCATGTGTTTAATGGCAGAATCAAAGGAATGTTAGCACTTAGCAGTCAGCAGCACGGCCTTTAAGAATAAAATTCCTTTTGCTTTTTTACTTAATTTAAGTTATCATGAAAATACATCCATTTTTCTTTTCTACCAACTTTTTCACTATAATTCAGGTTTACTTAGCATTACCATTAATTATATATTTGTGTACACAAGATTTTCCTCCTCATAATATTATTAATAAAATTCTTATAAGGTGATGTTTGATAGGTCGAAATTCTAAGAACCGATGAATTTGATTTATATTATAAAACTATTTGGTATATTAATTAAAATTAATTACATGACAAATTTATGTTATTTGATTTTTATTTTTTAAAATTATTTTAATTTTAATTTAATTTCATTATTATTTTGGATAATTTTAGATAAATATAAATGGCATAATGATTTACTTGATCCTTTAATTTTACAAAAAAAATATTTTAATTCTCTATTTAATTTTTCGCCTTTTTAGTTCTTAAACTTGCATTTTTTGTCAAATTACCCCAAAATGGATGAAAAAGTTAGTGTTTTCTTTTTTAAATTTGCTGATGCGACATATACGTGGATTGCCACATGGATGACACATCAACATTTAATTAATATTTTAAAATTAAAAAAAATTATTTTTTAAAAAATTGAAAATCATTGAAATTATTAAAAAAGTATAAAAATATTTTTAAATTTTAAAAAATTAATTAAATGCTGACATGAGATACACGTGGATTGATATCAAAGCCACATGGATGACATGTCAACAAAGTTACCAAACGTTAAGTTTCCTATCCAATTTCGAGTGATTTGACAAAAAAATTGAGGTGAAAAATTAAATTGAGGGCCAAAAAAATCATTATGCCTTAATAAAATATAATAATGTGAATATTTAATTTTTAAACAAAAATAAAGAGATCATTTATTTCAAATATTATATTTTTTTTAAAAACAGAAGCAATTTAACATTTCTAAAATTTTAAATTACATTAAAAATATTAATATAATTATCAAACACAAATTAAAATTTCTTCCATTAAATTAAAAAGAGTTTTAATACTTTTTGAAACACACCCTATCTTTTAAAATTATCTTTGCTAATCAAATCCTACCTTTATCTCAGTAATATTTTCAAATCTTGAACAAAAATGTCAGAATTCATAATAAATATATTTTGCCCCTTTTTCACGTTTTGTTTCCCATTAATCACATTTTACCGCATGATATTTAAAATAAAATTAAAAAAGAAAAAGAAAAAGAAAGAACACATAATAAAAAGTGATTGATGAGACACAAGAAAAACAATAAAAGGTTTTGTATTCTAACATTATTTATAATTTATACTTTTATATTTAATGCTATAAACCTATTATATGATGTTACCGATTAAAATTTTAATTACCTATATTTATTTTTAAAATTTTTTAATAAAATATCCGTATATAATTATCTTCATCGATTGAAAGTTAATTTATTTCTAAATTATTTATACTCAGTGTTAAACAAACATACAAAAATTATCGATTGAGTCTTAACTCGATTGATATCAGTATTGTTTCTAAAGTAGAATGACGTGTGTTCGAGTGTGCTGAAGCGCATTATCCTCCTATATAAGGAGTACTAGGTATTATATTAAAAAAATAGATATAGAAAGAACGTATAATGAAATTAATATTAAAAAAACAAACATAGAAAATTAATATGCAGGGATCAAAATTTTGGATTATGGTTTTGTATATTTCCTTGAAAGCACGAGTAAATTGCGATTATATTACTGATTTTGATAACTAAATAAAACAATTTTGTTGATGCTTTGATTTGAGCAAATCTTAATTGGCTATATTATATGTTTTTATGTATATCCACATGGGATAAGGAGAATTAAACAAAAAAGGAAAATACCTAAATTCCCAATATGCCGAACAACATTCGTAAGCGTGTGGGATAGTCAGCAATATGCATATCATGACTATACTTTAAAAGGGAAAGCTTTTCTTCTATCGGAAAACCCCTTATATTTTATGAGAAAGGATTGTATGAAACAGTGACGCCATATTATTTGTATCCCTTTTCAATAGTTTTATGCCATATCAGTATTTTTATTCTGAATTTCAGAATTTTAATTTGGATTTGATTTTTTTCAGGATGAAAATCTTGAAATTCAGGATAAAAATACTGATATGGCATAAAACTATTAGAAAGAGATACAGATGACATGGCGTCACTGTTTCATACAATCCTTTCCCATATTTTATATTTTTCATGTCTAAGGAACAAATAAATACAAATAGAATGTGTCACGTTAATCATATCAAACATATAGATTGTATTTATTTCATTATTTTTAAAAAAATATTAATGAGGCCCAAACATTTGGGATATCTTCATTAAATTCTACGGTCAATTAGCTAGATGGTAAACCTGATACGCTTACTATTATAGCTTGAGCCAAAGCTGACAAATCTAAATTCTAGGATGTAAAAAAGGAGATAAACTAGATATAGATTAGTTAATTATAAAATAATAAAGTTAAAGTGGGGTTTCTATAGATTTCCACTGACCTTATTCGACTTGCTGAAGTTTACGATTATGGTGTTCTTTGAAGAGAAGGAAGGGTCAAGTGGGTCATTGCTAGCTGAATCCTCTTATCAAATTGACATTAGTGCTTTTAGTTAAAGCAAAGCAAAGCAAAGCTGCTCTTTGTACACTACTATATAATTCCCTCACTAAATTTTCTTTCTTTTTATTATTATTATAATACTAAGAATGAAAACTAGAAACGATTTGGTTTTTAAATATTAAATTATAAAAGAATAGATCATACTTTTTTTCTTGGCAGCTCTGATTTTATTTGCCCTAATATGCTTACGTAGTTGAGCTCACGAGCTTTGGCTTTCATGGTTTTATATTGGAAGACACTCAACCCCCCCAATGCACTGAGCCACTAACCCTTTTTTTTCTTCCCTCCTTTTGGTGTGGGCTGATGCCATTAAAGTTTTAAAAGGTTTTAATTTCATGGGGATCAGTAGCTGCCACCGTGTATGGTGGGATCCAATGTCAGACTGTTATATTCAATTCTTTCATCTCTTTTTATACCAGAAATATTAGTTCCCAAGGATAGTATGGTATACAGTATCGTATATGAAATGTTTTACTTAACGCACCTACGTTTTATTCATAATTTTATACTGTATTTTCTTATATTGCATTACACAAAATCTGCATATTTTCCTGCAGGAGAAGACCAATGGAAAGTCAATGTTGTCTTAACTTTCATTGGGTGTGATGATGTGATTCTTCAAATGGCAATAGCTTGGTTCTAAGGTCTTGTTATATGAATTATTTTATTGTGTTTAAAGTACCATCTCTTGTGGACATAAAAACAATAGTTAATGTACCAAATGGTATCTGGGTTTGGCATGAAAATTCGATGCGGTACCAATATATATTTTTTTGTTACAATTAGGTACTTAATTTTGTTTCTGGTACCTAAGTTGAAGTTTTAAAATTTTATCCAATCAATAGTTGACAAGTGTTTTTGTTTGAACATTTTTTAAATAAGTTAAAATCTTAATATATTTTTCGTTACTTTTATTATACATAATATAATATCGGTGTTAAGCTTAGGTACTACTTTATTTAATAGAAACAAAAAATAAGTACCTAATTGGAAAAGTACCACATTGAACTTTCATACCAAATTCAGGTGACTTGTACTAAATTAACCCTAAAAACAATGATGATCAAAATATATAAGAAAGTAACGTTGAAGATATAGGGGTAAAAAAAAAAAAAGAAGGGGGTAGCAACAAACTAGGGACTAAAATGGAAGTGCCCATCTCACATGTATCTTTATATTGTCTTCCAGGTGATTCAGTTACGAGGAGAAGGATATATGAAATAATAGTTTGACGTAAGACAAAGGCAAAATGAATATCCAAAAGGGAAAGAATATGAGGAAGACACAAGGGAAGGTTTTGTGGTAGAGTCGAGACTGATTTGTCTTTATCAAGGCCCCAAAGTCCAAACACCATTTCCATCGAACAGGCAGCACCACTATAAGTGGTGGGATAATTGCTTAGAAACTGTGAAGTTTGATTGGTTACATTGTCCCTCACACCATCCACTAAACCCCAATATTTTCAAGATAATAAATTATTGACAACGAGAAGACCATTACTGCAACAGAAATTTTATTACTAGGAAAATTTCAAGCTTACCCGGCATCCACATTTGTCTAACATATTGGGTTTACTTTGACAGTCACCAACTCCCCACTACCTTCAACATTTACTGTATCGGATATATTTGTTTAAATGCAAAAGATCTTAGGGTTTTGTTAATGAATTTAAAAATTTGTCTATTTATAAATAGTTAAATTAAATTGGTTTAGGCTTCCCTGTAACTTAACATATTATATTTTTAATGTTCATGTATTATTTATAGATTTAATCTTAAATGTTGTCTAAAATGAACCCATATTATGAAGGAATTCAATTTTTGTTTTTTGAGAAAAACTCAGTTTTTGAATCTTAATCTTAAGCTCCAAAAAGAGGATGAATTTGCATGAGTACGTTAGTATATATGTTAAATGATTCCAATGTATATTATAAATCAATGAGATTCAATGGATTAATATATGTAAAGTTAAACTGTAAGAATGTCAAGGAAAGTCCGGTGTGATGAAGCAGGTGAAAAAGAAAACAGAAAGGCAAGGAAAATGGGAAAGGTTTGGTAAGCATTTTCTTTTTATATGTATATGACGAAAGGAGCAAGGTGATGCGACATTCTTTTTATAAAATAATGATAACCTATCCAATTCCAAAACCCTTCTTTTCTGTCTGCGCACGTCCCTTGGTGTTAGGAATCCCAAAGGTCAAAAACACAGTCCGAGGCGTCGCGTGCCCAAAATCACAAAAGTGGGAAAATGCTGTTACTGTCCACAGAAAGTAACGTCTTGGAGTTTGGAATAAAAAATAAAAAAAAAAGAGTTAATTTTGAAATTTAATGAGGTAGACGAGGGCGAAGTTGGTAAAATAAATTGTTTTTTAAATAATATTAAGAAATTGTTGATCGATAATTATGGTTTTTAATATCATTAAAATTGAGATGGTGTTTTAAAAATAAAGTACGGTAAATGGGGTTTTCTAGGTTGTTGTATTCTATGTTTTTTAATATCATTAAATTAAGATTTTGATCGTGTTTTAAAAACAATCAAGTACGATCAATGTATTTTAATATTATTATAAGCTTGTTTAGTATTCTAGTATAAATAGATGAATTTAATTTGAATTAAGATTTAATATCTACATTGGTTGAACTATGGATATTAGACTTATCACGTGAGGAACGAGGAATGCATGATAACTCCACAAGATGTTGTAGTCCAACTTAGGGCCCGTTCGGCGCTCCATCCCTGATGGACTTTTTGGTCAAAAAGTCCTTTTCTGTAAAAAGGAATAAAGAACGAGGGCGATGGGAGCCTTATTTGACCGTTTGAAAAGGACTTTTCACATGGATGAAAAAGCCAAAATTTTTAGCTTTTTCTCGAGAAAAGGACTTTTCCATCAGTTTTACATTTTTATCCTTTTATTATTTCTTCTCCAAATAGACGCGCTACTTCTCTTTTTTTCCCTTTTCTATTTTTCTCGATTTTGGATCGGGTTCTTTCACCAGAACAAACGATTGATCGAATCCAACATCGCTATTCTTTACAAGTGCTTGTTTTGATTTTCTCAGTATGTTTTGGTTTATTTTAATTTGGGTTTTGTTCTATCTCATTTGGTTATTGTTTTGATTTGGGGAGGCGAGGTTTCGACGGACTTTTTTCTTCTTCTTCTTCATGGGTTTGAATCATAGACTTTTTTTCTTTTTTTCCTTGAATCTTGAAACCCCATCATCGGCATCAAGCGATGAACCCACCGCCCGTTCTCAAGCGAAATACCCACTAAAATCGCGAGAAAAACACCAACAAGAACCTCATAGGACACATGTTTTTCAAATTTTTCTTCGATGAAAGAGAAAGATTTGGAGATTCGATAAGAAACCAGTAAATTTTTTTTTCCTTTGTTTACGTGATGATAGATTGGAATTACGAAGAATGTAAAAGGAAGGAAGCTGAAAATTAAAGAAAAAAATTGTGAGAACTTTTTGTGGCCTTGCAATTTATAAAATAGTGTCTTTGAGCTTAATTGACTTGGCTTATCAGATTTTAATCTTAAACTTGTTGTTGTGGATTGGAGTCCATTGTTGCTGGAGCCAGGATATTATTCTAATTTTCTTGTCTTTCAACCATGGTCTTTCTGTAGAAGTTACGAGGAAAATATGGTTTAAAGTGAAAGACATGATAGCTTTTCTTGTGGCATTCTTTTCCATTATGAATCTGTTTTGTTTACACCATTGCAATGCGTTGATGTGCAGAGGGATACAACTCTCTGGAAAACAAAATTCGAAATATAGTTGATGTGCTTGCGATATAGCTCTAATCGCTTCTTACAGTGTGAGAAAACAGAGGTGAAGGAAGGTACATATGCACGGCTCACACAATCAAGGCACGTGATCTTGTTGATAAGTTGAGAAGTATGTTTGGAATAATATATTTTATATGCTAAATTTAATATTAAGTAAATTGATTGTTGTAAAAATTTGAATTAATTTAATTTTATTAATTTCTAATGATAATTATTTATTGCCTTAATTTATTCCATTAATTGTATATGATTGTATAATATAAACTAAATTTATTAAATTATGATCAAATTAGCGAGAATATGTAGACATTCTTTGTTTATGTATCTGCTTTGGATTTATGTATAAATTTGAGCATGATCTGTTAGAAACAAATAGTGAATATTACTCGGGTTGCATGTACTTTGTTCTTGAATCTTTTAAAACAAATGTGTTTTCGAGTTGCTCCATTTCTAAATTTGAAAATTACTCATGAAGGAAAAGAGAAGCATCAAATTCAACAGAGTACGGAAGGGGTGAACTCTACGGAAAAGGTGCGTTTATGTATCTAGTATTACAAATGCTTTTCATTTCAATGTAAGTTTTTAGAGTATATTGCAAGTAACATATATCTTGTGAGGATAGCGGATGATGGTATTGTTGCTATATTATTATTGTGAATCTATATGATAATGATAGGTTCTGCATTTTTACGGCACCAAATAGTTTTGGTATAATTATCACCTTCAAAATTGCACCAAACCTCCTCTTTGTATCATTTTGTGTCACAAATTTAGTTTGTGGCTTTGCTTGTAATGTAAAAATCATTGAAGCACTCATCTTTAAATCTGAGCAATACAGAACAAATTCCATGTGTCATTCTTGTGACAAAAATTTCTTCGTAATCTTGCCATTAGAACACAGAAGCTTACAAACAGGCTTTTTTCCCTGTTGGGGTGGGGTTAACATATAGTTATTGAATTCATTTATAACATATAGTTAACACTTATTTATTGGATGTAGGAGCAACCTAATCAAGAAACAAAGCGGACTGATCAAGATTTGCAGTCTCAACCTCGCAGGCTGATGAGAAGGTAAGGAAGATGAGAGATCACTCATTAGAGCAAAAGCATATTTATTATAATGATCTATTGTGCTTGCTTTGGTTGAAATTTGTTGAGCTGCAATTAAAAGATTTCATAGATAAAATTAAGATGTTCTACTTTTGTATCGTGATTAAAATGTAAGTTTTTATGTGACATTTGATTTTCTTGATTGCTTGGTGAAACGAATCTGTTTGTATACACAATAGATGAGTACTTGGCGATTGAAGTTAGTGGTGAAAAAGTGAAAGCAATGTGGGATAAGAGATTGATGAGAAATATTTTGTGATATTTGTATTAAAGAAATATTGAAAGGCAATAGGCACAGTACTCATTTCACAAAAGATGGATGGTTGAAAATAATGACAAACTTTGAGAAAGAAACGGGCAAGGGTTTTTCACAAAGACAACTTAAAAATAGGTGGGACACCCTAAAAAAAGAATGGAAAGTTTGGAAAAAACTTAAAGCTAAGATCTTTGGTCTAGGGTGGGATCCTATAAAAGAACCGTTGATGCATCGGATGATTGGTGGGAGAGTAGGCTAAAGGTACATTAATAATTTTGAATTTTTTTTTATTTTCAATGAGGTTATTGATAATTACTATTATTAAACTATCATTTTATATGTAGGTTGTGCTCAAGCTCAAAAATTTAAAACATCGGGCATTGATCCCGAATTCGAAGGAAGTTGGACCAAATGTTCATGGGGATAGTTGCAACAGTGATAAAGCATGGGCACCTTCTTCCAGTACACTCGATCTTGATTTTTTTGAGGATGTTAACAATGAAATACTCAAGAGAATGAAGATGAGAATGTGAGAAACGATGTTCGTGCATTTTAAATGATGTGAACATTTCAAATGATGTGAACATTTCAAATGATGTTCAAATTGATGGAAACGGGCAAAAAGAAAAATCACGAGATATCAAGTTCACATTTTAAACCCGGAAGAAAGAAATCCTCAAAGCAAATTGGAGGAGCTGCAAGATTGTCCAATCAAATAGAAAAATTATGCAATGCGGTGACAATATGAGTCAAGCCACGGCTAGTTTGACTCTGTTATGGATCCATATGGTATTCCGAAGCGATCAAAGTGCTCGACAAAGATGTCGGAAGAAGTTCCAAAAGCTAGTCCGCTATACTTTTCGCACTTAGATTATTGCTCAATAAGGACAAGCGAATTATGTTTTTATCAATTAATCCCAAGATTAGAGCTTTGTGGCTTAAGAGCGGAAATGAAGGATAGTTGAAAATTTTCTCGATCTTCTAGTGTTTAGAGATATCTATTATGTGACTAAAAAAATGCTACACTAGTTTTATCAATAGTTGTTTATGTTTGGTTTTGGATATTGAATTTATGTTTTATCAATGGTTATTTATGTTTGGTTTTGGATATTGAATTTATGTTCTATTTATTTATGTATAATCTACTTTTATTAATAGTTGTCTATATTTGGTCTTTGGATATTGAATTTATGTTCTACTTATTTTTACTAAATTAGTTTTATCAATAGTTGTTTATATATGATTTTGGATGTTCAATTTTTTTACGGTGTGATGAGTATAGTTGAAAATTACAGCGGTGATGAAAGTGATGATGAACGGAAAAGAAAGGGATTTTACAACGCGTGGAATGTTTTACCCCTTATTTGTTGTTGCATCTTCTTCCGTGCAATTATATCACGAGAAGTATATATTGAAACAACCATGCATGAATTCAAAAGCAATCGGGTGAGACATGGATCCGAGAGATCCTTGACGGTCACGAATCACGTTGTATGATTAATTTTAGGATGTCTAAAATGGTATTCACAAGTTTGTTGAGAGTTTTGGAGACAAGATACAACTTGCAAACTTCAAGACACATATCTTCTACTGAAATGTTGGGAATTTTTTATACATCTTGGGCTTAGGTGCAAAAGTTTCCCAATGTCGAGAAAGATTTCAAAGGTCGGATCAACAATAAGCCGATACTTTACAATTGTGCTTGAGAAAGTTTCAAGGATGGCCACCGATCTAATTGCACCCGAAGATCCTTTTTTTAGCTCAATACCCGAACAAATACGTAATGATTCTAGATATATGCCGCATTTTAAGGTTAAAATTTAATTTATCTTATTATATTTTTAATATTTTTGGTTGACTAAAAATATACACGAGACTAATATGATTATTTGTTCAGGATTGCATCGGTGCAATTGATGGTACTCATATTGCCGCTATTCTTCCACCAAGTGAACAAATTCCCTATATTGGAAGAAAAGGTATCCCTACTCAAAATATTATGACAGTATGTGATTTTAATGTGTTTCACCTTTATCATCATTTGGATGGGAAGGATCAAACACATGACACTAGAATATTTCTTGATGCAATTCGAGATCCAAAATACAAATTTCCGCACCCACCAAATGGTTAGATATTTTATTTATATGTGATTTTTTAAAAAATAAAGTATAAGTTCTTTAATTGATATTTTTTATTAAAAAAATTTATTGAACTAATTGTTTGTTATATTATGACATGTAGGAAAATATTATCTTGTTGATTCTGGATATCCTCAAATGAAAGGTTATCTTGGACCATATAGAGGTCGTGATATCATTTACGGACTTTTCGTAGAGGTAGACCGAAGATTCGGTAAAGAAGAAATATTCAATCATTCACATTCATCATTACGTAGTGTGATTGAACGAACTTTTGGTGTTTTGAAAAAAATGGGCCATTTTAAGGGATATGCCAAGTTATAGTTTTGAAAAGAAAACGATGATTGTTGTTGCTACAATGACGATACACAATTTTATCCAAAACATGTCGGTCGAAATGATGCGATTTTATGGAATACGAAGATATTAAGCTGGGCATATGAGAATATTATTGATTCGGAAAATGCGCATGGTCGAAAGTGATGATGATGACGGCGGCGATGATGGTGGTGATGATGACGGTGAATCAAGCAATTTAAGTGGTTTTGAAATGGAATTAACAAGAGATGCTATAGCTTCTAGTTTAATGAATTGATTTAATGCTATTGTAAATTTTTTAGTATTTATATTTAGTATATAAATATTATCCCTTTTGAAACTTTAATCCCAATATATGTAATATTTTAATTTCTTACGTTTATGTTTTCTATGTTATGTTAATATCTAATATTAGTTTTACAAAATGTGTTAAAAGCATTAAAAATTAAAAATAATTTTTAAAATAATATAATTGTGTCAATATCTAATTACAAATATTTAATTATTATATTTAAATATTTTAATATAGTTTATATATTCTAATTAAATTTAATAAATTATTATTATTAATTCTTCAGAAAATATTTAAAATTAATATTATTTATTAAAATATTAATAATAAATTATAATAAATTATTTTTTATATTTTTGTTAAAATATCATAATATTAACTAATTTGAACATTATTTAAATACATATTTGTTACTTTATAATATCATGTCTAAAATAGACATTTTACTTCTCAAAAGTATTTTTTGACAGCAATGCCAAACACTTAAATTTCTCAAAAGCACTTCTCAAAAGCACTTCTGAAAAGCACTTCTCAAAAGCACTTCTCAAAAGCATTGCCAAACTGGCCCTTAGACTTTCCGTAAATGGCTTTCCAGTGTCCGGTTCAAGCTAAATACCTATGGAGAGGCACTATCGAGAGTTGCTTGGCAGGATACCGGAAAAGGGTAATGTAAACAATGTCGAAGTTAAAATGAAATGGTAAGAGCATAATTTCAAAAGTATCCCTGAACATGCAACATTGCATGAGATTATGTATGCTGCTCAAGCATACATACTACATCTGATTGGTGGAACATTGATGCCTGACAAATTTGATAGTAGGGTACATCTTATGTATCTAAAATTACTGCGAGATTTTGAAATGGTTGGGCGGTACTGTTTTAGCATTCTTTTTTCAGAAAATGTGTAGGTTGACTAATCACATTACGCTAAATATTGGAGTTTGTCTAATTTTGCTTCAATCGTGAGTCTGGTACAAAATGTCATTTTTTGCTCCCGCTAGTTAGACAAATGTTGTTTTCCATCTGGTTAATAGGTAAAAAAAAGTTGGTTTGTCATATGCAATGCTCGACTTATTATTTATTTTCCATTGATTGTATTACATTATTTTGAACAGATGGAACAGTCCTACAACTGGTTCAATTCTAGGGACAAATCTATTTGTATTTAGACAACAGATAGAGGGTCATGATTAAACTGACCATAATTACATTTTAATAATTTCATCACTTTGAATTATAAAAATGCATGTGAAATCTAAGTTTTTTTATGTCATATTTTTCATAGTTTCGATGGATTTCATACGCTGACCCACAATCTCTAGTATAATCCTGGCATGTTTCTATTTTTGATCGAGCCTATGATAGATTAATTTGATAATTATAAATCTTGCAATTGTTGAGTGACATCACATTAATCGAGTGTTGTAACAATTCAACTTTATACAGTGTACCAGCTCCACCAGTTGAGCTCAGTAAGGTTCACAATATTGACCTGCATGGTAAAAAAAGATAAATTTTGGCCAGCTGAACATGCTTCTTGGATTCAAATTTGGGACGAGGTACAAACGAGATTTCTAATGGTGGCAATTTTTTGATGTTGGAATAATATCATCAGTGGTTTCTGTATAATGGGAAACCCTTTTTATATACAGGAGTAGATATTGTGGTCCTTGAAGCTCGACCAAGACGTGGCACTCTTAGGCTTGCACCTCGTCGATCAGCAGCTGGTGCAACCGAGCCTGCGCATACACCCGCTCCAGTGTATGCACCTTCACTTGTTCTTGTCCATTCACATTCTTCTGTGCCATCACCACTTTGCGTGGGTGAATACCAGGTGGACTCGATGTCATTTGTTGAAACGGAGTACCATTGTGCGGAGGTATCATCATCGTCGCAACATTTTCCAGAGCAGAATATGCTTTATCATCATAAGATGCAAGATGAACAAAATATTTGACAACCCCAACATCGAATGTATGGGCAAAATTCGAATTTACGGAGAGGTTGTTTGGCCGTATGAGCCCCTTCCCCGTCAACTTCTTGAGGCTTATGTTTGGTGTCCCCTCCATTCTAGCATCATTTGGTCGAGTACCAAGTTATGATGACTTGACGTATAGTGAGTCACCTTATTTTCATTATTCAACAATTTTTTTTTTAAATATATATCCAAAATTTAAAAAATATTAATATCAAAATTTGTTGAATTATAAATTCTAAAATTAAACGAAAACAAAATTATATTTTCATCATTTTGCACGGAGTGCTTCAAAATTAAAGTGATAGAACTTCAATGTCCAATCCATGTCATTGTTTATTGCGTTGTGGGCTTGTTTCCCATGAGAGGGCAATGAAAGCTGAAGGGTTTGATAGGACAATCCATGTTTAAGCCATGGGGTGGCCACGTTTTCAAAATTAGGTCCTGGGGAAGTCTATTCTTTACCAAATAAAATGAGTACTTAGCTTAGCTAGGCCTATCCTTATGTATATAGGCAATATATACAGCAGACACTAAGAAAATTGAGGTAGCACAACAATATATAACTGGCCGGCAGTGACACTCTACTCAACCATAAAGGAAAATATGCAAGTACCAAAACATTTCAAAAGGGCCTGAGAGTTTTGGAGGTCTTGTCATAGCAACCTTCTCAGCAATCACTATAAAACTATAATAAACAAAGTCCTGAGTTGCTGCAAAATGGCAAACAATATCAGCCAACTATATACGCAACATAATCTCTTAAACAAGATTCAAAAGCAAACAAGTACGAGCAGTACTTGATGGAATTAGGTTTGGATTGCAAAGCATTAGGAATTAGGAATATTGTAGATTGGCCATCCACGATAATGTCTCAAATATCATTTCCAATTGACGCGTGACGCGTCCAACATAATGATCACCTACTACTACAATGGCTTTTACATACACCACAGCAAAATTTGGTATTAGTAACTTAAATTTTGCATTGGTATTTTTGTGTCACTCAAACATTTGCAATAACTTTTGTTGAATATAATTTTTAAGGTACGTAATGATAAAATAAATTGTTATTTAATGTTATATTATTAGAAGCAATTATAAAATATCGTTACGTAATTTAATTTTTTGTTTATCATAATAACATGAAATTAATTTCATAACCCGGAAACATTTGCAACTCATTTAAATCTCCTTGTTGATTATAATTTTATGATTACTAATCTTGACCAATAATGATAAAATTCTTGTTGCAACTTTTTATCTTTAAATGTAATTGATTATATTATTTTAAAAAGAAAGGAAAAAATAAGGAGAGAGGATAAATAAAAGCAAAACTTGTCATGTGTCATGCTAGACGAAGGTTTGTTTAATTTTTCTTGAGGATATGAAAAATTATGCTTAAGAAATTAACTTGGAAAAAAATGAGACTCGTAGTTTAAAAAAGGAGAACAAATATTTATTTTGATATTTAAAATAGGTCCAACTTGGCTTTATAATTTTTTTTTTATAAACTTATATTGGATTTATAAGTATAACATAATACAATAATTAAAAATATTTTTATAAAAATGATAAAAAATATTAAAATTTCTATTAAATTCTTTATGTTTTTAAATAAACATAACTTTAAATAAAAGAAACTTAAAATATTGAAAAATAAATAGCTATAAAGTTATAATTTGTTGTAAAAGTAAATAAAATAATGATTTTTAATAGATAAAAATAAAAAATGAAAAGGCATAATTTTTAAATATATATTTACACTAAAAGATGTAAATATTAGGCTTGTAAATAATAAAATTTTTTATATCTTGTAATTGTTTTGATAACAAGAAACTAACTTTAATCTCATTATAGGTTTTTATTATATTTGCTACTTTTGATATAATGTCTAGAACTAGAAATAACCCTTCCTCAACCCTTAAATATATAGGAGGATAATGCGTTTTAGCGCATTCGAACCCACGTCCTCCTGCACTGGTAATAATACTGATACCAATCGAGCTAAGACTCAATCGACCATCTTGATACATGCTTATAGAAAACATAAGCTATAATTCAATTCGAGTTTTACATCTACCAAATTTAGAAATGTTTATTGAAAAGTAAGGTCTTATCGATAATGTTTTGTATGGTTTATATATATATATTCTTAATTACATTTAGTAAATAAAGGTTTAAGAAAATTATCCCACATTGATAATACAGTAGCATAATGAGTTTTAGAACATGTATAAATATCCTTTATTCATAAGAAAAAGAAATACCAAAGTTTTAGAAGGTTATTTCGTTGGAAAGCACCTTAAAGTTAAGTTTGAAGAGAAAATAAAAAATGAACTTAATTAAAAAATCTCCTAAACTTTGGTTAAAAAATTAATTAAATTTCTTTAGGAAAAACACATTTAAACTTTTTTATCCCTTAAACTTAAAAATAATAATTTCTTAAATAGTAGAAAAAAATAAAGTTTTAGTAGTAAAGAACCAGTTAAAATGTTGACTTCTAAATTTTATCTCGTAACTAATGCATTATTGTATTTGTTACGTAATATTTTTTATAACCAAAACCCTATAGATGTTTAAAAGGTATTAACCAATTTTGTAGTTATTAAAACATATTTTAATAATTTAATTAAGTTTTTGCGAAAAACCATTATATTTGGTAATGAAACAAAAGGGTTGAAATATATATAATTAAAACGATTTTTTTTTAGAAATGATATTGTTGGGAGGGATAATCATGAACCTCGAAAAGGTCTTCATAGACTATAAAACGAATATGAATAATACCTTAATTATACAAAAATAATGGTATAATCACTTATTTGACCCTCTAACTTTACAAAAAAAAACTTATTTTAACAACTTATTTTGTAACACATTTAACCTTAAAGGCTAAATACTAATTTTCTTGTAGTGATATAAGAAGTTTATCCACCAGCCATCGCCATACATCACTTTGTTGAATATGAGATTTGTCACTTCATTTGTTTCTTTATGTTAGATTAAATTGTGAAAAAGGGGAAAATAGTAAGAGAGAAATTTTAAATCAATAATAAGCTGAAATTCTAACAAGAAAACAGCTTCATGGTATGTAAAACAAAAGGCACCACTTTCATCTTCCTTAGAAATATAGAAAGAGAGCTTTCAGGTACAATCGTGCTAACAGGAGCAGGCCTATTATGTTTGCTCTCAGCATACACGTGGCCACATCTCCCATTAGACCTGATACACTGTTGTAATTTTAGGATAAAAATGTATAGTTAGTTAGAGTTAGACCTGGTGAATGAATATTAGTGATTGCCAGGTGCTAGCACTTGCATCCTGTCCACCTCAAAAACAAACGAAAGCCTTACCCCAGAAAAGGGAATAGAAAAATTCTCTAATATCAAGAGTTTTTAGAACAAAAACAATGGCGTTTAATCTTAAACCCGTGTTTGGCTACACAGTTGTTTATGTTAAGAACGTCGCTAAACCAGTAGATTTCTACGCAAAAGCCTCTGGTTACAATGTTCGTCGCTTGGACGAGTTTCACAGGTACTATAAAGGCTTTAATTTTGGTTACAGATGGGGAGAGATGGACAGTGGGCAGACCACTATAGCCTTCACTCCAAAACATTAACATGAGACGGATAAGCTAACTGGTGCAGTCCAAGACCCAAGATCTGATCGCGAGCGACCCCCAATGGAACTCTGCTTCGTTTACTCACACGTCGATACTGCTTACAAGGTTTTTACGACAACCGTACTTTGTTTTTGAAATGGGCGTTTTTAATTTTATCATGTTTGCTTTTGAGTTTTAACTGGTATGGGTGGTGGAGGGACAGCGAGCGGTGGCGGTGTGCCAGCCTGAGAACAAGGAATGGGGACAAAGGGTCGGTTACGTACGTGACATCGATGGCATAACTGTGAGGATGGGAAGCCATGTTCACCCACCAAAACAAGCTTGATTTGAAACCAAATAAATTATTACTTCTTTTAAAACCGATCAGTTAAATCTTAGTTTATCTATCAAAGTTGTCACTCCTTGTCCCCAGAGTATATGAATTATTTTTATATTTATGACTCAAATTATAGTGTAATATCATTAACAGATGACTATATTTGTCTAAACTTTTAAGCATATTCAATTGTCAATTATTATATCATATATTAGCTTTCCCAGTAATAAGATAAATAAATAGCATGTAATAAAGACAAATTGTTCATCAAAATAAAGAGTTACAGTCACGAATGAGACGTTATGATGATATGAGACTGCTACTCAAAAACACTACTAAACAAAACCAGAACCAAAACGCTTTCGAATACAAAAGAACACTACCACTTAAAAGCACAATAAATAAAAATAGAAAGAGATGGGGAAGGGGAAGGGAGGCTTTAAGTTTTAAGGCACTCCCTAGGTTCACAAGGACTCTGCGGTGTAATCAGCCGCAACTCATCTCCCTACATGATAAAAATTAAGGCATTCCACGAGTTCATATATTCTAGAGAAGGAACAGCAGCAACAGCCATCATCGATCACAACATTTCTTGCGACCGTCGGACACAGCGGCCAACCTTTCTCTTAAATTCATCTTTCCTCTCTCTCCACTCCTTCTGCCAATATAAACAATTATTGATCATAT
Source organism: Gossypium sturtianum (assembly GCA_025698515.1). Taxonomy (NCBI): domain Eukaryota; kingdom Viridiplantae; phylum Streptophyta; class Magnoliopsida; order Malvales; family Malvaceae; genus Gossypium; species Gossypium sturtianum. The sequence continues at coordinate 21,480,520 of CM046949.1, forward strand.
ACAAGGCACACAAAGAGAAAACTAGCATGGTGCATTGTGCCGCATGATACTTCAATAGAATGAGATGCTGATGACAATGGTTGTGTGACGAGATCATACAGATAGATGATTGATAGCAAAGGCAAAGAAAACCAAGTGAATGTTAAAAGCACAAATCTGAGAGTCATTTTAATTAATGATAAAATGAGATCGATCAAATAAGCATATTTTAAAGAAAGTTTTGTTACACTAGAAGCCTTAATAGAAGGATAGACGCCACGTTAGAACATCAACGGAATGCCAAACCGCAACAAAAGAGAGGAATAAATGAATCAAGAAAGTCGGCAATCACTTACAGCAGCTTCAACATTCGCAGGAGATTCATCATTAGGGCTTGAAAGCATTGATATGATACTCAATACAATACTTTCAACCTGCCACATAGTAAGAATATACATTTGTTAATCTATCATGGTGTCAAGAAAAGGAGGAAGGACACCATAAATTAAAGTAGTTGAACTTTCAGGAATGGCACTTGAACAGGCAGGAAAAAAAGATAAAAGAATTGACACTTCACAAACATACTGTATGGACTGGCATCCAGCGCTCACTTGCAAGCTCATAGCCATTTGGATCATCACCTGGAGGATGAAGAATTGATATGCAAACACGCCCATCAGGATAAACTGCAAAAAGCATTAAAGATTAATTAGTTCTTGCATTACACAAAGGCACAAGAATTCAAACAGGCAAAGGTATACCATTAGGATGCCAAATCTCTGATGTAAATTTCACTGTTGGAGGGCTGTTTGGATAATTGGGCGGAAAGCTCATGATGGCATTGAAAAATCCCCCTTCACTGAAGTTGGAATATTTACGTTAAAGAACATTAATAAGAAAAAACATAAAGGTAAAAGATATATCCCCAAACGAGAGATTAACCCACAGCCACAACCACTAGAAGCAGTTCCTACAGAACTCAATTCAATGTCAAGATTACTTGAGGATAACAAGCAACAGGAAGACACGTAACAAGGAACATAAGCTACAAGCAAAGACTACTGTTGACAAGCTTTTGTGACTAAACAAATTCCAAAAGCACAAGAACAACAATTTTTGCTCGTTAGAACCAACAACCTCCTTGCAGAAGCTAAGAAACTACCACATATCATTCTCAAGAGAACCAATACTACAAGAACCAGGTCTTGATGGTAAAACTTAATGATGTATATATATAATGAAAAGAAGCATTCAGCAACCCCTATCCATGGTTATTATGTATAGTTGTCGAAAACAAACAATTTGTTTTGTTAAGATTGCTGCCTGCAATCAATTCGAGAAACCTAAACAATTGGCAATTGGCAACACAATCAATAGGTAAAACTCAAAATCACACGTTAACCTTACAATCACCTAAAACTCAATCAAGATAATCCAATTTAGAACCCCAAAATCCCATTCGAATTTAATAGCACACCTTAAAACCAACTATGGCATAAATCAAAGTTCAGCTAAATCAATCTAATTTAAAAAACCCTAAACCCTATTAAGCATTAATCTCCTAATCAAATGTAAACACACAAAATCCACATCAAAGAATCCATAAGAAACAACTAATTTCAATGACAATAACAAAAGAAAGAAAGATACTTTACCAAAAAAAAAAAAGAAGGCGGGGGGTACTTACTAAAGAGTATCAGGTGGTCCGATAATTGTAACACTCCATTCAAAGATATTGTTTTCATCAACCAATCCGGCCGAGAACCCATCAACCGGATTCTTACAAAGATCTGACGAAAATACAACAAATCAAAACCCACCCAAAAAAAGCAAAAAGTAATCGGAATCATCAAAAATGAAATCGATGAGAGAAAAGGAGTACCTTTGAGCTGTTTTTGAAGGAGGAGGCTGGCTTGGGATGCCATATAAACAAACAAAAGAAAAGAATAGTGAGGGTTCTAGAGAGGGAGGGAGAGCTTAAAAAAGCCCTGCGATTTGAAGAGAGAAGAAAAAATTGGAGGAAACTTAAAGCCGACACTTCGTATCTATTTATAGATATGTTAAATATTGATTTTGTTTCTTTTCTGTCAAATAAATATTTAATAAAATGATTATGTAATTTCTATATTCAGTCCATTATTTCGATTTTTAGGATTCATTAACTCAAATACTACTTTCTGCACTTTAAATTTTATTATATTTACTACTATGATTCACAACTTTAATAGATATATGTTTTAAATATTTACAATAATTTATGAATAAGTTAAAAGAAATATTTAAAAATTTGAATATGTATATAATTATATAGAAGCGTAAAATAAAATAAATTTTAATTATATATAAGTTTTTATTATTATTGTGTCAACAATGTGCTTCTATTGTATAACTATAATTTTTAATAATTATTGTAATTTTATATGAAGATTAAATAATTAATTATATATTAAACTTATTTATGGGTTGAATTATTTGTCTAAATTTAAAAATCCGCTTAAAATTTGAGATGAATTAAATAAAAATATCTAAATTATTTGAAAATGAAAATCGAAAAAAATGAAAATAAAATTAAAGTGAATGGGAACAAGTTTACAAAACATAATCGTGCAATTATAAAAAAATAAAATTCAATGTCAGAATAAAAGTTATTGAATCAGAATAAAAGTTGTATAATGAAATTGAGCAATCCAAATTGATTAAAAAAAAAAAATCCTTTTTAAAATTGGCTGGTTGAATGTCAAAAGAAGTTTATGGCAGTCAAATATTTTGTTCCTTGACATCGAGAGACCAATTGCCAAAATCAGCCTTGTGTTTTCTTCCTTCCCAAGCAAAAATCAAAAATCAAAAATCAAAAATCAAAATCATTGAAAGAGAACAAATTTAGGTTGGAAGATATTCCTACTCATAATAAAAGATTTAATATTAAAGAAAGAATGGACAATCTTGAAAACATTCGTCCATGGGTCAACAATCCATCACATTGCTAGTAAGAAAGAATATTTTTACATGTATGCCTCTATATCATCAATAATATAGAATAATATAAATAAATATATTTATAGGTTGAATAAGAAAGTATAAATGTTAAAAATTATATAGACTTGAATTCAAATTTTATTATGTATATTTATATTTCTACTTATAAAAAAAACACCCTTAAATAATATAATAAAGTAAAAATATTTTCATCATTACTCAATTGAATTAGTACTTAATTCACCCATGACACTAATATTAGTAAAAGTACATATTTATTTTATCTATACATAAGCAACTATTATTTTAAATATTCCCCGCTCTCTACCAGTTAGCGTAATGGTTCAATGGAAGTTTTCAACATGACTGAATGAATGCATGAAACGTAGCTGCTTGGATTTAAACAAAACCAAGCTCTAATCCACAAGCATTTGCAGCCGTGTTGCATCTCAACTATTGGACGTACTAACGTCTAGAGTGTAAATATTGCAATAAAATGGAGAATTACGAGGTGGTATCCGTAAGTATACGGGTCGGGTTGTAATATAGATTTTACAACGAAGTAAGTGAGTACTCTGAGGATCGTACCCAAGGGAGGCAAATATTAAATCAATCTTAACTTAAACACTTAAAGATCTAATTAATACTTTTAAATCAGTTATAGTACGATAGTAAAATAAGAAATATTTTTTTAGGGTTTTTAAGTTAATAAAATAAAATAACATAAAAGAATTAAAATTGCAAGAGATAGAGAGAAATAAAGTGAATCAAATCTAAAGATGGGTGATTAGCTCGCTTTAGCAATTCAATCAACTGTCGTCTCGGGTTCTTCGTCAATCAACTAGTCGCTACCCTACCAAGATCTTCTGGTCTTCCACTAACATAATGAGTTAGCAAGAATTATTTATCTTTCGACCTTATAGTCCAGACTGGTTTGGGGTCAAGGTGTTCACGAATGGACAATACTAATTTAGGGTTAATTCCCACCTTGATGACTTTCCAGGGTTGTCAAGCCTAGGGTTTGTTTCATGTTCTTCCTTTCCCAAACAATTGATCTGTTGAATAACCCTACAAAACAGTTAAAAGATCATGCTTCCATTCATTAATCCCCCATAGAAGGATTAGTTCCTTATGGCTTTCATAAACAACATAGAGTAGATGGAACAATTAATCATAATGAATGAATAGTAGAGAGTTTAAGAAAAGCCTAATCGATATTGATAATGAATGTGAATCCACAAGAGTTGATCTCTTTTACAACTCAGATCTCTTGAAAGAAAATAAAGAACAAAATAAAAGAAACTCTGAAAACCTAAGAAAACGAAATTAAATCTAAAGAGAATCTCAAGTAATCAAATGGTGTCTATAATGTGTGCCAAAGGTGCCTATTTATAGCCTTCAGGTAGCCATCGTCCTTAACCCTAGATTAGCTGACGTTCCCGAGCTTTAAGTTCGATTATGCAGACCAAAACGCCACTACTTTGTGTTTTATTCTCGTCATAGAGTCTATGTAGCGACACACCAGGACCTGTGTCGCGACATAGCAACTAGCCTACTCTTCTGCAACTGTCTTCAGGGGTATGTCGCGACACCCTCAGCTTGTGTCGCGACATTAAAGGCAGTTTCTTACTTTCTTCATTCTACTCTCTATATTGTGACAAGTGATCTCCCATGTTACAACATAACTTCCATGATTGGCCCAAAATGCATTCTAATGGTCTCCTACACACTCACGAAGTCTGTTAACTCTCCCTTAGGCCTTATTCGGCCTTTAAGGTCAATAAAAGAAGCGATTTGCACATTTTATTGAATGTAAGGAAAACTAAAGAAACTCAATTAAAACATAACGAAAATGCTTGTATCCAAGCTCCTTAAATGTGAGAACTAGTTTAATCTGCTACACCGAATTCAACAGATTAAGTACAACCATAAAGGCCCAAAAGCCCAAAAAGTTAGAACAATAAGTATAAAGGTAATCAAAGCCCAACCTAGTAAAGAGCAAACTTGTAACATCCTAAAAATTGAGTATCGATATGTTGCATAATTTTGGTGCTTAGCTTGTGAATGATTCAATTTGTGTGTTTAATATAGTCTTGAGAAGGCTCGGGATTTATTCGAAATTAGAATAAATTTTAGTAATGAGTACTTTATTGAAGTGGAACAAGTAACCTTGATGTTTAAGGGAATTAAGTGACAAAAGTTAGCATAAGATGAGCTAGTAGTAAAGTGGAGTTGGCGCCATGAGTGTTGCTTGAGGGAAGAGGTTCGAATGCCATGGTATGCATTTTGTGACTTTAATTTTTGCACTCTTCTAGCATGTGTCGGCCAAGCTTTATTTTTGGTAGGTTGGACTTTATTTTTATGGCAAGGTGGCTAATGGTTTAAGGCAAGATTTGAACATAGGGAAAGGAATCATGAGCTTATGGTATGTAGGGGGAACACAAGGCACTTTTTAAGGGTTGTGTTTTGGAAAGTTTGGAATGGCCAAACTTTGTCCATGAACTTGGACGGTTTTGGGGGCTAGGGGGGTGGTCGAATGTTGTTGGAGGTATTGGTAAGAATGTGTAGCAAGTTTGGTCACTTTCATTTTGGTCATTTTGTGCTTTTCACAAAAACTTTTCTTTTCATCTTTTCTCCCTAGCCGAATGCATTTTGTGCATTAGTGAACATCTTGTTTTCTTCTTTTGGTCATTTCTTTTTGATCATTTGGTCATATTTTTCCTAACCTCTCAAGTCACTCTTCCCCTTGTGCGAAAACACCAAAAATACAAAAGCCATTTTTCTCTTTTCTTTTCTTCTCCATTGCCGAATGCTCTCTTGTCCCAAATCCCTCTCTTTGCTCCTTTTTCACCTTTGAAAACCGAAACACAAACCTCTCATCCTCTATTTCTTTCTTTCTCCATTTTGCTTTTTTTACAAACATATTTTCTCCCTTCTCTTTTCCTCCATGGCCGAATATTGCTAGTATCATTTTCTTCCATTTTTCTTCTTAGCCGAATCTTCCTCTTCATATATATTTTCTTATCAATCATTTTCTTTGCATTCGTTTTGATTAATCGGTAAGAACCCTCTTCGATTCTTTATTTTTTTCATCTTTTCTTTTGCCGAATCTACTTTTATTTGGGAGGGTCTTTTGACCGAAAGTATCCTCTATCTCTTTCTCTTAGACAATCTTTCTCGTCTTTATAGTGATATAGAGAAGGCCGAAACTCGGAGTATTCGTAATCATCGTGAATCGCTAGGATTCAGTTCAAAGTGTTAAGGTAAGGGTTTCTATCAAGGACTTCCATATTACTCGTTATTTCGTCAAAGATGGGTTACTAATCGATTTTATCTTAGGAACGTTATCGCTCGATTTTCATCCCGTGAACGTAAGATTTCGTGGTAAGCCGATTTCGCCCTTAAAACCTATAAACTTAATTTCCAAAAATATTAGTTGGACTAATATTCTTTTGTCAATGGAGGCAAGCAAGATATGGTCGAAAAGGGTGGTGAATAGTGTTCGGAAGAGGGGCGGATTCGCTATTCCTCTAGATTCAAGCGAAGGGGTGTTTTGATGGTCGGGATTTTCCACCGGGTTGTGGACCCTCATCCGGGGAGAATCAATTATTTGAAGTTGTTCGTAGTTCGGAGCCATTAGCTATACAGGATTTTCCACCAGGTTGTGAACCGTCAACCGGGGAGAACCGCCAAATAGTAGTTGTTCGAGATTCCGAGGGTAAAGATCTAGATCGCTTATCTTTAGCATAGATTTATATTAAGTATTAGTGTTCTAACCAAGCGTGATACGTATTTAGGTATCGACGATTGGGAAAGTATAGTCCTCACCGTAATCAGGTGTGTAATTTCGCACTTATCTCATGGGTTAGATGACTTTACCGTAATTAAGCATTAGTCTAAAAAAAAATCGCAAAGTTGGTGAGATCGGAAAATATGGTATATTAACACTTTAGTGTTAAGAGCTTGTAATTGGTATTAAAATCGTGAAAATTTCGGAATCGCCCTTAATGGGCTAAAATGATAAAAAGTGACATTTTGGGCCCCATGTGATAAATGGGCCATATGAGTTATTTGATAAAATTGGCCAAGTATGATATGAGATATAATGGGCCAAATTGTGAAAAGGGCCAAATTGTGAAATGGGCCAGATTTGTAATAATTTTTTTATGGGCCTTATGATGGAATTATCATATGAATGAATTGTCATGCATTTTATATACATAATTGCATGGGTTGGGATAATTGACGAAGAGAAGATGGCTTCGTGCCCAGTTAATGGCTTCGTGCCCAATTGATGGCTTCATGCCAGTTTAATATATGGCTTAATGCCCAGTTGGTGTGTTGGCGGGGTGGGTGACTAAAGCTCCCCACAGGTGTGCTGGTTGGTACGGGTGGTGTGTAGCGGATGGAAATTTAGGCTTGGTTGGGAATTGCATATCACATGCATTTTATACTTGTTATATTGTACATTTGTAAATGGGCTCAAGCCCAATTAAATGCTTAAATGGTTTATTGATGGACTTGGTAAGTGGGTTACCTGCGAGTTCTAAGTAACTCACCCCGTTTCCTTTACCCATCTCAGTAACGATCATTAATGGAGGCTTGGGCGTAGGGGATGACTTCGTGGAGGCCATACTTGAATGATGGTTTTGTGAACTTTGAACTACTCTTAAGTATTTTTATTTAATTACTATTTCAACTATGATGTAATAAGGCCTCTGGTATTATTTTTATGGATTTTTACTTGTGGATGGATTTTAATTTTGTTTAAATACTAAAATGGGACTATTCTATTTTTTTATAAATGTTTTCTTAAATTCTCGTGCAAAAAGGGTTTTTCTTAAATATTTTATTCTCGTAATTTTTTTCAGTAAAATTCTTTAAGAATCTTGTTTTCAAATTTCCTTTTGAACTCTTTTAAACTTCTCGTAAAATTTTTACCAATTAATTTCTAAGTTTTAATTTATAAACTCTTATGTCTTAAATCATAGATTTTAAATTAACCTCGGTTTTTAATAAACTTCAATTCCAAAATAGTTTTGATGATCCATTTTATTTAAATCAATAAATGACTAGATGTATGTTCGTTTTGTGTGACATACCAAATCTGGTCTTAACGCATAGACCAGGGTTTGGGGTGTTACATTTTATGGTACAGAGCAGTTTCAAAAACTCTATTTGTGGTTTGGGTTCAACAACAATTTTTGTTTAAAGTTTGTTTGAATTTATAGAATTTATGTTTTAAAGGTAGTATGGCACCACGAGCATCCGGCACCAAGTCAAGTAAGTATTCGTATATTGAATGTTTATTATTGTGATATGATCATAGGAACACTCTAGAACTTCTAGTTTTAGGTGTTGAAACTATAGAGATTGAGACTATAGGATGTGATTGCGAAAACAACTCTATCTCTTATATCTCATAAAATATCGTTAATAAACACTGAAATAGTATTCTGATTCATAAAACTTGTAATCAGATTAAACCAAATTAGCTATTATGAGCGCTAGAGGATGTAGACGTGGTAGACGTGGCCGTGGTAGAGGCCGAGGTGCTAGAGCCGTGTTCGAGGTATCGGGACATATGCCGGAAATGGATGCACCGGCATCAACTGTGTCGGATATTGGATCCCACGACCGTATGAGGGAAGATATTGCTTTGTCTCAGGCAATATTACGAGTTTTGGAAAGGGTTGCTGGGGCTAGAACGGGGCCAGTAGCTCGAGGATCAATATCGGAGCGGCTCAGATCTAATGGTGCTGAGACTTTTAGGGGTATTTCTGGAGTAGCCCTAAATGTTGCGGAATATTGGCTCGAGGCTGTAGAGCGGATTATGGATGACCTGGAGTGTACTGCCGAGCAGAAACTAAGAGGAGCCGTGTCCTTGTTGAGGGACGAGGCGTATCAATGGTGGCTTACTGTGCGAGAAGGCACCCAGGCTGAACGTGTTACTTGGGATTTCTTCAAAGCTGCTTTCCAAGGGAAGTATGTCGGGGCAAGCAATGTGGATGCCCGGAGGAAGGAATTCCTGAATCTAGTTCAAGGGAATAAGACAGTGGCAGCTTACGAGGCAGAATTTCTTCGCTTAAGCCGATATGCTCGCACAATAGTGCCAACTGATCATGAGCACTGTGTACATTTTGAGGTTGGGCTGAACGATGAGTTACGGGTACTGATAGCCTCGCAACAAGAAAAGATTTTTGCCACGCTTGTGGAGAAAGCCAAGATAGCCGAAGAGGCTAAGAACTCAGAACGCCAGAACCGAAAAAGATTTAGAGGCAAGAGGGATTTTAAGTACTCGGGTTCTGCTAAAAGGTTCCAAAAGAGGCCTCGGAATGATGAGCCAGCTCAAGCTAGAGCATCTGTGGCTACCAATCAAATTCAAGAATGTGCTAACTGTGGGAGACGACACCCCGGGGAATGCTGGAAGAGAACCGGTGGTTGTTTTAAATGTGGTTCTAAGGACCACTAGTTTAGGAATTGCCCTCGACGGACTGTTCTGACTCAAGAAGGTCGTAACTCTGATGCACAGCCAGCTAGAGGCGCTCAGCAGCTACCGAGAGGCCGTGGGCCAGGTCGTGGTGGTAATGGTGCTGGACGTGGTCAAGGTGCACCGGGTCGAGGTAATGGCTTTAGAGGTAACGCGGAGGCAAGACAGCCGGGGTTGGTCTATGCGGCCAGGCGTCGGGAGGATGGCGATGCACCTGATGTGATAACTAGTACGTTCTTCATCTTTGATGTACCTGTTACTACTTTAATAGATATCGGGTCTACCCACTCGTACGTTGCTAGTGCCATATCTGGAAATCTGAATATTAGATCTGAGATTACCGATAGAGTGATGACGGTAATTAGTCCTTTAGGGCGATGCGTGTGGTCGTGAATAAATTGTATAGAGACGTGCCTTTAGAAATTCAAAGAGAAATATTTTTGGCGATTTGATGGAAGCGCCTTTCGGCGAGTTTGATCTTATTTTGGGCATGGATTGGTTGGTAAAGCAGGCGCAATTGGATTGTGCTGAAAAGCGGATGTCAATAAGGACTTTGGATGATAAGGAGGTAGTAATGATAGGCGAGCGAAGGAACTTTTTGGCAAATGTGGTATCCGCTTTAAAAGCGAGAAAAGTTGGTACGAAAAGGGTATGGAGCGTTCTAGCCTTCATTAGTGCTTTGGATGCCAAGGAATTATCGAGTGGAAGGTGTGAGAACGGTGAAAGAATTTTCGATGTCTTTCCCGAAGAACTTCCTGGTCTACCTCCAGATCGGGAAGTAGAATTTGGCATTGAGCTTTTGCCTGGAACGGCTCCGGTGTCTATTGCTCCTTACAGAATGGCGCCGAAAGAGTTAGCGGAGCTTAAAACACAAATTCAAGAATTATTGAATCGGGGATTTATCCGACCGAGTGTGTCTCCGTGGGGAGCACCGATTTTGTTCGTCAAGAAGAAGGATGGGTCGATGCGTATGTGTATTGATTATAGGCAGTTGAATAAATTGACGATCAATAATAGGTATCCATTGCCGAGAATCGATGACCTGTTTGATCAATTGAGAGGAGCTTCAGTTTTCTCCAAGATTGATTTGAGATCGGGTTATCATCAACTCAAGGTTAAGGAGGCAGATATTCATAAGACGACATTCCGAACTCGTTATGGACATTATGAATTTTTGGTGATGCCGTTTGGTTTGACCAATGCACCAGCTGCATTTATGGATATGATGAATCGAGTCTTTCAACCCTATCTAGACCGGTTCGTGGTGGTGTTCATAGATAATATATTGGTATACTCAAGGAATGAAGAAGAGCATGACTTACATTTGCGCATAGTATTGCAAATACTGCGAGATAAGCAACTTTATGCCAAATTCAGTAAGTGTGAATTTTGGCTGAAGGAAGTGACTTTCTTGGGTCATGTGGTGTCAGCTGAAGGAATAAGAGTTGACCCTCGGAAGGTAGAGGTGTGTTGGATTGGAAACCACCAAGAAGGCGAGTGTTGAGATTCGGAGTTTCTTAGGTTTGGTGGTTATTATAGACGCTTTGTTGAGGGGTTTTCGTTGATTCTTTGCACCACTAACTAAGCTGCATTGCGAAAAGAGAGTACCGTATGTGTGGACCGATTAACAATAAGAGAGTTTTGAGAACCGAAGAATATTTTGACTAAGCGCCGATCGATTCAACCCGAGGTGGAAAAGAGTTTATCGTTTCTTGTGATGCGTCACACACGGGTTTAGGATGTGTCTTTGATGCAAGGTGGAAAAGTGGTGGCTTATGCTCTCGTCGATTAGGCCGCGAAGTCAAATATCCTACTCATGACTTGGAGTTGGGCTGCGGTGGTGTTTGCTTTAAAGATTTGGAGGCACTATCTCTACGGTGAGAAGTCCATTATTTATACGGATCATAAGAGTCTTAAGTACCTCCTTACCCAAAAGGAGTTGAACTTGAGACAACGGAGGTGGGTGGAGCTGTTAAAGGATTATGACTTCTCAATCGAGTATCATCCTTGAAAGGCTAACGTGGTGGCAGACGCGTTGAGTCGTAAGGTAGTATCGGAGTTAAGAGCAATGTTTGCTCATCTCAGTTTGTATAAAAATGGCAGTCTGCTAGCGGAACTTCAGGTTAAGCCTTTGTGGTTAGAACAGATCAAGGAAAAGCAGTTATCAGATGAAAAGTTGGGTCCGTTAATACAACAAGTTGAAAGTGGTGTAATAGGGGATTTTGGAATGAACAAGGATGAAGTGTTGTGTTTTCGTGGAAGAGTTTGTATGCCCATGGATTTGGATTTGAGACAAATGATTCTGCGGGAGGCGCATAGTAGCCCTTATGCTATGCACCCCGGAGGAAATAAGATGTATCGAGACCTCCGTGAGCAGTATTGGTGGCCAAAGTTAAAATGGGAGGTTACTAATTTCATGGGTAAGTGCTTGACTTGTCAACAAGTAAAGGCGGAACACCAATTACCGTCGGGCTTATTGCAATCGGTAAAGATTTCTTTATGGAAATGGGAGCGGATAACGATGGACTTTCTTAGTGGGTTACCCTTAACACCTACTAAGAAAGATTCCGTCTGGGTGATAGTGGATCGGTTAACGAAGACTGCCCATTTTCTACCGGTTAAATGCACGGATTACTCATTGCAGGTTGGCTAAGTTGTGCGATCGTAGATTGTGAGGTTGCATGGGGTACCGAGTGTCTATTATATCGGACGAGAGATCCTAGGTTTACATCACGATTTTGGAAAGCTTTGCATGAGGCTTTGGGAACAAAGTTAGACTTGACGGCTTTTCATCCTCGATCGGATGGTCGATCGGAAAGAGTAATCCAGATTTTGGAAGACATGTTAAGGGGTTGTGTGATTGATTTTAGAGGTAGTTGGGAAGATTTTCTACCGTTGGCGAGTTCGCGTATAATAACGATTACCAATCCAAAGTATCCAAATGGCACCTTATGAAGCGTTATATGGTCGTAGGTGTCGTACCCTACTTGTTGGGTGAATTGGGGAACGGCGGTTGTTGGGGTCTGAAATGGTATCCGAGACGAGTAAGAAAAGGTAAAGGTGATTCGAGCACGGTTAAAGGAAGCTTCGGATAGACAAAAGTCGTATGCGGATCTAAAGCTTAAGAATATTGAGTTTGCGGTGGGAGATCGGGTTTTTCTGAAAGTCTCACCTTGGAAGAAGATTTTCATATTTGGAAGGAAGGGCAAGTTGAACCCTAGGTTCATTGGACCGTACCGTGTGTTGAAGCGTGTAGGACCAGTGGCCTATCAGCTTGAATTACCTCCGGAGTTGAGTCAGATTCATAGTGTCTTCCATGTCTCTATGTTAAGGCGTTATCGATCGGATCCGTCTCACATAGTACCGGTAGAAGAAGTGGAGATAAGGCCGGACTTGTCTTTCGAGGAGAAACCGGTGAAAATTTTAGATCGAGATGTTAAGGTGCTAAGAAAGAAGTCGGTACCATTGGTTAAGGTTCTATGGCGTAATCACGGAGCGGAGGAAGCTACGTGGGAGTCTGAGGACGCAATTCGGCAACAATATCCTCACCTCTTTTAACCAGGTAAATTTCGAGGACGAAATTTTCTTTTAGGGGGGTAGAATTATAACATCCTAAAAATTGAGTATCGATATGTTGTATAATTTTGGTGCTTAGCTTGTGAATGATTCAATTTGTGTGTTTAATATAGTCTTGAGAAGGCTCGGGATTTATTCGAAATTAGAATAAATTTTAGTAATGAGTACTTTATTGAAGTGGAATAAGTAACCTTGATGTTTAAGGAAATTAAGTGACAAAAGTTAGCATAAGATGAGCTAGTAGTAAAGTGGAGTTGGCGCTATGAGTGTTGCTTGAGGGAAGAGGTTCGAATCCCATGGTATGCATTTTGTGACTTTAATTTTTGCACTCTTCTAGCATGTGTCGGCCAAGCTCTATTTTTGGTAGGTTGGACTTTATTTTTATGGCAAGGTGGCTAATGGTTTAAGGCAAGATTTGAACATAGGGAAAGGAATCATGAGCTTATGGTATGTAGGGGAACACAAGGCACTTTTAAGGGGTGTGTTTTGGAAAGTTTGGAATGGCCAAACTTTGTCCATGAACAGACGGTTTTGGGGGCTAGGGGTGGCCGAATGTTGTTGGAGGTATTGGTAAGAATGTGTAGCAAGTTTGGTCACTTTCATTTTGGTCATTTTGTGCTTTCCACAAAAACTTTTCTTTTCATCTTTCTCTCCCTAGCCGAATGCATTTTGTGCATTAGTGAACATCTTGTTTTCTTCTTTTGGTCATTTCTTTTTGATCATTTGGTCATATTTTGCCTAACCTCTCAAGTCACTCTTCCCCTTGTGCATGAAAACACCAAAAACACAAAAGCCATTTTTTCTCTTTTCTTTTCTTCTCCATTGCCGAATGCTCTCTTGTCCCAAATCCCTCTCTTTGCTCATTTTTCACCTTTGAAAACCGAAACACAAACCTCTTATCCTCTATTTCTTTCTTTCTCCATTTTGCTTTTTTTACAAACATATTTTCTCCCTTCTCTTTTCCTCCATGGCCGAATATTGCTAGTATCATTTTCTTCCATTTTTCTTCTTAGCCGAATCTTCCTCTTCATATATATTTTCTTATCAATCATTTTCTTTGCATTCGTTTTGATTAATCGGTAAGAACCCTCTTGATTCTTTATTTTTTCATCTTTTCTTTTGCCGAATCTACTTTTGTTTGGGAGGGTTTTTGACCGAAAGTATCCTCTATCTTTTTCTTAGACAATCTTTCTCGTCTTTATAGTGATATAGAAAGCGAAAACTCGGAGTATTCGTAATCATCGTGAATCGCTAGGATTCGGTTCAAAGTGTTAAGGTAAGGGTTTCTATCAAGGACTTCCATATTACTCGTTATTTCGTCAAAGATGGGTTACTAATCGATTTTATCTTAGGAACGTTATCGCTCGATTTTCATCCCGTGAACGTAAGATTTCGTGGTAAGCCGATTTCGCCCTTAAAACCTATAAACTTAATTTCCAAAAATATTAGTTGGACTAATATTCTTTTGTCAATGGAGGCAAGCAAGATAGGGTCGAAAAGGGTGGTGAATAGTGTTCGGAAGAGGGGCGGATTCGCTATTCCCTCTAGATTCAAGCGAAGGGTTGTTTCGGCAATTCGGGATTTTCCACCGGGTTGTGGACCCTCATCCGGGGAGAATCAATTATTCGAAGTTGTTCGTAGTTCGGAGCTATTAGCTATTCGGGATTTTCCACCGGGTTGTGAACCGTCAACCGGGGAGAACCGCCAAATAGTAGTTGTTCGAGATTCCGAGGGTAAAGATCTAGATCGCTTATCTTTAGCATAGATTTATATTAAGTATTAGTGTTCTAACCAAGCGTGATACGTATTTAGGTATCGACGATTGGGAAAGTATAGTCCTCACCGTAATCAGGTGTGTAATCTCACACTTATCTCATGGGTTAGAGTACTTTACCGTAATTAAGCATTAGTCTAAAAAAAATCGCAAAGTTGGTGAGATCGGAAAATATGGTATATTAACACTTTAGTGTAAAGAGCTTGTAATCGGTATTAAAATCGTAAAAATTTCGGAATCGCCCTTAATGGGCTAAAATGATAAAAAGTGACATTTTGGGCCCCATGTGATAAATGGGCCATATGAGTTATTTGATAAAATTGGGCAAGTATGATATGATATATAATGGGCCAAATTGTGAAATGGGCCAAATTGTGAAAAGGGCCAAATTGTGAAATGGGCCAAATTGTGAAAATGGCCAAATTGTGAAAAGGGCCAAATTGTGAAATGGGCCAGATTTGTAATAATTTTTTTATGGGCCTTATGATGGAATTATCATATGAATGAATTGTCATGCATTTTATATACATGATTGCATGGGTTGGGATAATTGACGAAGAGAAGATGGCTTCGTGCCCAGTTAATGGCTTCGTGCCAGTTTAATATATGGCTTAATGCCCAGTTGGTGTGTTGGCGGGGTGGGTGACTAAAGCTCCCCACAAGTGTGCTGGTTGGTACGGGTGGTGTGTAGCGGATGGAAATTTAGGCTTGGTTGGGAATTGCATATCACATGCATTTTATACTTGTTATATTGTACATTTGTAAATGGGCTCAAGCCCAATTAAATGCTTAAATGGTTTCGGCCCAGTGGACTTGGTAAGTGGGTTACACACTGAGTTCTAAGTAACTCACCCTGTTTCCTTTACCCATCTCAGGTAACGATCATTAATGGAGACTTGGGCCGGGGGGTGACTTCGTGGAGGCCATATTTCGAATGATGGTTTTTGTGAACTTTGAACTACTCTTAAGTATTTTTATTTAATTACTATTTCAGCTATGATGTAATAAGGCCTCTGGTATTATTTTTATGGATTTTTACTTGTGGATGGATTTTAATTATGTTTAAGTACTAAAATGGGACTATTCTATTTTTTATAAATGTTTTCTTAAATTCTCGTGCAAAAAGGGGTTTTTCTTAAATATTTTATTCTCGTAAATTTTTCTGTAAAATTCTTTAAGAATCTTGTTTTCAAATTTCCTTTTGAACTCTTTTAAACTTCTCGTAAAATTTTTACCAATTAATTTCTAAGTTTTAATTTATAAACTCTTATGTCTTAAATCATAGATTTTAAATTAACCTCGGTTTTTAATAAACTTCAATTCCAAAATAGTTTTGATGATCTGTTTTATTTAAATCAATAAATGACTAGATGTATGTTCGTTTTGTGTGACATACCAAATCTGGTCTTAATGCATAGACCAGGGTTTGGGGTGTTACAAAACTTGTAACACCCCTAACCCGCATCCGTCGCCGAAACAGGGTTATGGAGCATTACCGAAGTTAACAGTTTAATTGTAGTTAATTCATGTCATTTACTATTCATTTTCGAAAATCAATCATAATGTCCCTCATATGGGTCCTCGAGGCCTAAAATACATATTAGATTCGAGTCGGGACTAAACCGGGTTTATAATTTTTTTTTTGCGAAATCCCAAAGTTTTTCTTAGATGCAAGGGACACACGCCCGTGTGGCCAGGCCGTGTGATTGACACGCCCGTGTCTCAGGCCGTGTGGGCATTCGATGTGAGGCACACAGCTGTGTTCCAGCCCGTGTCCTTACCCGTGTAACTCTCTAACTTAGGTCACACGGCCAGCCACACGCCCGTGTGCTAGACCATGTGGACAATTTAATTTTCAAAAATTAGGTGCAGGGGTTACACGGCTAGGACACACGCCCATGTGCTGGGCCGTGTGTCTCACACGGCTGAGACACACGCCCGTGTGGATAGAATAAGACCATTTTCCAAGCCTTATTTCTCACCCATTTTACCTTGCACCAACATCAACGTTTCAATATATTCACCAACCAATTCAAGGCATATAAATCAATCTAATGATCAAGTTTTATGCATGACACATTTACTCATGCTTTCAAGTATCATCTTTACATTAAAATTATATACTTACCCAAACTTAATAGCATCTGATATATTAAACCAAACATATTCATATACTAAATATAATAAACCTCATGCATAAGTATTCATTAAATTTACTATCACTAGCCATTCCAATGGCTAGTTACAACCAAAACATTTACATACCCTCATTTATTATCATTAGCCTATACATGCCATTACACCAAGGTAAGATTCCTATTTATACCAAAACGAGCTGGAGGATAGTGTGATGATGCTCCGACCAATCTCCAACCTTCACGAGCTTCCGAGTACTATAAAACAGAGAAAAGAAACCTAGTAAGCATTTTATGCTTAGTAAGTTCTTATAACAAGAATTTAACTTACCAATCATGCTCATTTAATTAAACATGTATAACATGCATCCAAACATTTTTGATCAGTTGCCTAAAAACAAGCTCTCATTAAAGAAGTTAGTCATATGATTCATATGTATATCAAGATAACAGAGATGAGCTCATCGTATAATAATTTATGAGTATTTCAGGGATATTCAAGAAATAAATCATGTTAATCTCATGTTTTCTTTTAACAGAAATTTTATCCGTTGAATCATTGAAATATCAATGGATACCCAAATAATATACTCAAGGTATACAAATCAATGATCCGTCAAATCATGTTCAGGGATACTCATAAGGGCACATAATCAAGAAGCACATTCTCGAGCCATATGTCGGGGTACTCAGATGAGCAATGTAACAGGATACTTATCCGGGCTGAACTGGAAACTCCTAAGAGTTTAGAACATGAAGCTAATTGAGCTTAACAGGTAACTCCGAAGAGTTATTAACAGGGAGCTCCGGATAGCATAATAAGGAGTCCAAGCGAGCCATGTCAGGAAGCTCATAAGAGCTTATATCAGGACGCTCACGAAGAGCTACATTTGTGTCCGCAATAAATGCTGGATCACAACCGATCGAATCATGTAACAGGACGCTCACAAAGAGCTGCGGTAGTGCGCAACACATGCAAAATCACTACCGATCAGGATGATCACAAGAACTATATAACAGGACGCTTGAAAGGGCTTATAATAGGATACTCGTCCGAGCTATATTCTGTCCGCAACATATGCAGGACTACAACCAATTCTGGAAATCCTGTATCCATCGAATTCTATTATTCAAACGGGATTTTATATTTATCGGGCTTTGTCAGATATGTAATCAATTTCATGTATATGGAAATTTATACAATTCACATACACAACATTCAATTCAAGCATATAAATATACACAATTTAGTTACACAAACTTGCCTCGACACTTGTTCATGTATGAAAATCTACTAATCCAATACATTTTCTTTTCATCGATCTAACTCTTTATTTGATCTTTTCAGATCTATATAAATGAATTTAACATCAATTTAATTCACTTTATACTCAATTGAATTCAATTCATATCTTAGGCAAAATTACCATTTTGCCCCTATACTTTTCATAACTGACAATTTCGTCCTTAAACTCGAAAAATGAAATTTATGCAATTTAATTCTTATTTCAAGCCTAACCGAATTTCACATGTTACAATAACAGCCCATGAATTTAAAAAAATCAAAAAATTTCCATGGGTTTTACCATTTTTCAATTTGGTCCCTAAATCATAATTTCATCAAAATTCTCTTTGTAAAAGTTGTTTATCTATCAACAACCTTTCATTTTCTACCATAAATTTCAAAATTTTAGGATTTACATCTATGGAAAAATTTCTATACTTTGATATCTTTACAAATTAATCCCCAAAATAGATAGATTAAACTATTCTGATCTCGAAAATATAAAAATTACTAAAAACGGGACAAGATTATTTACCCAATTAAGCCAAGAGAGCTTGTTTTCTCTTTCCTAGGGTTTCCATATATTTTTGGGGAAGAAGATGATAATAATAATATGATATTTCTATTTAATTTATTATCATCCATTAATTTTTCAACGTTCCAATTTAGTCCTTTTCTTTTTCTAATTTTTCATGGATGATTAATAAAAAATATCTACTAACTTTTCTTAATGGTCTAATTACCATATAATGACCTCAAGTTTTGAATTCCATAGCTAATTAATCCTTATAGCTACTAGAATTTAACTTTTGATTTTATGCAATTTGGTCCTTTCATCAAATTTATACATATAACTGGTAAAATGATATTTCTATAATTCTGTAGATCATAAAATGATATTAAAATAAATTTCTCTTCCGGGATCGGATTTATGGTCCCAAAACTAGGGGTGAGCAAAACTCGATTCGACTCGAAAAAATCGAAAAAAATTTGATTTTCGAGTTAAATGAATCGAGTTATTCGAGTCAACTTGAATTTCAAGTTCGAATCGAGTTGAGTTTTTGAATTCGAATAACTCGAATAATTCGAATATCAAACTATAATATTTTACATTTTTACCCCAAACTCCCAAATCTTTTTACTTTTCCCTCAAAACTTTTACTCCTTCCCACTTTCCCCCCAAAACTTTTACTCCCCTTCCATCCCAACCCCCCAATCTACCCAAAATCCATTTCCCACCAAAATTTTACTCTCCCATTTACTTTTTCTCAAAATTTTACTCCCAAAAATCCTCAAAACTTTTTATTTTCCCCCAAAATTTTTACTCCCTCTCACTTTCCCCCTAAAACTTTTACTCCCTTCCCATCCCACCTCCCATCTACCCCAAACCCATCCCCAAATTTTTTTAATATTTTTCCTCCAAAATTTTACTCCCCCCTATTTACTTTCTCTCAAACTTTTATTACCCAAAACTTTTTATTTCTCCCTAAACTTTTACTTCTCACCCTTTACTCTCAAATAAAAAATCAAAATTATCCAAAAAAATCACTAAACATAAATAGTAATAATTTTATTTATATCTACTATTTATATTATTAAATTAAATTTCACATTTTATATTATTTATATTATTGAATTGTTTAGTCATAATGAATATTTATATTAAAATTGAATCATTAATGATGCCATAAAATATTAGTGTTAAAATTTTATATTGGTATCAATTTCACATTTTATCTTTAAAATAACTTTTATTAAAAAATCACAGTTTTACATTTAATATATTTTTTAATTCCAAAATACATAGTGACAAGAATCTGAAGATAATTGAAACAACTACGCAAGCAAAGAAACTAGCCCGTATATAAAAAAAATTAATAAATAAATTATGAGGTGATGAAAGTTAATAAAAAATTTGATTAAGGTGAACAAATTTTATTACGATGGGTGACAGTGGTTACAAGGACCCAAAATCATTTTTTAAAATTTATCTCGAACAAATATATTCGATTCGATTCGAATTCCATCTCACTCGACTCGATTCGAGAAAATTTCAAATCAAATTAGGATGATAAAATATGATTCTTCAACTCGATTAACTCGAAATTTTTTCATTCGATTCGATTCAATTCGATCGAACGCTCACCCTTACCCAAAACCACTGTTCCGATTAAACAAAAAATGGGCTGTTACAAAACCTTAGCCATCATTGTTCTCGACCGCCGTCGCTTGCAATAGGGGAGGCTAGATAGTGATTAGAGAAATCAACACCATCAGGGCTATTATACCCACGTCCAATAGATCCATCACTAGTGTTGACGCAATTTATGAGGACTGCTGAGGAACAGTGCCCACTGGTGTCTAGCATTGCTCAAATTTTTAACTTGACTTATTTGTTAGCATGCTTGACCAAAATATCTTGGTTATTTGCTTGCATCTTTTTGAGGATTTTGGGTAGACAGTATTGTGTTTATTATTGAAGAAGAGATTGAATCAAACAAGATTATTTTTCAAGGATTCTTATATGATCTACTTACCTTATATATAGGATAAGGGCTGACTTTATTTTCCTTTGTATCCCTATATAAATGGTAATTGTTTTATTGAGATTCAGGAAGATCATTATGGTTTGAAGTTTGCTTAGTGGGGTTAGATTAGTGCTACAAATTTGGAAGGTTTGTTCAACCTTGATAAATGTTTTATGGTTGAAATAGTTATGGTGAGTGCCTTGAGTAGTGCCAAAGGAGTGCCTACTACTATATGGAGTTGGCAATTTTCATCCACAAAATCTTTAGGTTGTGATCTTTGTTGATTATATGGATGTGTGTAAGCCCATCAATGATGTCTAAACTTGTTATGAGAACATATCTTGAAGATTAGTTTGGATTGAATCAAGGAAATCGACTTCCCTATTTTGAAGAGATTAGATTAGATCAGGTAGCTTGGTAACATATCCTAAAGATTTCAAAACTTGCCCTAGTCATATTAAAGATATTATACATTTTGATTTTCTTTTTATTTTGATGGGAAGATTGATGGTAATTGATCTTTTTCTTAACATTCCTTAAACTCTTATATATTGAAAGGTTTATGTAGATAAAATGTGTGGAGCATTTGAGGACTTATTTTGTTATTTAGAACTTGTTTTTCAGAGTGTTTTTATAAGTAATCAAGTGAGTTACTTGGCTTACAAATTAAGTTTTCAAGGGGAAAACTTAGAGGAGAGTGATTTAGATCTCGGATGAAAAAGTTAGGTTGTTAATGTGATGAATGTTAGTGCTTGTAATCACTTGTTGTATGAGGTGTTAAGATAGTGGATTATCTCTCTAGGCAACGCCCCACAGACGTATGGAAACTGAATTACGTAAACATATTATTGTGTTCATTTTTGTTCTTCACTAGTGCCTGAAGCAATTGGCACTACTTGTAGCACTGCTGCTGGCACTGCTCAAGTTTACTTGCATTTATCGTTTTTTGTTCTTTTAGCTAAGAAGAAGCTAATGCCAAATGTGAGTCCAAAAGGACCATCGTCTCCCTCGTGGAGCTCGTCAGGGACATTGGCAACTATATATCCAAAACCTTTGAGAAGGCAATAGCATGCCCCCAAAAGGTAAAAGCAAAACATGCTCTTTATAAAAAATAACAAAACATGCGACATTGAATACTACCTACTTAAGATGGGAGGGCAAGTTATAGTCTACTTTTTACAAGTGGGTTCTTACTTGCAATTTCTTAGCTTTAAGGCTCACAAATTATTATTCAATATATTAAATTTGACTATCTTCTCTATCTTTCTTACAAATAATCACATTGCATATTGAAAATTAAAATTTTGGTAGTGAGATGTACCGAGAGATTGATTATAATGTTTAGTACATCTACAAATAAACACAAAAAATAAAAGATTGGACAGATGAAGTTGTTAATGCAGTTCAACTTAACCTACGTCAGCGGTAACTTTTCCAAAGAATAACCTAGTGTCCATACTTGTTTAAGATGGAATATTCTTCATTAGTGCAAACCTCTATGTTGGATCGAGCAAATTATGCTTATTGGAAAGCAAGAATGAAAACCTTTTTAAACTATATGGATAAGAAGTCTTAGAGATCAATTCCTAGTAGCTAGGAGCCCCCTACTATTGTTGATGTTGTTAGTGTCAAAACTTCCAAAGTTGAAACTAGTTGGATTGTCACACCCGAAAATGTTAAAGGTTAAGTGTCACGACAATTATGGGTACTAAATTAGAAAAACATTCTGTTTAAGCGGGTTCTAGTATGATTATGAGAATCTTGCGGACTGATTGGTAAATAATTAAAATTCAAGCTTAGTGTCGTTACATTAGAACCATGAGTTTTCTTTTAGTGGGAAACATTATGATTAAGGGTATTAATAGTACTGATCGAATTGGGATTAAGGGAAACGGTAGTGGAAAGATTATATATGGAAGGATTCTTTCATTATGGTATTAAATTTTCTTTCATTTTGGTATTATTTTTTCTTTCTTCCATCTTCTACTCTGGTTTGTTCTGTAAGAGAGAAAAGTTAAGAAGCGATCTGCATTGAGGGAGAAAATAATGTATCAACTTAAGTGATTGAGGATTTAGTGAACTAGTAATTTTTTCAAGCTTTTCTATATCTTTTGTTTAAAGAAAAGGGAAGGAAAATTGAAGATTTCAGTTTAATTCATCGAGCTTGTATTGAGATGTTTAGCGTTGCAGCTAACCTTTAAATTTTCTCTGCATACAAATGAATTATGATTTTCTTACATCTAAATGTCTTCGTTTTGATCTTGATATGATTATTATGTTTAGCTAGCCGAGAAGAAGAAGGCTCGGGTGATAAGGAAAAGCTAAGCAGTTAAAATCGGTGCCAACTTTCAAGTATTTTGCTGGTGAATTTCTAAACTCCAACTCTCTGTGGTTGTTTTATATATATTTTTATTGTGTTATTGTGTTTTATTTGACTTCATGTTCTACTAATGATGAGTTGAATTATTGTGGGTTGTTTTTTGTATAGATGAAGTATGCAAAGTGATGATTTACAAATGCATGTTTGATTGTACGTTTCAGTTCGTTGTTTAATAAACTTTTACTGGTAAAATAATTACTGAAGAAGTTACCATTGAAATGGTCTGATAGGTGATATGTTTGGTATGATCTTTGTTGTGTTATTAACAGTATGATCAGTTTAATGCTTGTTATATGACTGTAATACCCTATACTCGACCCGATGTCGGATTCAGGTACCAGATGATACAAAGACCCAACCAACTTAGCTATTACTCCTGAATCAAATCTTGTTACATTCTCAAGTGTTTAGATTACACCTTAGACTATTTATCATACACATATTTTAAAAATTATTATCTTACAATCTTATTTAAAATTTTGAAGTAAACCTTTAAAATTTCATAACTCGACTAAACCCCTGAGGTGTAGTCTCTAGGTGTGCCCCCTCTATACGCATGTTATGACTATCGCTCCTTTTTTCCTCAAATTGGCGAAGTCTGGCTTAACCCTCCACTCGATTCTTGGGTGAAAACTTTATCCTGCAATTGAGTAGCCCATTTGTAAGTTCAACAGAACTTAGTGAGATTCTACATAACGGCCATATAACATAATTCAGAACTTTAAGGAACGGATTTTAAAAAAAAAAATTCAACTTGGTCATTCTTGGCCATTAACAATTTTACCGACGAGTTCTGTGTCTCCTTTTTGCTGCAGCTCACCATTGACTAATTTATTCTCTATTTGAAGTACACACGTGTTTCTTAAAGGTAAAGGTCTTCTAGAGATATATATATCTAATTACGCCTCAACCAAACTTTTTGTTCTCTCGCAACCTTAGAAGTGAAGCCCAATGTCTGCCATTGGTTATCTTACATTTACTTCTTTAGGTTTCCAATTCGTATCATCCATTGTTCCAAGAGGTCTGCCCGTCTCAGGTTACTCCTTAGTAGACTCCTTCAATTAGTCCGGATGACTTCGCCTTCGTGTGGGCCTCAACGAACTATATCGCCTCTAGCTGTCTCTTCTTCGTGGACCTTTTGGTTCAGTTCAATCATCTAGTATAACCTCTGTTACAGGGTCATTCGCCAAAGATCTGCAGTCTCGTACCCGCGAGTTCTTCATAACTTGACATGGTAAATCCTTGTAATGAGGTTTACCTTGTTCTATCAGCTTTAGAGTTCATCCCATTTGGCGATCTTTACCTATCACCATCACCAAGCTAGGATCTTACTCAGTGTAGTCCCTTATTAAATGTCTTCATGGACTTTAACGGTTGCTAAAGCTAAGCTAGAGTTTTACACCTTATAATTCTTGTGTTCACCGTACCGACGGATTCTTTATGATGCCATAGTCGAGTTATGATCTTACACTCGTTCACCCCATATTAAATGTTCCAGCGGACGTTCTCGTGTTTTTTGTACCGACGGACTACCCCATGTTTACTGTCCTGACAGACTATATTGGTTGTCATAGTCGAGCTACGGTCTTACACATTAGACATTTTTTGAGGTGTCGCCTCGTAGGACCTTACCGCCGTCGTGGTGCGCCTCATAGAGCATGTTGACTGCCATCACAGTTTTATCCTGAAGAGCCTATTTCACATTTCACCTTAATGTTCAAACACCAAAATGTTCCATCCGCAAGGCCCAAAGCTTCGCACATCGCAGTTTACTCCTAACAATCCCGTATGGCGGAGTCTTAACAAAATCCTAATTTCCCTATTCCTCCGCCCATTCCTCTATTATGCATTTCCTAACATTAATGCTCGAACACCGTAGTGTCCCCTCTGCAAAGCCTAGAGCTTCGTACATCACGGTTTGCACTCAGTAATACCTTATGGCAGTATCTAACAGAGCCACCATTTTTCCATCTTAACTTCATCTAACTCGTTAATAATTTCCTCATTGCTACGTGCATACAATAATCAAACATATCGTACGATTTATCATTTAGCAAACATTACGTCGAATTATCTATCATTATCTACCATTCAACAATCAGTAGTCAATTGGCGAAAACTCACACAATATCAAACACAAGCACAAATTTCTCTTTCTTCAGGTTTAATGCACCATATCTTGTCAATGTTTTACATGCAAGTCACACAATATCACCTATAATCCAAAGGTAAGGTATAGAAACTCACCTGAATTCCCTTATCTTTATCAGTTTAGCTTGTCCAAACGCCAGGACCTTCTTTGTCCTGGCAGCTAAGCATGACAACCATTTATTGGTTAAACTAAAGGTGTTCAACCCTTTTAAAACCCATTCAAAAGCTTTGAGAGTTCTTACTCTACTTCTTTTCTTTAATCCACAAGTTCAGGGGAGGATACGAAAACTTACTAGTTCCCAATTTCTCTACTTCCAGATTCCAAATCACACAACGACTGCAACATGTAGAGCTTCCTTCAGCTACGTCATCTTCTTCTTCAGAGCGACTAAAGAAGACGATGCTTAGAGAGAGATTTGGAAAATAGAATTGAGAAGAATTCTATTTCCACCCACACCCATATATATATACTCCATTGGCACGGTCTCCACAGACCATTTCCACCATTCAATCCTAATTATTTTGTCTCTTACTATGGTAGCAGTCGGTTCCAATCTAACTAAATCATAATTGAATTCTAACCTTTCCCAACCAACCACTTAAGTTTCTAAATATCTCATTAAAGCCCGCAAATTTCCATTTCTGTACAACCGGCTCCTCGACTCTTCTTTGAGAGAGGGTGTGTTTAGTATTTCTTCTAAGAAGCACTTTTAGGACAAAAAAAAATTACTTTTGAGACAAAAACATTCCTAAACAAGCTATTTTTTGAGAGAAAAAGTGCTTCTCCCAAGCCAAAAATTGACCCCAAAGCACTTTTTTTATAAGTTGAAAATTTTAGTTTCTCCCCAAAAGTGTTTTTTTTTTCTTCCCAAAAGCACTTTTGAGAAGCATTCCTAAACTAAGCCAGAGTCCAATTTGCTAATTTTCAAAATTGACAGGAATCAAAAGGATATTTACATCAATCTGTTATTTGAATTATTCTAATTGTAAAATTTAACTCGATTCGAACTCGAAATTCGAATTACTTATTCGAGTTGACGCGAATAACTCAATTCGATTACTTAAAATTTGAAATTTTTTCGATTTTTTCGAATCTAATTTTACTTACCCCTAACTATCATCGTAACTAAATTTTTACTTAATTTTTATATAAACTTTTAATAAATGTTAATTATACAATTTTTTTTACCTTCACATGTGCTGCAACATAATCTAATATTTTGTAAATAAAATCTTAGATATGCAATTGATAAATGACAGACATGTTAAAAGTATTTTTTTTTTATTTGAAAGCTTTCAAAATTAAATTTGTAGTCAAATAATATAGACCATCAATTTTAAACACAATTAATCTGATTGATTTATCCAATTCAATGGGATAAATTATCAAAAGATCATATAAATATGTGCAATTAATATTTAGCTCGATTTAATTGTCCATTCAATTAATCTGTACTTGTTAATAAGTTATCGGTTCAACTCCTTATTCTGTAGCTAAATTAGTTCACAATCAAGTTAAACAAACCAATTCTCCATTTAACTGAATCAATAAAGTATTTTATAAAAAATATGTAAGAGGAAAAGCAACATGACATAATATTGAATCAGATATATCTCTCGGAGAAGAAGCTTTAAAAAAAAAAAAAAAAAAAACCTCCCTAATCACTAATTACGCGGGGGAAAAAAAGACTACAGAACAGAGAATTATTGCCAAATGCTCAACATTGTTCTTAGCCTCCATCAATTGTTTAATCTCTTGCGGAAAAACCTTGGCAAGTGAAGAAATCAAAGAATTGCTGTTCACCAGTACCAGAGCCTTCTTGGTCGATACCGGCAGTAGTCTCACAAGAGATAGATGGAGTAATAATCGAAATTCCAGCAGAATTGGTTGAACCAAGTGGAGACATTAATGTTTCCTTTGTTTCTAAAAGTCCAGTTGGGTGCAAAGGGAACAGTTCCAAAGTCTCATGATTACTAATGTTGAGGAGGCCTTCAAAGTTTTCAGCATCTGGCAGCATCGTGTTGTAGTCCCGTTGCAGAGGCTTCCCCATTTTGGCAGGCCTTTCTCTCCTCTTATCTCCGCCAGGGAGAAGAACCTTGGGGCACTGAGTCTGAGGGTAAATTCCTAATTCAACTTGTGGTAGAAAATGTGGTCCACAAACAACTGTAATAAGGAAAAACAATATTCCAAGTTAAATGTTTAACAGTATAAGTGATGAACCCACTAAAATAAGCCAAAAAGATGAATATTTCTGAAAGGACCATTGATGCCATGAGGACGAGGAGGAGGATAAACAGGTTGAGTCGTCCTATAAAGATAGCGATTGATATAAGCCAAATTTTGTTGCTTCTGTTTCTGCCTTTGCCTTGCTTTATGATTTTGAAACCAATAGAAGACGTTTTTCCCTTCAATGCTGCCATAAGCTTTAAGCCTGCTTGTTATCTGCTGTATCTGATCTGCGCTTGGCGTCCTTAACCCTTGCAAATACAAACTTTCAAGGATGCTTATTTGTTCCTTTGTTGGGTTCCACCTTGAATCCCCTGTAGTTCCGCCATCACCAGACGTGTCCATATTACCACCTTCCATTGTTTTGATTTTTTTTGGCTTGTTTGAGGTTTCTGAGATTTTATAGGTTCTTCTAGATTTTACGATATATAAAGGAAAACAAAACAAAGAAAACATGGGGGGGGGGGGAGAGAGAAGCATGCGTATTGTTTTTTGTGCTGAAAAAATCTCTGAAAACATGGCGAGTAGCGGCTGAAAGGAGGATTTGGCCTTTGGTGTCTCGTCGTCTTCTTCTTCTTCGTTAGAAGTGGAAAGACGAAATCACCCCCAAGATCGATGCTTTGTAGTTGACCAAGTAGATGCTTTATATTAGTTGTATCTCGGGAATGTAAGGATGAAATCATCGCGGGAGGGAAAAAAGCAAAACGCAAGATACGACATTGAAGAAGAAAAAACAGAAGCAAAGGTAGAAATGTCAATGAAAGTTCAAGGAAAAAGACAACCCCTTTGATTTGTAAGGTGAAGGTAAAGGCTTGGCTTTGGGAATTGAAAAGCTGAGGAGATGAATGCATGCAGATTCAGATGAAGTTGAATAGTTATTTGTTGATTTTCAATCCATCAAAATGAAAATATTAATTTATATATAAATACCATTGATTCACTCCTTAGTAAAAAAAAGTATATTACTTATTCTAAACATGAAAGTGATTCCGTACATTCAACGAAACAAGTAGCATTAGAAATTAATTGATTTATTATATAATAACATGTTTGTTCCCTTGTGAACTAGGGAGGATTGCTAGATAGTGAATTTATTTCTCAATTTAATTACAGAAATAGTCTATTCTACAAATAAATACAATATTTTGCCATCAAAGCACAAATAATATTATTTGTAAGTATTAACCTTCTAATTGTATAATACTAAAAAAAAATAGAGTTTAATTTATTGATTATAAATTGAGTAAAGGAGTGTTTGGTGAGAAAGAAAATTGAGAAGAGGAGGATCTTGTCAAGGCGCCATTAATGGGCGCAGTCACTTGGTCAATCTATCAGGGAGCAAAAAAGCCGATACTAGGTTAGTGTAGCTCGTACACCAGTTATTAAGGATCATTTAAATTTGCTGACTCTCATGTATGCTTTGTTACCCTGCGCTGCCGCCTCGTGAAACTCAACCACCACCATCCTCCGCCACTACCTCCGCCCTA
The DNA here is from genome assembly GCA_025698515.1 of Gossypium sturtianum. Classification (NCBI taxonomy): domain Eukaryota; kingdom Viridiplantae; phylum Streptophyta; class Magnoliopsida; order Malvales; family Malvaceae; genus Gossypium; species Gossypium sturtianum. The sequence goes on from CM046949.1 coordinate 21,509,508, forward strand.
TTCTCGGGTTCTTTTTTCTGTTGTCTCGGAAATCGATACAGATGGTTAAATAATCATCTCTTTCTCTTTTGATGGGGAAGCTTCCTTAACCAGCCGGTGCCAGCGATGTAAAATATACCCAAACTCGAACATGCATGGAGGTTGAAACAAAGATTATGAAACAATATTTGGGTGTTTAGACCATTCTTCGTCATAACATATTAGTGTTGTTTCAGACAATTAGATTTATGTTCCTATAGATTGCATGAATAGTTCGCAAATCTTTTCCTTTCTCTTAGAAACAATGCTTAGTACTGTCAGTAAAATTAAGCAAAAATGTTCACAAAAATCTAAATTTACTATCAGTAAGGAAAACAAAAAGGTTAATGGTAACATTATTACTATTTTAATTTTAATTTTGTTTTGGGTTAATGAGTAAATTTATTATTATACTATAGGTCTACTTTGTTTTCATTGATGTTTTTAGTTATATTTTGAAAATATAAATAAATTTATGTGATTAAATATTACTATTAAACTTTAAAATTTATTAAATTTTTTAATTAAATTTAATTTTTAATTAAATTTTACCACTCAATATTAATTTTAATGCTTTGAAAACAATTTTTTTATTTTAAAAGTTAACAATAATTTAACTTATAAATATTAAAAATTAATAAATCAAATTAGAATTTCTATTTAATGAAATAAAAATTTGAAAAAAATAAAAAAAAATACATATATCATAAAAGAATTTTTATTATAAAATAACCATTTTTATTTAATTTTAAAATTACATTAACTAACTTATTATTTTCAAATATTAAAGTAAAATTCAAAAAAATATTTTGTCATTTATTTTTTTCTTCATAGTATTTTAAATTTAAATTGAATAGAAAATTTTAATAAAAAATAATTTTAATGGCAAAATTTAATCAAATAAAAGTAAAATAATAAAATTCAAAATAGAGTTTATAGTAATAAATTTATCATTAGTTCACAAGTGGAATGGCAAATATGAATTAAAGTAATTGTAAGCTACATCAGTTGTCCCTTAACTTTGGTCAATATTATATTTCGACCGTCTAACCATTTTTACTTACGTAATAGCTATTACTGTTATCGATTTTTTTGCATTTTTGTCACTCATCTATTATTTCCGGTTAAAATGATTACGTGACACGCTAATTTAAAAGGCTAATAATCAATTTGATCCCTGAAATATAAATGAAATATTAATTTGATATTTTTAATTACTTTCTTAATAATTATTCTATTATTTAAAAAAATATTAAAAAAATTTAAAATTACTAAAATATAAAATGTATTATAAAAAGTATAAATAATGATTACAAAAATTTAAAAAAATATATTAATATTAATATTAAATAAAATAAAAAAACTCTCCCCCACCGCGGGTCCCCCCTCCTCCCACTGTCTCTCCCACCTAGAGGTGTTCATGGGCCGGGCGGCCCGGCCTGGACCGAAGGCCCGACCGAAATTTGGGAGGGTTTGGGCAAAAATATAAGCCCGAAAAATGGGCTTGGACAAAAAATAAGGCCCGTTTAAAAAATGGGCCGGGCCCGAATTCACTAAATGACAAAAAAAATCTGCTTTTTTTTTTTATTTTTGAATGTTATTTTCTTGTTGTTTTCTCCCTATTTTGCTACCATATTACTATTATGTTGCTACTATTTTGTTGTTATTGATTGAATATTGTATAAAACTTATTTTATTGTTAATTTTGTTATTATTTTAAAGGCATTTGTTAATTTTATTATTATTTTAGAGGTATTTGCTTGTTAAGTTACATCTATCTTAGTGTTATTTAAGTCTACATATTTTTTTAAAATTTATTTTCAATTTGTTGGGAAATATTTATTTTGATTTTTTTAGTATTTTTGATGTATTATATATATTTAAAAATTATATAAAATAATATAAAAATTAAATACAGGCGGGCTGGGCCAGGCCCGGATTTTAGTATTTTTATATGGGTCGGGCTTGGAAAAAAATTTAGGCCCATTTTTTAGGCCCGGCCCGGCCCATGAACACCTCTACTCCCACCTGCCCCTTTTTCAATTTCCACTTATAGTGGTAAATTTGCATATTAACCATTTAGTTTTTGTTTTTTCCCTCAATTTTTACTGTAATAATATAGGCCTCCATCCCGATTCTTCCTTCATAGTCGAACACCCAAAGACAAGTCCACCTTACCTCAATCTTTTATCACAAAAAGGCCCAAAAGTTTCATTCTCCAACACTTGAAAAATCGAAGCATCACAACTTTTAAAAGAATTCAAATATTTTTGGGTAACTACAAATAATTACTCACCTTTTAAAATTTTTTATTTTAGATACCCTCACGTCAGATAGTTAAGTTATTTTCTTCACTCCCTTCAAATCATAAATCCCAAGCTAACATGGCACTAGAAAAATTAGTATAAAAACAAATCTAACTCTTAATTTTTACATATTATATCAATTTAGTATAATTTTAAAAAATAAACCCTCAAAATATGAAAATATCATTGATCCTAATTCTAAAATATTCAAATATATATATTAAAAAACCCCTCCCCCACCACCGTTCATGTCAAGGTTTCTAACATCAACTCTCTATAGTCCACCTTGTTGCCATTGATTTCATGATCCACAAAAGACTACATGATGCTTGTCCTCAGCCGATCATATGTGGGTAGCCTCTCGATAGCAGCCCATTTTAGAGCTTCTTTATCATCTTCCACACAGCTACTTCTTTTGGAACCTAAAAATACATCTCCCATATTCCAACTACTCTTGCTTAAGCTCCTCCCTATGTTGCTATGCCATGTTCTTTTACTAGGATTTCAACTTCGAGCTCTTTCTAAACCATCCATATTTTTGGATGCTTCTTCTTCTTCTTTTTTTCTTTTTTTCCCTCCCAATAATTCTTGAATGCGAAAGAAAAATGTTCTCACGCTCACTACAACAACACAGGCCTATTGCGACATTTTTTTTTACCTAAGATGACATAAAAAAGGTTGGCATAGGTTTCGCGACGCTTCCAAAAAGGTTGTTTATAGTACGGTTGGCGTAGGCTCTGCGACGCTTTTGAAAAAGCGTTAGCGTAAGTCAACATAAGCCGACCTTTATTGAAGGGTTGGGAAAGACTTAGTCAAAGCCAACCTTTAAAAAAAGTTGGAATAGACCAATCTAAGGCAACCTTTTAAAAAAGTTGGGATAGATCTTGTCTAAGGCAACCTTTAAAAAAAGGTTAGGATAGACCCGTATAAAGCAACCCTAAAAAGGTTTGGGATAGACCCGTCTAAGGCAACCTTTAAAAAAAGTTAGAATAGACCCCATCTAAGGCAACCTTAAAAAATGTTGGGATAGATCCGTCTAATGCAACCTTAAAAAAGGTTGGGATAAACCCGTCTAAGACAACCTTAAAAAGGTTGGGATAGACACGTCTAAAGTAATTTTTTTTCTATTTTTTATTATTTCAATATTAATATATTTTTATAAACATTTATAGTGAATAATGATAGAAATTGTGTTTTAAATACAACTAAAAAATATAAAATTAAAATTTAATTAAAATTTGAATATTCAATACAAAAATCGATCCAACAACCAAAATACACTAACATTTAGCCAAAATGTATATCACCCGCATTCAACCCAATGTACAAAAGTAAACAAATAAAAAAACCCCTAAGACGATGGACATTGATATTGATATTGTACTACATAAAAGCTAATACAGTCTGAAACTGCAACTTCAATTCCAAGAAACTCTACTGATCTCTTATTTCTACAAGGGTAGCCTCAGGTAGTGAAACATCTTCAGATCCAAGTACACCATATACCCTAACAATCTATTTTTTTACTACCTACTTGTAACATGAAGTCTTCTCTTTTCACCATTATTGCTTCCCGACTCTTCGTTATATTTAGCGTTATCCCTCGAGCCCCAGCCTTGCTATAAGCTAATTGCAGACCTCATTCAACCTCAAACTGTTATAGTAAAATATAGCAAATTCAAAGGTGCATTAGATATGAAATAGCAAATCAAATAAAACATATAATTTTCTAAGCACAAGGAGACAGCTAAAATGCTCTATTGAGATTTGATGAAGATATAAATAAAGCCCTATACGCAAACATGATTTTGCAGCTACATTATTGACTGACTATTGATCGTTGGTATCGATAGTCTTAATATTTATATAATGAATGATCTAGCCTAGAAACTAACTATCACCACGATTGAGGCAAGTGCACCCATCGAACAGTAGTATAGCTTAGTGGCAAGACCGGATTGTCGAACCCAAAGGAACCAAAAGTACTAATACTGACTTTCTTTTTATTATTTAGCCTAAGAATTAAGGGAGTTATTATTTATTCTAAAATTAACTAACTACTAAGCTAAAGACGCTAAGACGAAGAGAATGAATTGGGGAAATACTTGTGGGAAAAACCAATTGATTAAGACAATACCCAAGGAGGAATCCACCTAGACTTCACTTGTTATTTAACTCGAACAGCACGATTTATTCACTTGACTCGGTCCGTAGGATTCCCTAATTTATATTAATACTCTCTCGAGGCTACTAACGTCTAACCCTAGGTTGATTAATTGAAATCTCTTTCTAATTAAAACCCCTAAGGTTGCATTAACTCGATCTATGGACTCCCATATTAGGTTTGACCCTAATCCGTGATTTTCGTCATCCTATCTCTAGGGTTGCGATCAACTCCGCTTAATTATGCTAGATCTACTCTTAGACAGGTCTATTCCTCCTCCGCCTAAGCACATCAATACTTGAATCAATATCCTGAAATATCAAAACAAGAATTAAGAACACATAATTAAGAACAAATCAAGTATTTATCATATAGTTCAGAAAACAATAACAAGATCCGTCTTAGGTTTCATCCCCCTCAGGTATCTGATGGGTTTAGTTCATAATCATAAAAGAATACATCTCAGAAGAAAAAATAAAACAAAACATAAGAAAATCCTAAAACCCCCTGAAGGAATTGAAGGAGAGATCCTCCGTCTTGAGTATGATTTCGGCTTCTTGAGATGAATCAACTGGCTTTCTTCGAGTAGATCCCACAATTCTGACCTCTCTAGCTTGGCTCCTTGGCCTAGCTAGATGCTGCCCCTCAAGGTTGGCCTTTAGGGTGTTTATATATGCTTTTGGAATGTCTTTCTTTGCCTCTAAGTACCCTATTCTGAGTGAAATTCCTCTTTGTCGCGGCAAGGACACGCCCGTGTGATTCGAATCCAGGCCGTGGTCGAGCCTGCTAAAAGGGCACAGCTGTGTGGCTTGGGCCCAGGCCGTGTTGATTTCCTACTTTGGCTCATTTTCTCCGTTTTTGGCCTATTTCTCGTTCTTTTCGACCTGCGATGTTCTTCTAAGTATAAAACATGAAATTAAAGGATTAGGAGCATCAAATTCCACAATTCAAAGGATAAATCATCCAAAAAGCATGCTAAATGTGGGATTAAAATATGTATAAATTACGGTTTATCAACTACCCCCACACTTAAGCTTTTGCTTGTCCTCAAGCAAAATTCTCAACTTACAATTAGAATTAACTTCCCTTAATTCATAATCTTCATCAAATATGTTTCATCATAATCTATAGGTAATTCATACATTGATAATTTAACCAGAAGGTTCCTAAAGATTCAAACGATCAAAGTCATAGTTTTTGTAGCATGAAAACATAGGTGTTTCCCCTCATCTAAATAATTACCTCTAATTCAAAATTGACAAGGGTTGACATCCTCACTAAAGATTCACTCAAATCACTCGAAGTGTTTAAAGTTCAGGAAAAAGCACTCATAAGTCAAACATGAAAAGTTAATCCCATAGGATTGCATGAAAATCAAATCTCCACCACTATAATATGAGATGATACACAAATCAAAAGGTCTTTCAAAAAGGGTTGTAACGGGGCTTGGGTTAAAGGTGTGGATAAAGGTTGAATTAGAGGGTTAGAATCGAGATTGAATTGACAAATTACCTAACTAGAAAGTCAGACTAATACTGAATAATTACATCAATTGAAAACTTAATACTAATAACATGAGCTTCTTCTAAAGATAATGAAATTAACTGCTTAAGCTCCAATAACAAAGAAGTAAAAATGAATATACTTCGGGTTTTTTTTACCAAAACAAATCAAGTACAATAATAATAAGATAGAATTTAATAACCGAAATAAAGAAAATAGTTAAGTAACTGATCAAATCAAATCTCGATATAGGGGTAGTCAAGAGAAATGGTGATAACAAATACAAAGTGGGTTTTGGGTTAATATTAATGGGTGAGTCAATAAAAAGGTTTTTAGGATCAAAGGGGTTCACTAGGGGTTAATTGTGAGGGTAGGCTTTTAGTGGAGTAAGTGGGTTAAAACCTAAGTGCCTTTATCATCTCTGTATATCAAATCAAAGGTGTGGACTCGACATGTATAATCGAAGCAAGTTGTAGAATAACAAATCAATGTTGACACGCTCATAATCAATAAAATGAGCAAGAAAAGAATGTATGCTCTAAAAGGCTCAAGATCTCACAAAAATTATGGGCTTTTGATGTCAACCTTGTAAATTTCAAACTTCAAAGTAATAATTAGATTCAGGTAGACAACTTAACAAATTTTTAATTATGAAAAATAGACTTATCATGGTTGATTCTCTAGTCTCCTAAAGTTTAAATCATCACTGCATAATTAACTATGGCTTAATCCAAAACATATCAATGAAAATCATAAATCAAAAGAAATTTCATTCTAATAGTAATATGAGAAAATTTACTTAAGAACAAGACATAATTCAGGGGATTTGAGAATAATGAAAAAGTTAGGCACTTTTCATGATAAAATTCACCCCCCACACTTAAGATGTACATTGTCCTCAATGTACAAATATAACAATTGTAAAAAGAAAAGCGCAAGATAGGGAAAGAGGTGAAACTTCCTGAATTTTGGATGGAGTCAATGAAAAGAAACGGTAAAGTTGGAGAGAGGTGAAGGTGGGGAGGATACTCCGGTGGTGGCGTGGTCGTTCGTTAACAGCCCCTTGAACCTAAATTAAAGAAATCAAAATATAATAATATAAATCAAAGACGAGAAAGATAAAAGAAAAGAAAAGAAATTGAAAATGAAAATAAAAGAAAAAAATAAATGGACTCAAATGTCCCACGGGCGTGTCGCACGCCCGTGTAGATTTCTCAGTTTCGACCACGGTCGAATCGCACGGTTGTGGTGTTTTATCGCAGCCCGTGTTTTTGGAAAAAGTTTTTGCCCTATTTCCCCACGGCCACGGCCACGCCCGTGTGCAAGGCCGTGTGGGTAGGGAAGCCTGCGCTTAGAAATTTGGTTAGTTTTTAGTTAGGTGCTTAAAATAAAAAATATGAGAATTAATGAGGTTAGTGCTCGGGTTGCCTCCCGAGAAGTGCTCGTTTAAAGTCTTGAGCTAGACTTACCTGTTATTCGTATGGCCATGGTGGTTCACAGAGTCAAAACTCCTTTTTCTTACTATCAATTCTATCAACATATGGTTTGAGTCGGGTAATATTTACCTCAAAAGTGCCGAAATTAGGATGAGTTACCTCGACCGTTCCGTATGAAAAGACCTTAAGTACCGTAAAAGGAGTCACACCGTTTGTATTAAGCTCTAAAACGGCTATTCGAAGGTCGGTTGTATCTGACAGTACCTGGTCCCCAACTTTGAAGTGATTGATTCCACCTTTAATACTCGATGTCCTAGCCGTGTCAAGAACCTGAAGAGTGATCGTTTCATCACTTACACGAAATGTGAGCTCACGTGGTAGTTTATTTCGTGGAATTGCTGGGCACACTGCGTTTAGCTCCACATGCGACGTATCGTCTAACTTCCGTTTGTTTGTCAAAAACTCTTTTAAAAATTTCCTTGAATCTGGCATCTGCGAAAGAGCTTCAAGAAACGGCAAGTTAATATGTAATTTCCTTGGAAGTTTAAGAAATTTACCGAATTGTTCCTCTGTGTGGTCTTTTTTTATCGCATTGGGGTATGGCACACGAGGTTGGTACTCTGTAATTACCGGGTTTGGTTTATCATGACTTACCTCAACCTTACCTTCCTCTACCACATTCTCTTGCTTCAATTTTGGTTCATCTAACCCTTCACTATCGTGAGCAGTTATTGCTTGAGGTTGCTCTCTTGGGTTAGTTTCGGTGTTGCTAGGCAAGATACCTTGTGGTCTTTCTGAGATCAGCTTAGCAAGCTGACCTATTTAATTCTCAAGCCCTTGAATCGACGCTTGCTGATTTTTAAGTGTTGTTTCAGTGTTTTGGAAGCGTGTTTCTGACACCGAGATAAATTTCGTTAGCATCTCCTCAATGTTCGGCTTTTTTTCTTTGGGAAGGTGGTTGTTTGAAAACACGGAAGAAGTTGCGGTCTTTAATTACCTTGACCACCCCACGAGAAATTGGGATGGTACCTCCAACCTGCATTATATGTGTTACTATAAAGATTATTTTGAGGTCTAGAATAGTTACCCATATAGTTGACTTGTTCGTTCTCTGTGCTAGGGTTGTAGGATAGATATTATGTGTTGTTCACCCTTCCTCCATTTGTATCGTACTGTATTACCAGATGTACCTGCGTAGAATCATACAAACCATCAATTTTTTTATTTAAAAGCTCTACCTGGTTAGATAACATGGTGACCGCGTCAAGGTTGAAAACACCGGCTGCTTTACTATGCATTGTCCTCATGTCTTGCCACTGATAATTATTCAGTGACATCTCTTCGATTTCTACGAGCGGTATGTTCTATTTCAGTGTCAAAAATTAAGGGTCCTGTCGGGTTCCTTCTAGTCATAAACTAGGGGTACCTGCAAGGAACAAATAAAAGAAGAAAAATTAGCAAAGTTAAAAAAAAATAAAAGTAAATCGCAAAAATAAAAAATGGCTAAAGTAATAAAAATTAAGCGTTCTTAATATTTTAGTTCCCCGACAACGGCGCCAAAAATTTGATCGTTGGTATCGATAGTCTTAATATTTATATAATGAATGATCTAGCCTAGAAACTAACTATCACCACGATTAAGGCAAGTGCACCTATCGAACAGTAGTATAGCTTAGTGGCAAGACCGGATTGTCGAACCCAAAGGAACCAAAAGTACTAATACTGACTTTCTTTTTATTATTTAGCCTAAGAATTAAGAGAGTTGTTATTTATTCTAAAATTAACTAACTACTAAGCTAAAGACGCTAAGACGAAGAGAATGAATTGGGGAAATACTTGTGGAAAAAACCAATTGATTAAGACAATACCCAAGGAGGAATCCACCTAGACTTCACTTGTTATTTAACTCTGAACCAGGCGATTTATTCACTTGACCTGATCCATAGGATTCCCTAATTTATATTAATACCTCTCTCGAGGCTACTAACGTCTAACCCTAGGTTGATTAATTGAAATCTCTTTCTAATTAAAACCCATAAGGTTGCATTAACTCGATCTATGGACTCCCATATTAGGTTTGACCCTAATCCGGCAGATTTTCGTCATTCTATCTCTAAGGTTGCGATCAACTCCGTTTAATATGCTAGATCTACTCTTAGACAAAGTCTATTCCTCCTCTGCCTAAGCACATCAATACTTGAATCAATATCCTGAAATATCAAAACAAGAATTAAGAACACATAATTAAGAACAAATCAAGTATTTATCATATAGTTAGAGAAAACAATAACAAGATCCGTCTTAGGTTTCATCCCCCTGTATCCGAGGGTTTAGTTCATAATCATAAAAGAATACATCTTAGAAGAAAAGATAAAACAAAACATAAGAAAACCCTAAAACCCCCTGAAGGAATTGAAAGAGAGATCCTCCGTCTTGAGTATGATTTCGGCTTCTTGAGATGAATCAACTGGCTTTCTTCGAGTAGATCCCACAATTCTGACCTCTCTGGCTTGGCTCCTTGGCCTAGCTGGACGCCGCCTCTCAAGGTTGGCCTTTAGGGTGTTTATATAGGCTTTTGGAATGTCTTTCTTTGCCTTTAAGTACCCTATTCTGAGTGAAATTCCTCTTTGTCGTGGCAGGGACACGCCCGTGCAACACACCCGTGTGATTTGAATCCAGGCCGTGGTCGAGCCTGCTAAAGGGGCACGGCCGTGTGGCTTGGGCCCAGGCCGTGTTGATTTCCTACTTTGGCCCATTTTCTCCATTTTTGGCCCGTTTTTCGTTCTTTTCGACCTCCGATGCTCTTCTAAGTATAAAACATGAAATTAAAGGATTAGGAGCATCAAATTCCACAATTCAAAGGATAAATCATCCAAAAAGCATTCTAAATGTGAGATTAAAATATGTATAAATTACGGTTTATCAACTATTATAAGATAATATTAGTACCAATAGTCATGTAATGATTATTTTTATTTTTCTTATTTATAAGCCACATACATTGTCCAGAACCTGCATTCAAGCTAGCCAATATTAGAACAATATATCTTAAAAGGGGTAGCATTTCTGCACCATCCAATCTTTTACTGCTAATGCCATGTGTTATTTTATTGCTAATGCCATAAAAATCAAATCTACTTTTGGCTAATGCCATGTGTTCTTTTATTGCTAGGACTAAGCTCCAGAGCATCATACTCTATAGATTCATTAACAATATTCATTAACATATCAAAAGCAAAGGGAAAACATAGAAAAGAAAAAAAAATCAATTTATCTTGAGAGAAAGTCTACTTACTGCTTCACACATTAGGCCATCATCAGGATTTGGTTCACTGAGCAATAGCCTTATACTTGTAAGCACTATTGAAATGTTCTATGATGGTTGCCATGCCCCATGTTAAGATGAGGACCGTACTCTTCATGTCATTTATCAGATACTTTAAAGAAACAAAACTTCCATTTTAGAAGTGAAATAGAAGAGAAATCAATGAGGCAGACATGGCTTTTTAGCATAAAATTTTCAGTGTCCTCTACTAACTAAATAAGAAACTTAAACATCAAACACAGTCTATTCTTCATGTTTAATGGTCCCTGTAAACAATTGAAGAAAATGAAAAAATCCAGAAAAAAATACTATTTCCTATATGTTCGGAGATTTAAAGGAAGAAAGAAAGCTTTAACTCATGACATGATTGTTTTTATGTGCATTTATAGATGACAATCCTGCATTTCTCTGAAGATTGCTCCACTGACTGAAAAGCCTAAAATGAAATAACAACAAGAACCCTTCATACTTCTTAAATTCTAACTAGGTATTTATTATTCAAAACTGGGGCATGCCTAAAATTTTTATCAGATGTTGTACAATAAATTGCTCCACTGCACAAAAATATTCTGTTTAAAGCACATCAGTGGAGCTCCTTATGCGGTATATAATGAAAAATTAATAGTAAGTATTAATTAATTCAACGAAATAAGGAAACAACAAAAAAGGACCACAAGAAGAAGAAATGGAAATGTAGGACTTAGCTTTAACAATATGAACAAATAAACTATATAATTATTAAACTTATTACTTGCCTTCTCTTTCTCTCGGGTGTACATCTGTTTACCCTTTCGCTCCCACCTCAAATATGCTTGAATCTGAATAAGATCTTCAGGTAATGAAATATTTGAAATCAATGTCTCCTTCCGAGGTAACTTTACATGAAAGTTCTGACCATTATTTTTTATCCTACAAATGGAAATAGAGAAGAAAAAGAGTGAAATCATTTTAAGTAGCCTTCTAAATGGCATGAACATAACAAAAAGAAACAACATATACTTGCCATGTATTTCGGGCTTCATCAAATATGATAAACTCTATAGCTTGGATGCTAGGATCATCAATTTCTAACTTTAAATAGGAACTGGAGCCAGGCTACAGAATAGCAATTTGTAGACAAAATAAATTAGGATTAGTCAAAAGAGAACTTCTGTGATTGTCTCATTTATTGGTTCTTACCTCCACAAATGGAGTTTGTAAGGCCTTATTCTTGTAATTTTTGGTCCCTTCCAGTTAACGTGAAGGAAGTACCTAGTTTCTGTCGAAGAAAAGGAGGGGAGAGAAAAGAAGCATGGAACAGAGCTTTTTCAAACCGTGATAATGAAAATGAAACACAATATAAACACTTGAAATCCACAACCAATGTAGACTCCTAACTGGTACAAGTGAACTTACTCGTTTCCATCACATATCACACCCCAGTGCAAGAGTAAAGAGTCGCTACTGTAAATGATTCTAAAATTTACTTGTGTAATAGACCCTGAAGTAGGAGTACTAGCATCAACCTGCTCAATTAAAAAAGGGTGAATCTTGTGTAACTATAAGACATGAAGTAGCTAAAAATACCAAGCTAAGATCAAGTGAACTAGTGGTTTATACGGAGTATATGGGGTAGCTAAAATTATTTATAACCAAGCAATAACTACCTACAATTCAATATTCCCATCAACATTGAATCTTGCAAGGTGTTGCTGCATCAAAGTAAGAATGCATCAAAATTCTTAGATAAATAAAATAACAAATTTGTTTGCCAATGAATTTACTAGCACGTGCAAATTTCTGAAAATGGAAAGTGCTTCAGATATAATTTGTTTTCCTTCAAACAACAAATAAGGAAAAAAAAAAAAAGCTTCTTTATGCATCTCCACTCAGGAAAGGAACAAATACTTATTTTTAAGAAAAAAAGATATTTCAAGAAAACAAGGAGCAAGATTTAGATTCCAAAGAATAATAAAGGAAAATACTTAATCAATAAACTTATGTTTTATAGATCACAATATACTTGTTTCATGCAATTCATGGTAAGAAAACCTAAAATTGCTAGCCAAAAAAATCATAGTTTCCAAGCCCAAATGCTGAAATGTAAGTTGTAATAAGTAGGTCCTGGATTTCGAAACCTAGAGAATTACCAAGGGAAAGAATCCCTCGTCTTCAAACTTGAAAAAAGAAAAAAACAAAGTGAATTAAGTTTGATAGAAGGTTTAAAACTAGCCTTATCTTCAAATTTGAAAAGTCTAAGTGAACTAAGTTTGATAGAAGTATTAATAAAACTAGCATAGCATGCACTGAGAACAACTGCTTCAATGGAGAAACAAAACGCAAAACGCAGTATAGTACATTAGTTAGCAAAGCTACACTTTGTTTTGTGCCAAAATATATATATATATATATTGATCTTATAAATTTACCGATTGCTTGCGGCAGCGGAGAGCGACGGCGACGGTGACCCAGTAGAGGGGTTAGTCGACGACGATACAGCAGGTGGTCGGGCCGGCGTCTTCAGCAGTAGATGGGTTGGGATTTTGATTTGGGGAAATTTTAGGGATTAGAGGAAAATTTAGAGGATTGGGGAAATTTTGTTGGGGGGAAAAATAACAACTATCGGGTATAGTAATTGGGATAAAATGGAGGAAAGCAAAACGACGCAGTTTTGGTATAAACAAAATGATCGTTTTGTTTAAACCCTAAACTTTAAAATTTTAAACTTAAACTCTAAATCCTAATGCCTTTGATAGTAATAATTTTTTATAATTTAATTATTTCTTAAATTTCTTTAAATTAAGTTTGTTTTGTTTCAAACAATATATTTAATTTGTAAAATTTTATAATTGTGTATGAAAATAATTTAAAAAAATGAAACCAAACTTCCTTACGAAGAGTTTGTATCCACAAGTTTAATTTTTTGTGCAGCTGATAGAATTTATCCAAATTGATTTTGATAAAATTTAACTTCTCAAATTTTATCCCTAAACCTTACACCCTAAAGCCTAAATCCTAGACCTTAAACCTTAAACCCTAAATCTTACACCATAAATCCTAAATATTAAACCCTCAACCCTTACACCCTAAATCCTTAACCCTAAACCCTATATATATTACACGATACAAAAGTAATTAAAAAAGAATCTTATTGCTTACCTAAACCCTAAAATAATTTATTTTTGTCATTTTTATCAAAATTCCTAACCCTTAAACCGTAATACCCTAACCCCTAAAACCTTAAACACTAAGATATTAGTTTAAAATATTAATACCATAATTTTTTATTTAATATAAAATTAATTTATTAGAGAAGTGATATATACAATTATAAATTAGTGATTGGTGGTATATCGGGAGTTAGGACATAAGAGTTTTTCTTTTTATATGGCAACACTTTTATATAGTTGGGAAAGGTATAACACAAGTCGACATAGTGTTGGACAAAACTGATGTCGAAACCATTTTAAAGTTTTAGAAAACGGGGTCGACTTTTAAAAACAAAAGTGGGAGTCGCCACCAATCTTTTTTTTTACTTAGGTGTGATTGGATCACCTTGTAAAACGTTTCATTTTAAAACATTTGATTTTGGTCTACGAAAAAACGAGAAAACGGGTTCGAGAGTCGGTTACGTATGAGGAAGGGTTAGCACCCTCATAACGCCCAAAAATTGGTACCTAATTGATAAAATCATGTCCAAATGTTTGAAATTTAAAAAGTTTAAAATAAGATCCCTTATTAGAAAGAAAACCAAGACTTACCTATTTCAAAGAAATAAAAATACCACACCCAATAAGTTAGGATACAGCATCTTATAACTTCAAAGCTAGGTGCATCTTTATTTTAGAAAATTCTTACCTCAAGATACAAAACATCACACCCAATAAGTTAGTATACAACATTTTGAATTCTCAAGAATAAGTTTTTGTTTGAAATTGGTAACATTGAACTTTAAAAATGGAGAGATATCTAATACTTTGAATTTTACGAGAAAAATCACACCCAATAAGTTAGGGCACAATTCTTCTCGAAGATTCCAAATATTGGATATCCCCGTTAAAATATTTTACAAAAAAAATCTTTAATTTAAAAAGTATTTTTATTAAAAATGGTGGGAGTACGACATTGTAATATATACATACATCAATTGCAGTTCTACAGATAAAAGAATAATAACATGAATAAATATGGCATTATATTAAGTAATAATAAACAATTAAGATAAATACACATGCAATGTGAAATAATTAGCAGTTAATGAAACTTTCACAATTTAAACAAAAAACGGAACAATATATTTAGACATTTAACAAATGATTTTTAAAATGATTTTAATATATATATAAAAAATATACATAATTTCATAATTTAGTATATATATAAAAAAATAATTAGTAAACAACAAACAATAATTTTAAATAAATGCATACATATATAATATATTAATTAAAAACATGTAATAAAATATATATAAATATTGTAAAGATAATAAATATGTATATATTTATAATATTAATAAATTAATATATATATATAATTACGAGGGTAAATATTTAAATTTTAATATAATAAATAATTTAATAGTAATTTAAAAATATATATATCTTTAAAAAGGGAGTAAATTGAAACAAAATAGATTTTTAGGGCTAATTTAAAAATAAAAAGAAAACTAAATTGGATAAAATTAAATTAAATAAAATAACGGAGGGACTGAAATTGAATTTTTTTCATTTTAATAAAACGCGCGGATCCTGAAGGCTGGGTCGGGTCAACGCGCGGATCCTCCTTGTCAAAAACGACGTCGTTCTATTTTGGTTATATAAGTCAGTGTTTTACATAAAAAAATATTTTAAGCCTGCGTTTTAAAAAAAAAAAACTTAAAAAAATCTCTGAAACTTTTGTTCTTCCCCGAGCTCCGATCGCCTAGCTTCTGAGTAACGCGCCTCACGCGCCGCACGCGCCTCCGTGGCCGATGGCCGGAGGTCCAAAACCTCTGATTTCTGTCGTTCTCCGAAAGGTAATATTCTTTTTTATGTGTTTTTTTCTTTAAACAAGATAGTTATATATGCAAATATATATAAAAATAATAAATATAAAATATAAAAAAATATAAACAAAATGAGAATCACCTTGTCGAAATCACTGACTGTTATTCCACCAAATTTTCTGGCAACCCACTGACTTTGAGTGTAAAAATCTATGTTTTTCGTATATCAGTAACCTTTTTATTTCGTAATAGATTTACGTGTATGTGCTTTTTTCTCTCCGTATCCGTGTTACAGATTTTACAATGGGTTTTATAACCCAAAAAACAAAATAAAAAAGGAAAATATACTTTTCCATATCATTTCTTTCCTTTTTCTTTGCGGTTTGTTTCCATTTTTATGAGTTGATGGCGAAAATCTGGCGATTCAGGCTCAGATCAAGGCGCGATCAAAGGCTTGGTGTGGGGCGATAGGAGCCTGTGGCGCGAGGAACTGGTCGATTCGCGGCATGACGTTCGGGCTCCTGTTGGGGACGAGGCTTGCAGCGCGACTATTGGGTTTCTGCCATTGCGGCGCCTAGGGTTTCAGAAACCCTAGGCCACTGCTAATTTCAGTTTAGTGTTTGGGCCTCTTGGGCCATTTCTGTTTTGGGTCAGGATAGGATTTGGGTGTTGGGTTTAGTCTGTTTAGGTCTGGGTAGGTTTAGGTTTGGGCTTTAAGCCCGTTTTTATTTTTGTAAATGGACTATTTAAAAAACACTGGTTTTTATTTTTTTATTTTGTTTTTTCGCTTTCTAAATAAAATGGGCCCGGGCGCAAATGGGCTCCTACAGCTGCCCCTCTTTGCTCATTGTTGTGTAACGAGAATAGAGCAAAGACGATAAAGGGCCCATTTTGCCCGGTCTTGTCAAATGTCTGGTATCTTCGATCTGTTTTGCTTCTACTGAAAGTGTCTTTGATCTGCTTCTTGCAACTTCAAGAAGATAAGATCTTCTGTCTTCAGTCTTACTCCGCTGCAACTTCAGAGGAGACAAGGTGAAAGTGTCCTTTGATCTGCTTCTCGCAACTTCGGGAAGATAAGATCTTCTGTCTTGATCTACTTTCAGAAACTAAGTGGGAGACAAGGCTGAAAGTATCTTCGATCTGCTTCCTGCAACTTCAGGAAGATAAGATCCTCTATCTTTAGTCTACTCCACTACAACCTTAGGGAGACAAGACTAAAAGTGATTTTGATCCGCTTCCTACAACTTCAGGAAGATGAGATCTTCTATCTTCAACCTACTCCGCTACAACTTTAGGGAGACAAGGTTGAAAGTATCTTTGATCGGCTTCCTGCAACTTCAGGAAGATAAGATCCTCTGTCTTTAGTCTACTCCACTACAACCTTAGGGAGACAAGACTAAAAGTGATTTTGATCCGCTTCCTACAACTTCAGGAAGATGAGATCTTTTGTCTTCAACCTACTCCACTACAACTTTAGGGAGACAAGGTTGAAAGTATCTTCGATCTGCTTCCTGCAACTTCAGGAAGATAAGATCCTCTGTCTTTAGTCTACTCCACTACAACCTTAGAGAGATAAGACTAAAAGTGATTTTGATCCGCTTCCTACAACTTCAGGAAGATGAGATCTTCTGTCTTCAACCTACTCTGCTACAACTTTAGGGAGACAAGGTTGAAAGTATATTCGATCTGCTTCCTGCAACTTCAGGAAGATAAGATCCTCTATCTTTAGTCTACTCCACTACAACCTTAGGGAGACAAGACTAAAAGTGATTTTGATTCGCTTTCTACAACTTCAGGAAGATGAGATCTTCTGTCTTCAACCTACTCCGCTACAACTTTAGGGAGACAAGGTTGAAAGTATCTTTGATCTGCTTCCTGCAACTTCAGGAAGATAAGATCCTCTGTCTTTAGTCTACTCTACTACAACCTTAGGGAGACAAGACTAAAAGTGATTTTTGATCTGCTTCATGCAACTTCAGGGAGATAAGATCTTCTTTCTTCAATTTGCTCTGCTACAACTTTAAGGAGATAAGACTGAAAGGGTCTTTGATTTGCTTCCTACAACTTCAGGAAGATGAGATCTAAAAATTCACCGATATTGCTACACCATCCACTAAAGGACATGTCCTGTAGACTCGGTTCCATATGTTCATGTCACATGACTAAGATGCTATGATCAGAATGAATCAAATGCTTCTAGCTACATGTGTTATAAGTGACATGAATGCAACATGTCATGAAAATGATTCCTTTTAAAGGATTATGATTAAAATGCAATGATCGGAATGAATCAAATGCACTTAACGAAATTTGCTATGATACAAAAATGTTATGAGAATGATTCCTACTCTAGGTGTTATCACTCATTTGTTCTTCATTCTTGTTCATCAATCACATTTTGCTTAAAAAACTTGCCCCAATGTAATTTCCGAGTCAACTTTTGCTTGGATCTTGAGAACACAAGGCTTGTACCATCCTACCACAATGAGAGTCGAGACTCATTTTCAGGGTTTATTTCGAATTCAACCCATTCCACCACAACTCAAGGTTTCTTAGTTCATCTCACCACCCCAAATAACCTGATGACATTACGTCCACTCATCAATTGGATAAAGAATTCAGAGAAATAGTCTCTATCTAGACTTTTTTTCTCAAATATTTCTATGCACATGGAAATTCTAAACAATTGCCCTACTTTGGCTCCTTGTCTTATTTAGAAATTCCTAAAGTAATATGTAAAACTTCTTTTTGTGAAATTATTAGTTCTTCAATCATTATCTCAATGCAATACATTTATGAGTAATGGGAAACAAATAAATTAATCTCAAAAGGAGTTTAAAATTGAATAAATTGTCAAAAATACAAAGGAAGTTAACTGAGAACATATCTTTGAGAAGAAAAAGAATCCCAAGATAATAAAATGAATAGGACAAGAATCAGATGCCCTAGATATTGCTGATTGAGCTTCTATATACAAGTTTTATGAAGACTGCCTTGAGTTCAACATGTGTTTAGAAGTCCCAAAGTATTTTGTTGATGTCTTGATATGCAACATTCTTTATTTCATTGGTGATTCAAGTGTAGCAAGATGATTGCGTATCCATTCAGAATTTGAGCCACCCTTTTCGGGTTTTCAACTCAAAACCCCTTTGGTCTCAAGGCGCCCTTTGCGGGTTTTCGTCTTGGCCTCTCCTTTTTTTTTTTTTGAAACTCAAAGCGCCCTTTGCGGGTTTTCACTTTGGCCTCTTCTCCTTTTCACGCAAAATACTTTTTTAACTGAGTCAGAGTTCACAGGATTAGGTAAACTTTTTCCATCCATTTCGGTCAAGATCAGTGCTCCTCCAGAGAAAGCCTTCTTCACCACATATGGTCCTTCCCAATTCGGCATCCATTTTCCTCTGAAATCTTTTTGTATTGGAAGGATCTTTTTCAGTATAAGGTCCCCCTCGTGAAACTCTCTTGGGCGAACTTTCTTATTATAGGCTCGCATCATTCGTTTTTGGTACATCTGACCGTGACAAATAGCCCTTAGCCTCTTTTCTTCAATTAAGTTCAACTGATCATACCGAGCCTGAATCTATTCAGCTTCATCCAGCTTTATTTTTGACAACACACGAAGAGAAGGAATTTCCACTTCAATGGGTAAAACAGCCTCCATTCCATAAACCAACGAATAAGGCGTTGCCCAGTAGAGGTTCTAACGGACGTTCGATAAGCATAGAGTGCAAACGATAGTTTCTCATGCCAATCCTTGTAAGTCTCAGTCATCTTCCCCACTATCTTCTTGATGCTTTTGTTGGCAGCTTCCACTGCCCCATTCATTTTTGGACAGTATGGAGACGAATTGTGGTGTTTGATTCCAAATTGGCTACAAATTTCTGCTATCGAGCTGTTGTTCAAGTTCAGCGCGTTGTCTGATATGATCCTCTCAGGCATTCCATATCGACAAATAATCTCCTTCTTCAAGAACCGGCTAACTGCTGACTTAGTAACGTTAGCGTATGAAGCAGCTTCTACCCATTTCGTGAAGTAGTCAATTACCACGAAGATGAACCTATGCCCATTCGAAGCTTTTGGTGAGATTGGTCCAGTAACATCCATGCCCCACATGGAAAAAGGCCATGGGGAAGTCATAACATGCAAAGGTGACGGAGGCACATAAATTTTGTCTCCATAAATCTGGCATTTGTGACATCTCTTGGCATAGTTGATACAATCGCTTTCCATGGTGGACCAATAATATCCAAATCTCATTATCTGTCTGGCCATTGTGAATCCATTAGCATGTGTTCCACAAACGCCCTCATAAACCTCTTCAAGGATTTGCTTAGCTTCAAC
This sequence comes from Gossypium sturtianum, assembly GCA_025698515.1. Classification (NCBI taxonomy): domain Eukaryota; kingdom Viridiplantae; phylum Streptophyta; class Magnoliopsida; order Malvales; family Malvaceae; genus Gossypium; species Gossypium sturtianum. Next base: position 21,529,564 of record CM046949.1, read on the forward strand.
AGCATCAGCGCATCTCAATAGTACTTGATCTTTTCTCTTTTTGTACAAGATATCTCCATCTAAGACATAGTCAGTGGCCATTCTTCTTAAAGTCCTTTTCTCATTCTCAGTGGCATTCTCCGGGTATTCACGATTTTTCACGTATCGCAATACATTCTGATACCAAGGATGGTCATCTCTTTCCTCTTCTTCTATGTCATAACAATGGGATGGAACCTCGAAGATACTCATCTGAATAGGCCTCATATCTTCGGATCTGTTTACTTTAGTCATAGAAGCCAAAGTTGCTGTGAGCATCCGCCATCCGATTTTCATCGCGCGGGAGATAATTGAAGGTAATGTCATCAAATTCCTCGATCAGTCCCAGAACTATTTTTCGGTAATCAATCAGTTTGGGATCTCTCGTCTCTCATTCACCCTTGAGCTGATAAATCACTAGTGCAGAATCTCTATATACTTCTAACACTCTGATTTTACGATCTACGGCTACTCGAAGACCCATGATGCACGCTTCATACTCTGTCATGTTGTTTGTGCAATCAAAATCTAATTTGCATGTAAATGGATAATGATCACCACTAGGGGATACCAAGATTGCCCCGATTCCATTTCCCACAGCATTTGACGCTCCATCAAAGTTTAGCCTCCACGGACATTCTTCGGTATTTGCCACATACATCAGCTCTTCATTTGGGAAATCAAAACTCAAAGGTTCATAATCCTCTAAAGCTCTGCTAGCCAAAAATTCTGCTACTGTGCTTCCTTTTATAGCCTTTTGGTTCACATAGACTATATCGAACTCAGACAGCAAAATTTGCCACCTAGCCATCCTTCCATTCAAAGCATTGGACTCCATCATATACTTTAATAGATTAAGCTTCGAAATTAACCAGGTAGTATGATATAACATGTACTGCCTCAATCTCCGAGTTGTTCAAATCAGAGCGCAACATAATTTTTCAATCAACGAATATCTCATTTCACATTCAGTAAACTTTTTGCTGAGATAATATATCGCCTTTTTTTTCCTTCCCGACTCATCGTGTTGACCAAGCACACATCCCATGGAATTATTGAATACTGACAAATACAGTATCAACGGTCTATCTGGATTAGGTGGAGATAGTACTGGTGCATTTGATAAATATTGCTTGACTTTATCAAAGGCTTTCTGGCATTCCTCGTCCCATACACCTTGGTTGTGTTTCTTGAGAAGACGGAATATGGGATCACATTTCTCAGTTAATTATGAAATAAACTGAGCAATGTAATTCAACCTTCCAAGAAAACCTCGAACTTCTTTCTGAGTGCGCGGTGGAGACAATTCTTGTATAGCTTTGACTTTACTTGAATCAACTTCAATTCCTCTCTGGCTGACCACGAAACCTAACAATTTTCCTGACCGAGCTCCAAAAGTACACTTTACAGGGTTGAGCTTCAATTGAAATTTTCTCAACCTCAAAAACAATTTCTTCAAAACCTCAATGTGTTCCTTTTCTGTTCGAGATTTGGCAATCATGTCATCAACATACACTTCGATCTCTTTATGCATCATGTCATGGAACAATGTTACCATGGCCCGCTGATACGTTGCTCCAGCATTCTTTAACCTGAATGACATCACTTTATAGCAAAAAGTACCCCACAATGTTATGAAGGTAGTTTTTTTCCATATCCTCAGGGTGCATCTTGATTTGATTGTATCCTGAAAAACCATCCATGAAGGAGAACAATGAAAATCCTGCCGTGCTATCCACCAACGTGTCAATGTGCGGCAAAGGGAAATTGTCCTTTGGGCTAGCTTTATTTAAGTCCCTATAGTCCACACACATCCGGACCTTTCCGTCTTTCTTAGGGACAGGAACAATGTTGGCAACCATTCTGAGTACTTGACCACCTGTAGAAAACCAGCATCGAACTGTTTCTGGACCTCCTCTTTTATTTTCAACACTATATCAGGCCTCATCCTTCGAAGCTTTTGCTTAACTGGCTTGCATTCTTCTTTTATAGGAAGGCGATGCACCACAATATCAGTACTTAGACCAGGCATATCCTGGTATGACCATGCGAATACATCTTTGAATTTCCGCAGTAACTCAACAAGATCTTGTCTCGTTTCTTTGGCTATGCGCGTCCCAATTTTCACAACCTTTCCTTCTTCTAAGGCTATGCTTTCTATCTCCTCTTCATGTGGCAAGATTTGTTTCTCCTCTTGCTTTACCATCCTTAACAAATCTGGAGATAAATCACAATCTCGGTCACCTTTAAAGTTCTGAGATTCCTCTAAACACACGTCTTGCTCAAGTGGACTTCTGAATCTGTATTATCGTTGCTCATGTCATTGATATCTAGGGACCTGTGATGGGTACCAAAGAATGTACAAAGAAAAAATGAATTTGGGGACAACTATTCACATGATATGAATAAAAAGTATAAAATTTGGAATGAAATTAGAAAGTCAAAAGAATGAAAGAATATTTGCTCAAGTTAATTATCAAAATGTATTTTATTGAAATAACAACTTCTGAACATGAGCCTATTTCACAAAAGAAATCTTATTGTTCCTAGGCTAAAAAACAACAAGAGCTTTCTGAATATTACTCTGTATAATTTCTAAAAACTACAGGAAGTTCCTCTGCAGTCCAATTGTCCAAAATGCTTCCAAATTCATAAGGGCGAATGCCCAACATGTTTCTTTGTTCACTTCCGTCATCATGTATGGCATTGATATGAAGACTTTCCAATAACCCTCTCTCAGGGTGAATTATCCCTCCTGATACAAAGGTCTGGGATATGTGGGGGAATGTCATCGGCTCCCACTGGACATCTTCTCCATTCAAGCGTGCCCTTCTTCTCTCCTGCTTCTTCTCTATGTCCTTCCTCCTTTGTTTAACATCTGGGTTGAAACCCAAGCCAAAACGATCTCTTTTCTCTTTCAACAACAGCACTTGAACTTCTCCTTGGAGATTGCAGCCCAGTCCTTTTCCTGGTAAAGCTCATTTCCCCACCATTATTTGTAGACCCATCTTCGTGGTCTTGGATAGCTTGGGCACCGAAACTTCATTCCCTTCTGAAATGAATGTTACATTTACAAATTCCAAAGATCAGAAAGAACACTCAATAACCTCCTCATTTGTCTCCACATACGGCGCGTCATTGGTAACAGTCGCTATGATGTCCTCCTCCGCGTTTACAGTGATCAATCGACCATCCGTCACCAGTTTCAATTTTTGATGAAGGGATGAGGGTACTGCCCCTACTGAATGAATCTAGGGTCTTCCCAGCAAGCAATTGTATGAAGGTTTTATATCCATCACCAGAAAGTCCACCTCATACGTATTTGGCCCAATCTGCAATGGTATGTCGATTCTCCCCATCACCCTTCTTTCAGTGCCGTCAAAAGCTCTCACTATGTTCTGACACGTCTTCATGTAAGAACTATCTATTGGCAACCTCTTCAGTGTCGAAAATGGTAAGACATTCAAGACTGATCCATTGTCGATCAATACGCTCGGTAAAGTATATCCCTTGCAACGAGTAGTTATGTGCAGAGCATTGGTGGATCCCATACCCCCTGGCGGAAATTCATTATCACTGAAGGAAATAAAGTTATCAGCACTTATGTTACTAACTAATCAGTCAAGCTTATTGACAGATATGTCCTTAGTAACATAAGTCTCATTCAGCACCTTCATCAGAGCCTCTCGATGTACATCTAAACTCAAAAGTAAGGCTAGCACCGATATGCGAGCTGTTGCTTACGCAGTTGCTCTACCACACTGTATTCACTGTGCTTTAGGAATTTTAAAAATTTCTTAGCCTCTTCTTTCTTCACAGGTACGTTGATAAGGGTATCAAGTTCTTTTTCTAGCTCAACGGGCACATCTTTTGACTTTGCTGGTTCCGTTCTGACGTTTACCGAGTCATAACGCCTCCCATTTCGTGTATAGAATCCCTCTCTTTGGATCTCCTTAGAAGTGCTTGCTGAGATTTCTACTCCCGGTATCGTTACATTACAATTGTAAGTCCATAGTACCATTTTGCTATCCTTGTAAGGAAAGGACACAGGTATCTGAATTACCACCTTAGGCATAATTTGTGCTCCGCCCTCTGCATTCCTCGGTCGGGAAATAATGACCTTTGGATAATTGACTTTTTGACTTGTCAACTCTCCTTCGGTTGCATATATGTGTCCTCCTTCTGGGCCTTCTTCGTAAAACTCCAGCTCCCTATTATCCATAAGGTTCTGTACCAATGCCCTAAACTCAGCACAATCTTGGATCTCATGTCCATCAGCTCCGTGGAACTCACAGCAGACCCTTGATTCTTCACTTCTTTCCTCGAGACTTGATTTTATCAGTCCCCTTTTTACTATTTCCCTCCAGATTATTCTCAATGGAGTTTTCACCTCTGAGATACCCCCATTGGTCTTTCTTACGAGATCTTCTTCAATCGCATTTACCCCATTGTCTCCATGATTGGGTAATGGATTCTCCACACTAGGTGTATCATCAAGCTTGACAACTCCCAATTTAAGAAGCCTCTCAACTACCTTTTTGAAGGTAGTACTGTTTTCTATAGAGTGTCCCGTTATTCCTGCATGGTAATCACATTGTGCGTTTGAGTCATACCATTTAGGATATGGGGGTTGCAACGGCTGTAGATAGTACGGGGACACTACACGTGCTTCTAATAAAGTGTGATACAGCTCCTTATACGTCATTGGGATTGGCGTAAATAGAATCTTTTCAGCATTTTGTCTGGGGCCTGATTCTTGTCTTGTTGACCCTTGTTGTCCGGTAGTGACTACTTTCGGCTGACTAATAGTAACTGCCTTTGAGTACCCTTTGTTATACGTACTCGCATTGTTCACCTCATTATCTTTTTTTCTAGGAGCAGATCTCCTATTGGTTTCTCCTACTTCGATTTTGCCACCCCTTATGGCATTTTCTATCATTTCACCCGCCATGACTATATCCGCGAAGCTTTTAGTAGTGCTTCCTATCATGTGAGTGATAAAAGGTGCCTTTAGAGTGTTGATAAACAACATGGTGGTTTCTTTTTCTAAGAGAGGTGGTTGAACTTGCATGGCAACTTCCCTCCATCTTTGTGCGTATTGCCTGAAACTTTCGTTTGATTTCTTTTCCATGTTTTGCAACATGATTCGATCAGGCGTCATGTCTGCGACATGATTGTACTGCCTCATGAAGGCTTGAGCCAAATCCCTCCAGGTGCTAATGTTAGCGCGGCTGAGTTGATTGTACCACCTAGACGCTGCCCCCAATAAACTATCTTGGAAACAATGGATCAAAAATTGATCATTGTTCACGTAACCAGTCATGCGCCTACAAAACATAGTGATATGGGCCTCAGGGCAGCTAATCCCATTGTACTTCTCAAATTTCGGCATCTTGAATTTATGAGGAAGCACCAGATCTGGGACCAAACTCAAATCCTTTGCATCAACACCTAGGTGATGGTCGGTATTTTCCAACGCCTTGAATTTTTCCTCCAACCATCTACAGCGATCTTCCAACTGTCTTAAAGATTCAGTTCTAATTCCTTCTCTCTCCGCTATGTCCAGATCAGGAATAACAGGATTTGCAGAATTATCCCCTGGGTTGGATCCTATGCCAACTTGAAAATTCACGAGCACTCCAGTATCAACTTGCCCTTACTGAGGCCTAATTGTAACAGGTGGCCTTCTGGGATATTCTTTAGGCTGCGCTTGCACATGTGGTGGAGTAAATCCTCTAGGGTAATCCTCATTGTCCTCAGCATTGACTATGGGTCCCTTTTCATTGTCCATTATCCCGCTCATCATCTGGGCCATTTGGGCCATCATGTTCTTTTGAGCCTCCAACATCTGATCTCTCATCTCTTGTTGGAGTTTTGTCATTTGCTCTTGCATCTGGTCTTGCATATCTCTTTGGAATTGTTCCATCATTTGGTCCATTTTCTTGGTTTTAGCACATGTACCGTAAGGGTGTTCCTCTTCCGGATTTTTTTTCTTTTTTCTCTTTCTCTCTCTGTTATAAAGTCAACTAATTAGACTCTCTTTATGGACTTAAATGCAAATGATATGATGTAATGCAAAAGCATGAATGCAAAGAGGCATCGATTCTGATTCAACTTCATTTCAGAAAACTTTATTAGAAAACAAAATCCTTTACATAAAATGGACTACAAATAAGCTTTCGCCCTAAGTCCTAAAGTCTTAATTTTTCCTAATAACGAAACTAGCTCCCGACTACGATCCGATTGTAGCTCGTGACTTCATGCTCATCACGTCACCGTCGGCCGCCAAAGTATGTATGTGATCGCCTACCTCTCGACTGCACTATGGCTTCCCCCATGAGGTGATCCCAGTTTCTAACTTGATCGTGCGAATGGTGGAGCTCTTCCTTCAAATGTCATTTTCTTGTTTCAAGAAGCTCAATTCAGAGCTCGTGACTGTGCAATACCGACTCTAACTCTTTAATCCTGCCCTTCATTTCCTCGATCTTGTTCAGGCTTAATTTTAGCTTAATCACGGAATTATGACTTCGATGGTGATGAAGAGACCGTCCTAGTTCAGCCCATTTAGCTTGCAACTCTCTCTTTTCATTTAGGCTTTCTGTCAAGTTCTTCTCTAAGGCCTCGTTTCGTATTTGCATTTCTCGAAACTTTCTCTCCCAATAGTCAGCTTTGGCCTTTTCCTCCCGGACCTCTCGTTGGCATTGTTCAGAAGTCTTCCCCAATCCATCGTTCTTCATCGTCAGTCGCATCTTCTTGTACTCTGACTTCAAGCTGTCTCGATCTTCTTCAATCTTCCTTTTATCCTTTTTTACTTTCTCGACTTCTGATTTCTGAACATCCACATCTAGCCTCAAGCACATCTTTTCCTATTCTAGCTTTTCTATCCTCTTTCTAAGCTCGGAACTCATACTTTTAAAGTCTCGCTTTACCATCTCTAACTCTGATGGGACTACTTGCAGGCATTCCTCTCTTGATCGGGCACCTTCTGAATTCAACTCAAAGATGTTATCATTAACCCTTCCGATCCTCCATCCGCTGTATTCTGGAGTTGTCATCGGTCCTGTAAATAATCTCTTCATTCTGCGGGTCTGTTTCCAAGCACCAAAAATTTCCTTAACTCTACTCTTATAATTCTCTTCTCTGTACGAGAATTCACATTGAGCCAGCCCATATGTCGCAGAAATAAACTGTCTCGATCCATATTGCCTTAGTACGAGTAGAGGAGCGTACCCAATGGTTCCCCAAATTCCAAGTAAAAGAACCCAGTCAAAACTCCCGCATCGATAAAGAATTTCATCTGAAATCAACCAAGGGGCTTTCCACTCGACGTCTTCCTCTCGAAGGTTTTGAAGGAGCGCCATCCAGTTCTCTTCAGACACGTCCTCTCTCCTCGGTGTTGCCGCTATTTCTTTTAATGGAGAATAATTTTCAGAGAAAAATCGATAATAAATTTTCTCCACTTTCCAGAAATGGCTGTGAAACCAAGCCAACAATAGCTGCGCGCATCCAATGAATCTGCCTTCACCTTCTCTTCGGCATGCACTCAATGATCTGAACGTCTCGGCTAAGATCACAGGTACAGGTGTAACCCCTTTATCAAGTCGATCGAATAACTCAATAACTGCTTCATCTATATGTCTGAGAGCTCTGGGGAAAACTACCAAACTGTAGATACACAAGGCAAAGACGTCAACCTTCTTCTTTATATCTAGATGGGTTAGGATCGGGTCCCTTAAGCTAACCCAAGGAACACATTTACCTTCACATTTCTCTTGAATTCTAGCTGTGACCCATTGTTCACTCATCCCGATGATATTCATTAATCTCTTTACAAAAGTTGGGCCATTAATAGCTTTGGCATAGACTTTATTCCTTTGAAATTTTGAACACCGAAGCAAGGTCGTATATTCCTCCACCGTAGGTACCAAATCTACTTCCCCAAAAGTGAAACAGCTAAAAGAAGAATTCCAAAACTGGGCCATAGCTCAAAACAGATACCTATCTACCTTGACGTCAAGTAAGTAGGGCAAATCTCCATAATTGTGATAGAACAACTGCTTAGCCTCATTATCCTACTGAGCCTATATCTCTTTCAACTGTTGAAACTCATTTTGTGTAATACTAATGCGAGTAAAGTCCCATAGTTCAGATACGTACCCGTCAACTAAGTTGTTCCCTTTTTCCAATTGAGTTTGCTCTGACCATGTGCGAACAGCAGCATTGTCCTCCACTTTATTAAGGAATCCGCTTTCCATAACCAGCTTTCTAACTTAGAAACTGACCGTGAATCGATACCTCCTGAAGTATGAAATGATATGCACGAAAATGAAACACCAAAACTCAGTATCATGAAATAAAATATAAGGCAAATAAAACATCTATCTAGGTGACTACTAAATCTCGGTATAGCTCTACTTAAGGTAGGTCCTTACGGTTTACTATATGCGGTTTAGCTCTAAAGTTGAGGTACCTGAACCAGCAGATTCCTCGATCCTCACCCATTATAGGCTCATATGGACCGAGTTCAGTTCAGGGGAACACATTTCCCTATGGCCATGCGGAAGTGAAAACTTCACGAAGACATAGGTACAGATGTATTCCGGAAGCAATCCACTTGCCCATGCGGAGGTGAAAACCTCACGAAGGCATAGCTTCTTACTCCCACTTAAGGGTGTGACCGCAATGATCATGCAGTGCAATGCATAAGTAAAAACAAAATCTCATGCAAAAAAAAAAGGATCATAATTTTTAATTTAGATTTTTAAATTCAGACATGAGGACATGAAACTATCAATTTTACGGCTTGACTCTCTTATTGTCCCCAGTGGAGTCGCCAAGCTGTCGAAACCATTTTAAAGTTTTAGAAAACGGGGTCGACTTTTAAAAACAAAAGTGGGAGTCGCCACCAATCTCTTTTTACTTAGGTGTGATTGGATCACCTTGTAAAACGTTTCATTTTAAAACATTTGATTTTGGTCTACGAAAAAATGAGAAAATGGGTTCGGGAGTCGGTTACGTATGAGGAAGGGTTAGCACCCTCATAACGCCCAAAAATTGGTACCTAATTGATAAAATCATGTCCAAATGTTTGAAATTTAAAAAGTTTAAAATAAGATCCCTTATTAGAAAGAAAACCAAGACTTACCTATTTCAAAGAAATAAAAATACCACACCCAATAAGTTAGGATACAACATCTTATAACTTTAAAGCTAGGTGCATCTTTATTTTAGAAAATTCTTACCTCAAGATACAAAACATCACACCCAATAAGTTAGGATACAACATTTTGAATTCTCAAGAATAAGTTTTTGTTTGAAATTGGTAACCTTGAACTTTAAAAATGGAGAGATATCTAATACTTTGAATTTTACGAGAAAAATCACACCCAATAAGTTAGGGCACAATTCTTCTCAAAGATTCCAAATATCGGATATCCCCGTTAAAATATTTTACAAAAAAAATCTTTAATTTAAAAAGTATTTTTATTAAAAATGGTGGGAGTACGACATTGTAATATATACATACATCAATTGCAGTTCTACAGATAAAAGAATAATAACATGAATAAATATGGCATTATATTAAGCAATAATAAACAATTAAGATAAATACACATGCAATATGAAATAAATAGCAGTTAATGAAACTTTCACAATTTAAACAAAAAAGGGAACAATATATTTAGACATTTAACAAATGATTTTTAAAATGATTTTAATATATATATATATAATATACATAATTTCATAATTTAGTATATATAAAAAAAATAATTAGTAAACAACAAACAATAATTTTAAATAAATGCATACATATATAATATATTAATTAAAAACATGTAATAAAATATATTATAGTTTGAATAAATTTTATATAAAATAAAAATATATGATAAAATATAATATTATATTATAAAAGAAAAATGTAATAATTAATATATATATAAATATTGTAAAGATAATAAATATGTATATATTTATAATATTAATAAATTAATATATATATATATATAATTACGAGGGTAAATATATAAATTTTAATATAATAAATAATTTAATAGTAATTTAAAAATATATATTTAAAAAGGGAGTAAATTGAAACAAAATAGATTTTTAGGGCTAATTTAAAAATAAAAAGAAAACTAAATTGGATAAAATTAAATTAAATAAAATAATGGAGGGACTGAAATTGAAAATTTTCCATTTTAATAAAACGCGCGGATCCTGAAGGCTGGGTCGGGTCAACGCGCGGATCCTCCTTGTCAAAAACGACGTCGTTCTATTTTAGTTATATAAGTCAGTGTTTTACAAAAAAAAAAAACATTTTAAGCCTGCGTTTTTTTTAAAAAAAAAACTTAAAAAAATCTCTGAAACTTTCGTTCTTCCCTGAGCTCCGATCGCCTAGCTTCTGAGTAACGCGCCTCACGCGCCTCCGTGGCTGGAGGTCCAAAACCTCTGATTTCTGTCGTTCTCCGAAAGGTAATCTTCTTTTTTTATGTGTTTTTTTTCTTTAAACAAGATAGTTATATATGCAAATATATATAAAAAATAATAAATAAAAAATATAAAAAAATATAAACAAAACGAGAATCACCTTGTCGAAATCACTGACTGTTATTCCACCAAATTTTCTGGCAACCCACTGACTTTGAGTGTAAAAATCTATGTTTTTCGTATACCAGTAACCTTTTTATTTCTGTAACAGTTTCTGTGTATGTGCTTTTTTCTCTCCGTATCCGTGTTACAGATTTTACAAGGGGTTTTATAACCCAAAAAACAAAATAAAAAAGGAAAATATACTTTTCCATATCTGTTTTTTCCTTTTTTGCTGCGGTTTATTTCCATTTTTCGCAGGTTGATGACGAAAATCTGGTGATTCAGGCTCGAATCACGGCGCGATCAAAGGGTTGGTGTGGGGCGATAGGAGCCTGTGGCGCGAGGAACTGTCGATTCGCGGCGTGACGTTCGGGCTCCTGTTGGGGACGAGGCTTGCGGCGCGACTGTTGGGTTTCTGCCATTGCGGCGCCTAGGGTTTCAGAAACCCTAGGCCACTGCTGATTTCAGTTTAGTGTTTGGGCCTCTTGGGCCATTTCTGTTTTGGGTCAGGATAGGATTTGGGTGTTGGGTTTAGTCTGTTTAGGTCTGGGTAGGTTTAGGTTTGGGCTTTAAGCCCGTTTTATTTTTGTAAACGGACTATTTAAAAAACACTGGTTTTTATTTTTTTATTTTGTTTTTTCGCTTTCTGAATAAAATGGGCCCGGGCGCAAATGGGCTCCTACAACCGACTCTTATTTAAGCGTTGCCTTAGGCATGCATATCCCGACCCTTATACAAAGAGTTGGCCAAAGCATATGTCGGCAAGTCTATCCCAACACTTAGGAAAGTGTTGGCCCAAAAGTGTCGGTATAGTGTTGGACAAAGCTGACTCTTATTTAAGTGTTGCCTTAGGAATGCATATATCAACTCTTATACAAAGAGTTGGCCAAAACGTATGCCAACAAGTCTACCCCAACACTTAGAAAAGTGTCGGCATAGTGTTGAACAAAGCCGACTCTTATCTAAGCGTTGTCTTAGGCATGCATATCCCAACTCTTATACAAAGGGTTTGCCAAAGTGTATATCAACAAGTCTATCCCAACACTTAAGAAAGTGTCGGCCCAAAAGTGCCGGCATAGTGTTGGACAAAGCCGACTCTTATTTAAGTGTTGCCTTAGGCATGCATATCCCAACTCTTATATAAAGAGTTGGCCAAAGTGTATATCGGCAAGTCTATCCCAACACTTAGGAAAGTGTCGGCCCAAAAGTGTCGGCATAGTGTTGGACAAAGCCGACTCTTATTTAAGCGTTGCCTTAGGCATGCATATCCTGACTCTTATACAAAGAGTTGGCCAAAGCGTATGTCGACAAGTCTATCCCAACACTTAAAAAAGTGTCGCCCCAAAAGTGTCGCAGTAAGCATGTTTTGTTGTAGTGGCTCTATGTCAATGTTCTTTTCTTTTAGGGAGGCACATAGAGAAGTGTAAATTCAATGGAGATAGAAGGAGATTATATATACAAGCAAATCAGTGCAAGTATATAGGGCGTAGGGGAGAGGAAGAGGAACGGTGGTGGGGGTGGGGGGAAGGGGGACGAGAGCAGTGGTGGGGAAGGTCCGGTCGGGGAGGGGGAGAGAGAAGGGGGTGGGGAGATTTTTATTTTACTTAATATAAATATAATTATATTTATGTAATATTAACATTAATATAAAATTTATTAAAAATATTTATTTTATATATTTTTAAAATTATTTTTATATATATATTTAAAATATTTATGTATTTATGTATCTTTATTTTTTTAGAATTAAGATCAAATTGAGATCATTTGTAAATTTTGAAGATTTTTTAAAATTATGACTAAATTGATATAATATGTAAAAAATTGAGGGCTAAATATTTATTATACCATTTTTAAAATGCCACATCAGCTTGCCGTTTGTGATTTTAACGATAATGACCAAAATGACCAAACTATGTAAATAGATACTTTAATTACAACCTTTTTATTTTGGTCACCTAAAATAATTTTTTTTAATTGAATTAATATTTATATAGTTTAGCCAATATTTTTATTATGTCTTGATTGGATTACAACAATAAAAGTAGACTGAATTCCATACTTGTCTGTATTTCAAGTTATTACCCAATAAAAAGCTCCTACTTGAACTTATCATCTAATCTAAACTAACTTCTTTTAGGGGCTCCTGGAAAAGATTTTGAAGTATAATTGGTCTAGAATCGATTAATTTTTCAATCCATTAATATTGTGTTTGAGTTGTTGGAGATTTTTTCTTTTTGACTTCACAAAGAGCTTCAACTAGAAGTGGAGCTGGTAACTTCTGGTTGGATCAAGTCATGTGTAACGCACAATCACCTATTGAGAGGAAGTAAGCGGTATTTGCTTGGTAGGATTTGAACCCTTTCCCTTTACATGGCATCTAAGAGCATATATATGCTTTTTTTCTTTTTTTCAATATAAGGGCATATATGCTACCACTTGATCAAAGTATTAAGTAGATTAAAATCTATGAAAAATTATTTCTAAACAATAAAAATTTCAAATTATTTAAATGGGATTAATAACATAATATATAATTATATTCTTAAAAATAAACTATATGTCCTAAAATTAAATAATATTATTATTGTATAAAAGTAATTTCTTAAACTTAAGGATGTGTTTGGAAATGCATTGACAATTAAATTTGAGAGTGATAGTTTGTAATTATTCTAATTCTCACTCTTATTAAGAGTTGGAAACTGTAATTGAGATATTCCAAATGATTTACACTCAAGTCAGTAATATCCACTAGTTGTAATAATTACCAAACATACCACAGATAATTACACTCAAATCTAATTACTAAAATGACTTTTCAAGCCACTCAGATATTAACCAATGAACTTATCCTCTATTCTCTACTAAAAACTTAATTTTTAATTCCGAGTATAATCATTAACCATATACACTAACAACCTAATTGTTAACTTCCCAACTATATTAATAATGATGGAAAATGAGAAAGCAAAACAACATAAGTTATTTTTACAACTAAATTAATTAGAGACAGCCAAGATTATTAATGGATTGACCAAATAGCATGGTTTCTTTTGGCAACTTAATGGATAGAAATTGAGATGTAAACTGAACACCGTATCTGCCATTTTACCTTACCCGGGGGGAATATGTTGGTACTCATTATTACTTGCAAGTAACTTCAAATGAGACATTTTTAGAGTGGACATTGGGGTGTAAGGAACCCTAGGTCCATCAATGTCAATTTCATCCACCCCGTGAATGATGTTTGCCAATTCTTTAAATGTCTCTTTACTCACTCTACCAACTTGGGAGGACCTTGTTGGATATTAAAAAGCTTAACTTCACAAATTTATTTTAGACTGTGTTGAACATCAAAATTCACCCTTTTTCTCCATATTATTTTTTTTCTTATTTTTTATTTGAATTTTCCCTTACATTATATTTTTTGATTGAATACTCGAGTACTATAGTGAAAGGGACTAATTATTACACGCTTAAAGAAGGGAATTTAACGTAAAATAGTTATGCCCTACGGGGACAGTTGAAAGTACTTCTGCCGTATGCTGCACTGCAGGATATCCATCATATCATAACCTTTTTTAATTAATTCTAACAGAAAAATAAAAGGCTATGTCATTGTATACAGGACATGCAATTTAATTGCAACTAAAAGGTATTACGAAGGATGTTGTATTTTATTTTTTATTAAAAAATAAAAAAAATAATTTTTATATATTAGATTAAAGAGTGAATTGATCTTTTTATTAAGAATTTTATCATATTTACTGTTAAAAATTGGTTATTGTATATCAGCATGAGATACATGCCGCACATCTCGTATAACTATTTAATTATTTCATTAACCACACTAGTTTTTAACATTAGAAATGGATATAATTTTTAACAGAAAAGAATTATTTATTCTTTAATCTAACGTATAAAAATTAATTTACTTATTTTTTGAGCAAAAGAAGTAAAATGCGATCTCCCTCTTCTAATAAAGATGCCTCCATGAAATGTTATTAATGTTTGAAAGATTGGAGGAAATCTGGGGCTTCCTATAGATTCAATGTGAAATAAACCAAAATATCCATTTGGAGTTGGAACACGAACGTTATAACAGCAAAAGCAAAGCCTCCTTAATTTGGTATAGTTAGTAAAGTTTTAAAAGTAAGAATAGAGGTACATTTTAATTTCAAAGGTAGTTGGTAAATCAAAGGAAAAAGTTGACAGAAAAGACGACAATTTCAACAGGGAAATTCTTGTAATAAAGTTGATGAGATAATGAAATAGTTAAAAATCAGCTTAGTTCACATATTCCATCAAAACCCACTGCTAGATTTTGATGGATGTGGGGTGTATTTATGGGCACTGTCTTGTAATCCAAGTTAAAAGAGGGTTTACATAGAGGCAACCGAGTGGGGCGTAGGGTGATGCAATCACTTAACCCTTTTTGAGTTTGTAATTTCCCAACTCTTTTTCATTTTTCTATTCAAAACCATTACCTGCCCATGTGAGCTGCCTTCTCTACCTTATTACAATTTCCACACATTTCAGCACTGTTGTACAAAGATTTGCCCATACGCCCCAATCATTTAATTTCCTACTCTTTCTCTCGCTCTGCAACCCTTCTTTGTTTATTTATTTATTTAATTTTTTGGTGTTCCATTGTTGCTGAGAAATTTTGGACGTATTAGGTAAGCTTCTTCTTCATTTTATTTTTAATCTCTGGTGAAATTTCCTCGGCATTTCCTTAGGTTCCTCATGGCGTGTGTTGTAGGCAGATAGATATACATGGTCCATAGTGCTTTACCACACGGAATCTTAGCTTGTGAATTTGCAGTAAAAGTGAAGGTTTTACTTCAATATTCCATTATCGTTTTTTTTTTTATTTTGTTTCCTTTAGAAAAAAAGAGGCTTTTGGTCTCGGTTGTGTACCTCACATGGAAGTTGTGGCATGATTTAAACTCCTTTTCTCTTTCCTTTTTCTTTTACAGAGTTCTCAGAGAAAGAGAGAGAGAATATTGTGGAATTTGCAAAACCAAGATAAGATATATTTCAGGAGATGTGAAATCTGCAAGCAAAGATGACATCTTTCAGTGGGTTAAGCATTGGTTTAAGTTCGGTTTTTGGTTGT
This sequence comes from Gossypium sturtianum, assembly GCA_025698515.1. Taxonomy (NCBI): domain Eukaryota; kingdom Viridiplantae; phylum Streptophyta; class Magnoliopsida; order Malvales; family Malvaceae; genus Gossypium; species Gossypium sturtianum. The sequence continues at coordinate 21,545,297 of CM046949.1, forward strand.
CTTCTACTGGCTCTTGTTGCAGAGCTTTACTATTTGCTTTGGTGGAAGAAGAGAATTACCAGCTCACAAGTTAAAGATGATTACAACAACTACGCAAAGGAGCTCGTTCAACTCTTCTGCTGGAAAAAATCTGCTTCTTTGCATGCATCCACGGCTACCAACAACAATAATCAAGGTTTAGTTAAAAACAAAGATAGCAATGGTGTTGAACCAGACTTGGAACTTGGCTCAAGCAGGAGTTTGCTGGTGAAGGGTTTTGGAGAAGAGGGTGTAGAATCAGAGCTCATGAGACTACACAATCTGGCAGGTCCACCCAGATTTCTCTTCACAATCAAGGAGGAAACAAAGGAAGATTTGGAGTCTGAAGATGGCAGGTCTAGAGGTGAGAAGAGCAGAAAAGGATCCAGAACAGGGAGCTTGAGTGATATTATGTTAACTGTTGACACTCCTCTTAGTCCTTTGGCTTCTCCACCATTGAAGTCTCCTCCTTTGAACCCCTTTGATTCTTATCACCGCAATGGATTCAATCCCCTCTTTGAATCATCCACAGATGCAGAGTTAAACAAGCTTAGATCTTCACCTCCTCCAAAATTCAAGTTCTTAAGGGATGCAGAAGAGAAACTTTTAAACAGATTGATGCTAGAAGCTGAGAAAAGGGTACAAAGAAATGGTGGTTCCATTCAAAACTGTGGTGTTCAAGCTGCCAACAACACACCAATTTTAACAGAAGACATACAAGGGTCTTTCCTTAAATTCATTGTTGGAAAGAATGGAACACCTCTCCAATATTTACCACAGTGCCCTTCAAGTTCCTCTCAGATATTGCCGTTGGATTCCTGCTAGATGAGTTTCTTTCACTTTTTTTTTTTCTTTTAATTTATTCTTTTCATCTACCACTCAGTACTATAGTTATAGTTGGTTACTTGTATAAATGTGTATTAATTTTAAACAGTTATTATTATCATTTTTTATTGGGGGGTTAGGGGAATCTTTTCAGGGGATGGTCAGCTAATTTGGTAAAGATAGCCATCACCAATCTGCAACATTTGCAAGGCATCTAGAGTTAAGGCAAACTGACAAATTCAACAGATTGGTATTTTGGATGTTGTTGGCTAGTTCAAAGGGGGGACCCCTTTGTGGGGATATCTGGTTTTTGCCCATCCTCCATGTCCCCTGAGCAGTTTTTTCAGACCCCAGTTCTCATCGTACGAAATGGCTAACAATGCTCTCCTTTTTAAGGTTATGAATTGTTAAAGGTTTCTATGATTTTTTTTTTCAACCAATTTAAAAAAAAAATTAAATATTTACAAGAGTGACCCAACTTCAAAAACAATGACATGAATAATCTGAAATGAATAGTGTTGGGCGGTGCTGGTACCCAACTCAATCATCCCTTAATCATTAGCTGCTGATTGCATGGAGGTGCCGACCATGGAGGGTTGATACTGTCCGGCACTGTTCATTTTAGGTTATTTCCATCATTATTTTTGAGGTTGAATCATTCTTATAAATATTTAATTTTTTTAGATTAAATTGATAAAAAAATGGGTTCCTACGCATAGTTATGTTTACGAGGTGTACAACTACCTTTTTCTTTTTCCAATTCAAACAGTTGAAAATTATACACAAACTTTTTTTTCCACCTTTTTCCATGCCTGATTACAGTACCAAAAGGTACCAAAGCACGCATGATAAATTAAAGCTATTCTCACCATTGTTGTAAAAAATAGTCATGATTTCATATAGTCTCATTCCATCACTTGTTCTTCATCTGCTATGCCCATATCTTCATTTCATTCAATTTTTGTGGGTCAACTTTTGGCAGCAACAATTTGTGACCAAACAATGTTTTTTAGTAAACAGTTAACAGTCTGAAGCTTATTAAAGAATTTGTAGTAAACAGTTTTTCTTTTACAAGAATTTGTATCCTTTAAAAGGATTCTCTACTGAAGGTGATAAATGCAGTGTGCATAGTTTTTGAATTTGAGATTAAAAAAGAAAGAAAGAAAAGACAGGAGAGCTGAAGGAATTAAAACATTAGGATTAGGTTGAGAGAGCCAGACATGGAGGAGTGGTCCAAAAGTTGGAAGTCAATTTCTATTGTATTCATTTTGTTAAACCCTGAACCATCGGTGTTTTTCTTGGGGAAATGTGCTCATCTTGTACGTTGTGGGTTCTGGAGGTTTGCAATCTGGATTTGCGCCATTTCAGCAAATTAGCATTAAAAAAATCTAATAGATTACACTTTGTACAATGTAGGACCAGGGGAGTGCCATTTGAAATCTTGAAGTGCTTGTCTAGCCTTAAAATATACTTTTATATATGCATATAAAGAAACAAATTAGATGGCTGCTGTCTACAATGGACACGTCCCATTTCATCAATTAAAATAGATCATATTCTAGCAGGAGATCATTAAAAAGTTAGACTTGTGGTTTTTCATCAAGCAAAAGTTTACTCAAAAGTTTTCTTATTGAACGAAAGCAGAGCAGATTCATTAAATAGAACAGGCGTCAATGCTAAGAATCTTAGCAAGCGCAGCAAGGGGAAACACAACCCATCCATCGAGTAAGACATCCTCTCCGTACATTGCACTACCCAATTAGCAGTTTCGTTACATAATCGGAGAATACATTTTTAACAAATATTAAAAGGAGAAGTTAAATCGAGGATATCAGCTTCAATCACCCGAGAAAGCTAGCACGAATAGTTACCACCTTTAAGAGAGGAAATCAAGTCACTATTATCAGATTCTATCAGCACATCAGTCCATTTTCTTCTTGCGACCAAGGTAGCTCCTAAATGAACCGCTAAAGCTTCCACAACCTGCACTGAGGACGCATTGAGAAAGGCATTCACACCTTCAACAATTTCCCCTTTTTCATTCCTAACAATGGCAGCAATCCCATGCCGCATCACAATTAATTTTGATACCTCCTTGCCTTGAAGCAGACCATCATAGGCCAATATTGGTAGACGATGCCCTTTTAGCATCATTTAGCAAAACTAATTCCTCAGCTTCTCTCATTGCTTTATGCATAGTGATCCCAGATTGTCATTAATGCCTTCAAATAATATCTGGTTTCTTGCGATCCATAAATTCCAACAAATATAAGCAAGTAGTCTAATCGGGTCTTTCACTCCATTTGAAACAAGCCAACAACTTGTATCATTCCACCATTTGAAAACTCTTTTAAAACTTTCCTTTTGTGGATAGTAGCTAAACGCCGATTGTTTCCAAATTGTAAGTGCATAAGGGCATAATAACAAAATATGTTCCATCGTTTCAATCTGGCTACCACATCTTGGGCATAGAGACGATAGAGCACAACGTCTCTTAGCTAGATTTTCGAGAGTGGGATTTGTTATTTCAACAGAGAGCTAATTGAAGCACAGAAAGCAAAAATGGGGAAGGATGACAAAAATTCATTAACCAAAGAATGCTTATATACATGACTCAAGCTAACAAAATCTAACAAACTCAGCTTCCTACTCCTACTAACACGTTAACAATCTTCCTAGAAATTAGGACTTTGACTAAGACTATCTTAATGACAAAAAAAGACTTTGTAGCCCTTAAAACACTAACATTCTCCTCCTAACTCAAGTGTTGCAGACACCAAATTTGTTCCTAAGAAACTCAAATCAACTAACATGGAAAGACTTAGTAAAAATATCTGCCATCTGGTCCTCTAATCTACAATAAACCAACTTCACTTCACTTGTCTTCTACACTTCCCTCAGCACATAATACTTGACTTTAAAATGCTTTATTCTTCTACGAGATACAAGGTTAAGTGAATAGCTAGAGTAGCTTGATTATCCACAAACATCTCTATGTTTCCCTCTTGCTTCAAATGCAGATCATTTATTAGCTTCTTCAGCCATAATTGATTCCATATGCAAGTGTCCCTTTCAAGTATCTTAATACCCTCTTTGCAGTATCCTATTAATTTCACTTGCACAATAGAGAAATCTAGACAAAACACTTATAGTGTACATGATGTCTAGCCTAGTGGATGTGAGATACATGAGACACCTAAAAAAACTCTTGTACAACTTCTCATATGCAAGATCTTCTTCATCCATATTTTGAAGTTTTTCAATCTGATTCATTGGAGTGCTTACACTCTTTCATTCCTCCATATTGAACCTCTTCAAAATCTCCTTCATATGCTTCTACTGGTAGAGAAACATCTCATCCTAACCCTGCTTTATCTCTATTCCCAGAAAGTAATGTATCTCACCAAGATCAGTAAAAATCTTCTTCATATACTTCTTGTGGTAGAGAAACATCTCATCCTAACCTTGCTTGATCTCTATTCCCAGGAAGTAATGTATCTCACCAAGATCAGTCATCACAAATACCTCCATCATATCCTTCTTGAATGCTTCAATCTAACTTGCATCACTTCTTGTCACCAACATGTCATCTACATAGAGAGATACAATGACTAGATTTGATCCCGACTTCTTCACATAGAGAGTAGATTCACTCAGGCTCTTTACAAACCTTAAGTTCAGCAAATGCTCATCCATCCCAAACCCGGTCAACACACCACGACCGAATCTGGCATGTCACAGAGTGAAAACGATTCGAAGAAAACAGGTTACCGGTTTATTTTCGATGAAAACTCTTCGATTGCTTGTGTTTTGGGAAACCGATGTATGTACAGTGGAAAATGTTAAGTTGCTTTGAAATCATGTGAATTGTATTACCCGATGGTAGAGTTTAGAAAACTCGTTGCGTAGCTTAGTTTGAAAACTTTGATTATCAGGTTATTAACGCAAATCAAGTAATCACTTAGTCATATTTAAAACCAAATCCAAAGCATAATTTAAAGGCCTTGTTACAATCCCAAATAAAAACCAGAATCTAAAATAAAATACCCAAATCGAATGTCCATGTAAAATTGAAGCAACTATCGCATGGTCACCTCGAGTCCACCCAGCTCCTCAGCCGCGATCTACGAATCACCTGAAAAATGTTAAAGGAGAAGGTGAGTCACCAAGACTCAATGTGTAACCCTTCCCCGATTTAGTGCAACAACATACACAATTTATAACAAATTAACATGCACTAAACCATGCACCCAACCTAGCCATCCAAATACCTTTCTCTACCCCGTGTGGTACCAAACCCACTTTGGTGGTGCCAAAACCACCGGTGACTTAAAGTCACGAAATCCTGGTCATATTGTGGTGCCAAACCACTGGTGGTGCCAAACCACCGGTGACCGAAGTCACAAATCAAATGATGGGGCCAACCCATCGTGTGATACCAAATCACCGGCGTCAATCCCATAATGTGGCGTGGGGCCAACCCACCGTGGTGCTAAGCCACCGGGGACGAGACGCTATGAGGTGCCAAACCTCGGAGGTGCCAAACCTCCGGTGACCGTAGTCACAATGTGGTACCAAACCACCGTATTCGCCGACACGAATATCACTTCCCCCTCCACTCGTTTAACCCACATAAGTCAAGATATGCATAACAGAATTCATGCCAACATGTATTTAAATCGCATATACCAAATATGCCATGCTTTCCAAAAGCATCAAATAGTAAACTCATACGGACAGGGGCTTACCTGAATCATCGCTTATACCGTTATGGTATTAAATCCAAAGCTACATAAATCAGATTTAGCATACACAACATTTAGCACAGTTAATCAATCATAAAGTGTGTATGTACACACCTGTCACCAACGATAGCCCTAAATCCCCAAAGAGTCAATCGGCCACACTAGGTTCCTTGCCCCTACACGTCCTTTGAATATTAGCCACCACACACTATGTGTTTCTGCTTCCCTACAATCGGCCAACACCATACTTTTAAGACTAAAGCCATTCAGCTTAACCACAAAATCTCGAAGGATATGTCGCACAAAGGTAGCACCTGCAATGGCCTTTCCAAAGGCCTAATGTCACCTCGAGCGACTCAACTACCATTTCTGGTCGTACCGGACTATTGGGCCTAAAACCCGATTTCGGCCCATTCGGGCCCACACGCTCGTGTGGCCCACCTAACACAAATCTAGCCACGTATAGGAGATTCACCTAGTCTAGTTCACTATATACTACACCATCATACAATTTTATTCAATTGGGCCCACGGGCCCATTGGGCCCACTTTCGCCCATCGTCGTGGCCCACGACCTCAACCCACAAGAATACTCACGATGGCCTTAACTATCGTGTCGAAGCCCCACACACGCGTTCGCGACGCTCGTGGCTACTATTGCCGTGGACCGGCACTTTGGCATTTGCCGCTTCTACAACTAGAGTAGAGAGAGTTACTGCACTGATAGAGTCTCGGTGTGAAACCGCCGCTGCGACCACTCCTCGTGCCCAAACGCCCACCAAGGTATGTTAAATCTCCTCCTGGAATGCTCTTTATATAGCTATCTCTCCACCTTCCTTCTTTGTATCTTTCCGATGTGGGATCCTTCGTCGAGAGTTTAAATTCAATGAAACTCTTACCGTCCAATCATAAAATAAATACCCCCTTGCTTCTCATGAGATTCGAACCAGGCTCCTTGCAACATAATCCACACCGCTAACCACTTGGCCACAAGCTCCTCTTGTGTCTAAAGCCATGCGCAACTAAATATAAATCTAATGCCAAGTTCTAAAGTCCATTTAAAAAGAAAACCAAAATGCAAGAGCCAAGACTTGAACCTTGGACCTCCTTCCTTCCCTGTGCATCATCCCCTTGTTCCTTAAGTGGCGTCACTTTGCCACTACACCACACACTCCACTTGTGTCATTTTTCTCCACATTTTATTCTTAAGGCCTACCTGCCAACTTCCAGGGTTTTTTTCACCTAAAACCAAAATTTCCCTAGAGCCAAAGTTCGATCCCGGGACTTCATAGAAGCCTTCTAACCTTCCAAAATCACTTATCCAATAGGTCCAACTTGCATTTAAGCCGATCTCTTGTTCTCTAAAAATTTTAAATCAAGGCCCATTGGCCCAATCCTACTAGGCCCAATTTCGGGATGTTACATGAACCTTCTCTCTTTGACTTGGTGTAATGAAGCCCTCAGATTGCTTAACATAGATTTTTCCTCCAATACTCCATTCAAGAATGTTGACTTCACATCCAACTGATATACCCTCCAACCTTGTTGAGTTGACACAGCCAAAAACATTTTGATTGTGTCCATCCTTGCCACAAGAGCAAAAATTTTAGAAAAATCGACTCTTCAAACCTATGCATATCTCTTCACCACCAACTTGGCCTACTTGTTCTCTGAGCCATTAGGATTAAGTTTGGTCATAAAAACCCACTTCACTCCAATCACTTTTCACACAATCCATTTAATAACCTTTCTTAACGACCATTACACACATTCTATTTTAACACCTAATTTTAAAAGTTTGACTCCTTCGAATACGCTTTGCCAAGCCCAAAACCCTTTTACTTTACTTGCGATATAAAAAAGATTATGGTTTGGGTGATAGAGCCTTTTAATAACGTTTTCGCAAAGATAGTTTGGATTAATAACAACTCTCCAAATATGTTTAGCCACCAAGACTATGTTAAAAGTTTGAAACTCTATAAAAATCAAGACCTCCACCTCTCTTCGAGATGACTATATTTTGCCAACAAATCTAATGAATACCCTTTTTTTCGAATTGACTCCTTTCCACCAAAAAAATACTAAGAAAGGAATTCAGTTTGTCACAAAAGGATAATTGTTGGTATTTTATCAGAAAATAAAATTGAACAGATGAAGAAAACTGAACTGATGATTATTATTCAGCAAGATTCACAATTTATACCAAGTGAAAACAACAACCCACTAACAATATGTTCCTAAACTTAAGCATCAAACATAAATTCAAATAAAAAAACACCTAAAAATAGCAAACATTAAAAATAACAAACACTAACAATAGTAGTCCTAAACACACCAACGAACACTCCTCCTTGCTTTAGGAGTTGTAAACACCAAGTGTTGTTCCCAAAACTTCAAATTTGCTTACTGGGAGCGGCTTGGTGAAGATATCTACAACCTGCTCCTCTGTTTTGCAATGAACCAATATAATGTTTCCTTATTTTTATACTTCCCTCAAAAAGAAAAGCTTAATGTTCAAATGTTTAGTCTTCCTATGAAATAATGGATTGTGAGAAATTGCAATGGTAGCTTGATTATCAACGAAAATCTTTGTGCTTTCCTTCTATTCAAGGTTAAGATAACTTAATAATTTTCTCAACCATAAAGCTTCATTAACACCGACTGCTGCAGCAACAAATTCTACTTCAGCAGTGGATTGAGCTACAGTTTCTTGCTTCTTCGAGCTCCATGAGAAGACACTAGATCCAAAAGTAAAACAATAGCCTGATGTACTCCTCATGTCATCAATGGAACCTCCCCAATCACTATTAGAGAAGCCAACAAGCTTGAACTCCTTTTTTCTCGTGAATTTAACACCCAAATTACTCGTGCCTTTGATATAACGAACTACTCTCTTGGCAGCCCTGAGATGCAATTCACTAGCACAATGCATAAATCGTGACAAAATACTTACAACATTTAAAATATCAGAACGTGTTGCTATAAGATACATTAAGCAACCAATCAAACTTTTAAAATATCCCTCATCAATTTTATCAACTCCATCTTCTTTACAAAGCTTCTCCTTTTGATTCATAGGAGTACTTACTTTCTTGCATTCTTCAAGTTTGAATTTCTTCAAGATTTCCTTGGGATACTTCTTTTGGCAGATGAATACTTCATGCTCAGCTTGTTTAATTTCCATTCTAAGAAAAAAAGGACATCAATCCGAGATCTGTCATCTCAAAAACCTTCATCATTTCCTACTTGAATTCCCCAAGCAACCATGCATCATTTCCCATCAACAAGAGATCGTCAACGTAAAGAGAGACTATAAAAATATCATTATTCTAACGTTTGACATAAAGAGTGGTCTCGGACAGATTTTTTTCAAAATCCAAGCTCAGCAAATGATCATCTATCTTACTGTACCAAGCTCTTGGAGCTTATTTCAGCCAATAAAGAGCCTTCTTAAGAAGAAACACCTTATCTTCCTCTCCTTTCTTCACAAAAACTTCAGGCTACTTAACATAAATTTCTTTCTGCAAAGTGCCATTTAAAAAAGCTAATTTTACATCAAGCTGATACACTCTCCAATTCATTTAAGCAGCTACAGCAAGTAAAAGTCTTATGGTATCCAAACGAGCAACTGGTACGAAGGTGTCTGAATAGTCCACGCCAAAAACTTGTGCATAGCCTTTGACCACAAGTCTTGCTTTGTGCTTGTTGATTGAGCCATCAGCATTAAGCTTGGTTCTGTACACCCACTTGACTCTAATCACCTTCCTATCATGGGGTCGATCAACCAACTCTCATGTTTTGTTTTTCTCAATCATGGACAACTCCTCCTTCATTGTAGCCACCCATTTTATATCCTTCATTTGACAAAATCTGCAGGTTCACAGAGAGATATATTACATCTTGCATAAATGTTAGTGAGCAACCTAGTACCCTTTGTCGAAACCATTTATAATTTTTTTTAGAAAACGGGGATCGACTTTAAAAACAAAAATGGAGTCGCCACCAATCCCTTTTTGCTTAGGTGTGATCGGATCACCTTATAAAACTTTTTATTTCAAAACATTGATTTTGGCCTACGAAATTCAAGAAAACGGGTTCGGGGGTCGGTTACGTACGAGGAAGGATTAGCACCCTCGTAACGCCCAAAAATTGGTACCGGATTGATTAGTTATTGTCCTAATGTTGAAAATTCAAAAAGATTTAAAACATGATTTCTTTAAAAACTTGAACAATTTGAGTTGGAACTTGAGATTCCTTTATTCTGAAAGAATACAAACATCACATCCAGCACGTTAGGACATGATGTTTTAAACCCTCGTAACCAAAATCATCTCATGATTTACAAAATTCATTAAAAGGATATTTAGTTATTTAGTCAAACGGAAAATCGAAACCCAGCACATTAGGGCACCATTTCCCGAATTTCTAAACACAAAACATTGCCTTATTTAAGAAAAAATTTTGGATAAAATATGGTAATTAAAGGAGATAGATATTTTTAAACAAAGATTTGAAAAAAAGTAACATTAAGTTATTACAAAAAAGTGCAATTTACTAAAGTTACAGGTCATATTAACAATTAGCACTTGTCGAAACCATTTTTTTGTTTTTGGTAAAAACGAGGATCGACTTAAAAAACGAAAACGGGAGTCGCCACCAATCCCTTTTTACTTAGGTGGGATTAGATCACCTTATAAGATGTTTTATTTCAAAACATTGATTTTTGGTCCACAAAATACCAGAAAACAGGTTCGGGAGTCGGTTACGTACGAGGAAGGGTTAGCACCCTCGTAACGCCCAAAAATTGGTACCTAATTGATTAATTAATGTCCTTATGTCGAGAATTTGAAAAATATTTGGGAAAATGATTTCTTTAAAAATTTGAACAATTTGAGTTGAAATTGGAGATTCCTTTGTTCCGAAAGCATACAAACATCACATCCAGCACGTTAGGACATGATGTTTTAAATTTTCGTAACCAAAATCATCCCATGATTTACAAAATTCATTAAAAGGATATTTAGTTATTTGGACGAACGAAAAACCGAAACCCAGCACGTTAGGGCACAATTTCTCTAACTTCCAAACACAAAACATTGCCTTGTTTTCTGAAATTCTTATCCCGAGATAACAAATCGTCATATCCAGTGAGTTAGGACACGACAATTTTGAATTCTCGCAGATAAGTTCTTATTTAAAATTTATAGGTTTTAAAAAAGAGGATACTTGATATTTTAAGTTCTACGAGGAAAAATTAAAAACTAGTAAGTTAGGGTATAATTTCTCTCGAAGTCCCCAAATATCATATATCATTGTATTTAAAAGCCTTTAAATAAAATGCATAAATGTAATTAAATGTGTTTTATAAAACAAATGGTTTTAGAGTAGATATGGCAACATATATATTTAATAGCAATTTTACATAACTACAAATTATACTAACAATAAATAATAAAGAATAATATAACATGAATAAATAAATAAAGAATTATGTTAAGCATTGAATATACAGTATAAAAAGAATATAACAATTTCTAAAACTATTTAATATATAAAAACAATGTTTTAAATAAATAATAAAAAGTATATAAAAAGAAAAAATTATAACAAATACATTATTTAATAATTTAAAAAATATATAAATGATTATAAAAATAATTAGTAAATAGTATATAATAAAAAAACATATATATATATATATATAATACAATATACAAATTAAAAAATATAATATAATAAATAATATATAAACTCCTAAAATGATATATAAATTATATTAAACCAAATAATATATAATAATAATTAAATATATATAAAGATAATACATATAAAATATATATATATGAATTTTATACAAATAATAAGAATAATATAATATTTTAATATGATAAAATAATTAAAATGCTATATAAAATATAATATAACAATATGATATACAAAAATAAAATATGATATAATAACTAATAAAAATACAATATATGAATAACAGTGAGAAATATAAATAATAAATAATGATAATTTAATATATACATTATATAAAAATAATTAAAAAAATAAAAGCAAAATGAAAAAAATGGAAAAGGATTAAATTAAAATAATTAAAAAATTTAAAATACAAAAAAGGACGATATTGATATACGCGCCGAAAATGCAAGGACCAATTGGGCAATTATGCCTCATTTCCAAAATGGCGTCGTTCTGTTACCAGCCCTTAAATAGCCCAAGGGACTAAATTAAAATGTGAACAAACATTTAAGGCCAAATTAAAAAATAAAATAAAAATTAAATTAAACGGAATTAAAAATAATAAAAATGCGGGAGGACTAAAATAGCAATTAGACCATTTAAAAAAAACACGCGGATCCTACCCGGGTTTTCGGGTCAACGCGCGGATCCTCCTTAAAACGACGTCGTTTTGGCACTTATCAGTTTAAGCGAAAACGGCGTCATTTGTACGAGGCTATATAAGTCAGTTTCTTTAAAAAAAAAATCATTTTGACATTCATTTTTTTAAAAAAAAGAATCAGAGAGCCCCCCCAAATTCTCTCTGGTCTTCGGCCTGAGGTCAGGGATCCGGTGACGTGCCGTCCCACGCACCGTCGCACGCGCCGCCGCCAGAGGATGAAAACCTCAGTTTTCTCCGCGTAAATCAAAGGTAATCTTTTTATTACTATTTTTTTAAGAAAACTGTATTCATAAAAATGCATGGATCGAAAAATAAATAAAAAAATAACGAGAAAATCACCTCTGTAACAGAATAAAACAGAATAATATTCTTTGTATTTTGTGTGGATATATTTTCTCTCTTTGTATTCTCCTTTGTACAAGATTATTCTGGGGTTTTTATACCCGAAAAAACAAAGATGAAAAAAAAGGAAATATACAGATTTCGTTCGATTTGCTGTTGTGTTTTCCTTTTTTGCAGGTGACCGACGATAAGTCTGGCGGTGATATGGCGATTCGCGCAAACTGCGATGCGATTGGTGGGCGCGAGGAGCTGCTGGGTGCTACGGCGCGAGGGGCTGGACGAGGTTGCGGCGCCTAGGGTTTTCCAGAAACCCTAGGCTACTGAAGCTGGTTTAGTTTTTGGGCCCTTTTGGGCCGTGTAGATTTTGGGTTAGTGGGTTAGGTTTGGGTGGCTGAGGGGATTTTGTAATTTGGGCCAGGGTGTAGTTGATTTGGGTAGTCTGTTGTTGGGTTCTGGTAGTGTTAATTTGGGCTAAGGGTCTGGTCTGGATTTTGTAAAACATGGACTGTTTAAAAACATTGGTTTATTTTTTATTATTTATTTGTTTTTTTGGATTGTGTATGGGCCCGGGCAAAATGGGCCTCTTATAGCTGCCCCTCTTTGCTCATTATCGTGAAATGAGAATAGAACAAAGACAATAGAAGGTCCAATTTTGCCCGGTCTGGGCCGAGCCTCTACTTCTTGGTCCTCGTCTTCTTCAAATGGCTTCCAACTCCACTGCAATGGTATTGGAACTTCATCTTGATTTTAATAAGTCTGATGGCTTCAATCTGCTTCACTGTAACTTCAGGAAGGCAGAATCTGTTGTCTTTTAGCCTGCTCTTCTGTAAACTCAGAGAAGTGAGGTTGATGTTTTTGATTTGCTTCCTGCAACTTCAGGAATGCCAAATCTGCTATTTTAATCTGCTCCCTACAAACTCAGGGATGCCAGATTGGTATCTTCGATCTGCTTCCTGCAACTTCAGGAATGCCAGATCTGCTATTTTAATCTACTCCCTGCAAACTCAGGGATGCCAGACTAATGTCTTCGATCTGCTTCACTGCAATCTCAGGAATGCCAGATCTACAATCTTCAGTCTGCCCCACTACTATCTCGAGAGGACAAAATCTGAACTTTTCAGTCTGCTTCCTTAATATCTTAGGAAGACTTCAATCTTCAGTCTGCTCCACTACCATCTCGAGGGAACAAAATCTGAAATTTTTCAATTTGCTTCCTTACTATCTCAGGAAGACTTCAATCTTCAGTTTGCTCCACTACCATCTCGAGGGAACCAAAATATGAACTTTTCAATTTGCTTTCTTACTATCTCAGGAAGACTTTAATCTTGATTTGCTCCACTACCATCTCGAGGGAACAAAATCTGAACTTTTCAATTTGCTTCCTTACTATCTCAGGAAGACTTCAATCTTCAGTTTGCTCCACTACCATCTCGAGGGAACAAAATCTGAACTTTTCAATTTGCTTCCTTACTATATCAAGAAGACTTCAATCTTCAGTTTGCTCCACTACCATCTCGAGGGAACAAAATCTGAACTTTTCAATTTACTTTCTTACTATCTCAGGAAGACTTCAATCTTCAGTTTGCTCCACTACCATCTTGAGGGAACAAAATCTAAACTTTTCAATTTGCTTCCTTACTATCTCAGGAAGACTTCAATCTTCAGTTTGCTCCACTACCATCTCGAGGGAACAAAATCTAAACTTTTTAATTTGCTTCTTTACTATATCAGGAAGACTTCAATCTTCAGTTTGCTCCACTACCATCTCGAGGGAACAAAATCTGAACTTTTCAATTTGCTTCCTTACTATCTCAGGAAGACTTCAATCTTCAGTTTGCTCCACTACCATCTCGAGGGAACAAAATCTGAACCTTTCAATTTGCTTCCTTACTATCTCAGGAAGACTTCCATCTTCAGTCTACTCCACTACCATCTCGAGGGAGATAAGACTGATAGCTTAAATCTACTCTACTACTTCATGGAGATAAAATTCGTCGTTTGATCTTGTTCCACTACTGCTTAGGGTGACAAGATCTACAATCTTTGGCCTACCCCACTGCTGGTCAGGGAGATAGGACTTGTGGCTTAAATCTGTTCCACTACTGCTTAGGGAGACAAGATTTGCCGTTCGATCTTGTTCCACTACTGCTTAGGGTGACAAGATCTACAATCTTCGACTTATCCCACTGCTGGTTAGGGAGATAGGATTGGTGAATTCATCGATGTTGCTACACCATCCTCTGGGGACATGTCCTGTAGACTCGAATGTATTATGCTTATGTTTATGCCAAATGATTAGGATGCTATAATCGGAATGAATCTAATGCTCCTAACTAAATGTATGATGACATTTACATGAATGCATAACATCATGAGAATGATCTTTTTAAATGATTAGGATGCAATGATCGGAATGCATCAAATGCTCCTAACTAAATGTGTCTTGCATGATGAATGCAAAATTTCATGAGAATGATCCTTTTTAATATTTAAGGCGTCATTGCTCGTTGTTCATCAAGGTTCTATCACCATGCGCTACCCTGCTTTCTCGTTAAGCTGGTATCTTTGACAGAAAACCCAAAGAAACAATCATATTTCGTTCAGCAAGCCTGCCCCGCTGTAATTTCAGAGTCCCTTCCACTATACCTTTTAGGACATAAATTTTGTACCTCCCACTGCAACTTCAGGGGAATAACATTCCATCCAATCTGTTACCATTCAGAGGTAAAGAATTTGTATCATCAATTTGATCTGTTACACCATTCCCTGGGTATAATGACCTGATGTAGATGTCTTATCCAATAAAAATACGAAGAGATAATCACCCTTCACTGTTTCCAACCCTTAAGCTTGGTGAGTTCTAAACAATAGCCTGTTTCAGAGTCTCATATTATTTAGAAGTTTCAAGAGTAATATGCGAAACTCCTTTTATGAAAGTATTATTAGTCCAATAATCGTTATTTCAATATAAAATGCTTGAAAAAGATCATAATAATGGATGAGAAAGAAATTAATTAGGATCATAGCTCGAAACAAATAAGTTAATCAAAGATAACCAAAATAATAAAAGAAAATTGAATGGGGTGTATCTTGAAAAGAATAAAATAATCAAAGATAACAAATAAATAAAAAATGGGTAAGATAAAAGTTAGGTGCCCCAGATATCGCTGCCTGAGCTTCTCTGTTCGAACTTCTTGAGGACCACTTTAAACTCAATACGTGTTTAGAGGTTCCGGAGTACTTCGTCGATGCCCCAAGACGTAACATATTTCCTCATTGTTAATTCAAACATAGCAAGACTACTGTATGCCCCACTTTTTATCAAAATTTGAGCCGCCCTTTTCGGGTTTTCGGCTCAAAACCCCTTTGGTCTCAAAGCGCCCTTTGTGGATTTTCGCCTTGGCCTCTCCTCTTTTCTTTTTCTTTTTTTTTTCTTTTTTTTTGAATTAGATCTCAAGGCGCCCTTTACGGGTTTTCACCCTGGTCTTTCCTCTTTCTTGATTGATCCTGAATTCACCGGATTGGGCGAGTCTTTTAGCATCCATCTCGGTCAATATCAATGTTCCTCCAGAAAAGGCCTTCTTTACAACGTAAGGTCCTTCTCAATTTGGGATCTGCTTCTGAAATTCTTTTGTATAGGAAAGATCTTTTTTAACATTAGGTTCCCCCCGTGGAATTTTCTAGGATGAATCTCTTTGTCATGAACTTGCATCATCTAACTATGATGGATAGCTTTCAACCTTTTCTTCGATTAGGTTCGCTTCCATCCCATAAACCAATGGGTAAGATGTTACCCCAGCGAAGGTTCTAGCCGACGTTCGATAAGACAGAGGGTAAATGGTAGCTTCTTATGCCAATCTTTACAAGTCTTAGTCACCTTTCCTATTTTTTGTTGTTTTTTCTTCTTTTTTTTTTGTTTGACAACCTTTGCTGCACTGTGATATGCTGCCTGATCTTTGAACAAACTGTAAAATTTGACTTTGAACAGTTATGCATTATTAAACGTGATCCTTTTTGGGATTCTTTGCTGGCATCTGATCCTTTATTCTTTTTTTTTTTGAAATTTGATGACTGTCGACTTTGCAATATTAGCATATGAAGCTACTTCCACCATTTTAGTGAAGTAATCGATGACCACGACGATGAATCGATATTGACTAAAAGCTTTTGACGAGATTGGCCCCATCACATCCATGCCCCACATATGGAAAGTTTGTGAAGAAATGGAGAAGGCACATGAATCTTGTCTCCTTAAATACGACATAGCTGGTGCCATCCCCTTCTATGTAGATTAACAGTACCCAAACCTCATGATTGGCCTGGCTATTGTAGAACCATTATCTCATTCTCTAAACACCTTTATGGACCTTTTTTAATATTTTCCCAGGCGTGTCTTGATATGATCGTGCAAAAACATCTTTGAATTCTTGAAAATAACTTAATGATGTCTCGCATTATTTCTATGGTGAACTGGGCTTCGATCTTCACCCCTTTTCTAGGCTCATAATATCCGCTGACCCTTTGTGGAGTAAGGTCTATTTTTTATCTTGTTAAACCATTCTTAATAAATCAGAAGATAGCTTGCAATCTCTGTCATTTTCAAAGTCCTGAGATCCCCTAAACCCATATCTTATTCAAAAAGGGAGTCAGTAACAACGTCGCTCATGTCGTTGATATCTGGGTACCTAGGTACGAAGGCAAACAAATCCAAAGAATAAACAGTTCTAAGGATGATTATTTGTATGGTATGGTCATGAATAAAGAATGAAAGAATATGGTAAAAAAAAACAAAAGAATATACAGTATGAAGAATAAAAAAAATTGCTTAAAAAGATGCATTTTATTGAAATAAAAATTCTGGACATAAGCCTATTTCACAAAAGGATTCTCATTGTCTCTAGGCTTAAGGGAACAAGCACGTTCTAAATATTACTCTAGATTAATCTAAAAAATACAGGGATTCTTTCCACAGTTCCATTGTTTAAAATCTTCCCAAGTATGTAAGGACTTTGGAAACTTTTATTTCCCGATTCTCTCTTCGGATATGTCATTAATGCTTAGATTCCCAACATTCCCATCGGGTCCTTGATCTCCTTAATCAATCCTTTCACAAGGGCCCTGAGCTCGATGCATTCTTGAATCCCCTGCCCCTATCTGTCGTGGAACTCACAATGTTTACCCCTTTAATAGAAAGGTTGGGTAATGAATTTTCTGCACCAGAAGGATCATCAAATTTTACGACACTCAGTTTAATGAGTCTTTCGATTATCTTTTTAAAAGCGATGCAGTTCTCGATCGAATGTTCTGTGATTCCTCCATGGTATTCGCATTGGCCATTTACGTTGTACCATTTGGGGTATGGGGGCCGTATTGGCTCTATGTAAAAAGGGGATATGACATGTGCGTCAAACAGAATTCAGTACAACTCCCTATACGTGATTGGAATGGAAGAGAACTGAGGTTTCTCTGAGTTCGGTCTTGAATTGGGTTCTTGCCTTGGGGAGACCTGATGGCTGGTAGTTACCGTATTTGACTGACTTACTGTAATCGGCTCTGAATGGTTTTTGTTATACCTACCGGTACTATTCGCTTTCTTTTCCTTCTTCTTCAGGGCCTTTGAAGTCCATTCTCCCCTTTCCTTTGTTTCTACCTGAACAACCGGTTTGGCTTGATCATCATTCGGGTTAAAACCTGAACCCATCGGGAAGTTCAATAGGGACGAAGTATCAGTCTGACATTGGGATCGAATAATGACAGGTACCCCATGCGAATGCGTATCTGGTTGAGTCAGGACACCAATTGGGGAATAAAAAATGTCTTCATCATCATCCACACTGTTGATCACTGGGCTGTTCCTTTTTCCAAGTCCTCCGGCTAGTAACTGGGTTAGCTGGCCTATCATATTTCTTTGGAATTCTAACATTTGTTCTCGCATTTCTTGTTGAATCTTGGTCAATTGCCCCTGCATCTGTATTTGCATTTGCTCTATTCTCACCAACCTTTGTTCCATTTTTTCAGGTTAACTGAAATATTTTTTCTTAATTAGGGTCCTTTTGTAAAAGTCTAATGCAAATGATGCAATGTAATGCAAATGCATGAATGCAAAAAGGTATCGATTCAGATTCAACTTCATTTTAGAAAACCTTATTAGAAAATAAAATCCTTTACATAAAACGGACTACAAATATGCTTTCGCCCTAAGGCCTAAAGTTTTGATTTTCCCAAACAACAAGGCTAACTCTTGACCACGATCTGATTGTAGCTCATACTTCGTGCTCAATGTATTAGCCTGTACTGCCAAAGTCTGTAAGTGATCAACTACCTCTCGAATCTGAACTATTGCTTCACCTATGAGATAATCCCGATTTCTAACTTGATTATGAGAATGATAGAGCTCTTCCTTCCAATGCCCTTCTCTTGCTTCAAGATGCTTGATCCGGAGTTCTCAATTCTGCAATACCGATTCTAATTTTTCGATCTTGCCCTTCATTTCCTCAATCTTATTCAGACTTGACTTCAACTCAACCGCAAAATTACGGCTTCGATGGTGATGAAGAGACCATCCCAATTCAGCTACTCTAGCTTTTAATCCACTCTTTTCCTTTTGGCTTTCTGCTAAATTCTTTTCTAGGGCCTCGTTTCGCATCTGCATCTCTAGGAACTTCCTCTCCTAATGGTCAGCTTTGGCCTTTTCCTCTTGAACCTCCTGTTGCCACTGTTCACTCATCCCCGTGATATTCATTAGCTTCTTCACAAAAGTTGGGACATTAGCAGCCTTAGAATAAGCTTTGTCGACTTGGATCCTTGAACAGCGAAGCAAGGTTGTATATTCCTCCACCGTGAGTACTAAATCTACTTTCCCGAAAGTGAAACAGCTAGAAGCAGAGTTCCAAAACTAAGTCATAGCCCGGAGCAGATGTTTATCTGCCTTGATGTCGAACAAGTAGGGTAGATCACCATAATTACGATAGAACGGCTGCTTTGCCTCATCATCCCACTGGGTCCATATTCCCTTCAACTCCTGAAGCTCATTTTGCGTGACACTAATGCGAGCGAAATCCCGTAGTTCTGACACATACCCCTTAGCTAAGCTATCTTCTTTCTCTAATTGGCTTTGCTCTGACCATATACGAATGACTGCATTGTCCTCCACTTTATCAATGAATTCGTTCTCCATAACCAGCTTTCTAACTTCAAAAACTGACCGTGAATCGATACCTCTTTAAATATGAAATGATATGCACAAGAATGAAACACAACAAGTTAGTACCACATAATAAAATATAAAGCAAGTGAAATAAACGCACACCTATCAAGGTAACTACTAAAGTTTGGCATAGCTCTACCTAAGGTGGGTTCTTAGGGTTTACTATATGCGGTTTAGTTCTAAAGCTGAGGTACCTGAACCAGCAGATTCCTCGATCCTCACCCATTATAGGCTCATACGGACCGAGTTCGGTTTAGGGGAATACATTTCCTTATGGCCATGCGGAAGTGAAAACCTCACGAAGACATAGGTACGGATGTATCCTGAAAGCAGTCCACTAGCCCATGCGGAGGTGAAAACCTCACGAAGGCATAGTTTCTCACTCCCACTTAAAGGTGCAACCACAACGGTCATGCAATGCAATGTAGAGATATAAAAATAGAACCACATGCAATAAAAAGGATCATGGTTTTTCAAATCAGATTTTTAAATTTGGACAAAAGAACAAGAAATAATCAATTTTAAGGCTTGACTCTCTTATTGGTCCCCAGTGGAGTCGCCAAGCTGTCGAAACCATTTTTAAAGTTTTTATAAAAAAACGGGGATCGACTTTAAAACGAAAATGGAGTCGCCACCAATCCCTTTTTACTTAGGGGTGATTGGATCACCTTATAAAGCGTTTTATTTCAAAATGTTGATTTTGGTCCACGAAATACAAGAAAACAGGTTCGGGAGTCGGTTACGTACTAGGAAGGATTAGCACCCTCGTAACGCCCAAAAATTGGTACCTAATTGATTAATTAATGTCCTTATGTCGAGAATTTGAAAAGATTTGAAAACATGATTTCTTAAAAAAAATGAACGATTTGAGTTGGAATCGGAGTTTCTTTTGTTCCGAAAGCATACAAACATCACATCCAGCACGTTAGGATGTGATGTTTTAAACCCTCGTAACCAAAATCATCTCATGATTTACAAATTTCATTAAAAGGATATTTAGTTATTTGGACGAACAAAAAAAATCGAAACCCAGCGCGTTAGGGCACAATTTCTCGAACTTCCAAACACGAAACATTGCCTTATTTTCTGAAATCCTTATCTCGAGATAACAAAAAGTCATATCCAGTGAGTTAGGACACGACAATTTTGAATTCTCGGAAATAAGTTTTTATTTAAAAATTTTTAAAAAAAGAAAGTAACAAGTTCTTTGAACTCGAAGAGAAAAATCGAAGCCCAGTAAGTTAGGGTACGATTTCTTTCGAACCTTGGAACGCATTGCTTATTTCAAAATCAAATTTGTGATGCATCAAAGAAAATATAATATGATTGAAATAAAATGAAAAATAAATCATAATGCCAACATGCTCAATGGAATAAAAGTGTGGGTAATAATATGAATAATAATAATGAAGGCAAAAATAATAAAAAAAATATTAAGTAAAAATATAATAAATAAACAAATAAAATAAATAAAAGAAAAGAAAATAATAGCAAAAATAAAGCTAATATCAAATTAACAAATAGATAAATTGTAACACCCCAAACCTGGCCCATACACTACTATTGGATCTGGTATGTCACTAAGGAATTTTATAAAAATTGTCACACTTTGGAAAACGAGTATCATGTTTAATCATTTTAACCGAAAAGCCTTAGTAATTTTATATTCTGTATAAAATGTAAATTCAAATGATACCTTGGTGGATTAGGAAAAAAAAAAACTAAGTTGTTACATGCCTTAGCTAAATTTTAACATGAAATTTGAAAGTCTAATAATAAAAACCCAACATGAAACCCAAAATAAATATGAGTCTAGTGGCCCATGGCCTTATTACATTGAAACATAAAATCCTCTTAATAAAAAAAAATAATAAAACAACAGAATAATAAAAAGCCTTTTTGCTGGATCCAAATACTCTCTCGCATGGCCACCTTGCGCTCCCCTCCAGCCCGGTCCGATGCGCTAAGTGCTACATGAAAGATGTTAAATAATAGGGTGAGTCGCGAGACTCAGTGTGCAACCCTCATGCACCATTAGATTTGGGCCTTAGCCCCACGTGACGTAAGAATAACGATTTAGTATATAACAAAAATTATGCAAGCCCAACCCAAATCCTAGGTTTCCATCCGCTACACACCACCCTTACCGCGGTCACACCATTGGGGATTTCTACAATCAACCCCACCGCTACACACCACCGATGATGAGTCATGTTGCTCATCGTCGGATCATGGCCGTAGCCACTACACAGTCATGGCAAAAGCCACTACACAGTGTCGGCAAAAGCCGCTACAACAGAACACTTCCCCTTTCTTCAAACCCAACCCCATGCAATCACAGAAATCGGCATACTTATCACACATATCATCTTAACAGGAACATTCACTAAGGAATGATAGAGATCACTAACCTGGTGATTCGCTTTTACCCTCCTCGGGTTTCAACCGTTATGCCGGGATTTCGGCATTTTACAGAATATTTCAGATTAATAAACATATTTTTTTTAAACAGGCAATCTAAATGGTGTGGAAGTGTTACACACCTGGTTACGGTTAAGACGACACTCTCTACGTCGACACTATCAGAAACCGACACGACTGCTAACTGCCTACTATTCTGTTCATAAGCCGGTCCACAGCCTGGTAGCCAATCTCGAACCGCTGACACCGCTCGTTTCTTAAATTTAGGGATTGGGTTTACGGACCCAATCCTCTCCGTTGCCTGATCCATGTTTGATTCCATCAAAAGTCCTTGTCAGTACTACTATAATGAAATAGGGTTGTTAAACCATAACATTTGGTTAAGATTACTTATACGATAGCGAATCTAACGGAAATCTAAAGAGAACCCCTTACCTTGAAATCCCGGAATTAGAGACTAGCGATTTCTGGCTTTTAGATCTAGACGATCTACTTCAATTTTCGATGCGTCGCCCACAATAAAACATGAAAGGATTAAACCATTAGCTTTTCGACTTTTCCTTCCAAAAATAAAAAGAGAAAGAGAAGAGTAGAGGAAAATCGTCACTTACCCCACACAGAGAGTTTCGACAACTTCTAAAAGATTCTGGCTTTATGGAGAAATTGGCACAAGAGGAAAAGAGTGGAAACAGAAAGTGAAGTGAAAGGTTTTAGCTTTTAAGAAAAGTCCGAAGAAAAGATGAACAAGAAGAGACTTAGGCGTTTTTGGCTTTTAGAAGAAATTAGCGGAAGTTGCAGAGAAAGACTGAGAAATTCGGCACAGAGAATGAGAGAAAAGAATAGGGTTCAAATGCCAGAATTGAAGAGATACTATCCCTATTTAAAGAGAATTTCGGCACTCAAATATATACTAAAATAAATAAATAAATAAAATAAACCTACACTCCCTAATCGACTCAAACTTATCACCAATTAAATTCCTTTATTATCTCCAAAATTTATCCTCATCCTCATCCCAAAAATTCCTTTATTAGCCCAAAAATCCAATTTGAATTACATTCAAATTGCTTTCCCCATCTGACAAGAACCATTTTGGCGTTTTGGTCTACTTCAAATACCTTTCCCACGCCAAAGATGAAAATAGTATATTGTTGTGCACAAGGCAACTCGAAACCAAGACCTCCAAGCACCACCACACGCTACCATGCACCACTTTGCACCACAACCATTCTTGTGATATATTCCATTGTCAACTTATTTTAAAGCCTATTTTTCCAAATGATTGAATCATCAAAGAAATCTAAAAATATTTGCCAACACCCGGCTTGAACCTCCAACCTCTTGGATGATACACGCCTGCCCCCGCTGCGCCACCGGATTTCTTTGAGACATATTTCATCCCTAATTAATTATAAACCCTTACCTGCGCGCTCGGGTTTACTACAAAAAAAAATGCCAACATTTAGCGCATAGCGCGACTAGAACCCTGCACCTCCTCCTGCTCCTAACGCCTTTGCCACTGGGCCAGGCGTTTCTTTTTGTCGTGAATCAGCCCCAACTAATTATAAGGCCTACAATTTGGCCTTCATACTAACATATGCGAAATAAAAACAATTTTTTGCCAAGTCCAGGACTTGAACCTTTGACCACCAACTTATTCAGAACGCCCTAGGCCACCAGACCACCTACTTCCTTGTGTTATCTTCAACCCAAAAATATTTTAAAAGCCTTTTAACTAAAACACCAACCACTCTTAAGGGTAAAAATAAAATTTTTGCTAAATCCCTAGATCGAGCCTAGGACTTTTCCAACACTACCAACCCTTCCTAAATCACCTAAAAATTAAACTAAACATGCAATCATAATTTTTTTTAACCACACTTAATTCATTATTCTTATTCTTTTTTTTTTCCGATCGACAAAATCCATTCTCTTGACACACGAAACCCATTTATTCTAGGCCCAAATTTAGGATGTTACAATTCTACCCTCCTTAAAGAAATTTCGTCCTCGAAGTTTCCAACTAACTAGTAATCATACTACCTAAGTCTCACCACTATGCTTTCGCTGCGCGCACTCTAATTCTAAAGCCAAAATAAACACTTAGTATACTATGGTAGGGTATGCACCATCATTCGCATCTGGAGCGTCTCCGTCCCCTACCACGGCCACGCGGCGGTCGTCCTTGACCCATTGTACTCATTCTACCGATTCGCGTTTATCTGATTAGAAATTTTATGAATTATTAATTTCTTCCACTAATTAACCACGAACAGTCTTATGATCAGTAGTTTAAGAGTAGTTCTTTCGAATTCGAAATTACATCTACAAGTTTCAATCTTAAGTTTGTCTCCTAGTTCTAGGAAACTACGTACACTCAACAATCAACATACAGACAACATCCACGAACCCACCTTCAACACATAGAGTATTTTCGTCATTCCACTACCCAGGGGTATTTTCGTAATTCATCCTACAGGGTATTTTCGTAATTTTTCGAAATAGGGTTCCTTGGCGATTTCGTGAGAGAAGGGTATTTTGGTAATTTTGCAATCCGGGGGTATTTCGGTAATTTTACAATTCGAGGATATTTTGGTAATTTTACAAATCAGGGATATTTTGGTCATTTATAAATCAGGGGTAATTTAGTAGTTTTACAAAATAGAGTGGCTGGCCCCTTTCGGGTTTTAGTTATAGATTTTGGCATGACAATAAATCCTCGTGGCTAGGGTGAACAGTCACTACGCACCAGGTAGGATTCCAGCGAAGAGGAGGTGAGTCACTAGGACTGCTTAAGTACCAGGCTCTTCCGGATCCAATTTTAGACATGCGCATACCTATTGCCACACCCTAGTCTTGCGACTCGTTCACAGGTTTGTTTAGTGACATTAAGTCTTATGAGATGAAAGGAGTTGTTTCAGCTAAGCCTAGAGTCCATCAAGTTCTAATCTAGATAGTCGACGTCCCATAAGGCCCATCAAGCCCACATACTTATATACACATAGTGAGTCCAGAATACTTACAGCGGACTTTGGGCCGAGACGCAGTGCCATGCCAAGAGAACCATCCTGTATCATTTATAAGTATACATGTTTCAAAAACCATTTTTAGAAAACGTTTTGAGCCCAAAACCCCAAAGCCGAGTTTTGAACCGGGCTCTGATACTAATTTATAACACCCCAAACCCGATCCATACACTACTACCGGATCTGGTATGTCACTAAGGAATTTTATAAAAATTGTCACACTTTGGAAAACGAGTATCATGTTTAATCATTTTAACCGGAAAGCCTTAGTAATTTTATATTCTGTATAAAATGTAAATTCAAATGATACCTTGGTGGATTAGGAAAAAAAAAACTAAGTTGTTACATGCCTTAGCTAAATTTTAACATGAAATTTGAAAGTCTAATAATAAAAACCCAACATGAAACCCAAAATAAATATGAGTCTAGTGGCCCATGGCCTTATTACATTGAAACTTAAAATCCTCTTAATAAAAAATAATAATACTAATAAAATAACAGAATAATAAAAAGCCTTTTTGCTGGATCCAAATACTCTCTCGCATGGCCACCTTGCGCTCCCCTCCAGCCCGGTCCGATGCGCTAAGTGCTACCTGAAAGATGTTAAATAATAGGGTGAGTCGCGAGACTCAGTGTGCAACCCTCATGCACCATTAGATTTGGGCCTTAGCCCCACAGAACAGAATAACAGTTTAGTATATAACAAAAATTATGCAAGCCCAACCCAAATCCTAGGTTTCCATCCGCTACACACCACCCTTACTTGCCAGTCACACCATTGGGGATTTCTACAATCAACCCACACCGCTACACACCATCGATGACAGTCATGCTGCTCATCGTCAGATCATGGCCGTAGCCACTACAACAGGTCATGGCAAAAGCCACTACAACAGGTCACGACAAAAGCCGCTACAACAGAGCACTTCCCTTTTCTTCAAACCCAACCCCATGCAATCACAGAAATTGACATACTTATCACACATATCATCTTAACAGGAACATTCACTTAGGAATGACAGAGATCACTAACCTGGTGATTCGCTTTTACCCTCCTCGGGTTTCAACCGTTATGCCGAGATTTCGGCATTTTACAGAATATTTTAGATTAATAAACATATTTTTTTTAAACAGGCAATCTAAATGGTGTGGAAGTGTTACACACCTGGTTACGGTTAAGATGACACTCTCTATGTCGACACTATCAGAAATCGACACGACTGCTAACTGCCTACTATTCTGTTCAGAGGCCGGTCCACAGCCCGGTGGCCAATCTCAAACCGCTGACACCGCTCGTTTCTTAAATTTAGGGATTGGGTTTACGGACCCAATCCTCTCCGTTGCCTGATCCATGTTTGATTCCATCAAAAGTCCTTGTCAGAACTACTATAACGAAATAGGGTTGTTAAACCATAACATTTGGTTAAGATTACTTATACGATAGCGAATCTAACGAAAATCTAAAGAGAACCCCTTACCTTGAAATCCCAGAATTAGAGACTAGCAATTTTTGGCTTTTAGATCTAGACGATCTACTTCAATTTCTGATGCGTCGCCCACAATAAAACATGAAAGGATTAAACCATTAGCTTTTCGGCTTTGCCTTCCAAAAACTGAAAGAGAAAGAGAAGAGTAGAGGAAAATCGTCACTTACCCCACACTGAGAGTTTCGGCAACTTCTAAAAGATTCCGGCTTTATGGAGAAATCGGCACAAGAGGAAAATAGTGGAAACAGAAAGTGAAGTGAAAGGTTTCGGCTTTTAAGAAAAGTCCGAAGAAAAGATGAACAAGAAGAGACTTAGGCGTTTTCGGCTTTTAGAAGAAATTAGCGGAAGTTGCAGAGAAAGACTGAGAAATTCGGCACAGAGAATGAGAGAAAAGAATAGGGTTCAAATGCCAGAATTGAAGAGATACTATCCCTATTTAAAGAGAATTTCGGCACTCAAATATATACTAAAATAAATAAATAAATAAAATAAACCTACAATCCCTAATCGACTCAAACTTATCACCAATTAAATTCCTTTATTATCTCCAAAATTTATCCTCATCCTCATCCCAAAAATTCCTTTATTAGCCCAAAAATCCAATTTGAATTACATTCAAATTGCTTTCCCCGTACAGCAACCATCTTTTGGCGTTTTGGTCTACTTCAAATACCTTTCCCACGCCAGCAGCAAAATAGTATATTGTTGTGCACAAGGCAACTCGAAACCAAGACCTCCAAGCACCACCACACGCTACCAGCCACTGCACCACAACCATTCTTGTGATATATTCCATTGTCAACTTCTTTTAAAGCCTATTTTTCCAGCGACCGAATCATCAAAGAAATCTAAAAATATTTGCCAACACCCAGATTCGAACCTCCAACCTCTTCAGATGATACACGCCCCTTGCCACTGCGCCACCCGATTTCTTTAAGACATTTTTCATCCCTAATTAATTATAAACCCTTCTGTCGCGCTCCAAGTTTACTACAAAAAAAAAAAAAACGCCAACATTTAGCACATAGCGCGACTAGAACCCTGCACCTCCTCCTGCTCCTAACGCCTTTGCCACTGGGCCAGGCGTTTCTTTTTGTCGTGAATCAGCCCCAACTAATTATAAGGCCTACACTTTGGCCTTCATACTAACATATGCAAAATAAAAACAAATTTTTGCCAAGTCCAGGACCACCAACTTATTCAGAACGCCCTAGGCCACCAGACCACCTACTTCATTGTGTTATCTTCAACCCAAAAATATTTTAAAAGCCTTTTAACTAAAACACCAACCACTCTTAAGGGTAAAAACAAAATTTTTGCTAAATCCCTAGATCGAGCCTAAGACTTTTCCAACACTACCAACCCTTCCTAAATCACCTAAAAATTAAACTAAACATGCAATCATAATTTTTTTTAACCACACTTAATTCATTATTCTTATTATTTTTTTTTCCGATCGACAAAATCCATTCTCTCGACACACGAAACCCATTTATTCTAGGCCCAAATTCAGGATGTTACATAAATAATATATGCAATAAAATAATAATAATAGTAATATAAAAAATATTAATAATAAAATGGAAATATGTTAATAAATAAATAATAAAAAAAATAATATTTAGCAATTATAAAAATAAAAATAATAATGAAAATAATGATAAAAATAATAGCAAAAAAAATAGTATTAATAATAATAATGTAATGATATTAAAATTAATAGAAATAATAATATAAAAATAATAGTAGTAATACAATAAGTATATATTAATAATAATAAAAAATAATAATATCTTGAATTAGTAATAATAATATAAATAGTAAATAAAAATAATAATAAAAAGTAAAAAAAAATTAATAGTGAAAATAATAATAAACAAAAGAAATAAAAAAAAACGAAATTAAAAAAGAAACAATATTTAAACCCAAATTTTAAAAGAAATAAGGAATTAGGGCTCTGTTTGTAATGCACAAAAAGGGAAGGACTAAATAGGAAATAATCCCTATTACCCAAAACGGCGCCACTTATTATAAGACTAAAATAGAAAAGAAATAGAATTATGGGGCCAAATTAAAATTTTAAAAAAAATTATTTGTAATAAGCTTAAAAAGCGAAGGGACTGCGCACATAAATAGCCCACTCAAGGCAAAACACGCGGATCCTGAGGAAGCGGGTCGGATCTCGGGTTGGCTTCATGAAACGACGTCGTTTTGGCTTTAGGGATGGGCTCCAAAACGGCGTCGTTTAACAGGTATTTAAATACCACTTTCTTGCCCCAAAAATTTCATTTCAAACACTCCCTCAAAAAAAATAATAAAGCAGAAGCCTTAAAGGCTCCCTTCCACATGGCGGAGGCCGAGAACACGTCCAGGTTCCGCGATGGACCGCCGTCATGCGCGCCCCTCAAATGATCGGAAGGCGAAAAACTTCCTTTTCAATGCCGATCTAATTGGTAAACTTCTTTTCTTTATTTTCTTTTTAAAAAATATAATAAAAGAGTTGAAAGAATGAAATAAAAAAAGAACAGTACATAAAAAAAATAACCTCTGCTTGTGGGATTTTTATTGTATTTTTTGTATTCTCCTTGTATTTGTGTATAAATCTCTCTGTGTATTCGCGTCCCCCTTGTTACAGATTATTGTAGGGCTTTTATAGCCCCCAAAATAATAATAATAAAAAAAGGAAATATGCCTATTCTGTCCTATTTCCATATTTGCTGTCCTGTTTCTTTCCCTTTTTCCAGGTAGACGAGGCGGAGATCTAGGCGGTGGGGTGATCTGCGCGCTGATTGCGGCGCGACCGAAGGCTGGCGTGAGGCGCGAGGAAAGGGGCTGCTGCCAAGCAATTTGCGGACGCAGGAAACCCTAGGTTTCCACTGCGCCGCAAGTGTCCCGACAGCAGCCCCTTTCCTCGCGCCTCACGCCAGCCTTCGGTCGCGCCGCAATCAACGCGCAGATCACCCCACCGCCGAGATCTTCGCCTCGTCTACCTGCAAAAAGGAAAAGAAACAGGACAGCAAATATGGAAACAAGACAGAATAGGCATATTTCCTTTTTTTATTATTATTTTGGGGGCTATAAAAGCCCTACAATAATCTGTAACAAGGGGGACGCGAATACACAGAGAGATTTATACACAAATACAAGGAGAATACAAAAAATACAATAAAAAACCCACAAGCAGAGGTTATTTTTTTTATATACTGTTCTTTTTTTTTATTTCATTCTTTCAACTCTTTTATTATATTTTTTAAAAATAAAATAAAGAAAAGAAGTTTACCAATTAGATCGACGTTGAAAAGGAAGTTTCTGGCCTTCGGACCGCCGTCGGAGGCGGCACGTGTGGCGGCGCGTACGGCGGTCCATCACCGGAACCCTGGACCAGGTTCTGGCCTCCGGCCATCTGGCTTTATTTTTTTGTTTTTTTGAGGGAGTGTTTGAAATGGAATTTTTGGGGCAAGAAAGTGGTATTTAAATACCGGTTAAACGACGCCGTTTTGGAGCCCATCCCCAAAGCCAAAACAACGTCGTTTCATGAAGCCAACCCGAGATCCGACCCGCTTCCTCAGGATCCGCGTGTTTTGCCTTGAGTGGGCTATTTATGTGCGCAGTCCCTTCGCTTTTTAAGCTTATTACAAATATTTTTTTTTAAAATTTTAATTTGGCCCCATAATTCTATTTCTTTTCTATTTTAGTCTTATAATAAGCGGCGCCGTTTTGGGTAATAGGGATTATTTCCTATTTAGTCCTTCCCTTTTTGTGCGCATTACAGCAGGGCCCTAATTCCTTTACTTCTTTTAAAATTTGGGTTTAATTATTGTTTCTTTTTAATTTCGTCTTTTTTTATTTCTTTTGTTTATTATTATTTTCACTATTAATTTTTTTTTACTTTTTATTATTATTTTCATTTACTATTTATATTATTATTACTAATTCAGTATTATTATTTTTTATTATTATTAATATATTCTTATTGTATTACTACTATTATTTTTATATTATTATTTCTATTAATTTTAATATCTTTACATTTGTAACATCCCAAAGATGGGGCTATTTGGAATTAAATTATTTTTCTTATGTTGAACCACTGTGATATTATTTATGGAATAATAAAGGTTAATTAAGGGTCTTGAGTAGGCTCGGTTTAGTAGAAAATTTTTATTTGGAAGCTTTAAAGGTAGGGAGCCTTAGCGGGTAGGGGTTACAAGAATAAATAGAGGATTTAATGGCATAAAAATCAGCTTGGAAAAGTGGCAAAAGGAGGGCCACTTAGGAGCTACATGTGACGCCACAAGGGATAAGGGAGAGCCTTGGTTGAGTTACAAGATTCTCCTTTTGCTCTTTAAGTGGGACGGCAATAAGAGGGAGAGTTTTCTCTCTTTAATCTCTTTTTATTTATTTATTTAGATAATAAGATGATGGAAGATAAAGAGGGATAATATGAGTATTTTAAATTGTATTTTTATTTGATTAATTCTAAGGATAATAAGGATGTATTTTATTTATTAATTAGATATTATGGGATTAACACTAAAAGGATGGTAAGAGAGAATTTAGGCCTTGGAATAATTCAAATTATTTTGAATTGGTTTAAACAATTGGCCAAGAGGAATTGTAGGAGGTTAGCCGAAATTTGAACTCCTCATGAGAGGAGTGGGACGGCAAGTAGGAGGGGGTGCGAATGCCTATAAAAACCTCAACCTACCACCTTGTTTTCTTTTTAGCTATTAGTCGAAATTCCCAACCTCTTCCCTCCTTGTTTTCTTTTTTTTCTATTCTCTCAAGACCTTGGCCGAAACTCCTCCCATACTTCTTCTTCATTCCCTTTTTCCACTCAAAAGCAAGCCTTGATCAATAATGAAATCAACCTTAGCCGAACCTACTCCCTAGACATAACCGAATTGTCCTCCTCCATATTTTGAAGTCTTGGCCGAATATTAAAGCAAGGGTAAGTATGTCAAAACTCCTCTCCCATACCCCTTCTCTCTGTCGACTTGATTAAATGGAAAAGCCGAATTATTTGATGGCTAATCGGTGATGGAATCGATTCTGTTTAGGTCTTGGGATCTTAAGGTATCTGATCCAAGCCCAGTCCTGTCATGTGACTTTGGTAAGGATCTATATTTATTTACTATTCGTTTAAGCCAAAGGCTAATAACTCTAGTGATGGCCGAATGTAGGAGTGAAGCAGGAGTCGCATATCAAGTACCGAAGTGAGTACTCAAGGGGTGATAGGTAAGGTTTCGGGTTCACAAGGAACCCTTCTCAATTTGGTTTGGGCCGAATAGGCCATGGTACTAACCCATGTATGTGGCCGAACATAGGGACCAGTAGATCTAAGTGGCCGACATCTCTTTTCGGGATTTAGACGATTCAGTGGTGACAGGTGTGTACATACACACGTATAACTTGTTAATGTGCTGATTGTTGTGAATGCTATCTTGATATTATGTAGCATTGGATAATATACCATATCGGTATAGATGGTGATTCAGGTAAGTACCTGTTAATATGAATTTGTTATTCGATGCTTTTGGGAAGCATGATGTATTGATACATGAGATTTAAGTATGTGATGACATGAAACATATACATATGTGACTGATGTGGGATTGATGAGTGGAGGGGCGGTGATTAATCGTGCCGGCGAGCACCGAGTGTTTTAGTAACACCCGTGACTACGGTCACGAGAGGTTTGGTACCTCCAGAGGTTTGGTACCTCATAGCGACTCGTCCACGTGGTTAACACCACCGTAGGTTGGCCCCACTTGAGATATGGGATCGTCGCGGTGATTTGGTATCACACGATGGGTTGGCCCCATCAAGCGATTCGTGTCTCACGGACACGATGTTTTGGTAACACATCGTGACTATATGTCACCAGTGGTTTGGCACCACCAGTGGTTTGGTACCACAGCGGGGTAGACAGGTGGCGTTTGGTTGGCTAGGTTGGGGGTACATAATATTCTGCATATTAATTGTTATATGTTGTGTATGGAAATGTCTTTAAAACGGGGGAAGGGTTACATACTGAGTCTTGGTGACTCACCTTCTCCTTTAACATTTTTCAGGTGACTCGTAGATGGCGGTTGAGGAGCCGGTTGGACTCGAGGTGGCCATGCGGTGGATTTAAATTAAATGAACCTTAATTTTAGTTATGATAAATTTTATTTCCGGTTTTTAGTTTATTTGGATGTAATAAGGCCTCCTGATATTTTATTTTTTTGTTATTTTTCATATGTCGAATAATTGTTTTAGACTATGATTATCAATATTAAATTAAAGTCACATGTTTTCCCAAATTAACACGAAAATGTTTTCATCGTGCCATCGGGCACACTCGATATTTTATAATAACTTGGTTGAATTAATTTTAAATAAATTCTAAGTAAGGTTTAACGAAACAATCAATTGAAAAGGTTTTCGGCAACTAAGAATTTTTACTTTCCAAAAGTGTTTTCCAAAATATCTTCCACTGTAACAACTAGATTCGGCCATAGTGTTTGGGTAGGGTTTGGGTTGTTACAAAATTGGTATCGAGCCAGTTCAAAGCTGGTGTGGGGAGCCCAAGGCCCAAAAATGTTTTGGTAGGCCTTATGGAATGATTTTTGGTTTTTGAACAGCATGGCCCGAGTCTCAAACACACCGATCCGCCGGTAAGTACATCGAAACCTCTATGTGAATTATATTTCAGTAGAAGGGTAGGAAGCTTGGGCGTAGATAGACTTATATGAACTTGAACCCTAGGATTAGATTACTCAAACACATAAAGCAGAACATAAGACTTAAGGAACTAAACCAACCTATGACTTAGTCAATGAGCTAGGTGTGGTAACCCACAGACGCATGTCTAGGATTGGATTCGGAAGAGCACGGTATTTAAGCGATCCTCGTGACTCACCTCCTCTTCGCAGTATCCTGCAGTGCGTAGCTTCGGTTCACCCTAACTCGGAGGGCTCGGTGGTGTGGTAACCTCATGCGCATGTCTAGAAAGGTTCGGTGAGAGCTTGGTATTTAAGCGGTTCGCGTGACCCACCTCCTCTTCACTCGAATTCTGCCTGGTGCGTAGCTTTTGGTTCACTACGACCCGGAGAGGGCTCGGTCATAGGCTAAACACAATGATTAAAACCCGAAAAGGGAATTAGCCATGTTTTCGAAAAAGAATGAAACAACAAACCCTAATGTTTTCAAAACTTGTGCAATAACTTTTTTTCAAATCCGAGAACATTATTTTTACAATGTTTTTCTCGAAAAACTTGATTGTGGAAAATTACAGAAATGCCCTTAGGGGGTAAAATTACTAAAATGCCATCGGTTCATAAAATATCAGTTCAATGGTTTTGCTCAAAAATTTCAACTATTTTACAAATATTCAACAACTTAGCTTTGGAAATCATCAGCAAAATATTTTGGTTCTGGAAAATTACGAAAATACCCCTGTAGGAAAAAGACGAAAATACCCCTGGGTTAGAAATGGGCAGAAATGTCCGATGAGCGAATAGGTATGGAAGGTATTAAGGAATGGATGCATGAACTTCTTTGTGCGAACTAGGATAGGAAACTGAAACCTTGGTTGCTCGAAAGAATCTCTGATTAAAACTCTATCCATAAAATTTCTTCGTGAATAAGGAAGTGGAACAAATGCTAACGCATAAAATTTTTCTTAATCAGATTAAAAGCGCGGTAGATAGAATGAGTTCTAGAGGACGTGGACGCCGTGGACGCGGTAGGGGTAGGATGACGATGTCTGAACCCGTCAGGTCGGGACAAGGTTTTGAAAATGAGGTACCACCGCCACCACCACCTCCTACTTTTAGAGCTGAGGAGCAGGATCAGACCGGTGGTGAGGCGGTATCGCAAGCTATTTTGCGAGTCTTGGAGATGGTGGCTGGGGCTGGTGGAAATTTGGGAGCTCGAAAATCTGTCCCCGAGCGTCTCCGATCTAACGGAGCGGAGGTATTCCGGGGTGTGTCGAGGAGTGGCAGTCAGCGGCGAATCATGGCTAGAGTCAACCGAAAGGATCATGGATGATCTTGGACTGACCGAGGAAGAAAAGTTGAAAGGGGCGTGTGTCGCTTCTAAAGGATGAAGCGTATCGGTGGTGGCTTACGGTTCGAGGCAGGGCTACAGACGAGATGATCGACTTGGGAGTATTTCAAAACCACCTATTAGAAGAAGTATGTGGGCACCGGCTACACCGACGCTGCAGAGAAAGGCTTTTTAGGATTAGTGCAAGGAACTAAGTCGGTGGTCGGAGTATGAGGCGGAGTTTTTAAGGTGAGTAGGTATGCGAGAGGCATCGTGTCTCATGAACATGATCGCGTGTTCGCTTTGAGGACGGACTCGAGATGATTTGAGGTTCTTGATTGCCCATGCAGCAGAGTTCGTGAGTTCTCATCTCTAGTGGAAAAGGCTAAGGTAGTGAAGGGATCAAGGAGGTTGTGAGGCAAAGTTATAGTAAGAATAATCGAGGAAGAGAGGATTTGGGTCATTTGGATCAAGCGGTAGTGTTCAGAAAAAGGCTAGGCCAAGTGGGCCAAATCGGCGGCAAGGCCCACGACTACTAATCGAGGCCGACTCAGTGTAACCGCTATGGAAAGACCCATTGGGGAGGTTGTTGGACCGGTGATAGAGGATGTTTTGAGTGTGGGTCTTTGGAGCATCGTGTCGAGATTGTCCCGGAAACTAGCTAAGAATCGGCCAGAGGCGTAATCGCACTCGGGATAGAAATGTGGGACCACAGAGGGTCGTGGTAATGGCAGAGGAAACAACGGTCCTAACCGAGGTCATGGAACTTCGGGCGAGGTTCAGCAACACGAGAGGCTAGGCGGCACCGGCTTAGTTTCTGCAGCGAGGCGTCGCGAGGAGGTGACGCACCGGATGTCATAACCGGTATGTTTTTAATTTCGATCTTCCTTATGTTGCATTAATTGATGTGGGTTCGGACGCACTCGCACATTGCTAGTAGTGTGGTAGGAACTATGGACCTAAACTCAAAGCGCTTCTAGGAGATGACTCGTAGTTAGCCCTTTAGGTCACTCTGTAGTGGTAGACAAACTTTATAGAGGCGTACCCTAGAACTTCAAGGGTAGTATTTGTGGTCGATCGATGGAACTACCGGTTGGGGAGTTCGATTTAATCCTTGGAATGGGTGGTTTGGTTAAGTATCAAGTGAATTTGGATTGCGCGGCTAAGCGCATGGTTCTTAAGACAGTGAAGGTGATGAAGTGGTTATGATAGGGGATAGAAGGAATTACCTATCCAATGTAGTGTATGCGCCTTGAAGGTGAAAAGATGGTCAAGAAGGGTTGTGAGGCGTATTTGGTTCGAATCTCGTGCTTTGGAAGCTAAGGGGTCGATGAGTTGGAAAGGTCCGAACGGTTGGGGAATTTCTTTGATGTGTTCCCGGAAGAGCTCCGGTCCGCTCCAGATCGGGAAGTCGAATTCGGTATAGACTTGCTACCGAGGCGGCACTGTGTCTATAGCACCATACCGAATGGAACCAAAGGAATTGGTGGAGCTAAAGGCTCAAATTCAGGAGCTCTTGGATAGAGGGTTTATTCGACCAAGTATATCTCCGTGGGGAGCACTGTGTTGTTTGTCAAGAAGAAGGGCGGTTCTATGCGGATGTGCATCGACTACCGTCGATTAAACAAGTTAACGATCAAAAACAAGTACCCGTTGCCTCGGATCGATGACTTGTTTGACCAATGAAGGGTGCGTCGGTATTCTCAAAGATTGACCTTAGGTCGAGTTATCATCAATTAAGGGTGAAGGAGGGTGATGTTCACAAGGCGGCATTCGAACTCGGTATGGGCATTACGAGTTCTTGGTGATGCCATTCGGGTTGACCAATGCAATGCGCCGGCATTTATGGACTTAATGAATAGGGTATTTCAACGAAGACTTGGACCAATTCGTCGTGGTGTTCATCGGCGACATATTGGTTTACTCAAGGGCGGAGGAGGAGCATGACAAGCATTTGCGAGTAGTCCTACAAGTGTTGAGGAAAAGCGGTTATACGCCAAATTCAGTAAGTGCGAATTTTGGCTTAGGGAGGTGGCTTTCTTAGGTCATGTAGTATCACCTGAAGGAATTAGAGTAGACCCTCGCAAGATTGAAGCGGTATTGGATTGGAAACCACCTAGGTCGGTGGGTGAAATACGAAGTTTTTAGGTTTAGCGGGGGTACTATCAGAGATTCGTGGAAGGATTCTCTCTAATAGCAGCGCACAATTAACTAAGTTACTAAGGAAAGGTGTTCCATTTGTATGGACGGAGAAGCAAAGCAAGGAAGCTTTGATAAGCTAAGGAAAATTTTGTGGAAGCTCGGTTTTGGTACGACTGAAGCGGAAAGTTATTCACGAGTCTATTGTGATGCATCTCACACTGGTTTGGGATGTGTGTTGATGATGCAGATGGGAAGGTAGTAGCCTATGCATCCCGTCGATTAAGACCACATGAGGTTAACTACCCAACGCACGACTTGGAGTTAGCGGCGATGCGTCTTTGCTCACGAAGATATGGAGACATTACCGTATGGGGAGAAGTCGATAGTCTACACGGATCACAAAAGCTTGAGGTATCTTCGACTCGGAAGGATCGAATCGAGGCAACCGGTGGATTGAACTACTAAAGGACTACGATTGTTCAATCGAGTACCATCCGGGTAAGGCTAATGTGGTAGTGACGCGTTGGCCGGAAGGTTGTGACGGACTTAAGAGCAATGTTCGCTCGGTTGAGTCTATATGATGATGGGAGTCCTTTGGCGGAACTCCGAGTTAAGCCAACATGGATTGAGAGATTAAGGAAAAGCGGTTAGTGGATGAAGGCTTGAACGCTAAGAGGGTACAAGTTCGGGATGGTGGTTTGGAAGGGTACAGTGTCTGTCTAGTGATGGAGTGCTATGTTTTCAAGGGCGAGCATGCATGCAGAAGGATGAAGAGTTGAGGCGGAAAATTCTCCATGATGCACATAGCAGCCCATATGCTATGCATCCGGGAGGAAGCAAGATGTATGGAGATTTGCGAAAAACAGATTCGGTGGTGGGGTTGAAGCGTGAGATAAGCGAGTTCGTAGGAAAGTGTCCGACATGCCAGCGAGTTAAGGTGAACATCGATTACCATCGGGACTACTTCAACCGGTAAAGATTCCTCAATGGAAATGGGAGAGGATCACCATGGATTTTCGTTAGTGGGCTACCCCTTACGCCCAACAAGAAGGATGCGTTTGGGTAATTGTGGATCGCTTTGACTAAATTAGCTCACTTCATGCCGGTGAGAATGGATTACTCACTCCGAAGCTAGCGAAGTTGTATGTGGGTGAAATAGTGAGGTTGCATGGTGTGCCGATGATCGATTATCTCGGATAGGGATCCCGATTCACGTCAAGGTTACGAAAGCGTTGCATCAAGCTTTGGGTACACGGTTAGATTTCGATCTGGCTTTCCATCCACGATCGACGGACGATCGGAAAGGGTGATGAGATCTTAGAAGACATGTTAAGAGGTTGTGTCTTGGATTTTAGTGGTAGTTGGGAAGAGTACCTACCATTAGCGGAATTCGCTTATAACAATAGTTATCAAGCGAGTATTCAGATGGCTCCATATGAAGCCCTATATGGACGAAAATGCCGTACTCCTACATGTTGGACGGAGTTGGGGGAACGACAAGTTCAGGTCCAGAATTGGTATGAGGATCGAAGACAAAGTCAAGGTGATTCGGTCTCGTCTCAAGGAAGCATCGAGATAGGCGAAGTCTTATGCCGATCTCAAACGCAAGGAAATGGAGTATCTTTGTGGGAGACAAGGTCTTTACGAAAGTGTCGCCTTGGAAAAAGGTGTTGAGATTTGGACGAAAGGGAAGCTAAGCCCAAGGTTCATCGGGCCATATCTGATTATAAAGTTTAGTAGGACCGGTAGCTTATCGCCTAGAGTGCCGTGTGTAGAATCGAATCGATCCATGGCGTATTTCATGTATCAATCTTTGAGGCAGTATCGGTCGAGATCCTTCGCACGTTGTGCGTGAGAGAGCGAGATTGAGGTGAACTCGGATTTATCTTTTGAAGAAGAACCGGTTCGAGATCTTAGATCGAGATGTGAAGGTTCTACGAAGAAAGTCGTGCCCTTAGTGAAAGTGCTTTGGCGGAACCATGGTGTGGAAGAAGCTACGTGGGAATCGAGGATGTAATCTGGCGACAATACCCCCATCTGTTTTA
Source organism: Gossypium sturtianum (assembly GCA_025698515.1). Classification (NCBI taxonomy): domain Eukaryota; kingdom Viridiplantae; phylum Streptophyta; class Magnoliopsida; order Malvales; family Malvaceae; genus Gossypium; species Gossypium sturtianum. Next base: position 21,583,991 of record CM046949.1, read on the forward strand.
GCTAGGTAATTTCGAGGACGAAATTTATTTTAAGGGGGGTAGAACTGTAACATCCCAAAGATGGGGCTATTTGGAATTAAATTATTTTTATTATGTTGAACCACTGTGATATTATTTATGGAATAATAAAGGTTAATTAAGGGTCTTGAGTAGGCTCGGTTTAGTAGAAAATTTTTATTTGGAAGAAGCTTTAAGGTAGGGAGCCTTAGCGGGTAGGGGTTACAAGAATAAATAGAGGATTTAATGGCATAAAAATCAGCTTGGAAAAAGTGGCAAAAGGAGGGCCACTTAGGAGCTACATGTGACGCCACAAGGGATAAGGGAGAGCCTTGGTTCGAGTCACAAGATTCTCCCTTTTTGCTCTTTAAGTGGGACGGCAATAAGAGGAGAGTTTTTCTCTCTTTAATCTCTTTTTATTTATTTATTTAGATAATAAGATGATGGAAGATAAAGAGGGATAATATGAGTATTTTAAATTGTATTTTTATTTGATTAATTCTAAGGATAATAAGGATGTATTTTATTTATTAATTAGATATTATGGGATTAACACTAAAAGGATGGTAAGAGAGAATTTAGGCCTTGGAATAATTCAAATTATTTTGAATTGGTTTAAACAATTGGCCAAGAGGAATTGTAGGAGGTTAGTTGAAATTTGAACTCCTCATGAGAGGAGTGGACTGCAAGCAAGTAGGAGGGGGTGCCGAATGCCTATAAAAACCTCAACCTACCACCTTGTTTTCTTTTTAGCTATTAGTGAAATTCCCAACCTCTTCCCTCCTTGTTTTCTTTTTTTCTATTCTCTCAAGACCTTGGCGAAACTCCTCCCATACTTCTTCTTCATTCCCTTTTTCCACTCAAAAGCAAGCCTTGATCAATAATGAAATCAACCTTAGCCGAACCTACTCCCTAGACATAACCTAATTGTCCTCCTCCATATTTTGAAGTCTTGGCCGAATATTAAAGCAAGGGTAAGTATGTGAAACTCCTCTCCCATACCCCTTCTCTCTGTCGACTTGATTAAATGGAAAAGCCGAATTATTTTGAGTGGCTAATCGGTGATGGAATCGATTCTATTTAGGTTGGGATCTTAAGGTATACGATCCAAGCCAGTCCCCATCAAGTGACTTTGGTAAGGATCTATATTTATTTACTATTCATTTAAGCCAAAGGCTAATAACTCTAGTGATGGCCGAATGTAGGAGTGAAGCAGAGTCGCATATCAAGAAACCGAAGTGAGTACTCAAGGGGTGATAGGTAAGGTTTCGGGTTCACAAGGAACCCTTCTCAATTTGGTTTGGACCGAATAGGCCATGGTGCTTGACCCATGTATGTGGCGAACATAGGGACCAGTAGATCTAGGTGGCCGACATCTCTTTTCGGATTTAGACGATTCGGTGGTGACAGTGTGTGTACATACACACGTATAACTTGTTAATGTGTTGATTGTTGTGAATGCTATCTTGATATTATGTAGCATTGGATAATATACCATATCGGTATAGATGGTGATTGAGTAAGTACTGTTAATATGAATTTGTTATTCGATGCTTTTGGGAAGCATGATGTATTGATACATGAGATTTAAGTATGTGATGACATGAAACATATACATATGTGACTGATGTGGGATTAATGAGTGGAGGGGGTATTAATAATCGTGAAAGCGGGCACCAGTGTTTTGGTAACACCGTGACTACGGTCACGAGAGGTTTGGTACCTCCGGAGGTTTGGTACCTCATAGCGACTCGTCCTCGTGGTTAACACCACCGTGGGTTGGCCCCACTTGAGATATGGGATCGTGCGCGGTGATTTGGTATCACACGCGATGGGTTGGCCCCATCAAGCGATTTCGTGTCTCACGGACACAGTGTTTTGGTAACACATCGTGACTATATGTCACCAGTGGTTTGGCACCACCGGTGGTTTGGTACCACAATGGGTAGACAGTGGCGTTTGGTTGGCTAGGTTGGGGTACATAATATTCTCGCATATTAATTGTTATATGTTGTGTATGGAAATGTCTTTAAAACGGGGAAGGGTTACATATCGAGTCTTGGTGACTCACCTTCTCCTTTAACATTTTCAGGTGACTCGTAGATGGCGGTTGAGGAGCCGGTTGGACTCGAGGTGGCCATGCGGTGGATTTAAATTAAATGAACCTTAATTTTAGTTATGATAAATTTTATTTCCGGTTTTAGTTTATTTGGATGTAATAAGGCCTCCGATATTTTATTTTTTTGTTATTTTTCATATGTCGAATAATTGTTTTAGACTATGATTATCAATATTAAATTAAAGTCACATGTTTTCCCAAATTAACACGAAAATGTTTTCATCGTGCCATCGGGCACACTCGATATTTTATAATAACTTGGTTGAATTAATTTTAAATAAATTCTAAGTAAGGTTTAACGAAACAATCAATTGAAAAGGTTTTCGGCAACTAAGAATTTTTACTTTCCAAAAGTGTTTTCCAAAATATCTTCCACTGTAACAACTAGATTCGGCCATAGTGTTTGGGCCGGGTTTGGGTTGTTACAACATTATTATTATTAATACTATTTTTATTTTTGCTATTATTTTTATCATTATTTTCATTATTATTTTTATTTTTATAATTGCTAAATATTATTTTTATTATTATTTATTTATTAACATATTTCCATTTTATTATTAATATTTTTTATATTACTATTATTATTATTATTTTATTGTATATATTATTTATCTATTTGTTAATTTGATATTAGCTTTATTTTTGTTATTATTTTCTTTTCTTTTATTTATTTTATTTGTTTATTTATTTATTATATTTTTACTTAATATTTTTTTATTATTTTTGCCTTCATTATTATTATTCATATTATTACCCACACTTTTATTCCATTGAGCATGTTGGCATTATGATTTATTTTTCATTTTATTTCAATCATATTATATTTTCTTTGATGCATCACAAATTTGGTTTTGAAATAAGCAATGCTATCTAAGGTTCGAAAGAAATCATACCCTAACTTACTGGGCTTCGATTTTTCTCTTCGAGTTCAAAGAACTTGTTACTTTCTTTTTTAGAAATTTTTTAAATAAAAACTTATTTCCGAGAATTCAAAATTGTCGTGTCCTAACTCACTGGATATGACTTTTTGTTATCTCGAGATAAGGATTTCAGAAAACAAGGCAATGTTTCATGTTTGGAAGTTCGAGAAATTGTGCCCTAATGCGCTGGGTTTCGGTTTTTTTTGTTCGTCCAAATAACTAAATATCCTTTTAATGAAATTTGTAAATCATGAGATGATTTTGGTTACGAGGGTTTAAAACATCACATCCTAACGTGCTGGATGTGATGTTTGTATGCTTTCGGAACAAAAGAAACTCCAATTCCAACTCAAATCGTTCATTTTTTTTAAGAAATCATGTTTTCAAATCTTTTTAAATTCTCGACATAAGGACATTAATTAATCAATTAGGTACCAATTTTTGGGTGTTACGAGGGTGCTAATCCTTCCTCGTACGTAACTGACTCCCGAACCCGTTTTCTTGTATTTCGTGGACCAAAATAACATTTTGAAATAAAACGCTTTATAAGGTGATCCAATCACACCTAAGTAAAAAGGGATTGGTGGCAACTCTATTTTCGTTTTAAAGTCGATCCCCGTTTTTTTTATAAAAACTTTAAAAATGGTTTTGACAGCACTAACATAACCAATTAAGTAAAAGAATGACAAGCAATAATAATAATTCAAAAGATCTATGCGAAAGATAAAAAAACTAAGAAATGAATACGAAACTTTACATATAAGATCAAATATAAAAGTAAAATAACAATATAAGATAAATGATATAAGCAAAACAATAAAGGGATATTATAACAATTTTTTTTTAAAAAAACAATAGAATAAAAAAATAAAAAAACGATATGACAAAATCTAAAATAGTTAATATATACATAATAAAATATATATATTTTAAATAAATAATATTAAAACTTTGAATAAAAATGTATAAGGGATAACTTATAATAAGTATATAATATACCATTTAAAAATAGATAATATACATATTATAAATAAACAATATATGGAAAATTTTGCCTTAATAATAAAACAATTTAGATGACGTACAACATACAAATTTTCAAATAATACATAATATGATTAAAGTTAAATAATATATAATAAATAGATAATATATAACAAATAAAAATAATAATATATATGATAAAACAATTCAACGTAAATAGGGAAAAGCAAAAAAGAAAAAACAAGTTTAAAATAATTAAAATAAATGAATAAATAATGATTAAGCAATTAAATGGATAAATAAAAAAAGTTAAAAAAAACGCATAAGTCAACCTAACTCCCGCAATATGTGGACTCAACGAAATTCCTCCACCAAAATCTAACTCGAACGGAAGCAACTCAAAAAGAAACGAAGATGAGCGAAGAACAAAATAGGAACAAGCTACAGAAAATAAAAAACGTAAAAGAGAGATAAATTTGAGTGAATGCTCTCAAGAATTTTTTATTACTCAAAATTCCAGTCCCTTACAATGAAGGGAGAGGCCTCTATTTATAGTTGAGCCTCCCCAAATCCAACGGTACAGATCAATTACATCAACGGCTAAGATTAAAAGGTATCTACAAATTAAATCTCTAAGATTACAAAATCATATCTTCTAAGATTGCATACCATATCTTCTATGATTACATATCATATCTAAGATTTGCATATCATATCTAAGATTGCATATTATATTTTTAAGATTGCATATCATATCTAAGATTTGCATATCATATCTAAGATTGCATATCCTTGAAGATTGTGTTTCCATATACGTCAAGCTTGTAGATGGACCTTCAATCTTTTCAAGTAATGGGCCATTCTGATCGGGCCAAATGATATATTTTGGACTGGACTTGGACTTTGTTTTATTATTTTGGGTTTATTATTTTTTTTGTATGGGCCGGGCTAAATTGGCCTATTATTTTGCCCTCTTTGCTCATTGTCGTATAACGAGAATGGAGCAAAGACTATAAAAGGACCAATTTTGCCCGGTCTTGCCGAGCCTTAACTTCTTGATCCTCATCTTCTTCCATTAGTCTCTAACCCAACTATAACTTCAAGGAGATTGAATCTATAGCTTTAATCTTATTCTACTGCAACTTCAGGGAGATAAGACCTGCTCTTGTAGATTTAATCCATCCCACTGTAACTTAAGGAAAGTGAGACTAGTATCTTTGATCTTGCTTCATTGCAATATTCTGGAAGATAAGATCTGCTATTTTCAGTCTGCTCCGCTGCAAACTCAAGAAGGTAAGATAATATCTTCGATCTGCTTCCTGCAACTTCAGGAAGATAAGATCTGCTGTCATCAGTCTGCTCCGCTACAACTTTAGGGTGGCAGGCTAATATCTTCAATCTGCTTCCTACAACTTTAGGAAGATAAGATCTGCTGTTTTCAGTCTGCTCTGCTGCAAACTTAGGGAGGCAAGCTAATATCTTCGATCTACTTCTTACAACTTCAGAAAGATAAGATCTGCTTGTCATCGATGCGCTTTGCTTTGCAACTCGTGGAGGCAAAGCTAATATCTTTGATCTCGCTTCGCAACTTTAGGAAGATAAGATCTGCTGTCTTGATCACTCGCTGCTACAACTTCTTGGGGGAGGCAGGCTAATATCTTTGATCCGCTTCGCAACTTTAGGAAGATAAGATCTGCATTCTCTTGACCGCTCTCTGCGCAACTTGTGGAGGTAGGCTAATATCTTCGATCCGCTTCTGCAACTTCAAGAAGATAAGATCTCATTGTCTTGATGCCGCTCATTGCAACTTCGTGGGAGGCGAGCTAATATCTTCAATCTACTTCCTGCAACTTTAGGAAGATAAGATCTCGATGTCTTGATGCCGCTCATTGCAACTTCAGGAGGCAAAGCTAATATCTTCAATCGCTTCCTCGCAACCGAGGAAGATAAGATCTCTTGCCTTCTTCACCGCTCCGTTGCAACTTCGTGGAGGCGAGCTAATATCTTCGATCCGCTTCCTCGCAACTTCGGAAGATAAGATCTGCTTTGTCTTGATCCGCTTCCACCGCAAACTTAGGGATGCAAGATCGATGTTTTCGATCCGCTTCACCGCAACCTCGGAAGGCGGATCTGCTATCTTTTAGCTCGCTCCATCGCAAACTCGGGAGACAATGCGATGTCTTCGACCGCTTCACCGCAACCTCGGGAAGGCTAGATCTGCTATTTTAGTCTCGCTCCATCGCAAACTCGGGGATGCCGATCGATGTTTTAGATCCGCTTCACTGCAACCTCAGGAAGGCAGGATCTGCTATCTTTTAGCCTGCTCCATTGCAAACTCAGGGATGTCAGACTGATGTTTTCGATCCGCTTCACTGCAACCTCAGGAAGGCAGGATCTGCTATCTTTTAGCTCGCTTCCATTGTAAACTCGGGGAGACAAGGGTGATGTCTTCGATCCGCTTCATCGCAACCTCGGGAAGGCGGATCACGCTATTTTAGTTCGCTCCATTGCAACCAGGAGGTCGGTGAGCGTCAATCTACCCTACTACATTGTCCTATAGAAGACATGACCTGTAGAATGGGTATATGCTTATGCCGAATGATTAGGATGCCCTCATCGAAATGAATCAAATGCTCCTAATTAGACGCGCTATGATATATGAATGCAGAAATGTTATGAGCATGATTACTACTTAAGGTGTCATCACTCATTTGTTCTTCATCCTCGTTCCTCTCGAAGTATCAATCATATTTTGCTCAAATAATTTTCCCCATGGTAATTCTGAGTCCACTCCACTTGAACCTTGGGACATAAAATTTGTACCTCCCACTGCAACTTCAGGGGAATAACATTTGGTTTCTTCCATCCATCCTGCTGCTACTCAGAGGTATAGAATTTGTATCATCTTCAATCAATTTGATCTGTTACACCATTCCTTGGGTGTAATGACCAGATGTATATGCCTGAAATTTGCATGAATGTAGAGTATCATTTTTCTTTTCCTCGAAATGATCCACTTTTACACTTGGGTTGACATTTCTCGTTATTTGTCGAGAAGGTATCACTGACGAAATGTCTTATCTTTTTGTTCAACCAATAAAAATCCAAAGAGATAATCATCTTTCAATATTTCCAGCCCTTAGGGTTGGTGAGTTCTAAACAATAGTCCTGTTTCAGATTCTCATATTATTTAGAAGCTTCCAGGGTAATATGTGATAAACCAAAATAGTAACATATTTTAATCCCACATTTAACATACTTTTGGATGATTTATCCCTTGATTTATGTAAAAGGTGCTCTTAATCCTTTCTTTTCATGTCTTATACTCAAGAAAGCACCCAAGAATAAAAAGAACGAAAGCGGCTCAAAACGGACCAAAATGGGCCAAAAAGAAATCGACACGGCTGGACTAAATCCCACACGACCGTGCCTCCTCAAATATACTAGAACACGGCTGAAGTCGATCTACACGCGCCGTGCCTCATTAACTGAGTCCAACACGGCTGGCCACGATTCACACTGGCGTGTGCCATGGCCGTGCCCTGCTGCGTGGAGGAGAGTAATTTCACTCTAAAAGGATACTTAGGGGAAAAGAAACCTATTTCAAAAGCCTATATAAAGACCCTAGGTATAACCTAAAAGAGGGCGGTTAGCTAGGCCAAGGAGCCGAGCCGAAGAGGTCAGATTTGTGGGAAACTCTCAAGGGATAGCCAGTTGATCCATCTCCAGAAGCCAGAATTCTACTCAAGACGGAGGATCTCTCATTCAATTCCTTCAGGGAGTTTTAGGGATTTCTTATGTTTTGTTTTATCTTTTCTTCTGAGATGTTTTTCTTTATTATTATAAACTAAACCCTTCAGATACCTAAAGGGGGATGAAACCTAGATGAATCTTGTTATTGTTTTCTAAACTATATGATAAATACTTGATTTGTTCTTGATTATGTGTGCTTAATTCTTGTGTTGATATTTTGCGGATATTAAATCAAGTTGAATGTGCTTAGGTGGTGGAGCAAAATTCCCTGCTTAAGAGTAGAACTAGCATAATTAAGCAGAGTTGATCGCGCGCCTAGAGATAGGGTGACGAGATTTTGTCGGATTAGGGTGAAACCTAATATGGGAGTCCATAGATCAATTTACTGCTATTCTAGGGGTTTTAATTAGAAAGAGATTTCAATTAATCAACCTAGGGTTAGACGTTATTCGCCTCGAGAGAGGGTTTAATATAAATTAGGAGTCCTACGGATCAAGTCAAGTGAATAAATAAATGCAGTTCAAGTGTTAGATAACAAGAGAAGTGTAGGTGGATTCTTCCTAAGGGTATCGTCTTAATCAACTGAGTTTTTCCCAAGTATTTCCCCAATTTATTCTTTTTGTCTTTGCTTCTTTAGCTTAGTAATTAGTTAATTTAGATTAATAAACAACTTCACTTATTTTAGGCTAAATAATAGAAAGAAAGTTAGTATTAGTACTTTTAGTTCCTTTGGGTTCGACAGTCCGGTCTTGCCTAAGCTATACTACTGTTCGATAGGTGCACTTGCCTTAATCGTTGTTATAGTTAATTCCAGGATCGATCATTATAAATTTAAAACTCTGAGATACAATGATCAATATGCGAAACTCCTTTTATGAAAGTATTATTAGTCCATTAATCGTTATTTCAATATAAAATTCTTAAAAAAGATCACAACAATGGACGAGAAAGAAATTAATCAGGAGCATAGCTCGAAACAAATAAGTTAATCAAAGCTAACCAAGGCAATAAAAGAAAATTGATTGGGGTGTATCTTGAAAAGAATAAAGTAATCAAAGATAGCCAAGGCCATAAAAGAAAATTGATTAGGGTGTATCTTGAAAAGAATAAAGTAATCAAAGATAGCCAAGGCCATAAAAGAAAATTGATTAGAGTGTATCGTGAAAAGAATAAAGTAATCAAAGATAGCCAAGTCCATAAAAGAAAATTGATTGGGGTGTATCTTGAAAAGAGTAATCAAAGATAGCAAATTCAAAATGAGTAAGATAGAAGTTAGGTGCCCCAGATATCACAGCCTGAGCTTCTCTGTACAAACTTCTTGAGGACCATTTTGAGCTCAATACGTGTTTAGAGGATCCGGAGTACTTTGTCAATGCCCCAAGACGTAGCATACTTCCTCATTGTTAATTCAAGCATAGCAAGACTACCACATTCCCTATCTTTGATCAAAATTTGAGCCGCCCTTTTCGGGTTTTTGGCTCAAAACCCCTTTGGTCTTAAAGCGCCCTTTGCAGGTTTTCGCCTTGGCCTCTCCTTTTTTTTTTGAATTTGATCTTAAGGCGCCCTTTGCGGGTTTTCACCTTGGCCTTTCCCCTTTAAGGTAAAATACTTCTTGACTGAACCTGAATTTGCCGAATTGGGCAAGTTTTCGCCATCTGTCTCGGTCAATATCAATATTCCTCTAGAACAGGCCCTTTTTACTACATAATGTCCTTCCCAGTTTGGAATCTGCTTTCCTCTGAAATCCTTTTGTATAAGAAGGATCTTCCTCAATACCAGGTCCCCATCATGAAATTTCCTTGGGTGGACCATTTTCGACATAAATCAGCATCATCCATTTTTGGTACATTTGACTATGATGAATACTTTCAAACCCTTTTCTTCAGCCAAGTTCACTGGAGACATTCTACTTCATCCAATTCTTGACTCAATCAAAGCTTGGAGCAAAGGAATCTCAATTTTTATGGGCAAAACCACTTCTATTCCATAAACCAATAGGAAAAGTGTTGTCCCAGCGAATGTCCTGGTCGACGTTTGATAAGCATAGAGAGTAAATGGTAGCTTCTTATGCTAATCTTTACAAGTCTTGGTCACATTTCATATTTTTTGTAATTTTTTCTTTTTTGTATTTTTCTTTTGGCAACCTTTCTTTGCCTTTGTGATATCTTTGCTCGACCTTTGAACAAACTGTAAACTTTGACATTGTACAGTTATGCATTATTAAACATGATCCTTTCTGGCATTCTTTGCCGGTACCTGATCCTTTCCTTTTTTTTTCTTTCTTCTTTTTTTTTTTAAAATTTGATGACTGTCGTCTTTGCAATATTGGCATATGAAGCAACATTCACCCTCTTAGTGAAGTAATAGATGACCACAAAGATAATTCGATGTCAAATAGAAGCTTTTGACGAGATCGGCCCCATAACATCCATACCCTACATATAGTAAAGTCTGTAAAGAAAATAGAGGAGTCACATAAATCTCGTCTTCTTTAATTCAGTATTTGCGGTATAACTGATGCAATCCCCTTCCATGGTATACCAACAGTGCCCGATCCTCATGTTTAGCCCGCGTCTTAGTAGCCCAGGCATGTCCTGATATGATCGTGCGAAAACATCTTTGAATTCTTGAAAATAACTCAATGATGTCTCGCTAGGCTACAATATTCACCTCTTTTCTAGGTTCATAATATCCACTGACCCTTTGTAGAGTAGGGTCTGTTTTTCATCTTGTTCTACCATTCTTAACAAATCAGAAGATAGGTTACAATATCTGTCATCTTCAAATTCCTGAGATCCCTCTAGACACATATCTTACTCGAAAGGAGACTCTGAGCCAGTAACAGCATTGCTCACATCATTGATATCTGGAGACCTATTGTAGGTTCGAAGGAAGATTCCAAAGAATAAATGATTCAAAGAATGATTATTTGTATGGTCATGAATGAAGAATGAAAAAATACTTGAAAGAAAGTCCAAAAAACAAACAAAAAAAAACTAAATACAATTGTTTATACAGTATGAAATGGAAAAAATAAAAGAATATTTTCTAAAAAAGATGCATTTTATTGAAATAAAAATTCCAGACACAAGCCTATTTCATAAAAGGGCTCTTATTGCCTCTAGGCTTAAGGCAACAAGCGTGTTTTGAATATTACTCTAGATTAGCTCTAAAAATACAGGGATCTCTTCCACAGTCCCATTATTCAAAACAATCCCAAGTATGCAAAGGCTTGGAAACTTCGTTCCCCGGTTCCCTCTTCGATTTTGACTTCTTCAAGGAGTCGCAACTTTGTTGTCTCCTCCTTCAATTATCGCATTTACTGCCTCGTCAAAGATCAGGTTCTGATGAAACGTCGAACTTCACAATTCTCATTTTAATGAACCTTTCGACCAACTTTTTAAGCGTAAAGTACGCTTTTCAATTGAGTGACCCGTTATTCCCGCGTGGTACTCGCATTGGGCATTCTCATTATACCATTTTGGGAACGGAGGTTGAACTGGTTCCGAGTAGGATGGAGACACCACATGCACATCAAAAGATTACGTCTGACTCCTTATATGACATCGGGATGGGTGTGAAGCTGGAGCTTTTACGTATTTGGCCTCGAATTAGATTCCCGCCTTGAAGAGCCTTGATAGCTAGTAGTTACTTTTGGTTGTTGTGATAATTGACTTGAGTACCCCTTGTTATATGTACTCGTATTATTCACCTCGTTCTCCTTTTTCCTTGGAGCTGACCTTTTCGTGTTTTCCCCTGTTTCTATCTTGCCACCCCTTATGGTATTTTCAATCATTTCTCCCGCCATTACTATATCTGCAAAGCTCTTTGTGGTACTTCCTATCATGTGAGTAATGAATGGGGCCTTTAAGGTATTGATAAAAAGCATTGTAGTTTCCTTTTCTAGGAGCGGTGGCTGAACTTGCATGGCAACTTCCCTCCATCTTTGTGCATACTGCCTGAAGCTTTCATTTGATTTCTTCTCCATGTTTTGCAAGGTGATTCTATCAGGCGTCATGTCTGTCACATGATTGTATTGTTTCATAAATGCTTGTGCTAGGTCTCTGCAGGAATTAATCTTAGCACGGCTCAATTGGTTGTACCACAGACATTTGCCCCACCAAGCTATCTTGGAAACAATGGATCAACAGTTGATCGTTATTAACATACCCAGTCATCCGTCTACAGAACATGGTAATATGGGCTTCAGGACAGGTAGTCCCATTGTACTTCTCAAATTCTAGCATTTTGAACTTGTGAGGAAGTACCAAATCTGGAACCAAGCTCAAGTCTTTAGCATCAATTCCATGGTGATTATCAACGTTTTCCAAGGCCTTGAACTTTTCTTCTAACCATCTACAACGGTCCTCTAACTGCCTCGGTAATTCAATTCTCGTCTCTTCCCTCTCCGTTATATCTAAATCAGGGATAACAGGATTATCTCCTAGGTTAGGTCCTGAGTCAACTTGGACATTCATGGGCACCCCAGTATCAGCTTGACCTTGTTGAAGCCTAATTGTAATAGATGACCTTCGAGGGTATGCTTCAGGTTGTGTTTGTGCATGTGGCGGGGTAAAACTCGGAGGATAATCCTCATTATCTTCTTCAGTATTAGACATGGAACCTTTTCCCTTGTCCATTGCCCCATTCAGTAGCTGAGTCATTTGAGCCACCATATTCCTTTGGGCTTCCATCATTTGTTCCCTCATATCTTGTTGGATCTTTGCCAACTGCTCTTGCAGCTAGTCTTGCATGTCTCTTTGAAACTGTTCAAGTCTTTGATCCATATCTTCCGTCTTAGCGCGAGTACCATAACGATGTTTAGTTTCCAGATTAACTTTCTCTCTTTCTCTCTTTTTCTGGAATAACTTTAACTAATTAGGGTCCTTCTATGGATTTTAATGCATATGATGCAATGTAATGCAAATGCATAAAATGAATGCAAAAAGAAAAAGAGGCGTTGATTCTGAATTCAATTCCATTAGGACAACTTTTCTTGAAAATAAATTTCTTTACATAAAATGGATATTTATACGGCCTTGCCCTCATATTCCAAGCAAAAACATCAATCCCCTTCTTCGCAAAGGTCAAATCTTGCAAACTTCTAATAGATGCCTCCACTAGCTCCTTTTTGCTTAGTTCGCGACTCATTACTCACTTATCCTCGCAATGCTTGTTGGAAATTTGAGACGTGACGGCTCTCGAATAGTCTTCATCAGCTTGAATCCTTGGGCAATAAAGTCTTGTATTCCTTCACGGACTATCAGTCTTCTCTCGTTGTATTTACTTGGACCATATCCGGACGACCGTATTATAATCCACTTTATCAAGAAATCCATTTTCTCAAGACAAACTCTTCTATTTAGCAATCGAATTTTAACCAACACCTCTTTTCTATGATGTGAATGCAATGTAATATAAACAAAGAAGAACACGTTAGCACAAGAGAAATAAATATCAAAATAGGGCACCTATCTGGGTGTCCACTAGGGTTTGGCATAGTTCCACCTAAGGTGGGCTCTTAGGGTTCACTATATGCGGTTTAGTTCTAAAGAAAAGGTACCTGAGCCAGCAGATTCCTCAATCTTCACCCATTATAGGCTCATACAGATCGAGTTCAATTCAGGGGATTACATTTCCCTATGGCCATGCGGAAGTGAAAACCTCACGAAGACATAGGTATAGATGTATCCCGGAAGCAATCCACTAGCCCATGCGGAGGTGAAAACCTCACGAAGGCATAGTTTCTCACTCCCACTTAAAGGTGCGACCACAACGGTCATGCAATGCAATGTGCGCAAGAAAATAACAATCATATGCAATGACACAAACAAATGCAACAAAAGGATCGTAATTTTCAAATCAACTTTTCAAATTTTCAAATCGAATTTTCAAATTTCCGACAAAGGACAGAAAATAATCAATTTTATGGCTTGACTTTCTTATTGGTCTCCAGTGGAGTCGCCAAGCTGTCGAAACCATTTATAATTTTTTTAGAAATCGGGGATCGACTTTAAAAATGAAAATGGAGTCGCCACCAATCCCTTTTTGCTTAGGTGTGATCGGATCACCTTATAAAATGTTTTATTTCAAAACATTGATTTTGGCCTCTGAAATTCAAGAAAACGGGTTGGGGGTCGGTTACGCATGCGAGGAAGGATTAGCACCCTCGTACGCGCCCAAAATTGGTACCGAATTGATTAGTTATTGTCCTAATGTCGAAAATTCGAAAAGATTTGAAAACATGATTTCTTTAAAAACTTGAACAATTTGAGTTGGAACTTGAGATTTCTTTATTCCGAAAGAATACAAACATCACATCCAGCACGTTAGGACATGATGTTTTAAACCCTCGTAACCAAAATCATCTCATGATTTACAAAATTCATTAAAAGGATATTTAGTTATTTAGTCAAACAGAAAATCGAAACCCAGCACGTTAGGGCACCATTTCCCGAATTTCTAAACACAAAACATTGCCTTATTTAAGAAAAACTTTTGGATAAAATGTGGTACTTAAAGGAGATAGATATTTTTAAACAAAGATTTGAAAAAAAAAATAACATTAAGTTATTACAAAAAAGTGCAATTTACTAAAGTTACAGGTAATATTAACAATTAGCACTAACATAAACAAATAAGTAAAAGAATGACAAGCAATAATAATAATTCAAAAGATCTATGCGAAAGATAAAAAAACTAAGAAATGAATACGAAACTTTACATATAAGATCAAATATAAAAGTAAAATAACAATATAAGATAAATGATATATGCAAAACAATAAAGGGATATTATAACAATTTTTTTTTAAAAATAGAATAAAAAATAAAAAAAACGATATGGCAAAATCTAAAAATAGTTAATATATACATAATAAAATAAATAAATATATTTTAAATAAATAATATAAAAACTTTGAATAAAAATGTATAAGGGATATCTTATAATAAGTATATAATATACCATTTAAAAATAGATAATATACATATTATAAATAAACAATATATGGAAAATTTTGCCTTAATAATAAAACAATTTAGATGATGTACAACATACAAATTTTCGAATAATACATAATATGATTAAAGTTAAATAATATATAATATATAGATAATATATAACAAATAAAAATAATAATCTATATGATAAAACAATTTAACGTAAATAGGGAAAAGCAAAAAAGAAAAAACAAGTTTAAAATAATTAAAATAAATGAATAAATAATGATTAAGCAATTAAATGGATAAATAAAAAAAAAGTTAAAAAAACGCATAAGTCAACCTAACTCCCGCAATATGTGGACTCAACGAAATTCCTCCACCAAAATCGAACTCGAACGGAAGTAACTAAAAAAGAAACGAAGATGAGCGAAGAACAAAATAGGAACAAGCTACAGAAAATAAGAACGTAAAAGAGAGAGAAATTTGAGTGAATGCTCTCAAGAATTTTTTATTACTCAAAATTCTAGTCCCTTACAATGAAGGGAGAGGCCTCTATTTATAGTTGAGCCTTCCCAAATCCAACGGTACAGATCAATTACATCAACGGCTAAGATTAAATGGTATCTACAAATTAAATCTATAAGATTACAAAATCATATCTTCTAAGATTGCATACCATATCTTCTAGGATTGCATATCATATCTAAGATTTGCATACCATATCTAAGATTGCATATCATATCTTCTAGGATTGCATATCATATCTAAGATTTGCATATCATATCTAAGATTGCATATCCTTGAAGATTGTGTTTCCATATACGTTAAGCTTGTAAATGGACCTTCAATCTTTTCAAGTAATGGGCCATTCTGATCGGGCCAAATGATATATTTTGGACTGGACTTGGGTTTATTATTATTTTTGTATGGGCCCGGGCTAAATTGGCCTATTACACCCTTTATTGGAGCATCATCCACCAACTCATTCAGCCAATTTTCATCTTTATCTGTGGTTGAAACAAGAAATTTAAGCTTCAGATCTGCTGTGCTTTGGCCACTTTTCTCATACCTGTTCCACTCTTCATCTTCCATGAAATGAACATTTCTATTTGTAACAATTTTCCCAGATTGCGGTTGGAAAATTTTATAAGCTTTTGCAACAATGCTATAACCGATAAAGACTCATGGAAGTGCCTTTTTGTCTAACTTGTCTCTGTTGATCTGTGGAACGTAAGTGAAGCACAAACAACTAAATATTTTGAGAAAATTTAAAGATGGTTTATGACCATACCAAGACCCATAGGGTGTTTGATCCTTGACCGCTGTCGAAACCATTTTTAAAGGTTTTATGAAAAACGGGGATCGATTTTTAAAAACGAAAATAGAGTCGCCACCAATCCCTTTTTGCTTAGGTGTGATCGGATCACCTTATAAAACATTTTATTTCAAAACATTGATTTTGGCCTACGAAATTCAAGAAAACCGGTTCGGGAGTCGGTTACGTACGAGGAAGGATTAGCACCCTCGTAGCGCCCAAAAATTGGTACCTAATTGATTATTTAATGTCCTAATGTCAAAAATTTGAAAAGATTTCAAAATACAATTCCTTTCAAAGAATGTTTACATAACCCGTTTTGGAATTAAGACTCCTTTGTTCCAAAAGGATAGAATATCACATCCAGTACGTTAGGGTGTGGCATTTTAACCCCTGAAACTAAGATCGTCCCTTAATTTCCCAAAACACGAAATTAAAAGGATATTTAGTTATTTGGACGAACAAAAAACCGAAACCCAGCACGTTAGGGCACAATTTCTCGAACTTCCAAATACGAAACATTGCATTGTTTTCTGAAATCCTTATCCCGAGATAACAAAACGTCATATCCAGTGAGTTAGGACTCGACAATTTTGAATTCTCAAGAATAAGTTTTTATTTAACTTTTAAAAAGAAAGTAATAGGTTCTTTGGACTTGAAGAGAAAAATCGAAACCCAGTAAGTTAGGGTACAATTTCTTTCGAACCCTAGAACGCTGAGTGTTTGCTTATTTCAAAACGAAAATTGTAATGCCTCGAATAAAATGTGATATGGCCGTAATAAAATGGAAGATGAATTATAATACAAATACATAATAGAATAAAATAAGGGTAGTAATGTAAATAACAAAAATAAAAGCAAAAATAAAATAAAATAAAATTTAAGATCAACAATCTATATGGAATAATAGGAAAAAGAATAGATAAATCAAAGGAAATAATAGCAAATGGTAAATCAATAAATAATGAATACTACATACAAATAAAAAAGGATAAAATAATAATAATAGTAAAATAATAATAATACTAAATTAGTAATAATAATGTTAATAGTAATGAAAATAATAATAAAAGTAATAGTAAAAATAATAATAATAAAATAGTGTTAATAATAAAATAATAGTAATAAATATATTAATAATAATAATTGATATATAATAAAAAATAATAAAAATGATAGTAACAATATTAAAATCAATCAATTTAATAAAAAAATAAAAATAGGACTAAATTGCACTCGAAACAGAAATTTGGGGCCAATTATAAATAAAAAGAAAGAAACAGACTAAATTGCAATGCGCTAAAAACACGAGGGGTGAAGAGGGAAATATCCCTGGCCCGTTATGCGCAGCATTTTAACCCAAGGACTAAAATGAAAAATAAATAGAATCCGGGGCCAATTTAAAATTTTAAAAAAAATCTAATTGAAATAGACTGAAAAGGCGAAAGGGCTAAAAGCGAAAATAGCCCTTCCGCAAAATAAAAAAAAACACGCGTATCCTGAGCTGATTTGGGTTGGGTTTTCGAGTTTTTAAATAAAACGGCGTCGTTTTGGCTATGAAAGCTTTATTTCGAAACGGCGCCGTATTATCCTTGTATATAAAAAAGTAAGAAATCAAGAAAGAAAAAAAAACATTCTGCACTTTTATTTTTCAAAAAAAAAAAAAAACTTAAGAATTCTCTCAAGTCCCCTCCCTTTTGTTCTCCAGTCCGCTTACTCTCGGGTCACAGACCACCGTGCACCGCCGTGGGTCTCCGGCATCAACGCCGCCGTATACGGTGGCGGGGAGACGAAAAGTCACCTTTTTCCGGCAGTTTTAACAGGTAAGTTCCCCTTTCTTTTTTCAAAACTCGTTTTAGAAATAAAAATGATAAATAAAAAAGAAATGTTGGTTCGTGAACAGTTTTAAAAAAATAAAAGTGAAAGAAGATAAAAATAACAATAACAAAAACCTTTTGATTTTTTTTTTACTGATATCATTGTATTCGTGTCCATTTTACAGATTATGCTAGGGTTTTTATAACCCAAAAACGAATCAAAAAAATAAATACAGGGCTCCTATTTTTGCTGCTACTGTCGATCTTCTTTCCTTTTGCAGGTGAATGGAGCAGATCTCGGCGGTGGAGCGTCATCCTTGCCTGGTTTGGGCGCTTGCAGCGCGATGGAAACCTAGGGTTTTAGAAACCATTGGTTTCTGATTTGGTTTGGGCCTTTTGGGCACTGTAGGTTGGGTTAGGAGTTGGGCCACTGGGTTAGCATTCGGGTTTGGTTTTTTTAGTTCTGGGTAGTCTGTTTTAGTATTGGGTTTGGATAATCTGTTTTGGGTCTGAGGGTTGTCTGGGTTGTAATGGTTTTGGGTTAATTGGTTTTGGGGTATTAGTTTGGGCTACGGGTAAATTTGTGAATTTGGGCCTGTTTGTTTTTTGGACTGTAAATGGACTGTATGAACTGGACATTCGGTTTATTTTTGTTTTATTTTTTGTTTTTGGATTTTATATGGGCCCGGGCAAATTGGGTTTATTACAGCTGCCCCTCTTTGCTTATTGTCGTGTAACGAGAATAGAGCAAAGACTATAAAAGGTCCAATTTTGCCCGGTCTTTGCCAAGCCTTGACTTCTTGGTCCTCGTCTTCTTCAAATGGCTTCCAATTCCACTGCAACTTCAATGTTATTGGCACTTCATCTTGATTTCAATTTCTGATGGCTTCAATCTGCTTCACTGCAACTTCAGGAAGGCAATATCTGCTATCTTTAATCTGCTCCACTGCAACTTCAGGGAGGTCAGACTAGTATCTTCGATCTGCTTCTTGCAACCTCAGGAAGGCGAGATTGATGTCTTGAATCTGCTTCACTGCAACTTCAGGAATGCCAGATCTGCTATCTTTAGTCTACTCCACTGCAACTTTAGAGAGACAAGACTGATGTCTTCGATCTTCTTCACTGCAATCTCAGGAAGGCAAATCTGTTGTCTTTTAGCCTGCTCCACTGCAAACTCAGGGAGATAAGACTATAATCTTCAGCCTGCTCCCTTGCTACCTCAGGGAGATAAGGCTGGTGGCTAAAATCTGCTCCCCTGCTACCTCGGGAAGATAAGATTCGCCGTCTTCGATTTGCTCCACTGCTATCCCAGGGAAACAAAATCTACAATCTTTTAGTCTGCTTCCTTGCTACCACAGGAAGATAAGACTACAAACTTCAGCCTGCTCCCTTGCTACCTCAGGAAGATAAGGCTAGTAGCTAAAATCTGCTTCCTTGCTACATCAGGAAGATAAGATTCACCATCTTCAATCTGCCCCACTGCTATCTCGAGGAGACAAGATCTACAATTTTTAGTCTGCTTCCTTGCTACCTCAGGAAGATAAGACTACAAACTTCAGCCTGCTCCCTTGCTACCTCAGGAAGATAAGGCTAGTGGCTAGAATCTTCTCCCCTGCTACCTCGGGAAGATAAGATTCGTCGTCTTCAATTTGCTCCACTGCTTTCTCAGGGAAACAAAATCTACAATCTTTAGTCTGCTTCCTTGCTACCTCAAGAAGATAAGACTAATGGCTTAAATCTGCTCCACTGCATCTTCTGGGAGATAAGGTTGGTGGCTTCAATCTGCTTCACTGCAACTTCAGGAAGATAAGATTTGTCGTTCGATCTTGTTCCACTACTGCTTAGGGTGACAAGATCTACAATCTTTGACCTATTCCACTGTTGATCAGGGAGATAGGACTGGTGAATTCACCAATGTTGCTATATCGTCCTTTGGGGGACATATCCTGTAGACTCGATTTTATATGCTTATGTTTATGCCAAATGATTAGGATGCTAAAATCGGAATGAATCTAATGCTCCTAACTAAATGTATTATGGACGACATTTGCATGAATGCAGAATGTCATGAGAATGATCCCATTTGTATAATGATTAGGATGCAATGATCGGAATGAATCTAATGCTCTTAACTAAATGATATTATGGACGACATTTGCATGAATGCAGAATGTCATGAGAATGATCCCATTTGTATAATGATTAGGATGCAATGATCGGAATGAATCTAATGCTCCTAACTAAATGATATTAGGGATGACATTTGCATGAATGCAGAATGTTATGAGAATGATCTCCTTCTCTCTCTTTTTTAATGTACAATGATTAGGATACAATGATCGGAATGAATCAAATGCTCCTAATTGGAAGTGTATGAATGATATATAAATGCATGAGAATGATCCTTTTTTAATGTTTGGGTTGTCATTGCTCATAGTTCATCAAGGTTCTATCACTGATGCGTTATCGTGCTTTCTCGTTCAGCTGGTATCTTTGACAGAAAACCCAAAGAAACAATCATATTCTACTCAGCAAGCTTGCCCCGCTGTAATTTCAGAGTCCCTTCCACTGTACCTTTTGGGACATAAAGTTTGTACCTCCCACTGAAACTTCAGGAGAATAACATTTGGTTTCTTCCATCCATCCTACTACCACTCAGAGGTATGGAATTTGTATCATCTTCAATTAATTTGATCTGTTACACCATTCCCTGGGTGTAATGACCAGATGTATGAATGCAGGGTATCATTTTTCTTTTCCTGAGAATGATCCCCTCTTATACTTGGGTTGACATTGCTCGTCATTTGTCGAAATGGTATCATCGACGAAATGTCTTATCCAATAAAAATTCGAAGAGATAATCATCTTTCAATATTTCCAACCCTTAGGCTTGGTGAGTTCTAAACAATAGTCCTGTTTCAAATTCTCATATTATTTAGAAGCTTCCAGAGTAATATGTGAAACTCATTTTACAACAATGGACAGGAAATAAATTAATCAGGAGCATAGCTCGAAACAAATAAGTTAATCAAAGATAACCAAGGCAATAAAAGAAAATTGACTGGAGTGTATCTTGAAAAGAATAAAGTAATCAAAGATAGCAAATTCAAAATGGGTAAGATAGAAGCTAGGTGCCCCAGATATCACAGCCTGAGCGTCTCTGTACAAACATCTTGAGGACCATTTTGAGCTCAATACGTATTTAGAGGATCTGGAGTACTTTGTCAATGCCCCAAGACGTAACATACTTCCTCGTTGTAATTTAGGCATAGCAAGACTGCCACATGCCCTATCTTTGATCAAAATTTGAGCCGCCCTTTTCGGGTTTTCAGCTCAAAACCCCTTTGGTCTCAAAGTGCCCTTTACGGGTTTCGCCTTGGCCTCTCCTCTTTTTTCTTTCTTTCTTTTTTCTTTTCTTTTCTTTTCTTTTCTTTTCTTTTCTTTTTTTGAATTTGATCTCAAGGTGCCCTTTGTGGGTTTTCACCTTGGCCTTTCCCCTTTCAGGTAAAATACTTCTTGACTGAACCTGAATCCACCGGATTGGGCAAGTCTTTGGCATCCATCTTGGTCAATATCAATGTTCCTCCAGAATAGGCCTTCTTTACAACATAAGGTCCTTCCCAGTTTGGCATCTGCTTTTCTCTGAAATCCTTTTGTAAAAGAAAGATCAGGTTCCCCTCGTGGAATTCTCTAGGATAAACATCTTTGTCGTAAGCTTGCATCATCTGACCGTGATGGATAACTTTTAACCTTTTCTTCGATTAGGTTCAATTGGAAAAAATGCTTCCATTCCATAAACCAATGGGTAAGATGTTGCTCCGGCAAAAGTCTTGGCCAACGTTCGATAATCATAGAAGATAAATAGTAACTTCTTTATGCCAATTTTTACAAGTCTCGGTCATCTTTTCTAAAATCCTTGTTTTTTTTTGTTTTTTTCTTTTTGGCTGCCTTTGTTGCTTTATGATATGGAGTCTGATCTTTGAACAGACTACAAACTTTTAACTTTGTCCTTTTTGGCATTCTTTGTCGGGCGCCTGATCTTTTTTTTTTTGAGAATCTGATGACTATCGACTTTGTAATATTGACATATGAAGCTACTTCCACCCTCTTAGTGAAGTAGACGATGACCACGACGATGAATCGATGTCGATTAGAAGCTTTTAATGAGATCGGCCCCATAATATCCATTCCCCACATATAAAAAATCCTTGAAGAAATAGATGAGGCACACGAGTCTTGTATTCCTCAATATGGCATTTACAACATAACTGAAGCAATCTCCCTTTTATGGTGGACCAATAGTACCCGAACCTTATGATTAGCCTGGTTATTGTAGAACCATAATCATGTTCTTTAAACACCCTTATGGATCTCTTTTAAGATTTTTCCAGGCGTGTCTTGATATGATCATGCGAAAACATCTTTGAATTCTTGAAAATAACTCAATGATGTCTGGCTTCGATCTTCACCCTTTTCTAGGTTCGCAATGTCCATTGACCCTATGTAAGGTAGGATCTGTTTTTCATCATGTTCTGCCATCCTTAACAAATCAGAAGATAGGTTACAATCTCTGTCATCTTCTAAGTCCTGAGATCCCTCTAAACACATATCTTACTCGAAATGAGACTCTGAGTCAGTAGCAGCATTGCTCACATCGTTGATATCTGGAGACCTATTGTAGGTTCAAAGGAAGATAAATAATTCAAAGAATGATGAATGAAGAATGAAAGAATAATTGAAAGAAAGTCCAAAGAACAAACAAAAGAAAAAAAAACTGAGAACAATTGTTTGTACAGTATGAAATGGAAAAAATAAAAGAATATTTGCTCAAAAAGATGCATTTTATTGAAATAGAAATTTCAGACACGAGCCTATTTCACAAAAGGATTCTTATTGCCTCTAGGCTTAAGGTAACAAGCGTGTTTTGACTATTACTCTAGATCAGCTTCTAAAAATACAGGGATCTCTTCCACAGTCCCATTATTCAAAACACTCCTAAGTACACAAGGGCTTGGAAACTTCGTTTCTCGATTCCCTCTTCACCTTTGATTTCTTCAAGGAGTCGCAACTTTCTTGTCTCCTCCTTCAATTATCGCATTTACTGCCTCGTCAAAGTGATCAGGTTTTGATGAATCGTCGAACTTCACAATTCCCATTTTATTGAACCTTTCGACCAACTTTTTAAACATAGTACAGTTTTCAATCGAGTGACCTGTTATTCCCGCGTGGTACTTGCATTGGGCATTCTCGTTATACCATTTTGGGAACGGAGGTTGCACAGGTTCTGAGTAGGACGAAGACACCACATGCACATAAAAAAGATTCTGATACAGCTCCTTATATGACATCGAGATGGGTGTGAACTGGGGTATTTCTGCATTTGGCCTCAAGTTAGACTCCTGCTTTGAAGAACCTTGATAGCTAGTGATTACAGCCCTCGGCTGGCCTACAGTGACTGATTTGGGATGCACGCTTAGGATACTCACTTCATTTTCCTTGTTTCTCGGGGCTGATCTTTTGGCACTTTCTCCCGTGTCTATCCTCCCACTCCTTACCACATTTTCAATCATCTCGCCAGACATTACTATATCTGAAAAGCTTATGGCGGCGCTTCCCAACATATGGTTAATGAATGGGGCTTTTAGAGTATTGATGAAAAGCATTGTGGTCTTCTTTTTCTAAAAGCGGCGGCTGAACTTGTAGGCAACTTCCCTCCATCTTTACGCATACTGCCTGAAACTTTCATTTGATTTTTTCTCCATGTTCTGTAAGGTAATTTTGTCAGGGGTCATGTCTGTCACATGACTGTATTGCTTCATAAATGCTTGCACTAGGTCTCTCCACGAATTAATCCTAGCACGACTCAGTTGATTATACCACTTGGATGCTGCCCCCACCAAACTATCTTGGAAGCAGTGGATCAGCAATTGATCATTATTAACATACCCAGTCATCCGTCTACAGAACATGGTAATATGAGTTTCAGGGCAGCTAGTCCTGTTGTACTTCTCGAATTCGGGCATTTTGAACTTGTGAGGAAGCACCAAATCTGGAACCAAGCTCAAGTCTTTAGCATCAATCCCATGGTGATTATCAGCGTTTTCCAATGCCTTGAATTTTTCTTCCAACCACCAACAACGGTCCTCTAACTGCCTTGGTAATTCAGTTCTTGCCCCTTCTCTCTCTGCTATATCTAAATCAGGGATAACAGGATTAGCTGGGTTATCTCCTGGTTAGATCCTGAGCCAACTTGGATGTTTATAGGCACTCTAGTATCAACTTGACCTTGTTGAGGCCTAATCGTGACAAATGGCCTTTGATGAGGCACCTCAGGTTGTATCTATAAATGTGGTGGGGTGAAACCCGGAGGATAGTCTTCATTATCCTCTCCAGCATTAGTCATGGGGCCTTTTCCTTTGTCCATCGCCCCATTCAGTAGCTGAGTCATTTGAGCTACCATATTTCTTTAGGCTTCCATCATTTGTTCCCTCATATCTTGTTAGATCTTTGCCAACTGCTCTTGCAGCTGGTCTTGCATGTCTCTATGGAACTGTTCGAGTCTTTGATCCATATTCTTTGTCTTAGCGCGTGTACTGTAACGGTGTTTAGTTTCTAGATTTTTCCTTCTTTCTTTCTCTCTCTCTCTTTCTCTCTCTCTTCTATAATAATTTCAACTAATTAGGGTCCTTCTATGGATTTTAATGCATATGATGCGATGTAATGCAAATGCATGAAATGAATGCAAAAAGAAAGAGAGGCGTTGATTTTGAATTCAATTTCATTAGAACAACTTTTCTAAAAAATAAATTCCTTTACATAAAACGGATTACATATGCGACCTTGCCCTCACATTCCAAGCAAAAGCATCAATCCCCTTCTTTGCAAAGGTCAAATCTTGCAAACTTCTAATATATGCCTCCACTAGCTCCTTTTTGTTTGGGCCGCAACTCCTTACTCACTTATCCTCGCAATGCTTGTTAGCCTCTTCAAGAAAGCCGAGACGTGGTGATTCTCGAATAGTCTTTGTCAGCTTGAATCCTTGGGCAATAAAGTCTTGTATTCCTTCACGGACTATCAGTCTTCTCTCGTTGTGTTTGCTTAGATCATATTCGAACGACCGTATTATAATCCACTTTATCAAGAAATCTATTTTCTCATGACAAACTCTTCTATTTAGCAATCGAATTTGAATCAACACCTCTTTTCTATGATGTGAATGCAATGCAATCAAAACAAAAGAGAACACGTTAGCACAAAGAAATAAATAACAGAATAGGGCACCTATCTGGGTGACCACTAGGGTTTGGCATAGTTCTACCTAGGGTAAGCCCTTAGGTTTTCTACATGTGGTTTAGCTCTAAAGTTTCGGTACTCGAACCAGCAGATTCCTCGATCCTCACCCATTATAGTTTCATACGGACCGAGTTCAGTTCAGGGGAATACATTTCCCTATGGCTGCACGGAGATGAAA
The DNA here is from genome assembly GCA_025698515.1 of Gossypium sturtianum. Taxonomy (NCBI): domain Eukaryota; kingdom Viridiplantae; phylum Streptophyta; class Magnoliopsida; order Malvales; family Malvaceae; genus Gossypium; species Gossypium sturtianum. The sequence goes on from CM046949.1 coordinate 21,609,314, forward strand.
ATCTCACGAAGACATAGGTACAAATGTATCCCGAAAGCGATTCACTATCCTGCACGGAGGTGAAAACCTCACGAAGGAGTAGCTTCTCACTCTCACTTAAAAGGGTGTGACCACAACGGTCATGCAATGCAATGCAGAAATACTTTACAAGATTAGCATAACATGAAATAAAAGGGATCATAATTTTTTCAAATCGTTTTTCAAATTTAGACAAAAGGACAGGAAATAATCAATTTTACGACTTGACTCTCTTATGTCCCCAGTGGAGTCGCCAAGCTGTCGAAACTATTTTTAAAGGTTTTATGAAAAATAGGGATCGAATTTTAAAAATGAAAATGGAGTCGCCACCAATCCCTTTTTGCTTAGGTGTGATCGGATCACCTTATAAAACATTTTATTTCAAAACATTGATTTTGGCCTCTACGAAATTCAAGAAAAGCGGGTTTGGAGTCGGTTACGCACGAGGAAGGATTAGCACCCTCGTAACGCCCAAAAATTGGTACCTAATTGATTATTTAATTTCCTAATGTAAAAAATTTGAAAAGATTTCAAAATACAATTCCTTTCAAAGAATGTTTACATAACCCGTTTTGGAATTAAGACTCCTTTGTTCCAAAAGGATAGAATATCACATCCAGTACGTTAGGGTGTGACATTTTAACCCCTGAAACTAAGATCGTCCCTTGATTTCCCAAAACACGAAATTAAAAGGATATTTAGTTATTTGGACGAACAAAAAATCAAAACCCAGCACGTTAGGGCATAATTTCTCGAACTTCCAAACACGAAACATTGCCTTGTTTTCTGAAATCCTTATCTCGAGATAACAAAACGTCATATCCAGTGAGTTAGGACTCGACAATTTTGAATTCTCAAGAAAAAGTTTTTATTTAACTTTTAAAAAGAAAGTAATAGGTTCTTTGGACTTGAAGAGAAAAATCGAAACCCAGTAAGTTAGGGTACGATTTCTTTCGAACCCTAGAACGCTGAGTGTTTGCTTATTTCAAAACAAAAATTGTAATGCCTCGAATAAAATGTGATATGGCCATAATAAAATGGAAGATGAATTATAATACAAATACATAATAGAATAAAATAAGGGTAGTAATGTAAATAACAAAAATAAAAGCAAAAATAAAATAAAATAAAATTTAAGATCAACAATCTATATGGAATAATAGGAAAAAGAATAGATAAATCAAAGGAAATAATAGCAAATGGTAAATCAATAAATAATGAATACTACATACAAATAAAAAAGGATAAAATAATAATAATAGTAAAATAATAATAATACTAAATTAGTAATAATAATAATGTTAATAGTAATGAAAATAATAATAAAAGTAATAGTAAAAAAATAAAAATAAAATAGTGTTAATAATAAAATAATAGTAATACATATAATAATAATAATAATAATTGATAGTTAATAAAAAATAATAAAAATGATAGTAACAATATTAAAATCAATCAATTTAATAAAAAAAATAGGACTAAATTGCACTCGAAACAGAAATTTGGGGCCAATTATAAATAAAAAGAAAGAAACAGACTAAATTGAAATGCGCTAAAAACACGAGGGGTGAAGAGGGAAATATCCCTGGCCCGTTATGCGCAGCATTTTAACCCAAGGACTAAAATGAAAAATAAATAGAATCCGGGGCCAATTTAAAATTAAAAAAAAATCTAATTGAAATAGACTGAAAAGGCGGAAGGGCTAAAAGCGAAAATAGCCCTTCCGTAAAAAAAACACGCGGATCCTGAGCTGATTTGGGTCAGGTTTTCGGGTTTTTAAATAAAACGGCGTCGTTTTGGCTATGAAAGCTTTATTTCGAAACGGCGCCGTATTATCCTTGTATATAAAAAAGTAAGAAATCAAGAAGAAAAAAAAACATTCTGCACTTTTATTTTTCAAAAAAAAAAAATTAAGAATTCTCTCAAGTCCCCTCCCCTTTGTTCCCCAGTCCGGCTACTCTCCGGTCACAGACCACCGTGCACCGCCGTGGGTCTCCAGTGTCGGCGCCGCCGTATACGGCGGCGGGGAGACGAAAAGTCACCTTTTTTCGGTAGTTTTAATAGGTATGTTCCCCTTTCCTTTTTCAAAACTCGTTTTAGAAATAAAAATGATAAATAAAAAAGAAATGTTGGTTCGTGAACAGTCTTAAAAAAAATAAAAGTGAAAGAAGATAAATATAACAATAACAAAAACCTTTTGATTTTTTTTACTGATATCCTTGTATTCGTGTCCATTTTACAGATTATGCTAGGGTTTTTATAACCCAAAAACGAATCAAAAAAAATAAATATAGGGCTCATATTTTTGCTGCTACTGTCGATCTTCTTTCCTTTTGCAGGTGAATGGAGCAGATCTCGGTGGTGGAGCGTCATCTGTGCATGGATTGCGGCACGATCGACGGCCTGGTTTGGGCGCTTGCGGCGCGATGGAAACCTAGGGTTTTAGAAACCATTGGTTTCTGATTTGGTTTGGGCCTTTTGGGCTCCGTAGGTTGGGTTAGGAGTTGGGCCACTGGGTTAGCATTCGGGTTTGGTTTTTTTAGTTCTGGGTAGTCTGTTTTAGTATTGGGTTTGGATAATCTGTTTTGGGTCTGAGGGTTGTCTGGGTTGTAATGGTTTTGGGTTAATTGGGTTTGGGGTATTAGTTTGGGCTACGGGTAAATTTGTGAATTTGGGCCTGTTTGTTTTTTGGACTGTAAATGGACTGTATGAACTGGACATTTGGTTTATTTTTGTTTTATTTTTTGTTTTTGGATTTTATATGGGCCCGGGCAAATTGGGTTTATTACAGCCGCTTTTGTGGGTAGTCTATTCTGTAGGAAATCTGCGATATGAGCTACTTCTGCCCAGAACTTTTTGGGTAAATTTTTCTCATACAACATACATCTAGTTATGTCTAAGATGCATTTGTTTCGCCTCTCACTAACTCTATTCTGTTGCGGAGTATATGTAGCTATTAACTAATACTCAATGCTAGCTTCTACACAAAATGCATTGAAATTTTTTTTATGTATATTCCTTGCCATTATTAGACCTCAATATTTGAATGTGGTTGCCACTTTGATTTTCCACAATCTTCTTGACTTTCAAGAATACTCCAGCCACTTTTGACTTGAATTTTAAGAAGAAAATCCAACACATTCTTGTAAAATCATCAATAAAAGCAGTATAATACCGACTACCTGTTAATGAAGGAGTTTTTTTAGGTCCAGAAATATTTGTGTGAATCAACTGCGACTTACAAGTGGCTCTCTATGCTGTCTTGGAAAATGAATTTCTATTTTGTTTTCCAAATTGACAAGCTTTACATGTCAGTATGTGATCAACAAGTTCCGAAAAATCAATTGCCATCCTTTTGGACTTCATCTTTAATATCCCTTCATGGTGATAGTGTTTGAGCCTTTTATGCCACAACATTGTGGGGCTTTCTTTGATTAGAAAAGCTGGTTGCTCCTCCTGCATTGGATTGAGGGAAAAACTTCTTTCTACCATCTTAACTTCGAACATCTTCTGTCCTGTAGCATCCTCTATCACACATGCCTTTTCCATGAACTTCACTTTCAATCCCTTCTATACTAATTGACCAACACTAAGCATGTTTTGATCAATATCAGGTACATATAAAACATCAGTAATGAACTTGGTACCTGAATAGCTTGTAATGGCTATAGTGCCCTTTCCTTTTACTGCAATGTAGTCACCGTTCCCAATTCTGACCTTCTTGGATTCGGCACTCTTTAGTTTTTTGAACAACTATTTGTCATGTATCATATGATTAGTGCAACCACTGTCAATGAGCCAGCTTTCACTTGTTTCTTGACTAGTGAAACAAGTTGCAAGAAAATGCTAATATTCTTCTTCTTGATCTGCCACTTGTGCTTCATCTCCTTATTGCTGATTTTTGTACTTGAAAATAACAGCTTCATGTCCCATTTGGTTACACTTACTGCACTTTGCATCTAGTCTTCTCCAGCACTTGAAAGGAGGGTGACTTTTCTTGCCGCAATGTTGACATAGAGGATAATCCTTCTTTACTCCTGATATTCTATTTCTAGTTTTACTTTTGTTCCCAAATGCAGAGCTTTCTCCACTCGTAGCATGAATCTTTTTGTTATTTGGCCTCTTGTTCTTTCCATCATCTTGATGCTTAACTGGTATAGCACCTTCGATGGCCCCTTCTTTCCTCATTACACGCATTTGCTTTTGTGCTTGTAAAGCACTTAAGAGTTCCGCCAAAGTAATCTTTAACATATCCTTCGTGTTCTTTAAAGTGGTGATGGTAGCCTCAAACCTTTCAGGTACTATTACAAAGATTTTCTCCACAATCCTTGAATCTCCTAGAGATGAACCTAGCAGCCTGTCCTTATTGGCTATGTTAATGAGCCTTTCAGAATACTCATTGACTGTCTCAGTCTCCTTCATCTTCGGCAGCTCGAAATCACGTACAAGATTCAACACTTGCATCTCACAAATTCTCTCATCTCCCTCATACTCAATCTTGAGATAATCCCACATCTCCTTTACTGACTTTAGAGACATAATTCGCGTGAAAATAGTTGGTGAAACTGCAGCAAACAAACAGGCATTTGCCTTTGATTTCCTTGTCGTTTTTTCTTTTTGTGTTTTGATCTGTGCCACGGTGGGGTTGGTAGGCAATGTAGGAATCTCGTAGTCTTCTTCCACTACTTCCCAAAGATCTACAGCCTCCAGGTAAGTCTTCATTCGCATTGCCTAAATCTGATAATTATCTCCATAAAAAATAGGCGGCACAATCGAAGAGAAATTAATTTCAGCTTCCATAGTGCAGCAAACACTAATACATGACCTTTAAGAAAAAAAATCTGATTACCAATTGTTGATATTTTATCAGAAATAAATTTGAACAGATGAAGAAAACTGAATTGATGATTATTATACATCAAGATTCACAATTTATACTAAGTGAAAACAACAACCCACTAACAATATGCTCATAAACTTAAGCATCAAACATAATTTCAAATAACAAAACACCTAAAAATAGCAAACACTAAAAATAACAGTCCTAAACACATCAACTAACAATAACATAAGCAGGAAACACTGCATAACATAAGGCAATATAGCTGTAACAACAACTTTTATCAAAATTTCTCTATCGGCTTGGGATAGCATTTTACCTTTCCATCTTTAAATTTTTGCTTTAACCAATGATGAAATTTAAGGTTTCCTTTTTTTTCCTCTACCCCAAATCGTAGGTAGACCCAAATAGGTGTTACTAGTAGTCATTTGTATCATGTTGAAGCAACTTTTATCAAAATTTCTCTATCGACTTGGGATAACATTTTACCTCTCCATCCTTAAATTTTTGCTTTAACCAATGACGAAATTTAAGGTTTCCTTTTTTTCCTCTACCAAAAATCGTAGGTAGACCCAAATAGGTGTTACTAGTAGTCATTTGTATCATGTTGAAGCAACTTTCATACTTTTTACTTTCGATAATAGATGTGTTATGTGAGAAAAATAAGACGGATTTGGAGAAGTTAATTTTTTTTCTCGTAGCTCTTTGAAAATTCTCAAGAATCTTTTTGATCGAATCCATGCTATTAGCCTCAAGAGAATAAAAAATAAGACAATTGCTGACAAACAATAAGTGATTAATAACCGGACATCTCTGATTAATTTGATAATCGAAGAAATTTCCTTTCTCCATCTCTTTTTCAATAAGAGACGACAACATATTAGCCCCTGATAACAAGCTAAATTTGTATGTTTAACATACCCAATTTCGGTAATTTTTGCTACTAAGCCTGTAATTTTGGGTTAATTTTATCAGGTACGCAGTTAGAGCATCGAAATTCGAGTTAACAAGCAAATCGAGCTAAATTGGAGCACAAGCAATAAAAATGGGCCGATTTGAAAATTTTGAGAAATTTATGGCTGATCAAATTTTCTATTTGACTTTGTAAAAGCTAGATTAAAAAAAAATCTAATATAAAATCTGATGTAAAATCTGATTTTATATGGTTGGTTGTTAGATGAATCGGGCTAAAATTAGCATATAGAATGTATAAAAATAACTTGTATGGTGGTTTTGGAAAATAGACTTGAAATTGATTAAAAACAATTTATTTCTTTTCTTTTTCCTGCGTTTATAGCAAGTTTGTGAGCAGTCTGCCATTCCACTTTCTTTTCCTTGTTCCTTAACATTTTTGGTCCAATTTCTTCCAAAGTCCTTCCCCTTTTTCCACCATTCATCATTTTCATTAAATTCCTTCCCATAAACCAACAAAGCATGATTAATTTCAAGCTCAACTAATTTCCTTTTAGCTTTAGCCCGGTTATCATTCCGACCAAAAAAATCGTGAGATATGAACCCACACTAAACACATTTCAACTCGGTATTCGCTATGTCTCCGATATATGGGATAGTAACAATTGTCCTTTAAAGTTTGTAAGTACCCAATTTTGCCCGGGCCCATTAAGAAAAAGAAACAAAATAAAAATAATAATAAATGTCCATTTTTTAAAATGTCCTGTTACAAAATAACCTGGTCCAGAGGCCCAAATACTAAACCACTACCCAACACCTAAAACCCGTGACCCATTAACCCAAATCCTACTCAGACCCAAATTAGACCCGCAGCCCATTTACACCCTTGGCCCAAAATCTAATCAGAAAATTAAGGGTTTCTGAAACCCTAGGGAAATATCGCGCCGCAATGGCAGGAACCCAACAAGCCGCATCAAGCAGCTCGCGCGCAAAGCCGACAATCGCCACACATCAATGTCCATGACCTGCGTCCCACTGTTCTTGCACCGAAATCAGCGCGCATGTCGCCTTACCGCGAGATCTCCATCAACCTGCAAAAGGAAACAAATCGCAGCAAAAAAAGGCAAAGCAGTAGCAAATTCCTTTTTTATTTTTTATTTTCAAGGCTATAAAAGCCTGGTTATTTTGTAACAAAGACAGAGAGATACAAACAGAGACAAAAAAAAAATATTTTGAAACAAAATACATATATTGTTCTTTAACAGAGGTGATTTTCCATTTTTATTTGCGTTTTTTTTTATTTTTCGATTCATGCGTATTTAGGATAAAATAGTACGAATAATAAAAGGGGTGCGAGTTACCTTTCGATGGCACTGAAAACGCGATGTTTTGGCCTACGGCCAACGTCTGTGGTGGCGCGTGAGGCGCGTGGCGGTGGCCCTAAAGGACTGACGATCGGAACCCAGAAGAGGGCTCTGGAGAGAATATTTTGAGTTTTTTTTTTTAAAAGTAAGGCGCAAATGAATTTTTTTGCCTAAAAATTGATTTATATAGCAGTTAAAAAACGACGTCGTTTTTGCTTAATCTAATAAGCACAAAACATCGTCGTTTAGGGCAAAGGATCCGCACGTTGACCCGATAACCCGGGGAGGATCCGCACATTTTTTGTAAATGGGTTATTTGCCATTTTAGTCCTCCCGCATTTTTATTATTTTTAATTCCGTTTAATTTAAATTCTTTTTATTTTTAATTTGGCCCCAAAATTTATATTCTGTTTCAATTGAATCCACGGGCAATTTAAAGGCCAAAACCGGAACGACACCGTTTTGAAAAAGAGGCATAATTGCCATATTAGTCCCTGGGATTTAACGCGCGTTCTAATTTAATCCTTTAAATCTGTTTTAATTCCTATTTAATCCCTATTTTTCTTTGTTTTTTTTTATCCTTTTATTTTATTTTATTAATTTACGTTGTATTTAATTATTTATCATACTAAATATTCTATATTATTTTTCTATATTTATTAATTTATTAATATTATGAAATTCACTTATATATTTTTTATATGTATTATTTATATATATATTTAATTATTATTATATATTATTTTACTTGGTTTAATAATTTATATATTATTTTATAATTTATATATTATCTATTATATTATATTTTAACGTGTATATTATATAGTATTATATTATATATATATTTTTAAAATTTTTGTTTGTATAAAATTTATTATATTATATGATCTATTTTATTTATATTATTTATAACATATAATTTTTTATGATTAGTATATTATGTATATATATGTTTTATTTAAAATTTTATATATATATATTATTTACTAATTATTTTATTATGTATAATCCTTATATATTATTATTAATTATTTTATATTATATTATTATTATTTTTTATCAATCATTATTCTATATTATTATTACTTTATTATTTATATAGATATGAAATGTTAGTATGTCATAATTGCTTTTGATATTTATGTTTGATAATGTATAAATGCGATATTGTCCCATAAATCATTGTTTAAAAATAGAATACATTTTTTTTACAAAATTACTAAATTTTACCAAAAGGTTTTAAAATAAAGGCAATGTTTTGTGTTTAGAAATTCGAGAAATAGTGCCCTATCGTGCTGGGTTACGATTTCCCGTTTGACTAAATAACTAAATACCCTTGTAATAAAATTTCATAAATTATGAGATGTTTTAGTTTCTCGGGAATTAAAAATATCGTGTCCTAACGTGCTGGATGTGATGTTTATATTCTTTCGGAACAAAGAAATCTCAAGTTTTAAATAAAAAAAAAACCTATTCTTGGGAATTCAAAACGTTGTGTCCTAACTTACTGGATATGATGCTTTGTGTCTCGAGATAGGGATTTTTAGTTTCGAAGTCATGAGATGCTATATCCTAACTTACTGGGTATGGTGTTTTATTTCTTTGGGATAGGTAAGTCTAGTTTTTTTCTTCAAATAAAAGGACTATTTTCTAAAATTTTTTAAAGTTTCAACATTAGGACATGATTTTATCGATTAGGTACCAATTTTTTGGGCGTTATGAGGGTGCTAATCCTTTCTCATACGTAACCGACTCCCGAACCCATTTTTGTTTTTTTTTTTCGTAGACCAAAATCAGTATTTTGGAATAAAACATTTTTTAAGGTGATCCAATCACACCAAAGTAAAAGGATTGGTGGCGACTCCCATTTTCGTTTTTAAAAGTCGATCCCCGTTTTTTAAATCAAAATTTTAAAAATGGTTTCGACAAAGTTAATTCAATTTCAATTCAAAAAGTGTGCGTTGGGTTGGGGTTGTTTGGCGTACAGTTGGGAAAACGAGATATATTGGTGTACAGTTGGGTTAGAGTTGTCTGCCGAGTTTGAATTACCGCAAACAAATTGGCGTGTTCAATTGAAAAAGCTGGTTGGATTCCGTCAAAGGAGATATTGATCGAATTTAAACGACCTACACGGTTGAGGCCGTAATTCGAGTTGGGGTTTTCTAGATCGCAAGGTTGCCGAGATCTTAAATTACAGACGCGTGTTATGTGGTTAGATAGTCAGAAAGGGTTGGTTTGCAGGTCATACAGGAACCAACTACACAAGGAAAAGTTGGCAATTGGGGTGTCCTTGATCGTTATAACTAGCTTATTGTTTAGAAAGGAAAATCTACTTTCAAGGATCAATTCGAATTCGGAGTGTACCGAGACTGAGGCTAAGAATTGATATATTTGATTCACCTCCATTAAATTTATTGTGCAATCATAATTCTATTACTATTTTATTTTATTTTATTTTCTTTATCAACTAAACCCTCCATTTTATTTATTTTACAGCTCTACACGCACAGGTCAAAGGCACGACAGTTATCTAGACTCAGATATCTGGTCACGTAAACAAGAAAATTAGGAGTCCCAGTCCTTATGGGATCAACCCTACTACTCTATACTACTATTTAATTAAGTTACAACGTAGGAAATTATATTTGGTGGTTTCGATGTCCATCAACCCCTAGAAGGAATAAGAATGGGGAAATAGAGTTCCATTGCCTTAGTCCTCTTCCTAGAATGAATCTATCTATACTAGCAGCATTTATCAAAATTGAAATAGTGGTAGTAGTAATACACTCCATAATTCTCTCACCCCAAAATTCACAAAAATCTATTTTCTTCATAAGAGCTTGAACGAAAAACCAATCGACTTTATCATAAGCTTTAGCTAAGTTGAGTTTCATAGCGAGAGCACCCTTTTTACCACTTTTCTTTATCTTCAGAGCATTAAAACTTCATGATCTTTGAAAATGTTATCTTGGATCTGTCTCCCCTCAATAAATTTTGATTGATCCGGGTGAATAATCTCATTGAGAATAGGCTTCAAACAGGACGGAAACATTTTAGAAATGATTTTATAACTGAAATTATAAAGACCAATACGATAGAAATGAGTTATAGATTTCGAACCTTTTTGTTTGGGTATAATAACCATATTGGTGTCATTAAGATAGATGGATTGTCGCTTTAAAAAAAAAAAAAAAAAAACTTTAACCAATCTGGAAACATAACTATTGGTCAAGTCCCAAAAGTGGTGATAAAAGATACCTGTAAAGCCGTCCCGACTCGAAACCTTGCACAAACCCATATTGGAGATAGCCTCATGAACTTCCTCTGTGGTAACGTTTTGACAAAGCTTAACATTCATTTCCTTCGAGACAACAGAATCAATGGAATCAAGCACATTCAAAGCATCGACATTGTTATCAGGTTTGAAAGCTTTTTGGAATTAATTCACCACATGGTTCGACAATTAATTTTCATCATCAATCCATCTGTCCTGTTCATTCTTCAATCTCTTGATATTATTTCTTCTGCTATTAAACATAGCAGTAGAAAGGAAAATTTTGGTGTTTCGATCACCAAAACAAAACCACTTAACACGAGATCTTTAGTGCCAATATCTTTCTTCTCTAGGTCATATATCATCAAGTTCCTTCTTAAGAGACTTTAACTCCTTTTCACAACTTTTAGTTATCACTCTGTTTTGTATGAACTTTAATTTTCTCAATAAGATTCAACATCCTACCTAATGTTCCTTTCGATAGAAAGATTCCAACGAGAAAGAGCATTCTTTGCACTCTCAATCATGTCCGTGAAGTTCCTATTAAATTCCCCAATACCATTTTCAATCCATCCTTCGGTTACAATATCTTTACAATCATTATTAAAAAGCCATTTGACTCAAATTTGAGAGTTTTTCGATTACGTTTATCCATTTCTCGAGAACTAAGAAAAGGGGCTTATGATCTGATCCAAAAGTAATATCAACAAACCCAATACTGCTGGGAAACTATCCAACAAGCTAGCATTACAAAGGATTCTATCAAATTTTTCTCTAATAAAACCTTCATTTTCCCTATTATAAGCCTAAGTGAACTCCCCTCTTTGAACCAATAAATCAATCAAATTGAAATTATTGATAAAATTGTTGAAATCCCTAACTCTAAAAACATTTATAGGCATACCACCTTGTTTCTCAATTTTAGAACAGACATCGTTAAAGTCACCTATGCAACATTACGCCTCATAATATTTGTGATTTAAGTTTACGTCTGACATAGGGACTTTTATATAAAAAGGTGCAATACCATCGACCACCCTCTTTAGTATCAATCTAGGTGTCGATAAAATTCTTAGTAGCAGTACAAACCTAAAGGCTCACATTTGGGCGCCATCAAAGAGGAAGGCCCCCAGTAGACCCTATATGATCAACATAATGAGAATGTGTGAATCCCAATCTATTACTGAGATTTTCCAAATTAGAATTCCTTTTCTTAGATTCAATGAGGAATATAATATTGGGATCTTGTTTAAGATAAATCTTCTTCAAACCTTGGACAATACACTGTTGTTCTAGCCTTCTACAATTCCAAGCAACCAAATTCATCATAGAGCAATGGAACTTTACAGAACACCAAAAACAATCAAAGAAAAAAAAACTCAACAAAATGAAGAAAACCCCAAAATAAGGAATGAAGCTTAAATCTTAACAGACCCAGAGCCAAGTTGAAAGAACCAAAATTTGAACAGGAAAGCAAAAAGTAGAGGAAATAGAGTCAAACTTGGGAGAGGAAAGGGAGAAAAACCAAAGATGAAAAGAACCTTTATAGGTGAGAAGAATTATTAGAGGAGATGATAAAGGATGAGACGGATGAACGTGAAAGCAGATCGTAAAGTTTGTCAAAGTCGCGGATTTGACTTAAGGCTCTAGACGTTCGGAAAGAAACTTGGATTTTGACACAACCTGAAACGAAATTGAATCCAAGTCAGATAAAACAATTAAAATAAATAAATAAAATAAAATAATAAATCAAAGATTAGGGAAGCGAATAAAGAAGATAAATGGAAAGATAGAACGTGGTGTGTAAAAGTCCTAAGAAGCCTTGGAAACACGAAGAATCCACAACCCCCTTTAAGCGACTCTAATTTCCCCTCGAAGATAAAAACCTTGGCAAGAAAAAGTTTGAAGATCATCCCCCACAATCTAAAAAGATTGTTAAAACTCTTTTAAAAGAAACTCAAGAGAAATTCTTAAAAAGAAAAAACCCAGAGAGAATTTATTAATTCAAAGAGAAATAGAATAATAATGAATTGTATTGAATTGTGTACAATGCAAAGGCCTATATATAGGCTAGCTAAATAAATCTAAATAAAAATCTTAAGTATACTAGAACTCTAATTTAATCTAAACAAGAAGTAGTTTTAAACTAAACTTTCTTGTTAACATAAAACTCCTAAATAACTTAAAATACTTAATAATTATAAAAAATTTAGAATAAAATAATAAAATAATAAGAGATGATAAATACAATATTGGGCTCATATATAATAAAAATTAAGTCTAAAACCCAAACCCAATATGATTTCAACACGAATTAAAAGCCTGAAATTCGTAATTCCCGTCATAATCCCGTTCAGAAATTCTGCTCGCGCAGCTTTCACTAAAATGGTCATAACTTGAGCTTCCGAACTCAAAATCTAGTGATTCAAAATGCGTTTCGAAGCTAAGAGATAGATCTTCAAACTATATGAGACATCTCAACCCAGAAATGCTAGGATCCCATCCAAAAAATCATCGCAAGTCTGCTAATTTCTCAAGCCTGAAAATTGGCAGTTTTGGTGATTGGAATTTAATAAATGTCACCTCATTCGTGCATGTATCATTCTCCCTTTCCTCAAAAAAAATCGTCCTTGAATCTTGTTTTTGATCGAGTCCTGATTTAAATTGCTTAACCTTTGACATTGTTGTTGGGCCTTGAGATAGTGTGAACTCATCACATTCATGGGTCTGAAATTGTGGCTTGAGACCCGCATCATTCCCCCTTCCTCAAGAAGATTCGTCCCCGAATCTTTAGCTGCACAGAAAGAAAAGGGATTAGAACAAATAACAATAAAATGAATAAAATATTTACCTAAGCTTTCTTGTGCGCCAAAACTATCTCCAGGATCAAAGATATGAGTTTGATATCCCAAATCAGCATGGATCAAGTATCTCTCCTTCAAAAACAAATCATCAACACTAAACAAAAAAAATATTAGGCACACGAGTGTTCAAGTAAAAAATAATTTGTAAATTTTTTTGAATATGCATGGTCATGCATAAGATTTTCCAATGATAAGTCAAGAATTTCACATAATTATAAAAATAAAAAAAATTTAATATTACTATGTAAAAATTCATCGTTAAAGATCAAGATAGAAAATTTTGTTGCAAGAGGAAATATATAAAATGATTTAAAAAAACTATTTGATGCAACAGAATTACTATTTTTAACCTTTACAAAAATAGATAAACCCATCAAATCAGTTGAACTTTCAGACCAAGGTTTAATGAAATTTGACCAACGAGAAAACGTGTTGTAAGGAAATATTTGACAAACAAAATCAGTAGCATACTTATCAAAAACATTCAAGGTATGCCTTCTTAAATTAATTTCTATTGTTTCCTTACATTCTATACATTGTAGCACTTGTGGGGAATTATCAATATTCAACTTACCTTTTTCCCACAAGTAAAATCGTCTATCGATGGTAGAGTAATATAATTGAAAATCCGTCAATGGATCCTTGAAGTCCTGTAATGAAGAAACATCACTAAACAAATTTGAGTTAGGGTTAGTTAAAATAGAATTACTCCTCACTTTTATATGGGTATTTTCTTACTTTTTATTTTCTTTTTCCACTTACGAACTCTCCAATTTTAACTCATATGGATTTTCACTCACCAAATTTGGACCATCAAGTAGACTTTTATCACTCAAGGTCTATTTTCTCTCTGTCTTTTCACATGATTCTTCCTCACTTCCCATATCCCCCTCACAAGTATCATGAATATTCAATTCAGTATAATATATCTCAGTAGGAGAACATGATGTTTCTATTTCATCTAACTCTATAGATTCAAGGAAAAAAAATTCTCATTATCATTTTTTTCCAGTTCACAAAGTCTGCCATCTTCTTTGATCAACAAAAGTCTCGTGTTGGCACAATCACAACTATAGTGTCCATGCCCTTTATAAGTAAAACATTCAATGTCATGAGCTTTTTGTTGTTTTGGTGAAAAATTAGTAGAAATGAGCTACTTGAAAGATGTAGAAGAATGTTTTGTAGGAGCCCCACTTTTCCACTCAAAAGGTTTAGTCTCAGCATGTTTTGCCATCAACTTATTAATAGCATAAGAAGGTTTAGAATTGTTAAAAGTAGAATTTGAACTTGTACCTCGATAATAGTGTGATGTGCCAAATGGACGAGATTGATGTTGTTGAAATTGTTGCTCAATCTCAATTTCCTTGTGTACCATCTCCTCAAGATCAATATAGGTTTGAAGATTAAGAGCATTGGCTATCGAAATGTTCAAGCCATCTACAAATCACACCAAGGTAGTTTCTTCATCCTTTCGTATATTTACTCTTTACATAAGCACATCCATCTCCTTAAATTACTCATCAACAAATCAATTACCTTGAACAAGGCGTTGAAGTCTCGTTGAGACCTCTGTATAGTAATGAGAAGGAACGTAACGCTTTCGCATCACTTGCTTGAACTCGTCCCATATTTCAATTACCCTTTTGCAGTTTCTTTGACGATCAATTCCAAGTTGAATCCACCAACTCAATACATAATCTGAAAATCCAAGGGTCACCAATTGGACTTTTTCCTCTTCCCGGCATTTATAGTAATGAAACATAAGTTCTATTTTTTATTCCCATTCACAATATGCTTCGGGATCATACTTCCCTCGATATGATGGAATGTTGAACTTTGGTTTAGCTAAAAAATGTTGCATACGGTCATTATTAACCAAAGTCTCATCATTTGCACGAGAGACACGTCAAGATTATTTGCACGAAGACGGGGCTGATCAACCTTATCTTCCCAACTATGATTCCGACACTCAATTTGAAACACCCCAAACCCGGCCCACGAGCTTTGACCAGATTTGGTATGTTCCTCAAGTAAACCGGTTCAAAATTCTTTTGTTACTTAGGAAAAACTTGTATGATTTTTAAAAAATATTGTTTGGGTTGGGCTTGAGTTGAAAACAAATTTATCTTATGTTAAAACCCATTTATTTAAGGTGACAAAACATTTAGAGTTAATTTTAAAAAGGAATTTACTTAAACTTTAATTGATAAAAATCCATAAACATAATAAATAAAAGAAAAATAAAGTAAACCACAATGGCCTTATTATATCAATGATCCCAAAGTAAAACTTAAAATACTTAAAATAAATTGAAAGTCCAAATCATAAATTTCTTGCTATGCATGGCCACCTTTAAGCTCCCGCCGACTTAGGTCCATTATCGCTCATCACACAAAAATGTTCCCACAACGGGGTGAGTCAACAGACTCAATGTGTACATCATACTAACATTCAACAAATCAGGCATACATGTTCATATCAAATTCATATTCATTCCCAAACCCAAACCTAATTAACCATCCGCTACACACCACCCGCATTCCCGGTCAATACACCGTGGGGACTACTAAGTCAACCCTCCATCCGCTACACACCATCGAAAGCGATCATTGCGATCGACGTGCTCATCGCCCATATAATTTGTGTCATTAGACACCATATTCAAATAATGTAACGAAGTTACCAAATTCGAGATAATGTAACCGAAGTTACCATATTCAAATTTTGTGACCGTAGTCACCATATTCCGTTGGTGAGACCAAGTCAACACCTTCTTCCCCTTTCACATAGATCCCGAATGCCCCATAAATTTTATATCATGCATAACATACTTAATTCTCATTCATGTTACTATTCACATGTTCAAAATATAACATATTCATAATCCTATCGTAAGTAGGAAACGCACACGAGTACTCTTTCATTTGTGGTACTTGACCACATTCACATTCTTATGCATATTCATATAATTAATAATTGCCATACAATTTATTGAAGATTAGTATGGGTACACACCGATTTGCTTAACGAATTCCTTGAAATCCGAAATCGATCCCATCGCCTTAGATCTCAAATTCCTACATTTGATTAATCACTTACTAATTTAATAAAAGCCATTCGCCATAAATCCAAATCCTAGTAGGATTAGTATTCTTAAAACTTACCTTGAAATTCTCAAATCCCAAAATCCTTGTATCCCCTCTGTCGTAAATCCCTATAACTACATGTTAGATCAATTTCTAACATTTATTCACAACAAATAACCCTTAGCCGTATGTTAAATATGACTTACCTTAGATTCTTAAATCCGAAATTCACCGAATAACTAGGAACACGCGCTTATGGTGTACCTTCGGGAAAAGTACTTCTCCTTCCTTGTAGTCGACACTTAGTAAATCCCGAAAGATCTCTTGACAACAGATATTAAGGGTATTAGAATCTTAATTTCGATGACCTTAAAAGAAATAGAATGAGAATCTAACCTAATCTTACCCTCATCAAGAATTTGATGGAACTCTTGCTTGAACCCTTAGCAGTATTAGGCTATGGCTTTGATGTGGATGACAATTTGGCTCTTGAGGCTTAGTGAGAAATCGACTAGGGCTATTGGTATCTTCGGCTTTTGATTGTGTTTGTAATAGAAGAAGAAAAGAAAAGAGAAAAAGAGAATAATGGCAGAGAAAATTCGGCAGAGAGAAGAGGAGAAACTTTAGAGAATTTGTGCAGAGGTTTTCTTGAAAAGAAAAGAATGAATGAAGAATAGCCTTACTCTTCCTTTTATAGCCAAAATTACTAGCTAGAGTCCTTTACTTGGCCACCACTCTTCTATTTTGATAGCTTTATCCCTTGATTTATCACTTTAATAAAACTTAATCCAATAATTATCTCTTATCTCTTAATAAAAATAATACTAATAATAATCCTCTTTTATCTCTTCCTTATCTATCAAAATAAAAGAAATAATATCCACATTTATCTCTTGAAAATAATCTAAAATAAATCCATTATTTATCCCTTATTTATCCACCCTTTATCTCTTAAAAATAAAAGAATAAAAGCTCCTAATTTATAGCCATGTGCCGTCCACCTCATTTCTTCCGGAAGCAAAATAAAATTTCTTTTATTTGCTTCCCATGTGACTTCGAACTCAGGCCCAACACCTTGCATGTGGCGCCATTTCCAGAGGCCCTAAGTGGCATCTCCGTGCCACTTTTCCAAGCCTGTTTGTGTGTCAAATTCCTCATATTATTTTTCTTAAGGCCACCTTGCCTTAGTTTTCTCTTTTAAGCCTTAAAACTTGACATTTCTTTACATTTCCAAGTTTCCAAAAATTTTCGTTTGGCTCTTTAAACTTGACATTTCCTTACATTTCCAAGTTTTTAAATGTTTACTTTCCTCTTTTGAATCATTTCCACATCATTTCCTTACATCCCCTAGTTTCCAAAAATGTTCACTTTCCTCTTTTAAACTTAACGTTTCCAAAGCATTTCCTTACATTTCCTTACATTTCCATACATTGCCTTACATTTCCATACATTTCCATGCACCTTAGGGTTCCTAGAACTCCTCGTAACACATCCAACACCCCATCGAGCCCACTATCTCATGAATTACACACGAACGCATAACCCCTAATCTAGGATGTTACAGTTCTACCCTCCTTAAAAATAATTTCGTCCTCGAAATTACTTATTAACAGCTGTACAATCCTTCTCACCGCACTATGCTTTCGCTGCGCACTCTGATCTTAATAGAACCATCATACTTCCTAGGCACAATCCCTAAGTTCACGTCCCCTAGAATTTATTTCTAACGTCGCGATTTAATCCGAGTAAAAAGTTTTATGAATTAGTCCTTGTTTCACGATTATTCGCGAAGAATTTTTATGGAAAAATTTTAGGAGTGGTTCTTTCATATCCATACATGCACATGATCTTTACATTCATACATCCATCAATCAATTATGAACTTTCGTTCATTCAGAGAAATGTTGTAGTTTTCATTGTTGTTGTTTTTCCACTACCCAGGGGTATTTTCGTAATTTGTCAAAATGAGGTTCCTTGGTGATTTTGTCAAAAAGTATTTTGGAATTTTTAAATTCACAGGGTATTTTGAAAAATTTTGAAATCAGGGGTATTTCGGTAATTTTGGAGCTCTGGGGTATTTTGGTAATAAACCATGGTAAATTTGTAGAGTTTAATATTTTTGGTATTTCCAAAGTTTGCAAAACTTTGAGGGTTCTTTTTGAGAATTGTACTTTCCAAAACGGTGATGTTGCAAAAATTTGGAAATTAGGGTCATTTTGTAAGTTAGGGGCAGTTTTGTAATTTTCCAAAATCAAGGTATTTTGATATTTTGCAAATTAGGGTTTTTGGACATTTTATAAAGTAATGAATTTTTTGATAAGAACTGTGGGTATTTTGGAAATTTCATAAACCAAGGGCAATTTAGTAATTTTGCAAATAGGGGTATTTTAGTAATTTTTATAAATCAAGAATACTTCAGAAAATTTTATAGAATCATGTTTGAAATTCAAAAGGATAATTTTAAGAGTTTTAAAACTAGGTTTTTTTTTTGAAAATACGGCTAGTTCCCTTTCGGGTTTTAGTCATTGTGTTTAGCCTATGACCGAGTCCTCTTGGTTAGGGTGAACCGAAGCTACGCACCAGGCAGGATTCTAGCGAAGAGGAGGTGAGTCACTAGGATTCGCTTAAGTACTGTGCTCTTTAGGATCCAATCCTAGACATGCGCACAATGGTTGCCACACCCTAACTCGGCGACTTAGTCATAGGTTTGTTTAATGGTCCTTAAGTCTTATGCACTTGTGTTTGAATAGACTAGTCCTATGGTTCAATAGATTCTAGTTCACTAATCTACGTTCCATTCCATTTCTACCCTTCTACAAATCATAATATAAATCACACAAGAGATCAAGTACTTACGGTGGATCATGGTTGGAGACTTAGGTGCCATGCCGTAAAAACCCGCTTATGTTCAAAGAAAATCATTTGGGCTCGAATTCAAAATGTTTTGGGCACGAGCACACAGCCGAGAGTTTAAACACAGGGCTCGATACAAAGTTGAAACACCCCAAACCCGCCCACGAGCTTTGACCAGATTTGGTATGTTCCTCAAGTAAACCGGTTCAAAATTCTTTTGTTACTTAGGAAAAACTTGTATGATTTTTAAAAATATTGTTTGGGTTGGGCTTGAGTTGAAAACAAATTTATCTTATGTTAAAACCCATTTATTTAAGGTGACAAAACATTTAGAGTTAATTTTAAAAGGAATTTACTTAAACTTTAATTGATAAAAATCCATAAACATAATAAATAAAAGAAAAATAAAGTAAACCACAATGGCCTTATTATATCAATGATCCCAAAGTAAAACTTAAAATACTTAAAATAAATTGAAAGTCCAAATCATAAATTTCTTGCTATGCATGGCCACCTTTAAGCTCCTGCCGACCCGGTCCATTCTATCGCTCATCACACGAAAAATGTTCCCACAACGGGTGAGTCAACAGACTCAATGTGTACATCATACTAACATTCAACAAATCAGGCATACATGTTCATATCAAATTCATATTCATTCCCAAACCCAAACCTAATTAACCATCCGCTACACACCACCCGTACCTGCCAGTCACACCGTGGGGACTACTAAGTCAACCCTCCATCCGCTACACACCATCGAAAGCGATCGTTGCAATCGACGTGCTCATCGCCCATATAATTTGTGTCATTAGACACCATATTCAAATAATGTAACCGAAGTTACCAAATTCAGATAATGTAACCGAAGTTACCATATTCAAATTTTGTGACCGTAGTCACCATATTCCGTTGGTGAGACCGAAGTCAACACCTTCTTCCCCTTTCACATAGATCCCGAATGCCCCATAAATTTTATATCATGCATAACATACTTAATTCTCATTCATGTTACTATTCACATGTTCAAAATATAACATATTCATAATCCTATCAGAAGTAGGAAACGTACCTGAGTACTCTTTCATTTGTGGTACTTGACCACATTCACATTCTTATGCATATTCATATAATTAATAATTGCCATACAATTTATTGAAGATTAGTATGGGTACACACTGATTTGCTTAACGAATTCCTTGAAATCCAGAACTGATCGATCGCCTTAGATCTCAAATTCCTACATTTGATTAATCACTTACTAATTTAATAAAAAGCCATTCGCCATAAATCCAAATCCTAGTAGGATTAGTATTCTTAAAACTTACCTTGAAATTCTCAAATCCCAAAATCCTTGTATCCCCTCTGTCGAAATCCCTATAACTACATGTTAGATCAATTTCTAACATTTATTCACAACAAATAACCCTTAGCCGTATGTTAAATATGACTTACCTTAGATTCTTAAATCCGAAATTCACCGAATAACTAGGGAACACGCGGCTTATGGTGTACCTTCGGGAAAAGAACTTCTCCTTCCTTGTAGTCGACACTTAGTAAATCCGAAAGATCTCTTGACATGAGATATTAAGGGTATTAGAATCTTAATTTTGTGACCTTAAAAGAAATAGAATGAGAATCTAACCTAATCTTACCCTCATGAAGAATTTGATGGAACTCTTGCTTGAACCCTTAGCAAAGTATTAGGCTATGGCTTTGATGTGGATGACAATTTCGGCTCTTGAGGCTTAGTGAGAAATCGACTAGGGCTATTGGTATCTTCGGCTTTTGATTGTGTTTGTAATAGAAGAAGAAAAGAAAAGAGAAAAAGAGAATAATGGCAGAGAAAATTCGGCAGAGAGAAGAGGAGAAACTTTAGAGAATTTGTGCAGAGGTTTTCTTGAAAAGAAAAGAATGAATGAAGAATAGCCTTACTCTTCCTTTTATAGCCAAAATTACTAGCTAGAGTCCTTTACTTGGCCACCACTCTTCTATTTTGATAGCTTTATCCCTTGATTTATCACTTTAATAAAACTTAATCCAATAATTATCTCTTATCTCTTAATAAAAATAATACTAATAATAATCCTCTTTTATCTCTTCCTTATCTATCAAAATAAAAGAAATAATATCCACATTTATCTCTTGAAAATAATCTAAAATAAATCCATTATTTATCCCTTATTTATCCACCCTTTATCTCTTAAAAATAAAAGAATAAAAGCTCCTAATTTATAGCCATGTGCCGTCCACCTCACTTCTTTCTGGAAGCAAAATAAAATTTCTTTTATTTGCTTCCCATGTGACTCGAACTCAGGCCCAACACCTTGCATGTGGCGCCATTTCCAGAGGCCCTAAAGTGGCATCTCCAGCCACTTTTCCAAACCTGTTTGTGTGTCAAATTCCTCATATTATTTTTCTTAAGGCCACCTTGCCTTAGTTTTCTCTTTTAAGCCTTAAAACTTGACATTTCTTTACATTTCCAAGTTTCCAAAAATTTTCGTTTGGCTCTTTAAACTTGACATTTCCTTACATTTCCAAGTTTCCAGAAATGTTTACTTTCCTCTTTTGAATCATTTCCACATCATTTCCTTACATCCCCTAGTTTCCAAAAATGTTCACTTCCCTCTTTTAAACTTAACGTTTCCAAAGCATTTCCTTACATTTCCTTACATTTCCATACATTGCCTTACATTTCCATACATTTCCATGCACCTTAGGGTTCCTAGAACTCCTCAGAGCACATCCAACACACCCACTGAGCCCACTATCTCATGAATTACACACGAACGCATAACCCCTAATCTAGGATGTTACACAATTTTGGTACTTAGACGTTCCAAATTTTTGTTGATTGTGTTTAGAATAGTGTCACGTTGCTGATCTCGAACATTTCGAACCTCTTGATCCCTTCTCAACTTCTCAATCATAGTATTGCGAATCATAATGAAAGCCTGAAAAGAACACAACACTCAAGAAAAGAAAAATTAAGCAAACCTAACTGTTATGCACTCAAAAATAAAAATCAAATTCTCAATGAGGTAAGAATTAATCTTGTGAGTCTTTTAAAAAGTGTCTATATCAATCAATCAGAATGTATTAGAATCAAACTATCAAAGCAAACCTAATAGCATTAAGAGTCCAAAATTAGCTTAGACATCAAAGAATTCTGTTGCACGAAGGAAGGAATGTAACACCCCAAACCCGGCCCATAAGTTTCGACCAGATCTGGTATGCTACGAGTTGTACATTGAAAACTTTTGCTGCGTAGGTTTTGGAAAGTATAAGTTAATTAGGCCATATTTGAATAAATAAATATCATTTGTAAAAAAAAAAACCTTGTATTATTATTTATAATAATTAAACCTTAGACAAAGTTTCATAAGTTGCAAATATTAAAAACTATGTAGTGAGATATAACTTTGGGGCCTTATTACAAAAAAATATTCCCAAAATTAAAACTTAAAGAAAAACCGAAATAATCTATAGAAATAAAAAGTTGATGGCCCCTCGAGTCTGTATCGGCTCCCATATCCACGATCTAATGCTTATCTGCAAAGTTAGGGAAAAATAATAGGGTGAGTCACCAAGACTCAGTGTGTAAATGTAACAGACCGAATTTGACCTTAATCGGAACGGTGGTTTCGGGACCACGAATCTGAGTCCGAGAAATATTTTAATATTATATTTTGAGTCTTTTATATGTGAATTAATGTGTGTGAAAGTTTCAGAGAAAATTTTTATCGTTTGAGTGCTTAATTTGTTAAAAAGGACCTAATCGTAAAGTGAAAAAGTGGTAGACTAAAGTGAAATGTGCTTAATTGATCATGGCTTTATAATATGAAGTATATAATGGGTAAATAACCCATTTTAGATGTTAGTGGTCGACCATGGACAAGTTTGTCCTTAAGTTAAAATGTTTAGTTATTTTTAATTATAAGGTTAGTTTAGTAAATTGGTATTTATTTATTATATGTTAAAATAACCAAGAAAAGAAAGCCATCATCTTTTCACTCATCCATGGCCGAATGTGGAGGAAGAAATAAGCTTTTGGTTCTTTGAAATTTCGGCACTTTGAAGCTAAAATTAAAGGTGAGTTTTTAGTTAGTTTTCGATAAATTTTACGTTTTTGAGATCGTTGCTTGAATCGTAGTTGACCCATGTTAGAATTTTTGAAAATGAGCATGTATGAGATTCGGCCATTGCTAGGTTCTTGTGATTTTTGGTGATTTATGATTTGAGATAAATGATATGTTAAAGATTTACAAATTTTGTATTAGGAATTTTGGTGAAAATTTTGTATTTAGGGCTAATTTGTAAAAATGAAATTTTAGAGGACTTAATTGCAAAATAAATGAAATGTGAGGGCTTGTAAAGTCCCTAGGAACATTCGGCCCTTGTATAGTATTAGCTAATTTGATGTATTTTGTGTGTTATGCAAAATAGGACTAAATTGCAAGGTAGTGAAATATTAGGGGTAATATGGTAATTTGTCTAATTATGTGATTTGGGACAAAATTGAATTGAAATGTACTTGAATGAGCTGAATTTAATGTGTTTTAGATCAAGAGCAAAGAAAAGCGGAATTGGATCGGGGAAAGACGAAGGCTCTCGAATAGCCGATTTACACGGTCTATCGACAACCGGGGTAGGTCCTTAAGCAAATATACGTTAAAAATTTATTTACGACTATGATGAATAATGAAACTTAAATATTTAAAGTATAATTATAGATAATAGCCGAATGTAGAAGTATGGTATTGAATTGAATTTACTTTGTAAAACGAAAAGTGTATAAATATGTTTTGGTTGGTATGTGAAGGTAATATGATCTATATGAGTTGTTTGCATTGTTGATGTTATGAAATGAGTGTTGAATTAATGATCATATCTATATCGGGCTTTAAGCCTAGCAGCGAGCTTCGTCTTTGGTGTTATTTATCGGGCTAAATGCCCAGCGTGCCTTGTCTTGGTGATGTAATTCGGGCTATGAGCCTAGCGTGCCCTGTGTCTGGTGATGTAATTCGGGCTATGAGCCTAGCGGTGCCTTGTGCGGTGATGTATATCAGGCTTATTGCCTAGCGGAGCTTAATGCCGGTGATGTGTTATAAATCCTTTACAAGGTGGGATGTAAATACTTAAATAAACAAAATGCTCGGGTAAATATAAAGGTTTATGGATGCAAGGAACAAGGTATGTGATTATCTTTCCTTTCAAATTACATAAGTGGTAGAATGGTTAAAGTTTTCGATAATGAGTCTTTATGATATGTGTATTTGAATTATTCATTAATAAGTGTGATATGTATATTGAATATAAGCTTGGTGATATCTTTGAGATTCGGTCAAAGGTAAAAATGTCAAAAGTGAAAGTTATTGAAAATGCATATCTGTATATATATACTTGTGATATATGTTATACTTGTTAATAAGGTAATATGCGAATAGTTAAGGCTTAAAGTCTTTGGAAGGGTTGTATACCTTCAATGAGGGAATAATAGATGATAAGTTACATAGGCAATTACTGTTCGACCATATTGAAATTATTATTTGTTAAATTACTTGAATTTACTGGTATATTTATATATGTATGTGTGCTAAATGTTGGAATATTTGACTGTTGTTTCGTAAATGCTTAAGACTTACTAAGCTAGTGAGCTTATTTCGTGTGTGCTCTTTGTTCTGTTTTATAGATTTTCCATCAAGCTACGGGCATCCGAGGATTGTCGGAAAAGTCAACCACACTATCTCCCTTGTGGTATTTAATCTTAGTTTTGAACCAGAAGGCATGTATAGGTTAGACTAAGGTTTAGATTAATGACTTTTCGTCCTTGTATATATATGAATAGCCTTGCGAAAATGGCTATTTCTTTTGATTAAGTTTAATTCCTATGTTCTTGATATAATGGATTGATTATGATATTAAGGGATGTGAAATTTGGCCATGGTTTAATCATGTATGGAATATGGTCAAATAATATGCCTATTATATCTAGATGTGATGCATTTGGGATAAGTATGATATATTGATATGTTTTGCATTCATTTTGATTTGGTTCGAATGAGGTGGATATAGTTGAGATGATGTTCTTTGGGTTGTAAATTAATTTGGTCTATTTGGATTATTAAAGATGCCATGTTAATGTTGATGAGTAGTAAGTTATTTTAGCCTATATTCGGCCATGGTACATATATATATTTGATAAGTATGGTTTGATTTTGTGGTTTAAGGCATTTTGGGCTAAGATAATGAATTGATATGGTATATTGGTTTAATAGACGTTCATGTATGTTTAATATTTCACAGTCTATATGTGCAACCGTTTGTTGCGTAAATATATGTTTATAATAATGAAGTGTACATGAAAACATTTGTACATGGATTGATTTCAAAAATGGTATGTGCTAATTTGGTATTTATAAATATTACGTATATATATATATGGAATGCTTTAAGAATTTTATTTGATTAAATATGTAAGTGACTATTAGATTTTTGTTTGTGTGCATGTTATAGGTGAATAAATGTCTAAATATTATATACTTATGTAGTCGTTGTTTTTTTTTAAATGACCATGTGATTTTATAATGCAAGTTGTTATATTAAGACCTGATAGAATATATATATATATATATATTCATTTGTGATAGCATGAAATGATATGAATTTATCAAGTGTTAGTTGGATGGAGTGTATGGACTTGGTAATTGTTATGGTAAGACCTCGTAACCCTAATCCGGCGACGGATACGGGTTAGGGGTGTTACAGTAAATCCCGAAAACACATCAAAGGCTTGGCCCACAAACACATTATGGCCTTGGCCCGTATACAAGGGTAACTATATATGCATCATGGCCCATCCCACCTAGAAATCCATCCTCTACACACCAACCCGTACCAACCATCACACCTTGGGATTTCTACAATCAACCCTCCAACCGCTACACACCATATCGATAGTGTCTGTCTTTCTGTCTTAAAGACCGATCATGTGTGACCTATGTGGCAAAGCCACCAATCGCCATGCGACCTTAATAATACATCATAGTATTTCGATAGATGAGCTGCCTGTCATAAAGACCGATCACTATGTGACCTATGTGGCAAAGCCACCGATCGCTATGCGACCTTCTTCCCCTTCATCATATCAATCCCATCCCATGCATACATACATGCAGAATCAAAACAATATACTACCTAAAAGTTCATGAGCCTATCACATACATCGATACACATAGAGAAGTTTCTATGATTACGCACTGCATCCCTTGCCTACCCTTTTTGGGTAATCCGACTGTCTATATCAATTTTTTTACGGCTTTTAGCCCATAACATATATTTAGTATAGATTACTATACTGACTTTTTCCAAGCTTTTAGCCCATAACATATATTTAGTACAGATTACTATACACCTTTTTTCTGGCTTTTTAGCCCATAACATATATTTAGTATAGATTACTAGTGTGTTAGAGATCTACACACTGATTACAGTTAGAACGAGACCCTCTAAGTCGACGCTATCCGTAGCCAACACCACCGATATCCGCCTTGAAATCCCGAAAAGTGATATGAGATTAGGGAACTAGTGTTTAGGCTTTTAGATCTAAGAGATCTTACTAGAGAAGATTCGGCTACTCTAGAGGATTAGGCTTTTTGCGAAAAATCGGGAAGAGAAGATGATTCAAGAAATCTATAGAGATTCGGCTTTTAGAAGAAAGAAGAGAAAAGAATAATGGAGTTTTTAGCTTTTGGCTTTTTAGAAGAAAGAAGAGAAGAGAATAATGGAGTTTTCAGCTTTTAGGAGAAAGAAGAGAAAAGAATAATGGGTTTTCGACTTTTAGAAGAAAGAAGAGAAAGAAAAGGTAGAAACCCTAAATGCTGAAAAATAAAGAAGAGAACCCTCCCTATTTATAGAAATTTCGACACTTACCTATGAAAAACCGAAAGTGCCCTTCCTGATAACTAAAAATTAATCAAATAAAAAGGGAAAATTCGGCACCCCCTTTTCCATAAAGAAACCGATTTCTTCACTTCTCTAGGTGATGGAATTTCGGCCAACTCCTAGCCTTGTAGATAGCTCCTATCTTTTCTCCTTTTTTTTCTTCCATATTATCAACTATATTATCTACATTATCCCATTCACATAAATCCTCCTATTTTTGAGCCTTGTTGCCGTCCACTCTACCTAACCCTAATGCCGAAATTTAGCTAACTTAAATTAAAATAGTTGGGCTCTATGTAACTTAAATTTGGGCCCCTTACTCCCTTGTGTGGCGTCACCTCCTTGCTCCATAAGTGGCGCCACTGACCACTGGGCCACAAGCTCATTTATATATTTTAAACTCAGATACCACCTTTTAAACCCTATAGTGCCCAGAAAAAAATTTAACTAAGGCTTCAGCCCAATCCTGAGCCCAATTTGGACCCCTAATGCTCAAATTAACTCATTACACATATTCACCCATTAAATATATAGACCCAAAAATTCAGGATGTTACAAGGAATATGCAACGTGCTTTAACTTACTAATACAAGAAACAAGAAAGTGTTAGAATGCATAAAGGAACAAATAAAAAGTAAAAACAAATGAAAACTTAAAGCTAAGAGTCAATGAAAATTGCTGAAACCCAAAAACCCGAAAAATTGCGAAGCAACTTGACAAACTTCGTTCGAGGTGTTCCCAATTTCCAAAAATCACGAAATTAAAACTGGAGCCTCCTCAAAATAATGTAGATCTGATCTGGAAAGTTTCGACACAAAATTCAACCCACATAATATTTTTTTTCGTATTTTATTTTTTTTTGTACTTTTTCGATCACTTTTTTGTGGAAAATATTTTTTTATACTCTAAAATAGTTCCAAGAAATAGTATGTAAAATTTTAGATCGTTTGAAAATCATTTACCCACTAAAAAATATTTTTTCTGAAAACTGTCGGGGTAAAAAATAATTGTTTTGAGGCTGTTTGCTAGAAATCAGTTTAAAAAAACAAAAAGAACACCTAAAATACCCAAATTTGATACCAAATGATAAAAGGATGAGACGGATGAACGTGAAAGCGGATCGTAAAGTTTGTCAAAGTCACGGATTTGACTTAGGGCTCTAGACGTTCGGAAAGAAACTTGGATTTTGATACAACTTGAAACGAAATTGAATCCAAGTCAGATAAAACAATTAAAATAAATAACTAAAATAAAATAATAAATCAAAGATTAAGGAAGCGAATAAAGAAAATAAATGGAAAGATAGAACGTGGCGTGTAGAAGTCCTAAGAAGCCTTGGAAACACGAAGAATCCACAACCCCCTTCAAGCGGCTCTAATTTCCCCTCGAAGATAGAAACCTTGGCAAGAAAAAGTTTGAAGATGATCCCCCACAATCTAAAAAGATTGTTAAAACTCTTCTAAAAGAAACTCAAGAGAAATTCTTGAAAAGAAAAAACCCAGAGAGAATTTGTTAATTCAAAGAGAAATAGAATAATAATGAATTGTATTGAATTGTGTACAATGCAAAGGCCTATATATAGACTAGTTAATTAAATCTAAATAAAACTCTTAAGTATACTAGAGCTCTAATTTAATCTAAACAAGAAGTAGTTTTAAACTAAACTTTCTTGTTAACATAAAACTCCTAAATAACTTAAAATACTTAATAATTATAAAAAAATCGGAATAAAATAATAATAAAATAATAAGAGATGATAAATATAATATTGGTCTCATATATAATAAAAATTAAGTCTAAAACCCAAACCCAATATGATTTAAACTCGAATTAAAAGCCGGAAATTCGTAATTCCCGTCATAATCCCGTTCAGAAATTCTGCTCGCGCAGTCTTCACTAAAATGGTCATAACTTGAGCTCCCGGACTCAAAATCGAGTGATTCAAAATGCATTTCGAAGCTAAGAGGTAGATATTCAAACTCCATGAGACATCTCAACCCAAAAATACCAGGATATCATCCAAAAAGTTGTCGCAAGTCTACTGATTTCTCAAGCCTGAAAATTGGCAGCTTTGGTGATTGGAATTTAATAAATTTCACCCCACTCGTGCATGTATCAGGAGACAAAGTTACCGAGTAGTTGTTATCTGAGAACAACTCTTGTTGTGGACAACTAAAGTTTGGAAGAGCTATTGTTTAAAATAATGACATTTCAAGAATAACTATGATTAGAACAACCGTTGTTATGAACAACTTCTATTTAGAACAATTGTGTTTTTCTAGAAGAGTCATTATTCAAAATAAGTTCTTCCAAGAAAAGCATCACCACATAACAACTCATGTTCAAAACAACCTCTATGTTGAGAACAACTATATTGAGAACAACTCGTGTTTGGAACAAGTCAGAATAACCCATGTTCAGAAACAACCTTCGTCTTGCATCCCAATAAATGTTTCGTGGAAGATGTTTTACAAGGTACTACTTCACCAAAGTAAAAATAAGTAGAAGTAACCCCAGAATATGGCAAGACTCTTGGGTTATCTTCATTCTTGAGATGTTATGGAGAGCATGACTTAGTGGATCAGATATAGAGGTAGTTAAGAGATTTTCTCTTAACATTTTTCTGTAATAGTGAATGTTTCTCCCCTTTTTTTGAAACATCAAACACACTGATAATTAAAAAGAAAAAAAAAAGCCTTTTGTTTACGTGTCACTTTCATGGAGTTTATAAACACTAATAATTAAAAAGCTTAAATTAATATTTTAAATTTTAATAGAAATTTACTATAAATATCAAAGTATTTAAAATAATTTAAAATCAATTTTTTAGAAAGATATTTTAGTCAATAACATTTAATTTTTGAGTTGAAACTTTTATATAGATAGATAGCTAGACATGTTATATATGCTAAAGGTTCATGTATTCTTTTGAAATTTAAAATTTAGTCTTTATATTTTAATTTTGAGACATTGAGTCACTATATTTTCTTTATTTGAAAATCTTGGTCCCTTTGTCTAATTTTTCCGTTAGTGGCTATTAAAAAAGGTAAAATAACTTTTTAGCCCTCAATATTTACAGTTTTCTTTCAATTTAGTCCTTACTCTTTAAAAATAAATAAAAAATGAAGAAATATTTTTCCATATTTTAAATAAAAACATAAAAATTAAAAAATATATTTTAAAAATCTAAAATTATGAAAAAAATAAAAAAATATTTAAAATTGAAAAAATATCATTTTAAATATAAAAAAAATAAAAAATCACTGTTGTCTAGAATAAAATTTAGATATATTGTTTTGAATTTTTAGAATTTAGAGTTTTTGAAAAACTAAAATTTATGAATTTTTTTAAAATATATTTTTTAAAACAAAGTTTTTTTTTTCATTTTTAAAAAGTTAAATATCTTTTTTTATTTTTATGTAATATTTTGATTTTCTAAAATTTATATTTTTATATTTTAGAAATTTATTAAAAAATTATTTTTAAACTTTTTTTATAATTTTTTGAATTATTTATATATTATATATGTTTTTTACATTTTAAAACAATATATTATATATAATATTAAAAAAAGGAGGGTGAGGTGGTGCATTCCAATAAAGCCACGTAGACTGTCAACGGTTTGTCAACATCGATTAATAATGGGTCAATTTTTTATTTTAAATAAACTTAATTGCCACATGACATATTTTGATTGGTTGGATGTACACATGACACATTCTAATCGGTGTCACATGACAACCAATTTTCTTAATACTATTACAAAAACAAAAACTAAACCAGAATGACAGTTTAAATATCAATCTAGGACAATTTTTTTTTTAATATAAAAGTGAGAAAATAAACAGAGGGCCAAATTGAGCATTAAGCCTTTCTTTTAGTAAAGAGGCAAGAAAATAAACTATCTACTTTGCACCGCAATATAAAACTACTTCCCAAGTTTGAGTCCCTCTGGTAATCAGTTCAGAGGCATCTTTTAAGGCTTGAACAACTCAGTTGGGAAAGACTTAAAAATCCTTTTTCCTAAAGGGTAATAAATATTATTATAATGCTATTTTTTCCTTTTGGCTTAAGGGCGAAAGAAATCCTCAAATTTTTTAAAAAAAAAAACAATTAAGTCCCTACTTTTTTCACTCATTTGGGTACTTGAATTTTTAAAATACATCAAAAAGGCCCTCAAACCTTTTCAAAAAAAAAACAATTAAGCTCTTTTTTTTTTTGCACTCAATTGGGTACTTAAACTTTCAAAATGCATAAAAAAGACCCTCAAACTTTTTTCAAAAAAAGTAGTTAAGCCTTTGCTTTTATTAAAAATTATAAAAAATTAAAATCAATAAAAGCTATAAATATTATTAAATTTTAATAAAAAATTCAAATATTAAAAATTTATTAAAAATTTTAAAAAATATAAAAATCGTAAAAAATAAAAAAACTTGTAAAATTTTATAAAAATCGTAAAAAAATATAAAATATATAGAATTATAAAAAATTTATAGAATTTTATAAAGTCATAAGAAAATTATACAAAATGTAAAGAAATATAAATTTCGTACCAAAAGAAGCATTTTATAATTTTTCTGTAACTCTTATTGATTTTTATTTTTATTTTATCATTTTTCACCACATGTCACACTGTTTTGCAACACGTGATGGCTTTAATTTAAAAAAAACCAGGGTTGTTAAATTTACAATTTTTTATGATTTTATAAAATTTTAGAATTTTTTATTTTTTACGATTTTTATAAAAAAAATTCTAATTTTTAATAAATTTTAAATTTTTTAAATTTTTATTAAAATTTAATAATTTTTCTAAAATTTATTATTTATTATTTTTTATAATTTTTTTTCTAATTTTTAATAAGAGTAGGGGCTTAATTGCTTTTTTGAAAAATTTTAAGGGTCTTTTTGATACATTTTGAAAGTTTAAGTACCCAATTGAGTGAAAAAAAAGTAGGGACTTAATTGTTCTTTGAAAAAGTTTAAGGGCCTTTTTGATGCATTTTGAAAGTTTAAGTGTTCAATTAAATGCAAGAAAAAGGAGGGACTTAATTGCATTTTTAAAAAAAGTTTGAGAGCTTTTACAACATTAAACCTTTCCTTTTAATACTTTTATATAAAATCTTTAAATAAATAATAAACAACCACCAAAAATAAATTGACTAAAGATTGAACTCAATATTAATGAAGATGTATACAAATCCTTTACCATTCCAAATGTGGTTCATTTAATGAATACAATTTTTATAAATATACTTCACTTGTACCTTTTTTTTTCATTTATATTGTGAATAGAAATGTTCAAACAGTCGGTTCAGTTAATACTCGAATTAAATTACCATTAATCGAATTATTCAAAATATAAAAATCTTTAATCATTAATCGAATCAAAGTTTTTTTCAAATATATTAATCGAACCGAAATATTTTGATTAATTCGATTGGTTAACTGAATTAACCGAAATTTATATGTTTTTGTCTTTTAGTTAAATAAGTATAAAACATATAAAAATATATTGCTAATTTTTATTTTTTTAATAGTTTAAAAAACTTTAAATGGAGTTCAAAACAACAAATAAAACATTAGAAATACCTTAGGAATTCAATCTAGCAACACTTGATTGTTGAAACTCAAAATGAAAAGGAAAAGGGTGTTGTTGTCAAGTTGGGATGCTACAAGTGCAGGGTGAAGCTTGAGTTGAACTTGAAAATGAGTTCAAAATAAGAGTTAAGCCAAAAGAAAAGAATAGAAAAGAAAAAAAGAACGACAACAAGAAGACCAATTTGACTGCTAGGGTTAGTTTTTGTTTCAATTTCACTTTTAAAATTTTTATTTTTTGTTAAATGTTTAATTTAAATGTTTTTTTCTTTAATATTTTTGGGTCATTATTGACTTGTTACGTAAAAAAAAAAAAATTGCAGTCCATTGCTTTTATATATTGGGCTGTCTTAATTATTTATATATTGGGGTGGGCTATATATTATATATAATATATGTTATTTATTTTGGTTAATTGGTTAATTCGATTAATTATCCGGTTTTAAACTGAATTATCCTATAATCAAAATTTTAAAAATTATTAATTGACTTCCTACTGAACTAAATTCAATCACTGAGTGATTAACCAAATTAAATCAGTTTGATCGATTAATTCGATTTTAACCGAACTATGAACACCCTTAATTGTGAGTGTGACTTAATCTAACATTTGTATATATATGTATGAAAATGCAACATAAAACTCTGTACACAAGCCCTTTTGGGGTGTTGTAAATGATAAAAAAAAAACTTTTTTTTAGTAAAAATAAACATGCGGTAGTATTTGAATATTAATTGTGAAATTAAAAATTTTCATTAACAAAATATCAATACTAACTCATATTTACATTCTATGATTGTATAACACAAAATATGTTCAAGAATAAATTATAAATATTATATTTAAAAATCATTCATAAAAGAAATAAGGTGGAGCATATATGAAACAATGTCAAGTAGTTATAGATTTAACCGATATACAGGTACATGGATGTTTCAATACTAATGCAAATATATTTTTTGAAAGCAAAAGCTTATAAGGGTTAAATGTGCATCATCCAACACTGAGAGATGAAAGGCATTTGGGTAGTCCAAAAAAAAAAAAAAGAGCAAGCATTATCTAGAGACCAATGGACGAGACTTTGTGCAATCTCATTGGTCGACCTAAAACTAAACATAAAATGTACCACCAAAGATAAGTCCAAAGTTCAACAATTAAGCCTAGAAAATGTTTAGCAAGAAAAAGAATGGCTCACTCTTCCATATTTAACGTATAGTAAGTAAAAATGATCATTGAAAATGGTTTGGATGCTAATCTTAAACTAATAAAGATGGGTTAAAGTAATCAATAGAGATTAGATTATATCAGTTCATCTGCTATTAAATAGATAAATTTAATACATATATTATTAATAAATAAATAAGTTCAAATTGTAATAACGTTAGTAATTATTGTATAAAAATATCTTGAATTTTCTTTTTAATTTTAGTTCAATTCCAAACAAAATATTTTATTTATAAAACTATAAAAACTTTAAAAATAAATGTTAATTTTATTTCAATTTAACCTTATTTGATTTTTTTTAATAGTATAATGACTAAATTAATTCATTTAATAGAACCAACAAAAATAGTTTAGACACATTTTGTCATTTGAACGGTCCATTACAGGCTTTTGGCAAAAAGAAAGAAAAAGATCCATTACAGGCCGATGTGGTTCTTGTTTTGGGCTAATAGAGTTGAATAAGTGGCCAAGCCCTTCCTTTTATTTCGATGAATCAGGATCCTACCCACCTAGTCCCGTGAACAAAGCAAAGGAAAGCATTTAAGAATCAAAGCCGAGAGATGAAATCAACACATATATTGGGTCTAAAGATAAAAATCACATTATATTTTTAAAGGAAAAAATGGCATGTTTATAAAAAAAAACTATAAATCTCAAATATAATACTAAAATAGATATAAAAGATAAAAAATTCGAGAGGGAAAGCGGCAAGTAATTTCAAGTCTTAAATTTGCTTACCGTCGAAATATTCTTCTTGGGGATGTGCCCGAGCTTTGGTTTTGGTACAAGGCAACGAATTATTGACCTTGCTTCTTATAGGTGTCAGAATTGCATGTGCAATTAATTAGGGAAGAAGTATTGGTCACAAAAAAGGCTGTTGTTTTCTGGCAAGGGTCGTCGAAATTCCAAAATTCCAACGCGTTAGCTGCCACATGTATTTCGGTCTTTTGACAGCTGCGGAGACATAGGTGCTCTCGCTCTCTGGCTTTGCTGCTCGTATAGTTCACCCCCCCGCGTGTCGTTCCATTTTTCATCGAATCTACAAATATGAGTGTGTAAATATATGTGTAATATAAAAGTTTGTAAGAATAATGAACAAAAAATAATAAAAAAATTGCTTGTAACGAAAAAGATTCTGGTGGGCTTGTTTCTAAATTTTATATCTTGCATCATCTCGGGACATTCAACCCTTGCCCCGCAGGTTAAAAACTATACTTCTCTCTTTACAAAACCTTAATTGATTTCTTTTTTTTTTGTTAAGATGGATATAAATTGCTCAAACAGCCATACCCAGACGAGATACATATACATAGTTTATTGGTTGTTCGAAATTAGAACCAAAGAAGGAACGTGTTTAAATGGGGTCAAGTAATTCGTATGTTTAGTATATGCATATCGAATCTCTTATGCGTCAAATCTCTTAATATTCGCAGAACACTTCAAAATTTTAATGTATTCAGACACGATCATCTCGTGTAGGTATGGTATGCAGTTAAGGGGAGGGGAGAGACGAATGTGTTGTGACTGCAAATTTGCTCCCTCTCCAACTAAAAATCAAAACACATCAGGAGGGCATGAAAATGAATGAAAGGGAGCACATTTTATGACAACCATTTATCTTTTTGGAAAGCACTCATAGTAAGGAAATTAGCCACTGTTATTAACGATAAGACACTCTGATTTTGACCAAAAAAACAAAAAAGAAGAAGCTATAAATGATGAATGGAAGAGACATTCAAGATAGAATAAACTTTTATTTTTATCTTTTTCTCACTCACATCACATTACTTCTCTTTTTTTCTTTTACTTTAGCTTCGTCACTAACAACCTTTTATATAGTTGTTGTAAGTGACTATTAGTTTCTTTTTATGCATCTAGTATATAATGTGACTTTAGTACATAAATGCATCTTACATAGTACATTCATACATCTAGATTTCTTAAATTCCTTCATTCTTAACATATTGATTAAATGCACACATTAATGGCATCATATTATTCAACATACTCTCCCTTAATGTGATGTTCTTTTAACTCCCAATGCTTCTCTGAGTTACTGGATCTTACTCTTGAAAGTGCTTTGGTGAAAATGTTTACTAGTTGCTCCTGTAAAGGACAAAACTCTACCCGGCTCTCTCTTGCTTCAATTACTTCTTGTATGAAATGATGTTTGATGTTGAAGTGTTTGGTTCAACTATGATAAACTGGATTCTTGACATTACAATGGTTGATTTGTTGTCACAATGAAGTTGAACACATTTCTTTTGCTTATTTCCAATGTTTTCCACTATTTTTGTCAACCAAATTGCTTATTGCGTCGCTAATCCAACTGCTAGATACTCCGCTCTATAGATGATTGAGCCACTATTTCTTACTTCTTTGAACACCAAGAAATCGCACTAATTCTAAGAGAAAACACATAATTCAAAGTGCTCAGCATATAATCAACACTTTCGGCCCAACCACTATTGTAATAACCTTTTAATTTTATTGCTTAATGTTTTTCGAACATGATACTGTACTCAATGGTATCCATGACATATTTTAGCACTCTTTTTGCTGCTCCAAGATGTAAGTGACTTGGTTTACTCATGAATTTTAAAACTAAACTAATCGCAAACATTAAATCAAACATTGTAGCCGTCAAATAAAACAAAGTTCTAGTCAAGCTTCTATATATGCTTACATCTACCATTTTCCCACTATCATCTTTTCTAATTTTTTTTATTCAACACCAAAGGAGTATCAATAGGTTTGCAACCAAGCGTACCAAACTTCTTCAAAACATTTTTGACAAATAAAAACTTCATGGTGGAAGTATGGATTAAGAGAATTATGTTGAGAGGGAGTTATGGTTGTTTAGTTCATTAGTTTCTAACTTTATTTAGTTTTGTTCAGAAAACTACCAAACGAGAAGATTATTAAGGTAAGTTTTTGAAATAGCTGCAATGTGGTAATAGAAGTGTCCACTTCAATCACTACTTCCATCATCATTGCTGTAAAAGAATTTCACTCTATCTTTTTTAATTATTGTAAAGTATAAAATATAGGGGAAAAAAGAATTGAAGGAATAAAGAAAAACATGATATAGAATTGAGGAGAAGTGCCGTATCATAATTTTGGCAGGGAAATGGAAAGAAAATTGTATTTATCCATTTACATGAAATTAAATAATTCTATTTTATTACATAATAATTTTTTAACGAAACCATATAATCTAACTTATTAATAATATAGATTTTATTTGGTTACGTGCTAAAAGAAAAGAAAGAGTTCGTTTTTCCTTTACAATAGTAAAGCTAAAATCTGATGAATGCTTTACCCAACTTTCTTCCCTTAGCCATGATTATATTAATTACTTTTTTCATTTATATGGAAAGGTATCTAGGACTTTATTCCTAAAAAACTAAGTTTAAATTCGTTGGAACCCTAATTTTCTTTTATTTTGAATATCATTTCTAAATCATGCATATATTTTTTTGAGAGTATGCATAAAAAATTTTGCTATTAAAGTAAAAGTTATTGATATACTATTGTAAGCTTTTAGTTGATGATTCTCAAATTTAATTATTAATTACGAGGGGGCATCATGTTCATAAAGCAAATTATGGTACACTTAAATATATTTGCTATAAAAGCATCTATGAAAAAAAGTTCTCTAAAAACATTTTAATTTATTTGTATCATTCTTCTTAAAAGGAGATCTCTTTATTTTAAATCATTACTTTTTCATTTCAACTATATTAAGAAAAATGGTCGACACCTTCAAATTTCTACACACATGTATCTCGAATTGATTACTCACAAACTTTTTAGTAAATGTGTGTTAATCATGTAGGTAAAGTTTTCTAAATAATGTATTAAATATATTAAATAAATTTCTTTCAGCCCATAAGTTTTTATATTTAGATAAGGCAAACTATACAGATAATTACACAATTATTAAAAAAAATTATTTTAGGCATCTAGAATAAAAAAGTTTGCAATTTAAACACCCACGTTACATAGTTCGATCATTTTGACCACTCCCGTTAAAATCAAAAATAGCAAGCCAACGTGACAGTTAAAAAATTTAATATAATAACAAATTTAGCCCTCAGCTTTTACATTTTATATCAATTCAATCATAATTTTAAGAATTGACCCTTTAGTATTGAAACTCAGGAATCAAATTGGATGGGGGCCTTATGGCGATGTTTGGTTAGCAACTTATCATCGTTTGACTAACAAATATGATCAGTATCATGAAGTTGCCATCAAGATGCCGCATCTCGTTAAGCAATATGATATGAGGACTTTGTTGGATAAGTTTGATGATTTATATTCCAAGTGCCAAGGTGTGAATAATATTTGTTATTTTCAGGGAATTTCTATTATAGGTAGACATGTGGGTGTCGTAGCTAATAAAGATTATTTTGATTTCAAGATGAAAGTTGATTATCTTGTTAAGAAATGGGTTTTATTTTCTTTTCCTGAAGATATGTATTGCTATGAAATTTTATGAGGGATTCATTTGTGATAAAATGACTAGCCGTAAGGGAGGAAAGCTTTTGTTGCCTTCCGTTTTGAAGGCATGTACCCAATAGATGGAAGATTATGTAATTTTCTTTTTCTTGTTAATGCTTAAGATAGCAAGTAAGTAGTTAGTTTACATTTGCTATGTCTAATGTCTACAGGTATGGGATCAATTTGGCGCAAGGAATTTTGGAATTGCACTCGAAAGGGATTTTAGTTCTTTAACCTTAAACCTTTTAACTTTCTTCTTAATGAAACTAACCAAGCTGTTCAAGGGGATATTGGTATTCCATATCTACTAGGAATTCAATTGCCTAGCTCAAATACGGCACATAGGCTTGGAACCCCCCAATTATATGGCTTCAAAACAGTGGTAACCAAAGTTTTTTTTTTTTTTTTTAAATTATGACTGAATCGATATAATATGTAAAAATTGGGTTAAATTTGTTATTATAATGATTTTTTTAACTGCCAAGTTAGCATGTTGTTTTTGATTTTAATGGGAGTAACCAAAATGACTGAATTATATAACGTGAATGCTAAAATTGCAATTTTTTTTTTATTTTGAATGCCTAAAATGAAAATTTCTAATATTCAAATGACTATCAGTGTAATTTACCTATTTAGATATTATATGCTTAAGTCCATTCCATAACAATTTAACTAAAATATTCGTTAGTTCTCAATATTAGTAAATAAATACCTTGCAATTTCCATCAAAGTAAGGTCGGACCCAGGGTTTATTCCACATTACACCAATCATGCATGTAGGATTAATGGAGGGTAAATTTAATAGTGATGGATCAACAGTGGAGTTAGTTTTGTTGAATTATTTCAATTCTATATGCCGAATGTAACACCCCAATACCCGACCTAGGAGTTTAGACCGAATTTTGGAGGTCACATTGATCACTGAAATGATCGTGGGAAAACTTAGTTTAACAAACCGAAAAAAAAAACATTATAGTGTTTAAATTTCGTAAAAACTCTTAGATATAAAATCTCGATATTACAAAAACCTCAGTCTAATTAACGCTTACATGTATTTAATACAAAATTTTATACCACAGTTTTCAAAATAGTACTTAAACTAATTATTTAAAACGCATAACTCCGAGACCTCCGGCGTGCCGAGTCCAGCATCAAAATTCGAAAAAATGTACCTGAAAGGGAAAACACTAAGGGGGTGAGCTACACGAGCTTAGTGTGAGTTCGAGACATGACTAACAACAGAATTACAGACCGAAAATCCAGATAGCAGTACAACAGTGAAACGTACTTACAGAGATATACAGAACCAGAAGGTATACACGAAACCAACGTCCCAAATGAATGTACTCAAGCAAAGCACTTATCATCACACACAGTGTTACAAAACGTCATTACACGCAAGAACAATCACAAATGATAAGTCAAATAGACAGAGTGCAGTCAAACAAACTTACACCCAATCACTTAATCAGATGCTTATGAATGCAATCAAGTAGTGAAAACCCACCCATCTAGCCAAAACACCTCTCCGTCCTCCGATCACACCCCAATAGAGCTATTTAAGCTCATCCAACCAGACACACCACATAGGACCTCGAAAAGCCCATCCAACCCTACACACCATGTATGTGTACTAAGCCACTCAGATAATAGTACGCAGCAAAGCTGACGTATATTCAGTACAGTGCATTACGGCAAAATGCTATACAAATATGTTGCAATTAAACTGCCAGATAAGATCAGAATCAGTCTTCTTTCTCTTCACAACCAAACCCCAAATCATGATGCAAATGCAACAATGCACACCAAACACAAACAGTCACACAGACACATAAGGTCATAAACAGTCAGCCAAAAATAGAATTTCGTGCGATTACAAAAATACACACTCTTTGGAATCAGACACACAGAATCAAAGTACAGAATCATAATGCTCTTACACACACAAACTCAATGTCAAATTTTTTCACAGTTATCGGACACGGTTTCATTTCGCAGAGAACACTACAAACACGAACTATCAAATCGAAAGTTTAACACCACGCTTACAGTTAATCACACAACCCTAAGCTCTATCAGAGTCCTTAATACTTATACAGAGGCCCCAACAACCGTTGGACGGCACAAGAAACAGAACGAATAAGTTATGCTACAGAACAAAAATTTGTGAAACAGGGCCACACGGTCGTGTGCTCCGGCTGTGTGGAATTGCCTAGGTCGTGTGGGGGTCAACACACCCATGTGGAGAGGCACACGTTCGTGCGAAAGGAGGCACATGACCGTGTGGCTAAGGCACACGCCCGTGTGACCTAGGGACATGGCCGTGTGATCCGGTCGTGTAACTCTCTGTCCGTTTGTGCTAAAATAAGATACAGGGCAAACACGTCTATGTGAGGGTCTCACACGCTCGTGTGCCCACCAGACACAGCCATGTGTCCAAAACACACGCCTGTACGGGATCCCCAAATCCCCAAATCGATACACGGCCATGTGGCAAGGTTGTGTGGCATCAAATCACATAACCCTAATTTCCAAACACACACACCCGTGTAAGGAAGGGACACAACCGTGTGGAAGTCGACTAAAATCCCTAAATCGGCCACACGATCGTATGGCTAGGCCGTGTAGCACCCAAATTAGCCCAGAAACCCTAAATCCCAAATGTACGCGACCGTGTGAACCGCCCGTGTAGGGGCACACGACCGTGTGGCCACCCGTGTGGTCACGAAACCACACCAAAATTGGCTGCAAATCGTGCCTTTCTTTCCCGAAATGCATTCACAACATCAGTAGATCTAAAATCCACCCCGAATTTGCTTAAAAACGACTCATATCCGCTTTAATCCCAAAAACATACGGTTTAGTTCCCGTAGTATTCAAGAGATAACTAAACTCCATGGAATCCAATATCAAAACTAACAATTCCGGAACGCACCCACAATTGCCGAATTTCACATATCCATTTTAGAATTTCAATAATGTAAAAGAAAAGTTCGAATCCCACACCTGATTTGCGAGAACAACACCCAAAATGATTGATTCCTCCAATCCCAATTCTGATCTCGAAACCCAAATGAACGAAATACCCTTTTGGCAATTCCCATAGTCACCGAACAAAAATGCGAAGAGAATAGAATCAAAAGAGAAAGGGGAAACGAGGAGAGAGAGGAGCCAAAAAAATGTTCAAGGAAAAATGGGAAAAAGAACGTGGAACAAAAATTTTGCAAATAAAAATTAATTGCTTTTAAAAAAAAATAAGTATTTCACACTAAAAACAAATTGAAAGTGCAAAAACAACTCCTCAAAGCATGCATGAGGACTCAAACCCAGAACCCCAAGCTAAACTAACACACAACCAACCATCAGACCAATAAGCCCATTCTGACACTAAAACACAACAACAACCCAATTGTCCGATCTAGCCACTGACCTTACCTGCAAAACTCAAAACTTCTAACCCCAAAAATCGGGATGTTACACCGAATGAGTGGGTTTTTTTTTTAATTTTATATTAGAGTTAATTGTATTAGACATCTTCAAATAATAATTCTTATTTTAAATTGGCCTTCAAACTTCAAAATATTTTATTTACATTCTTAAACTATAGATGTTATATCAATTAAGTCCTTTAGTTATTAAAAACGTTAATTTAATTGTTAAATGACACATCAAATCTTATATAGCTAAATTTAAAATGAAAATTTTTAAACTTCTATAAAAACTTCGAAAACCTCAAAACTAAAGTTTTTAATAACATCCATTTATGCAATATTGTTTTTTTTTTTAATTTCTCATTTTAAATTATGTCACATAAAATCTGATGTGTCATTTAACGATTAAATTAACAATTTTAATAACAAAATGACCTAATTAATATAGCATTAATATTTTAGAAATGTAGTTAGAATGATTTGAAGTTTAGAAACTAATTAAATTCAGAATTTGAGGATATGCAATATAATTAACTCTTTATATTTATATTTGTAAGTACTGCTTGTGAAATCTAATAATTGCAAAGTTGCAAAATCCAATAATTTCAATATATATATATGATCATAGTTGATTGAGGAGAATAACACTTTTTGAGTAGAGAGGGTAACCCAGATTCCTTATTGAAGAAGATATGTATGCATGGCTAAAGGATTCATGTTTCTCAATAATTTCCATCTTTTTAATATGTTTCTCTCACCGAACAAAGTAATTTCTATAAATTCTATCCACGTTTTTGCTTTCTGTCTCAATCCAACAAAAGTGGGACTCAACAGAGAAAAAGATGAGAGTATATATAGGAATTATAAGAGATGGAAAACATATTGCAAATTGGTGGTGTGTTCATGCATGCTTATGTAAGCATTAAAGTTTAGAGATAACAAGAAGGGTCTCTAAAATGCTGCTTAAAAAGTTGACAAGGACTGGATAAACTCATCGTCTTCTCTTTTTTATAAAAATAATTAATTAATTAATTGAAAGGGATAGCTTTATTCTCATATTTTTTTCTCATATTTTTTTAAAGGCTTAAATGAGGGTTAAGATATTTTACCACTATATGTTGAGAAAATGATGCGAGGGCTAAGAATTAATATTCAAAACCATAATCTTGCATCCTTGAAATGGAAAATGATTTATGCCAGTGAATAAGTTGTATAAAAAATAATAAT
The DNA here is from genome assembly GCA_025698515.1 of Gossypium sturtianum. Classification (NCBI taxonomy): domain Eukaryota; kingdom Viridiplantae; phylum Streptophyta; class Magnoliopsida; order Malvales; family Malvaceae; genus Gossypium; species Gossypium sturtianum. Next base: position 21,652,453 of record CM046949.1, read on the forward strand.
GTTTCGACTAACAAAAGGTAAACCAACTAGTAAATATATACTATAATTCGTAATTAATTATGTGTGTGTTTTCATATACAGAGCATGCATGCAATGGTGTATTTTAAAGAGCCTCCCAGAAAGTAACATGCAGAAGAAAACTGAGGGATTTATCATGACATAATTAAAATCTTTAATAAGACAGATATATGAGCTGTTAAAAAAAGAAATAAAAGAAAGGCTTTAAGTTAAAAAGTTGATCATGTTTTCGAGGAATGGATTATTTCATGGGGAACTCCCCTATATACTTACAACTCTAATTATAGAGCAGGAATACCAATAATTTTAAAATGTTATTATTTTACAATTTATCTATAATATATATAAAAGTACGTCTTTTGGAAAAAAAAATAATTATAGTATTTAATTTAATATTATTAGTTAAAAAAGTTGAAACAAAATAAAAGTTTTGATAATTTTACTTTTAAAAATAATTATAGTTTAATAGAAGTTGTGATAATTATACATTTAAAAATAATTAGAATTTAAATTACAATTATTAATTTTAAAAATTGTTCTAATTTTAAAATAAAGTTATTACTTGAATAAAATTCTATGTATTAAATATAGGAAAAAAATGTTGTGATAATTTTATTGATATAAAATAGAGTTATTATTTCAATAGAATTCTAAGCATATTAATTATCACTAAATTAATATTAGAGTTAATTAGTTATTATTTTGAATAATGTTACTTTACATTAATTACATAAAATAAAACTATATTGTATGTTGAATATGTTAAAAATGCTTTAATTATTATTTAAAAATTTTCTATTATAATATTTGAATTGATAAGTTAATATATTTTAATTATATTCAATAATTAAGATAAGAAATAATATCTTATGCTAATTACTTCAATTAAAAATATAATATTTAAAAACTAATTAAATATTAAACACGTTAATCACATGTAATACATGTGGCATTAAAAACTAGTCAATTAAAAAATGCTAGTCTCTTTCTGGAAATGAAAATATAACTATCCAAAAAAACGATCAAAATACTAGTAATTATAATTGTTCTGTTTGGATAAATAAATAGGAAAATTAAGTTATTAAAATATTAAAAATTAAAAAATGATTATAAAAAATAATGATATTAGAAATAATAACATGAGTGATATTCAATAAAAAATTTGTAAAAATTTATAAATATTTTTGATAAAATAAAATGTTTAAAATATATATTAGATGTAAATAAAAATAAAAATAAAATTTGAAGTTTAAGTTTTTTATTTTAAAGTGGAATATAAAAAGAATTATGAGGAATTTAAAATATATATTTTAAAGAGATAAAATTATAATGAGATATGGTTGATTTTAATGAGATAAAATTATAGTTTAAGGTTAAGTGTTTTTTTTTTAGAATTTTAATGGTTGATTTTATTTTTTTTTAATTTGTGCTTATAATTGTTATCAGTTTTTTTAATATTTAATTATTGATTTAAATATTTTCAAATTTTATTTATTTTTTGTTATGTTTTTCTTGGCATATAGTTTTAATGTTTTCCCCTCGAACAATTTAATTATTTTAATTAAAGTTAAATTAAATTAGAGATGATATGTAGAATAATATTTATATATCTTAAAAAAAATGATAATATGATATTATTTTATTGATATCTAAAATTTATATATTTTAGGATTATTTTAATGTAGGTAATTGATTAAGGAAAATAATAGGGCAAATATTGATCTTCTCACTTTTGAACCTTTTTATTTCGTTCTTGAAACAGTGTTTTGTAACACTGGCTTTCTTCTTCATTTTGTCGAAAATATAATGCTCTCCTCCCCTCCCATGTTCGACTGAAAATGAAGGAATTTGGGTTTGAAAAATCAAAAGTTTCTCTGGTTATGATTGCAATGCAACATTGGCTTGCTTTGTTTGAGAGACTAAAAATGGAAATATATATATAGAAACTATTGCATCAATTCTCATCGATATTATTATGTGCTTAAAATCCTGTACCATTTAAACTTTAATTTTTTATAATTTTTCTAATTATGATTACTGCTATTAAATTTCTATAGAAAACTACATTAAGTACTAAATTTTACCTCTTTAAACTTTGGGCATCTATAAAACTTCCCTTTGTTCCATGGAGTGTTGGAGCTACATATAGGAGTCCTCAAACTACAATGGAAAAAAATGCCCCTTTCTTGATTCATTGATTTTGAACTTGAGGAAAATATAATTTCAAATGAGAGACTTTTGAGTTTTCATCAAATGAGGGATTTTTGAGTTTTAGTTGAAAAAAATCTATGGGTTTTACAAGGATTTAATACATTTGTTTTCAAATAAGATGGGTTTCAACCTATGGGTTTTATTTTTCAGACCCAAATTCCTTTCTTTTCAGTCGAATATGGGAGGGGAGGAGAGCATTATATTTTCGGCAAAATAAAGAAGAAAGCCGCTATTGAAGAACACTATTTCAAGAACGAAAGAAAAAGGTTAAAAAGTGAGAAGATCAATATTTACCCTATTAAGTAACATTGTTTCCCTAATAAATAAAATATTTATTTTAATTAAAAACACTTATATTCCATTTCATTTCCATATGTGAAAAAATTAAAATTAAAATTAAAAATTCCACTTCATCTTACACATGTCATCTTATGATTGGTTGAATCTGTTAAGTCATTAAAATGGTAACAACGTTATCTCCGAATACCAAAATATATATTTTTTATCAAACATCAGTACTACATTGGACAAAAAAATATAGGTACCACGTTAGAAAAAATTACTAAATTCAAAGACCAAATTATATATTATACCAAATGAAATTTAAGCTACTCAAATCCTTTCTTGAAATTTCTCTTAAATTTTGAAATTCTATTTTATTTTCAACCTTGTTGGTTTAGTTGTATTATAGGTTGCAATTAAGGAAATAGCTCCCCTTAATCAATAGCCCCATCAAAACAAAACATCTTATTTTACATTTAAGACAAAAATCCAAAGGAAGTCAAGGTGCATGAGCTAGATATCAATATGATAACAAGCAATATGACTTTTTTGTTGGCAAGTATTTCATCAAATTAATCAATTACGAATATGAATTGAATAGTTTGAGGCATGTTGGACACCGTTCTTAAGGATATTTCATCGTATAATATATTCCCAATATTTAACAAGTTTTTTTGTTATAAAAGGATCAAGAATTAACAATAAATCAAAATAGAAAATATTTAGCAAACTTAAAAGGACGAGAGGATGAGCGAGAGTAGAATGATAAAGGTTTTTTTAGGGTTATTTAGAGTGAAAGTGAACCATGGTATGTATAGGACTTTTCTGGATAACAATAATAAAGATAAATGGATTTTACTTAGCCAAAAATAGTTTAGAAAAAGGTTAACGAATTTGCACTTGGTTAAATATAGCTTCAACCCATAAGTTATTTTTAGCTAGGCTAAATATAGGTGTTACTAGTTAAGTAAATCACTTTTCTTAGACTCTAAAAAAGTTCAATAAAAAAGAAGTTCAAAAACAAAATGGCTCGAATGCCACGATATATCATGTGCAAGGAAATCCACCGATTTACACTAAATTGGCCATTCGGTCTCAATTCTCATGCACATGAGTCCACCCTCTCAACTTGGTTTGTACTAGCCCAATAAAGTGTATTGGCTTATAACAATGGTCTCACTGTTGAAATATCTCAACTTTCCCAACAACCCCCATATATTTCAAAAGAACCAAAGATAAAATTTTGTTGAGTATCTTTTATTTAGATATAATGCATCAACTCTAGTGTCTTTTGGACTATGAAGCAGAAAGAATAAGATATAATTTACAGAATAAGTGGTGAGGCATAAAGTTTCTAAACCAAGAATTCTTTACGTAAATTAAAATTCTCATTAATCACATTATACCTATACTATTGTTATTCAACGCGGTTGTATGTTAATAGGTTGTTTGCGTCTTTAGTTTTTCATGAGTGCTCTAGAGACTTTGCATGAAATCTTATAAAAGCGGCCCACTTCACACTCATATAGGTCAATCCACATCAAGTATATTCTATAGATTAATGCACCACCTTTAAAAGATATGAATTTGATTAAGAGTTTGTACTCATCCTCAATTTCATTGCAATTTTAGCATTATTTACCCCATAAGAGGGATATAATTTTTATAGTGCTTAATAAATCAACTAATGACTTTGTTATTACCTATATAAACCTAATTCAAGGGATCTCCAATCACATAGGTTGAATTTTCATCATTGTTGATATCACCATTTGCCAGTAGTCTCATTCCATTTAATGTTTCATTTACTAGTTTCTTCCCTAGGGGTTTAATCAAATGATTGACCAAATTTACTTCTTACTATATAATCTATGGATTATAACTCCATCTTTCTGCATTTATTTTGTCACGTAATGTGATAGACAAATATGTCTATTTTTACCATTGAAAGTTTTATTCTTGACAATGGTTATTGTCGATTGGCAATCACAATGTATTGACACAGAAGTTGTTGGCTTTATACCTAATGAAATACTTGCTAAGAAGTTTTTCAACGAATTGTCCTCATTACTAGTCAATTTCAAAGCAATAAACTCTGACTCCATGGTAGATTTTGCTATTATAGTTTGTTGGGCCGAAATCCACAATATGGCACCACCATCAATGGAGAATAAATATTCACTAGTTGATTTTATCACATCTAAATTTGAAATCCTTCTAGTTTTATTGTATCCTTCTAATACAATAATAAATCCACTAAATAAGATGCCATGGCACTCTCTAAATATTTCATAGATCTAATTATAGCATCCCAATGTTTATGATTTGGGTTATGCGGCTTACTTGACATACAACATATGTTATATTTGGTTGAGTAAAATTCATTAGATGCATCATACTTCTAATAATCTACGCATACTTTGATTGAGCAATATGTTCACCTTTATTTTTTCTCAATTGAGTGTTAGCATCATAAGGAGTACTCACTAGTTTGACATCAAAGTGTCGAAATTTTTTTAGAAGTTTCTCAACATAATGTTCTTGTGATAACATTATGCTGTCACATTTCCTTGTTATTTTAACACCCAATTTTACATTTGCTTCCCCCATATCTTTCATGTCAAATTTAGAAGCAAGAAATCTCTTTATCTCAAGTACTAACTCATAATTATTACTAAAAATTAACATATAATCAACATATAACCAGATAATCACACAATTACCATTAACAAGTTCTATATATACATATTTATCTACTTCAACAGAAAAAAAAATCATCATTTACTAGTATTTGATCAAATTTCTCATGGCACTATTTAGGTGCTTGTTTCCATCTATATAAGTATTTGAGAAGACTTGAAACGACACAACCTTTAGGTTGTTTCATATAAATTTATTTTTACTGATTCTCTATTAATAAAAGCTATTTTAACATCCATTTGGTGTACAAAACATTTGTGTATAGACCCCAAAGCAATTAAATACGAATTGAACAGATCCTTGTTACTGGAGCATAGATTTTAAAATATATATATATATATATATATATTTTGTGAAAAACCTTGTGCAACCATTCTAGCTTTGTATTTCCCAATAGAACCATTAGATTTAAATTTATTTTTAAAAATCTACTTATGACCAATAGGTTTTGCTCCAGGAGGTAAATAAACTAACTCCCTTTATTTTTATTTTTTTTGTAAAATAGAATCAAGTTTTATTTTAATAGAAATTGCTTTAGAATAAGTTAATGAATCATTGTCCACCAAATAGGTATAAAATCATTTCCAAAAGATTTTCCCACCTCTAGGTATTTTAGACCTTCTCAAATCCTCATATTCACAATTATTTTTATAATAAGTGTATGAGAAATATTATCTATTTTTAAAGAAAAATTGCTCATAAAATTTAGCATTTTTTTCAAGAATAATATTACAGTTTAGCACATCACTATTCACAATAAAAAATCCATATACAACACTATATTTAGCATGCAACCAGAGCTCATATTTCTTTTCTTTAATCTTTAGTCACCTTCACATATTCAAACATTTTAAGTTAGAAATGATAATATTCAAAACGTAAGGTGTCTTATCATTCTCATAAGGAATCTAACATACAAATGATATGCAAATAATTTTAAAGTATATTTGAAATAAAAATAATACATTTTAAAAAGTATTTTAATGCCCTAATTTTGTTTCAGTTACACAATGACATGCATATTCACAAATTCCATTATTAACATGCCATATAAATCATGAAATTTCAATCAGGTAAGCGACGGGCTAGCATTATCATTATTAATTTCTAAATCAAACAACAAATAATATATGGTTACAAAAGCCTTTTCTCACAAAAGTATATCTCTAGTAATTATAACCTTGTCACATTCGAAGGAAACTCTTCAGCTTTTCCTAATAATCTAGTGCAAACCAAATTGGTTTAAACATATGGAATATAAAGCACCCCACTTAGGCTAAGGTCGTTCTAGATGTAGTTTTGAATAGAACCTTGTCTTTTCCAAGCACATGTGTCATTTCAAGAATTTCTAAGACAACATTTTCTACTTCTTCCACTTGAGAGTAGGGCCCAAAGATATTTTAATTGCCACTAAATTGCCTAGAAGAATCATTGTCTATCGCCTACTCTTTCATATTAGTTTCAATATTGACTTGAGAAATAACCACAAAAATTATACCATCTATTTCAACGAAATTGATATTTGACTTAATAGGATTATCATTTATCCATTATTGAGTTTTGTACAGAGTTATATAGTGGCCTATTTTGTCATCACAATTGGATACTGGAATAATGAGCACAGTCTATAAACAAAGCACTAGGTAGGTTCCAAAGAAAGAGAGGTGGTGTATATTACACTCTTAAGTACTAAGTCTTTTCTAACCAGAAATATTCCTAGACATGCACTTTCACACTATCACACCAGCTATGGATTTGCCACACACAAAACAATTGTCCCTTCTTTTCTCAAAATTTTATTTTAGACTTGTGACCAATGAAAAAAAAATTCATCATAAATCATACAATTCAAAGTAAGTTTAAAAATAAATAAATTAAATTTATATACTCATTCAAATATGATAACATGGAAAAACAAGAAATTATTGTCAAACTTAAAATTTTAATACAACTTTAACAATAAAATAAAACTCAAGTTAAACCCAATGTTCAATTTAATAACTTATTATTAAAACCTTGGTCTCTCAACTTGGGTTTGGCCCAACCCATATCAAAGGTAAAAATAATAGTAACCAAGTTCAAGGTAAATTCACATTAATACAGTATTAAGAATTCCACTTTATTAAACTCTAATTTAAGGCCGACTAATTTTTCAATAATAATAAATGAATTCATGAAACATAAAATCATGGGTTCATGCTTCATTTAAACAATTTATCATAGAAATAACGTGTAATAGGGGAGTGGACCAAGATCGCATTCAAGTTGTTTGACTCGAAAAAATATTCGGGTTTGACCTTGAAGAAAAAATAAACAAATTTAGAAATAAAGAAAACGAAAAAGACTAAAATAAGAAATTCAAGAATAAAAGAAAAATAAGGATTCAAAACATAGATAAATAAAGAAAACAAAAATTAAAAGGTGAAAGATGGATAGAATAAACCGATGGATATGGATAGAAGATAGTTGTCCAACTGAACCTTTTGAAATATAAACCCCAAAAAATTCAATTAATGGCTCCAATCTGTAACACCCCAAACCCGGCCTAGACGTTATGGCCGAATCTGGCGATGTCACATGGAATGGATTTTAAAACAACTAACACGATGAAACTGTTTCAAATCTGCTAACTCTATTTGCGTAGAATTATTATCAAAACGTTCATTCCTGTTCAAATAACTTTCCTTAAAAGTGTTTAAAGGCGGAAGCTTACGAAAAACCATTGTAACTAAGTAAAACCGTTCATGATTTAGAAAACATTTGCTTTTGGTAAAATCCCGGTTTTAATCGAGTTTTGCAATTATAAGATCATAAACATTGTAAAACCCCAAGTTTAAGCAAAACAGTCCATAAAGTCCTGATTACAAAAGAAATACCCAGCAAAAAATGAAACCATAAAACAAAAGTGTAACAGTTTTAAAAGAGTGGTCACCGTTGAGTCCACCGCTGCACCGATCCGCCTAACTCTGTGGGTTACCTGTACAAAAACAGACAGAAGAAAGGGTGTGAAACACCCCACACCCGGCCCACGAGCCTGGACCGGATCTGGTATGTTCCTTAAGTAAACCGGTTTCAATGTTCTTTGTTACTTAGAGAAAATTTGTGTAATTTTAGAAAATTATCGTTTTGGGTTGGCTTAAGTTGGAAACCCATTTATTTTACTTAGAAATCATTTTATTATGGTGACAAAACAATTTTAGGATTTATTTTGAAAGAAATAATTTTAATTAAACTTTAGTCAAAAATAATTCTTAACATAATAAATTAAAATAAGCAGTATAAAGAAATTCAACTTGGGCCTTATGGCCTTATTACATCAATCAAAACCCAAAAATAAAATTAAAGTACTTAGTAAAAATAAAAGTCCAAATCTTTAAATTTCTCCTTGCGATGCATGGTCACCTTCGACTCCACGACCCGGTCCATTAATGCTCATCACGAAAAATATTCCCACAATGGGGTGAGTCATGAGACTCAATGTGTAACCAACACTAACATTCAATAGATCGGGCATACATATTCATATCAAACACTTATTCATACAATGAGATATCAATGATGATGCAACCCGAACCCAAAACCTAGATGCCATCCGCTACACATCCCCGTACCAACTCGCACACCGTGGGGACTACTAAGTCGACCCTCCATCCGCTACACACCTTCAAGGCGATCAGCAATGATCGGCGTGCTCATCGCCCATATAAAATTTGTGGCATAGCCACGAGATATAGTTGTGTCAAAAGACACGATTCGATAATGTAACCGGTTACCCCATTCGAGATAATGTGACCGAAGTCACCACATTTAGATAGTGAGACCGAAGTCATCACATTCACTTCCCTTTCTCATAAATCCCGAATGACCCATATTTTTTTATATCATGCATCTCATACTTAAATTCACATTCATATATATTTTCACATGTTATAAAATAACATATTTCATAATCCTAATGGGAGTAGGAAACGCACTTTTGAGTACTTTTATACCACATTAGGGTACTTAGCCATATTCAAATTAATATATATATACATAGATTAAATATTGCCATGTATCATATTATATGATAGTGGGGATTACACACTGATTCGCTTAATGAAGTCCTTGAAATCTCAAGAAGCGATCTACTGATTTAGATCCTTAACTCCTATATTCGGTCAATCATTTAAACATATTAATAAACCTTTTCAACCACAATCCAAATCCTAGTAGGATTTATACACTTACCTTGGTGTCAATTTCCTTTTGTCCAAATCCGAAACCTTGCCTTATAAGTCCGCCGAAAATCCTTGAGTCTTAGAAATCCCGAAACTTCGTTGTACTTCTCCTTGTAGTCGACAACTACTAGATCCCGAAGAAAACCTTCCAAATTTCGGCCATGGAATTCTAAAGGAGTTAGATTCCTATATTTCGGCTAAAAGAGAGATTGAAAATCAAATAATAGCCTGATCTTACCTTTTTGAATGAAATCGACAACACCCTTCTGTCACAACAAAGATTCGGCTTTATGAATTTTTGGCTTAGTTGGATTGTGTTTTTGGTTTTGAATAAAAGAGAGAGGAGGCTAGGAATTGGCTAGACAAAGGAAAAGAGAAAAGAAGAGGAGAGAACCCTAAGAATTTTAAGAGAGAGAGAAAAAAAAAGCGATGAGTATCCCTCCTTCCTTCCTTTTATAGACGAAATTATCGCCTAAGGAGTCCCTTACTTGGCCACCACTCTTCAATTTGATAGCTTTATCCTTTAATTATCATAAAATAAAAGAGTTTAATCCAGCCTTTATCTCATGGAAATTATGATAAATAAATTCCTTTTTGAAAATACTTAAGATAAATCATCATTTATCTCTCCAATTAAAAAAAAAAACCTTTATTTATCCTTAATAGCCGAATTTTAAAGAGGATAAACCTCCTTTTTTCTAGAAGCCTTGCCGTCCACTCCTTGGCTTATGGAAGCAAAAATAAAACCTCCTTTATTTGCTTCCCAAGTGACTCGAACTCAGGCCCAACCCCTTGCAGGTGGCGCCATTTTCAGAGGCCTTAAGTGACATCTTCAGGCCACTTTTCCAAGCCTGTTTGTGTGTCAAATTTCACAAACTTTTTCTTTTAAGGCCACCTTGCCTTGATTTCCTATTTTAGAATTTAAAACTTGACATTTCTGGGTCATTTCTAAGTTTCCTAAAATTTTCGATCGGCTCTGTAAACTTGCCATTTCCTTACATTTCCGGGTTTCCAAAAATGTTCATGTCTATGCATTTCCAGGTTTCCAAAAATATTAAAAATTTATTCATATTACTTAAGACTTGTCATTTCATACAATTAAATCGAAAATGCATAGGCCCTTTCCAGGATGTTACAGTTCTACCCCCTTAAAATAATTTCGTCCTCGAAATTTCCTAACTAAAATAAGCGAGGGTATTGTTGTCGCATTGTCTCTCTTGACTCCCACGAAGCTTCTTCCGATCCATGATTGCGCCATAACACTTTGACTAGAGGAACTGACTTCCTTCGTAGTGCTTTCACATCACGTTCCAAGATCCGAATCGGCTCTTCCTCGTAGGATAAGTCTGGCCTTAGTTCCACCTCTTCAACAGGTACCACATGAGACGGATCCGATCGGTAGCGACGTAACATGGATACATGGAATACGTCGTGCATCTCTTTGCAACTCGTGGCAACTCCAATTGGTATGCCATCGCCCAACTCGCTCAAGACTCGATAGGGCCCTATAAACCTTGGGCTTAACTTCCCTGCGCCCAAACCTCATTACCTTCTTCCAAGGCGAGACTTTCGGGGAACACTTGGTCTCCCACTTCAAACTCTATTTCCTTCCGCCTAAGGTCCGCGTCACGATTTACGCCTATCGAGGCTTCCTTCAACCTTGCCCGAATTATCTCAACCTTCTCCTCGGTTTACGCCACTAACTCGGACCTAACACTCGCGCCGTTCTCTTAACTCGGTCCAACAAGTAGGAGTTCTACACTTCCGACCATACAATGCTTCATATGGTGCCATCCGAATGCTAGCACGATAGTTTGTTGTTGTAGGCGAACTCGGCTAGAGGCAAATAATCTTCCCAACTTCCTCGGAAATCCATCACACAACCTCTCAAAGATATCCTCCAACACATGTATAACTCGTTGATCGCCCCGTCTGATTGTGGATGAAAAGCCGTAGTGAAGTCCAACTTAGAGCCTAAAGCTTGATGAAGTGCCTTCCAAAACCGAGACGTAAACCTTGGGTCTCTATCGGAGATGATTGATACCGGTACTCCATGTAACCTCACGATTTCTGCCACATATAACTTGGCTAACTTTTGAAGAGAATAATCAACTCTTATTGGAATAAAATGCGTGGACTTGGTCAAACGGTCCACTATCACCCATACCGAGTCCTTCTTAGTAGGCGTAAGGGGAAGCCCACTAACGAAGTCCATAGTAATTCTCTCCCACTTCCATCGTGGAATCTTGATTGGTTGAAGCAATCCTGATGGGACTTGGTGTTCAGCCTTAACTTGCTGACACGTCAAACATTTTCCCACAGATTCAGTCACCTCTCGTTTAAGATCAGACCACCAAAATTGTTCCCTTAGATCTCTATATAGCTTAATGCCTCCGGGATGCATAGCATAAGGGCTACCATGCGCTTCAGAAGAAGAATCCTTTGTCTCAACTCCTTGTCCTCAAAGATACGGACCTTCCCTTTGTAGCACAATACTCCTTCATCATTGACGCCATAATCTTTTAATTCTCCGTTCTCGGACTTGCTGTAACTTAGCACTTAGGTCCTTATCGACCAAATCGTCCCTCTTTCACCTCCTTCACCATGTAGGCTTGACTTACAACTCGCCAACAAAGCTTCCATCATTATCTGAGACTTAAGTGAGCGAACAAAGCCCTTAAATCCGACACAACCTTCCTACTTAGGGCATCAGCTACCACATTCGCCTTGCCCGGATGATATTCTATCGAACAGTCGTAATCCTTTAACAATTCCACCCACCTTCGTTGCCTCAAGTTTAACTCCTTCTGAGTCAACAAGTACTTAAGACTTTTGTGGTCTGTGTAGATAACTGACCTTTCTCCATAAAGGTAGTGCCTCCAAACCTTAAGGGCAAAGACCACTGCTGCTAGTTCCAAGTCATGAGTTGGGTAGTTAACCTTATGAGGCCTTAACTACCGAGACGCATAAGCGACCACTTTACCATCTTGCATTAGCACACATCCTAATCCCGTATGCGGCGTCACAATACACCACAAAATCCTTGCTCGCTCCTACCGATTTGAACTAGCACCTGGAGCTTAGTTAACACCTTCTTAAGCTTTTCAAAGCTCTCTTGTTGCTTATCTGTCCATTCAAAGGGTACTTCCTTCCTTAGCAACTTTGTCAAAGCGCGGCTATTGACGAGAACCCTTCCAAGAACCTTCTCGTAATAGCTTTGCCAAACCTAAGAAACTTTGGATTTCACCACGGACCTAGGTGGTTTCCAATCCAACACCGCTTCAATCTTCCTAGGGTCTACTCTTATTCCTCTGCGGATACCACATGTCCTAAAAATGCCACCTCCTTAAGCCAAAATTCACACTTGCTGAATTTGGCATAAAGCTTTTTCTCCTTAACACTTGTAACATAAACTCGAGAGATGCTCATCATGCTCCTCTTCCGACTTAGAATACACCAAAATATCGTCGATGAACACAACGACGAACCTATCCAAATAGGGTTGGAAAACCCGATTCATCATATCCATGAACGCTTGGGTGAGCGTTCGTCAATCCAAACGGCATCACCACAAACTCAAAATGGCCGTATCTTGTCCTAAAAGCGGTCTTATGGATATCAGCCTCCTTCACCTTTAACTGATGATATCCCGACCTTAAGTCGATCTTTGAAAACACTGCGGCCCCCTTCAGCTGATCGAACAAGTCATCGATCCTGGGCAATGGATACTTGTTCTTAATGGTCAGCTTATTCAACTGACGATAGTCTATGCACATACGCATAGTTCCGTCCTTCTTCTTTACAAACAGGACCGGTGCTCCCCATGGAGACACATTGGGTCGAATGAATCCACGATCCAACAACTCTTGGATTTGAGCCTTGAGCTCCACTAACTCCTTTGGCGCCATTCGGTATGGAGCGATTGACACAGGAGCTGTTCCCGGTAGTAAATCTATTCCAAATTCCACCTCCCTATCTGGGGGTATTCCTGGTAATTCCTCCGGAAATACATCTTCAAAGTCCTTAACCATTCTAACTCCGCTAACACCTTCTTCCTTTCCACCCAACGCACTTACAAAGGCTAAGAACGCCTTGCACCCTTTCTTAACCATTTTCTCAGCCTTTAACGCTGAAACTACATTAGACAAGTAATTTTCTCCTTTCTCCGATCATTACTACTACTTCATCCTCCGGAGTCCTTAGTTCCATTCGTTTAGCCGCACAATCCAATACGGCTCGGTGTTCTACTAGCCAGTCCATTCCGAGTATAAGTTCAAACTCTTGAAGGGTAATTCCATTAAGTCGGCCAGAAAGTTCACTCCACGAATCTCTAGGGGTACATTAGAAAGATCTTATCTACCACTACAGTTTGGCCTAATGGGCTTACTACAGTCATCTGCCTATCAGAAGGTTCAGAGTCTAGGCCTAGTGTTTCCACTACACTACATGCAACATAGGAATGGGTCGAGCCCACATCAATTAAGGCATAATAAGGCCTGTCAAAAATAAAGAACGTACCGGTTATAACATCCGGCGCGTCCCCATCCTCCCTCTGGCGAACCGCATAAACCAAACCCGGTTGCCTTGCCTCAGCATTAGCAGCACCTCAGCCCTATGTTCCACGGCCTCTGCCAGCACCATTACCTCTGTTCGAACCACGACCCCGTTGAGGGCTGCGTCGCCTCTACCCGGCTGACTAACGATCCCGAGCTGCGATCGACTCTCATCTGGTTTCTTGGGACAATCCTTGAGCATATGGTCCTTGGACCCACACCGAAAACATCCTCCCGTCTTTTTCCAGCACTTCCCTAAGTGCTTCTTTCCACAATGCTCACAAGGACGATACTGCCATCCTGTACTAGCTTGCTGATTTCGCGGCCCATCAACTCTAGGCCTCTTATGAACCTTTCCGGATGGTCCAAAACCTCTTTTGGGCTTATTCACGCCCACACCGCTTGGTAGAATCCTTAATTCCCTCGGCCACCTTGGCCTTTTCTACCAAAGTAGAGAACTCCCGTTCCTGATACGGTGCTATCAACAGTCTCAGATCGTCCCTCAGTCCGTCCTCAAAACGGACACAGCGCTCATGCTCAGTTGCCACTACTCTCCGAGCATAGCGATTCAACCTCGAGGAATTCGACCGTATTCGCAATGGACTTGCTCCCTTGCACCGGCCCCATAAAAGCCTTCCTTTGCTCATCTGTATACCTGGTTCCCACATATTTCTTCTGAAATGCTTCCTTAACATATTCTCAGGTCAGATCCTCAACCGTGGCACCATCCCGAATAGTTAACCACCACTGATACGCTTCATCGCGTAACAGTGCCACCATCCCTTTCAACTTTTCCTTAAGGGTCAAATCAATCTCATCCATGATGCGCTCTGTTGCTTCCAACCGATTATCTCGGTATCTCTTGGGTGCCACTCCAGATACTCCTCGAAACATTTTCGCTCTATTAGCTCGGAGCCGTTCAGGCACAGACTTTCGATTTCCCGAATTTCCTCCTGCACCAGCCACCAACTCCAAAACTCGCAGCACGACTGCGACAAAGATCATCATCCGCCCGAGTTTTGTTGCTCAACACCAACGGTTTGGGGGTGGTGGTGGTGATGGCGGTGGTATCTCATTGTCACCCCTTGACCCGATCTAGCGGGTTCGACACCGTCATCCTTCCTCTACCTCGCCCACGACGACCACGTCCTCTAGAGCTCATTTCTAACGTCGAAATCGATTAAGAAGTTTTATGAATTAGTACTTTTGTTTCACTTGATTACCCGCGGAGAAGTTTTATGAAAAAGAATTTAGGAGTGGTTCTTTCAGTATTCATACATACACACGATCTTCTCATTCATTCATACATCCATCAAACAATTATGAACTTTCGTTCATTGAGAAATGTTGTAGTTTTCATTGTTCTTTGCTTTTCCACTACTCTGGGGTATTTTTGTAATTTTGTCCTCTGGTATTTTTCGTAATTTTTCGGAAGAAAAAGTTCCTTGGTGATTTGTCACAAAGTATTTTGGTATTTTTAAATTTTCGGGGTATTTTGAAAAAAATTTTGAAATCCAGGGTATTTGGTGATTTTTCACAAATCGGGGTAAATTTGTAAAATCTAATAAATCAGGGTCGTTTCAAAAGTTGCAAAACTTTGAGGGTTCTTTTTGAGAATTGTACTTTTCAAAATGGTGATGTTGCAAAAATTTTGGAAATCAGGGTCATTTTGGTAATTTTGTAAGTTAGGGGCACTTTTGTAATTTCCAAAATTCAAGGTATTTTTGATAATTTGCAAATTAGGGTTTTTGAACATTGATAAAATAATGAAATTTTGGCAAAACTGTTGAGTAGTTGGTCATTTTATAAACCAAGGGCATTTTTGTAATTTTACCACTAGGGGTACTTTTGTAATTTCACAAATCAGAAAATTTTTCGAGAAGTAAAGATAGTTTTCGCAATTTAAAAGAGTAATTTTAAGAGTTTTAAAACTAGGGTTTTGTTATTTTTATAAAAACACGGCTAATTCCCTTTCGGGTTTTAGTTATTGTGTTTAGCCTATGACCGAGTCCTCTTGGTCGGGGTGAACAAAGCTACGCACTGTGCGGGATTCGAGTGGAGAGGAGGTGAGTCACGCGGATCGCTTAAATACCAAGCTCCCACCGAAACCATTCCTAGACATGCGCGCGAGAGGTTGCCACACCCATCGAGCCCCTTGGGTTAGGGTGAACCAGGAAGCTACGCACGGGTAGGATTCTGCGAAGAGGAGGTGAGTCACTAGGACTGCTTAAATACAGTGCTCTTAGGATCCAATCCTAGACATGCGCATTGGGTTACCACACCCTAACTCGGTGACTTAGCCATAGGTTTGTTTAGTGCATTAAGTCTTATGTGTTTGTGTTTGAGTAAACTAGTCCTAGGGTTCAAGTTCCTATCATACTATTCTACGTTCCATGCCTTTTCTACCCTTCCATAACTCATAAATCACATAATCATACGGATGGTTAGGGGTACTTACAGTGGATCATGGTCGGAGACTTAGGTGCCATGCCGAGAAAACACGCTTATTTCTTAAGATACTTTCAAAAAAAAAAAACTTACTTGGCTCGATTTGAAAATGTTTTGGGCCTTAGCCCACGTGGTAGAGAGTTTTAAAACTTGGCTCGATATCAAACTGAAACATTTCCCACACCCGCCCACGAGCCTGGACCGGATCTAGTATGTTCCTTAAGTAAACCGGTTTCAATGTTCTTTGTTACTTAGAGAAAATTTGTGTAATTTTAGAAAATTATCGTTTTGGGTTGGCTTAAGTTGGAAACCCATTTATTTTACTTAGAAATCATTTTATTATGGTGACAAAACAATTTTAGGGTTTATTTTGAAAGAAATAATTTTAATTAAACTTTAGTCAAAAATAATTCTTAACATAATAAATTAAAATAAATGTAGTAAAGAAATCCAACTTGGGCCTTATGGCCTTATTACATCAATCAAAACCAAAAATAAAATTAAAGTACTTAGTAAAAATAAAAGTCCAAATCTTTAAATTTCTCCTTGCGATGCATGGTCACCTTGACTCCTGCCAACCCGGTCCATTAATGCTCATCACCTGAAAAATATTCACACAGTGGGGTGAGTCAACAGACTCAATGTGTAACCAACACTAACATTCAATAGATCGGGCATACATATTCATATCAAACACTAATTCATACAACAAATATCAATGATGATGCAACCCGAACCCAAAACCTAGATGCCATCCGCTACACATCCCCGTACCAACCGCACACCGTGGGGACTACTAAGTCGACCCTCCATCCGCTACACACCTTCAAGGCGATCAGCAGTAGTCGACGTGCTCATCGCCCATATAAAATTTGTGGCATAGCCACAGATATAGTTGTGTCAAAAGACACAGATTCGATAATGTAACAGAAGTTACCACATTCAGATAATGTGACCGAAGTCACCACATTTAGATAGTGAGACCGAAGTCATCACATTCACTTCCCCTTTCTCATAAATCCCGAATGACCCATATTTTTTTTTATATCATGCATCTCATACTTAAATTCACATTCATATATATTTTCACATGTTATAAAATAACATATTTCATAATCCTAATGGGAGTAGGAAACGCACCTGAGTACTTTTGTACCACATTAGGGTACTTAGCCATATTCACATTAATATATATATACATAGATTAAATATTGCCATGTATCATATTATATGATAGTGGGGATTACACACCTGATTCGCTTAATGAAGTCCTTGAAATCCTGAAGAACTGATCTACTGATTTAGATCCTTAACTCCTATATTCGGTCAATCATTTAAACATATTAATAAACCTTTTCAACCACAATCCAAATCCTAGTAGGATTTATACACTTACCTTGGTGTCAATTTCCTTTTTGTCCAAATCCGAAACCTTGCCTTATAAGTCTGTCGAAAATCCTTGAGTCTTAGAAATCCCGAAACTTCGTTGTACTTCTCCTTGTTAGTCGACAACTACTAGATCCCGAAGAAAACCTTCCAAATTTCGGCCATGGAATTCTAAAGGAGTTAGATTCCTATATTTAGGCTAAAAGAGAGATTGAAAATCAAATAATAGCTGATCTTACCTTTTGAATGAAATCGGCAACACCCTTCTGTCACAACAAAGATTCGGCTTTGGCAGAATTTTGGCTTGGTTGGATTGTGTTTTTGGTTTTGAATAAGAGAGAGAGGAGGCTAGGGAATTCGGCTAGACAAAGGAAAAGAGAAAAGAAGAGGAGAGAACCCTAAGAATTTCGGTAGAGCAGAGAAAAAAAGAAAACTGATGAGTATCCCTCCTTCCTTCCTTTTATAGACGAAATTATCAGCTAAGGAGTCCCTTACTTGGCCACCACTCTTCAATTTGATAGCTTTATCCTTTAATTATCATAAAATAAAAGAGTTTAATCCAGCCTTTATCTCATGGAAATTATGATAAATAAATTCCTTTTTGAAAATACTTAAGATAAATCATCATTTATCTCTCCAATTAAAAAAAAAACCTTTATTTATCCTTAATAGTCGAATTTTAAAGAGGATAAACCTCCCTTTTTCTAGAAGCCTTGCCGTCTACTCCTTGGCTTATGGAAGCAAAAATAAAACCTCCTTTATTTGCTTCCCAAGTGACTCGAACTCAGGCCCAACCCCTTGCAGGTGGCGCCATTTTCAGAGGCCCTAAGTGACATCTTCAGGCCACTTTTCCAAGCCTGTTTGTGTGTCAAATTTCACAAACTTTTTCTTTTAAGGCCACCTTGCCTTGATTTCCTATTTTAGAATTTAAAACTTGACATTTCTGGGTCATTTCTAAGTTTCCTAAAATTTTCGATCGGCTCTGTAAACTTGCCATTTCCTTACATTTCCGGGTTTCCAAAAATGTTCATGTCTATGCATTTCCAGGTTTCCAAAAATGTTCATGTCTATGCATTTCCAGGTTTCCAAAAATATTAAAAATTTATTCATATTACTTAAGACTTGTCATTTCGTACAATTAAACCGAAAATGCATAGGCCCTTTCCAGGATGTTACAGGGTGAGTTTTCGTAAACTCAGTGTGTAACCCCACAGAATCAAGCATGCACACATACAGTATAACAGATATCAGTCAGATACAATCTTAGGCCCAAGCCCATTACAGATTCAGATGCAGATTTGGGCCTTAGCCCATCTCGGATCTCTGATATTGTGCATGCAATGTAAATGAAAAATCGAGGATCTTACCCCCAGCCTCTACACACAATATCCGACCATCCCTATACACCATGTAGGGTTTAAAACACCCACCCAGCCCTACACACCATGCTGTACCAAATGCGGCACATATAAGATATATTGCAGCTGAGCTGCCAGATAGTAGGCGTAAATGCCTCTCAGAACACTTCATCCAATATATATATGTTAACCCCAACCCCAAAATAGATACAGTAAATGCAGAACCAGACTTACATAATAACCATGCTTACATGCTTAATTACAGATAAAGATTTATGGAACAGATCATTCGGATATGCATGATAATAACATGCTCAGAACACAATATCAGTCATACAGATCATACAAGTTAGGGTCTAATTACCCCTTACCGATTCTACAGTAGGCTCACAGTCGTTGGGACGACCTGTGCAACCCTAGGAAATATTTCGATTAAATGGGCTCACACGCCCATATGGCTAGCCCATGTGGGCCCACACACCCAGATTGGCCTAACCCGTGTAGATCACATGGCCTGGCCCAGTTATCACACGCCCAATTCGGTCTAGCCCGTGTGGCCCACACGGCCACACTTCAGCCATCACACGGCCATGTCTTGCGCACGGCCTAGCCTACATTGATCACACAGCTGTGTTGTCGCACACGACCTACCACACGGGCGACCACATGCCCGTGTAGCGTCGACAGTTTGCAATTTCAGCTTTCGCCGAATTCTATATTTCTGCGTTTCGGGTACATACCTGGTACAATTATGGTGCGAAATCAATCCCGAGGGCTTCGAAATCGATGACACGAACAGTTCCTAGCGCGATTTAGGCTATCAGAATGAAACTTCATCGACCACCACCTTTTCCTAAACCAAAAATATGCAGAAGTCAGTCCTTTAACAAACCTATCAAAACACCAACACCAACGATCAAGCCTCACCCCTCGAGTTGAAAAGCCATACCTCAGATATGAAGATCCCACTTACCAGAATAATGTGAAACACCGAACTAACGAGCAGTAGAAACTCAATCCAAGAAGAACATAATCAAAAGAGAAAAATAAGAAAAAAGAAATAAGGCAGAGAACAAGAACTAACGTCGAAAGTTCTTGGGAAGAGAGAGAAAAATAAAATTTGAATAAACAGAGATAATCCCCAAATTCTCTACAAATCCCTTGTTTTCCTCCTACTAACTCCCACTCTCAAACTTTCAAAATAACTAAAACTCTTCCGGGCAGCAGAACAAAATTAATACCCACGCTAACGCAGGGATTCAAACTCAGGACCTCCAGCACACCAACTCCCTTACCATTCGAACCAGTAGGCTCATTCTGATATGGAATTAAAGACATTTAAATATGAGCCCATTGAGCAAGTATAAAGCTTAAGTCAGAAAAATACCAAAATCTACCAAATATAAGGTTGGAACTTAGGACCTCTCACACACACCCAGAACACATAACCACTGAAGCAAATACACAATTGTGTCACATTTTCACAAAAGCAAAAATAAGAATTTTGGGGCATTATAACTCTACCTCCAAAAAGAAATTTCGACCTCGAAATTTACCTGGTCAAAACAGATGAGGATACTGCTGACACATCGAGTCCTCAGGTTCCCAAGTAGCCTCCTCAGTGCTGTGATTCCGCCAGAGCACCTTCACTAATGGAATGGACTTCCTCCTCAGAACCTTAACGTCTCGCTCTAGAAACTGAACTGGCTCCTCCTCAAAGGTCAAATCCGGTCTAACCTCGATATCCTCAACGGTGACTATGTGAGATGGATCAGATCGGTACCGTCTCAACATCGAGATATAAAACACATCATGAATACGGTCAAGTTCAGTGGGTAACTCCAACTAATAGGCAACTGGTCCCACACGCTTCAGAATCCGGTACGGTCCAATAAACCTAGGGCTCAGCTTGCCCTTCCGACCAAACCTTAGAATTTTCTTCCATGAGAGACCTTAAGAAACACGAAGTCCCCTACAGAATACTCAATCTCACGCCTCTTCAAATCTGCATACGATTTCTGTCTGTTAGAAGCCGCTTTCAGGCGATCCCGAATCAGTCTAACCTTATCCCTAGTCTCGAAAACCAATTCAGGACCTAACACTCATCGTTCACCTAACTCAGTCCAACACAAAGGAGTACGACACTTACGACCATACAGAGCCTCGTAAGGTGCCATCTGAATACTAGCTTAGAAACTGTTGTTGTAGGCGAACTCAGCTAGAGGCAGATAATCCTCCCAACTTCCTCGGAAATCAATCACGCAACTCCGAAGTCACCCTCTCAGATTACCATCGGTCTGAGGATGGAACGCAGTACTGAAGTCCAACCTTGAACCCAGAGCCTCGTGTAATTTCTTCTAGAACCGAGAAATGAAGCGAGGATATCTATCAGAAATGATCGAGACAGGAACCCCATGCAGACTTACAATCTCAAAAATGTACAACTTCGCTAGCTTCTGCAGAGAATAATCAGTTCAGACCGAAATGAAGTGGGAAGACTTGGTTAATTGATCTAAAATGACCCAAACACAATCCTTCTTAGTGGGTGTCAGGGGCAACCTACTAACGAAATCCATAGTCACTCGTTCCCACTTCCATAAGGGAATCTTGACTGGCCACAATAAACCCGAAGGCAACTGGTGCTCAGCCTTAACTTGCTGGCACGTCAAACATCGAGCCACAAAGTCAGCAATCTCACGCTTCAAACTCGGCCACCAGTATAACTCACGAAGGTCGCGATACATCTTATTACCACCGGGATGCATAGCATAAGGGCTACTATGCGCCTCTCTCAGAATAGACTACCTCAGATCCCCACCGTTCGGTACACAAATTCGACCACAGAAGCAGAGAACCCCATCATTATTCAGTCTAAAATTTGAAGTGCTACCACACTCAACCTGACGGAACCTTAAACCCAGTGACTCATCCCCCAACTATTTATCTTGAATCTGATCAATCCAAGTCAGCTTAACCTGCAACTCGACTAACAGACTCCCATCATCAAACAGACTAAGGTGAGCAAACATCACCCTCAAATCCGACATCGCTCTTTGGCTTAGAGCGTCGGCCACCACATTGGCCTTACCATGATGATACTCGATGGTGCAATCATAATCTTTAAGTAGCTCAATCCATCGACGCTGTCTACGATTTAACTCCTTCTGAGTAAGGAGATACTTGAGGCTTTTGTGATCGATGTAGATGATACACCTCTCACCATACAGATAGTGCCTCCAAATTTTCAATGCAAAGACTACTGCAGGCAACTTGAGATCATGCGTCAGATAATTCCCTTCATGTGTCTTAAGTTGACGGGACGTATAAGCCACGACCTTACCATCCTGCATCAGCACGTAACCTAATCCAACATGCGACGCATCACTTTATACTACAAACTCCTTCCCAGGCTCAGGCTGTATCAGAACAGAAGCCTGAGTCAGAATAGACTTGAGCTTCTCAAAGCTCTCTTGTTGTGCATCAGTCCAGACGAACAGCACACCCTTACGCAAAAGCTTAGTCAACGGCGCAGCAATCACAGAGAACCTCTCAACGAAACGCCGATAGTTTCCCGCCAAACCCAGAAAGCTGCGGATCTCAGACACATTCTTAGGCTGTTTCCAATCCAGCACAACCTCAATCTTTCGAGGATCAACTCGAATCCCTTCAGCAGAAACCACATGCCCCAGAAAGGTCACTTCACGAAGCTAGAACTTACACTTGCTTAGCTTAGCGTAAAGTTGCTTCTCACGCAGAATCTGGAGTATTACTCTAAGATGCTCATCATGCTCCTCTTCAGTCTTAGAGTAAACCAAAATGTCATCGATGAAGACCACGACGAACCGATCCAAGTAAGGCTGAAATACCTGATTCATCAGATCCATAAATACGGCCGGTGCATTCGTCAACCCGAAAGACATAACTAGGAACTCGTAATGTCCATAACGAGTCCTAAATGTCGTCTTATGCATATCCACCTTCTTAACCCTCAACTGATGATACCCTGAATGGAGGTCGATCTTAGAGAACACAGAAGCCCCTCGGAACTGATCAAATAAGTCGTCGATCCTCGAAAGTGGATACTTATTCTTAATGGTTAGCTTGTTCAACTGCCGATAATCTATGCACATTCTCATGGTCTCATCCTTCTTCTTAACAAACAGTACTGGTGCTCTCCATGGAGACACAGTGGGATGAATTAAACCACGGTCCAACAACTCTTGCAATTGAGCCTTAAGCTCTATAAGCTCTTTCAGTGCCATTCGATAAGGAGTGATTGACACTGGAGCTGTACCCGAAAGAAGCTTAATCCCAAATTCCACTTTTCGATTCGGTGGTAATTCTGGTAACTCCTCAAGAAAGGCGTCCAGAAAGTCCTTTACTGTTCTGATGTTCCCAACAGAAGAGTCTCTAAAATCCGAAACACTTACATAGGCTAAGTACGCCTCACATCCTTTTCGGACCAGTTTCTCAGCCACAAGCACGGAGATCACGTTAGACAAATAATCTCGACACTTTCCAATCACAACCACCTTTTCATCTTCCTCAGTTCTCAGAACGACCCTCTTAGTCGCACAATCCAGTCTAACCCGGTGCTTGACCAACCAGTCCATACCCAGATTCAGATCGAATTACCCAAATGGTATCTCCATGAGTTTAGCCAGAAATATCGTCTCTTGCACCACTAAGGGAACATCCCTATATAGCTTGCTAACCCGAACAGACTGCCCCAACGGACTCAATACAGTAACCTCACTCGTAGTACTCTCAACCAAAATCCCAAGGTTTCCAGATACAGTAATAGCTATGTATGAGTGAGTAAACCCTATGTCTATCAAAGCCAAATAAGGTACATCAAATATAAAGAATGTACCAGTGATGACGTTAAGAGCATCTCTATCCTATCAGCGTTGAGTAGCATAAACCAAAGCAGGCTGCCTCACCTCAGTCTGACCAGCACCTCTACCCGATGCTCTCTGTCCTCGGCCTATACCATTACCATCCCTGGCCTGACCATGGCCCCTATGAGGCTGCTGAACTACTCTTCGTAGCTGCGCAGGATCCGATGTCGGAGCTTGCACCTGATCCACCCTCAATGGACACTCCCGAAAGCGGTGCTCAAGGGACCCACATCTCAAACAGGCCCTAATCCTCCTCCAACACTCGCCCGAATGGCGTCTACCGCAATCACTGTACGGCTGTAACCCAGTAGGAGCAATAAAAGAAACATGGGCCCCCACTCTAACTGGCCTATCAGATATGGCCTTTTTCTTTAGCCTCTGCACAGAGCTCGAGGGCTCTAAATCCCTCTTGTTCTTAGCTCTCTCACGGGTCCCTGTTTTGGCGCTCCGCGCGCTTAACATATTCGACAATCTTCGCCTTCTCAACTAGGAAAGAGAACTCGCGCTCCCTCTACGGAGTAATTAGAACTCTCAGATTATCTCTCAGCCCATCCTCGAAACGAACACACTGCTCATATTCCGATGCCACCATACCTCGAGCATAATGGTTCAACCTCAAAAACTCGGCCTCATACTCGGCCATAGATCGGCCACCCTGCGTGAGATTTAAGAACTTACGTCTCCGGGCATCAACATAGCTGGCTCCCACATACTTACTCTGAAATGTTGTCTTAAAGAACTCCCAAGTCAAACGGTCAGGCTGAGCGCCCTCATTAACAGTCAACCACCACTGGTAAGCCTCATCGCGAAGCAATGAGATTGCACCCTTCAGTTTCTGCTCGGGGGCACAGTCCAGATCATCCATAATCCTCTCTGTGGCCTCCAACCAGTACTCGACCACATTAGGGGCAACTTCTATGACACCCCTAAATAACTCAGCTCCATTAGACCGGAGTCGTTTAGTTACCGACCATCGGCCTCCAGATCCAGTATTGGGCCTAGCGACCCTATCCAATATCCTCAACATAGCTTGGGGCGGTCGTTGTCCCCGGCCTAACGACGACATCGAGACTCGGACCAGCCTCGATGAGCAGTGACACAGGTGTCTCACTAGTGTCCAGATGCGGCATGTTGCCTATAGATGGGGACTCAGCTCGAGCCCCCCTATGGCCTCTACCTCGGCCTCGAGTACCACGTCCACGGATACCTTATACGCTCATTGTAATTTCTAAGTTATCTACATTAAAAAATTTATGCATCAATTCAATATTTATTAACAGATATTTTTTGCAGAAAGTTTTAGAAGTTCAGAGTATTTCGGATGTTTCAGTCTCTAAATGTTTCACTACAGTTTCAGAGAGTACTTACTAATAATGTTTACAAAGTAACTATCTACAGTATTTCAGAATAATCTATCTAAGTTTCAAAAAACTTACAAAATCGGCGCTGGAGACTCGGTGAACCACATACTTAATCGGAGTAGTTAAAATCTTTTTGAAAACCAATTCTTTAAAACCAAATTTTGGAACCCAAAATTCACAGCTGAGTTTTGTAACATGTCTCTGATACCACTAAATGTAACACCCTAAACTCGACCTAGACGTTATGGTCGAATCTGGCAACGTCACATGGAATGGATTTTAAAACAACTAACACGATGAAACTGTTTTAGATTTGCTAACTCTATTTGCGTAGAATTATTATCAAAACGTTCATTCCTGTTTAAATAACTTTCCTTAAAAGTGTTTAAAGGCGGAAGCTTAGGAAAAACCATTGTAATTAAGTAAAATTGTTCGTGATTTAGAAAATATTTGCTTTTAGTAAAATCTTGGTTTTTATCGAGTTTTGCAATTATAAGATGATAAACACTATAAAAACCCAAGTTTAAGCAAAACAGTCCATAAAGTCCCGATTACAAAAGAAATACCCAGCAAATTAAAATGAAACCATAAAACAAAAGTGTAACAGTTTAAAAAGAGTGGTCACCATCGAGTCCACCGCTACACCGATCCGCCTAACTCTGTGGGTTACCTGTACAAAAAAAGATAGAAGAAAGGGTGAGTTTTTCGTAAACTCAGTGTGTAATCCCACAGAATCAAGTATGCACACATACAGTATAACAAATATCAGTCTGATACAATCTTGGGCCCAAGCCCATTATAGATTCAGATGCAGATTTGATCCTTAGCCCATCTCGAGATCTGAGATCTGGACATGCGATAAATGTAAATCGAGGATCCTACCCCGAGCCTCTACACACCATCTCCGACCATCCATACACACCATATGGGGTTTACAACACCCACCCAACCCTACACACCATGCTGTGCTGAATACGGCATATAACAGATATATTGCAGTTGAGCTGCCAGATAGTAGACGTAAACGCCTCTCAGAACACTTCCTCCAATATATATATGTCAATCCCAACCCCAAAACAGATACAGTAAATACAGATTTAGACTTACAGAATAGCCATGCTTACATGCTTAATTACAGATAAAGATTTATGGAACAGATCAGTCGGATATGCACGATAATAACATGCTTAGAACACAATATCAGTCATATAGATCATACAAGTTAGGGTCTAATTACCCCTTACCGGTTCTACAACAGGCTCACAGTCGTTGGGACGACCTGTGCAACCCTGGGAAAGATTTCGGTTAAATGGGCTCACACGCCCATGTGGCTAGCCCGTGTGGTCCCACACGCCCAGATTGGCCTAGCCCGTGTGGATCACACGGCCTGGCCTAGTTATCACACGCCCATGTGACTTGCCCGTGTGGGCCCACACGCCCAATTCGGTCTAGCCAGTGTGGCCCACACGGCCACACTCCAGCCATCACACGGCCATGTCTTGCGCACGGCCTGACCTTCGTTGATCACACGGCCGTGTTGTCGCACACGGCCTACCACACGGGCGACCAGACGCCCGTGTGGCGTCGACAGTTTGCAATTTCAGCTTTTACCGAATTTTATTTTTTTGCATTTTGGGTACACACCTGGTACAATTATGGTGCAAAATCAATCCCGAGGCCTTCGAAATCGATGACACGAACAGTCCCTTGTGCGATTTAGGCTATCAGAACGAAACTTCACCGACCACCACCTTCTCCTAACCAAAAATATGTAGAAGTCAGGCCTTTAACAAACCTATCAAAACACCAACACCGACGATCAAGCCTCACCCATAAGAATAGAATCAAATGAGAAAAAGAAGAAAAAAGAAATAAGACAGAGAATAAGAACTAACGTCAAAAGTTCTTGGGAAGAGAGAGAAAAATAAAATTTGAATAAATAGAGATAATCCCGAAATTCTCTACAAATACCTTGTTTTCCTCCCACTAACTCCCACTCTCAAACTTTCAAAATAACTGAAACTCTTCCAGGCAGTAGAACAAAATTAATACCCATACTAACGCAGGGATTCAAGCTCAGGACCTCCAGCACACCAACTCCCTTACCACTCAAACCAGCAGGCTCATTCTGATATGAAATTACAGACATTTAAATATAAGCCCACTGAGCAAGTATAAAGCTTAAGTCAGAAAATTAACAACATCTACCAAATATAATGCTTGAACTTAGGACCTCTCACACACACCCAGAGTACATAACCACTGAAGTAAATACACAATTATGTCATATTTCCACAAAAGCAGAAATAAAAATTTTGGGGCGTTACACAATCAACCTCCAATATGTAATCCTTGACAAATTGAAGGATGAAGAATGGATTATCACTACTCTTTAAAGAAAATCAAAAAGAAAAAATGCTTCTAAAATTTATAAGAAAGCAATTTTGTACGAAAGAATTAACTCCCAGAGTTGAAAATTTATTAATGAATGAATCAACCAATGCCTTTAATGAACAATGAAAAGGCCTTGTAACACCCCAATTCGACTGTCAGACTGGCGAACAACGATGTTACTGGAAAACAAAAATCATTTTGTAATGACAAAAACATTGGTTTTGGTAGTTAAGTGAATCAATACGATTTTAATAAAACAATCTTAAAATGGCATTTGGTGAAGTAGTATTTTTAAATCAAAACCAAAAGAAAATAAAGGTACACGTTCCAAAATGTCACTCAGTGGATTAAAAAAATTAATACATAAATCAAGGGAAAAATAAGAGTAAGCCTTAATTCATATAACATAAAAGTTAATAAATTTGCGAAGTTTCATCATTCGTTATGTACAAACGGTTAAATAAAAGATATTCAAATTCACTTTTACATAATTTAATTACAAGAGACTTAGACCATAGGCCATCCCGATTTGATATACATGTTATGATAGAATGATGAATGGCTCACAAAAGAGTCCACTGTCTGGCTGAGTCCCTTCAAAAGTCCACTTTCTCAAAAGATCCTGAAATGGTAGGGGAAACTAAGTAAGTTCATAACAAACTTAATGAGCTCTAAGGAGAAAATAAACTTTCGAACAAGGTTTTCAAAAAGTGAAATTAAGCTAGGCTTTTACAACACTTAGTAATACCAACAATTTGCACACGGATACACCAATATAGTTGTGTACAATCCGTTGGTGGATTCATAACACCAAACAATTAGGGTTTGTTGGCGGATACTATCCGCAGCTAAATGTAGTCACCAGTAACTTCAATTTTCATACAAATATTAGTTATGTCTAATCACAAACATAGACAATTTCACACTATAACTCAAGTTAGTTCACATGCGGATACTTTTCGCTGTTAAGCACAAATCACGGAGATACCCCTTTATCTAAGCATTATTTGTGTGCATTAACTTTACGTAACACTTGTATGCTTTGCATGGACTATTCATGGACCCCTTCCTTGCGTTAGCTTTCGATCCACATATCGCTTCACAGAGCCACAGTTTCATATCCACGGTATTGCTCCATTGAGCTGGTATTTCATATATCCAATCAAACCTTCGCAAATTCTCGTTAATCCGAATACTTATGTATTCCCCCGCAAGGCTGGGGCATTCACCAATTGCGGTTTACATTTGCATACCCTACCGGAGGTAAATTTCATATCATATCATAATATTCATAAATTTCTCCCATCACGTTTCAATAATTTCCACCATTTCCCCCTTTCACCATTTCGGATACGAAGCTTGTGCGCCAAGGAAGAGTATCAATTTACAATCACTCATGCATACACTGTTATTATCATTTTAGTTTGTTAACACAGACATGCACTGCTGATTTTAAATAAACTTTCTTACCTGGAAGGCAACATTATCATGAAATTAGCTGGGATTTAACAAGAACACAAGTGAAAGGAACTCACCGAAGATTACCAAGAAAAGCTTTGTCTAATCTACGGGTTCTTTCCCTTTTGTACTTGGGTCTTCTCCTATTTCTTTAACTAAATAAAATTAAACACTCTATTAAGTACAAAAGCAACTAAACTTTAATGTAAAAACAAGGATAAAATACACCCAAACGTTAACCAGAAAGAAGTTTCCTTCCCTTCCACCTCCAGTAAAAACTTATATAAATGGTTCTTACAACCCTACCATTCCTTGATATTAAACTAAAGAAGGACTTAAAAATTTACTAGCAGTTGGCTTGAAAAAGTTGATTACTAATCAAGATGAAAGTCGGTACCTTCTTCACACAGCGAATAACATACTAGGTGTGAAAAAGGTACTAGTTTTCTTCTAAAAGAATAAGGATGAATAGAGAAATGGATAATAAAGTCCTTCCCTGTTAAGATTTTATCCTATTTATATAGGAATTTACTCGTAATTCCACTATAATAGGTTACCTAAACATTTTACATGTACACATGGTTCCACTAATTAGACACAGTTAATGAGGCTCTACAAGTGTCATGCAAAATGACACATTTCCTACATAGGACTTGGCATACTTCCTGTATGTTTCCTACTGATTACGAATTCTAAAACAACAAACCTATTCACCACAATTGAACACGCCAATGGTGGGTTCACAGTGGAAAAGCTCGCCAAATGCAGAATAGGGATCCATAAGATGGTGGAACCTAGCGGAACATTCTCAAGAGAAACTTCGCCAAATGAAACAAGTCAATTCTCGCGAATTTGACTAGCTCATATGCAAGTCATCGCTAACCTTACTTGTTCAACCAACCAAAATGTGCACTAGAAAAACTTAGGGTGTGAAAGGCATTTATATAAGTGATGTGTCACTAAACTAACTAAAATCACGACAAAGGAAAGCGCACCTATCGAATAGTAGTATAGCTATGGTGATTCGGGAATATCGTATCCACGAGAACTAAAAGTACTAGTAATTACTATCTTTTTATTATCTAGCCGATAAATTGAAGGAATTGTTTTTAATCTTAAAATTAACTAAACTAGTTACTAAGAACGCGACAGAGAGCGAATTGGGAACATATTTGAAGAAAACCAATGAGATAGACAATACCCAGGAAAGAATCCACCTAGACTTCACTTATTATTCTGAATCTAAATTAAACGATTTAATCACTTGTGCCTTGATCCGTAGAAATCCCTAAATTATGTTAATATCTCTTTCGAGAGTAAGAACAACTTACTCTAGGTTGATTAATTGAAATCTCTTTCTAATTAAAAACCCTATTGTCACATTAACTCGATCTATGGATTCCCTTATTAGATTTGACTCTAATTCGGTAGATTTATGTCGTCCTATTTCTAGGATTGCATGCAACTCCACTCAATTATGCCAGATCGACTCTTAAACAGGGACTTTTGCTCCACTAAAATAAGCACATCACTCTTGAATTAATATCTTGAAAATATTAAAGCAAGAAATAAGCATACATAATTGAGAACAAGAATCAAGTATTTATCATGTAATTCAGAAAATCAAATAATAAGATCCATCATAGGTTTCATCTTTCCTAGGTATCTAGGGAATTTAGTTCATAATCTGGGATGGAAACATCTCAAAATTAGAATATCAACAAGTTATAAGAAACCCAATAAAACTTCGAAGAAAATTCGAATGGAGATCTTCAATCTTGAAGGAGATCTGCTTCTGAGTTGATTCTAACGGTGTTCTTCGAGTAATTTCTTCGTTCTTCTCTGCGTCCTCTCTTTAGTCCTCTTCTAATATATATTTATACACTTTAGAATGCTCAGAAACCCTAAAAATTGGGTTTTTTTCGAGTAAAAAGAAGCAGGGTTTGAAATCGACACGGGCTGGCACATGGGCGTGTGGCCAGCCTGTATGGCTCACACGGGCCTGTGCCCAGCCCGTGGGAAAATGCCCAGGCCGTGTGGTTCCTGAAAATAGCTCTTTTTGTCCGATTTTGGCCTGTTTTTCACTCCTTTCACTTCCTTATGCTCACCTAAGTATAAAAACATAAATTTAAAGGACTAGGAGCATCAAATTCACTAATTCACATAATAAATCATCTAAAAACATGCCAAGCATGGGATTAAAACATGTTACTTTTTTTATGGTTTATCAATAAGTTAGCTAATTACATCAAAATAAAACTCTCAATATAATAGAACTCTAATTAATCTAAACAAGTAGTTTTAGTAGAACTAAGCTTTCTTTTGACTAAGAAAAATAAAACTCCTAAACAACTATGAATACTTAAAAATATCTTAAAATTTAGAATAAATAAATAATAAAATAGTAAAACCTAATAGATACAATATTGAGCTTATAGATAATAAAAATTAGGACTTAAACTCGAACCCGATATGATATAAACTCAAATTAAAGTCTGAAACTCGTAATTTTTCGTAATAATCATGTCTAAAAATTTTGCTCACACAGTCAGTAAAATTTCATAACTTGAGATCTCAAACCCAAAATTGAGTGATTCAATGTGCATTTCAAGGATAAGAGATAGCTCTTCAAATGCTATGCAAACATCTCAGCCCCAAAAATTTGTCGCAAGTCAATTGATCTTCCAAACTTGAAAATTGGATGTTTGGTTGAACTGACTTTAATAAATTTCACCCCATCCGTGCATGTACAATATGCTTTACATGTTATCGTTTTGTTTTTAAAAATTAAATCATTTCTAGCCTTTTGAAAATAGTTAGATCACACTCTTTTTTTTATATATATTATTGATGCATGAGATTCTTGAACAACAAGAATATCGATAACATTGGGATACAAGTAGTAAGACAATAATAGCAACAAGCACACGGTACGCTCATGGGAGACATGTCATAGGTAGCATCAGAACAATAATGGCAACAATGAGCATGGGCAGTACTAGTGTGGACAACATCCAGGTACGAAAATATCTTTAAGATTGCTGGCAAATATTGCACCAAGTTAATGAACCAAAAGTACGAGTTAAATAGTTTGAGGCATGTTGGCAATTTTCCTTAAGGATATTTTATCGTGTAACATATCCCTTAAGATTCAAAAGCTCTTTTATTATAAAATGAGAACTAGAATCAACAATAAATCACAATAGAAATTACTCAACAAACTCAAAAGAAGGAGAGGATGAGCGAGAGGAGAATGAAAGAGTCCTTTTAAGGGTTATTTAGTGTGAAAGTGAACCATGGGACATATAGGACTTTTACCAGATGAAAATAGGGAAGGTAAGAGGAATTTACTTAGCCAAAAGTAGTTTAGAAAAGCTTCAACAAATCTAGACTTGGCTAAATATAGCTTCAATCGATTAAACTATTTTAGTTAGGCTAAATATAGATATTACTAGTTAAATGATTTAATTTTCTTGGACTCTCAAAAAATTCAATAAAAACAAGTCCAAAAATAAAGACTCAAACGTCACGATATATCACATGGAGGGAAATCCATCGATTTAAACTACACTGGTCATTTGGGCCCAATTCTCATACGTGTGAGTCCACCTCCAACTTGGTTTTTACTATCCCAATAAAGTATAATGACTTTTCATCTCCTTAGTCTATATACCCTAAGCGTAAACTACTAAGTTCCCTTCTTGCAACAACAAGGAGTTCATTCAGCTTCTCGCTTCTAGAGCCTATCTTCTTTAGTACAAATTGAGCTACTGTCAACCTTTAACAGCCTCACTGAGTTTGGCTTCTTTTTTATTCAACATGGATTCCTTTTCCTTAAGTTTTTCCATAAGCCTTTAGTTCTCTTGTTTCACCATTGAATTTTCATCAGTTAGTCACACATTGATCTTACAAACATGATCCCACTTGTCAAGCATGGTATTGTAAGTATTTGTGAAATATATTGTAGATTTAATATCAATATCATTGTTTTCAAAATCAGTTGCATCATTAATTGCCACTTGGGAAGTGAATGCAACATAATTACTCAAGTGCTCATCATCCTTATCCTTTTTGCTGGCTAAGTCATCATCACTTTATGTTATACATAGAGACTTCTTCTTCTTCTTTTGTCTATTGTCACACTCAACTTGTATATGACCATAACTCTCACATTCTTGACATTGTATGCCTTTCTTCTTCTCTTTAAGGTTCTTTTCATTGGCTATAACTTTCTCTTTTACTTTTTTGAAACATTGCCTCTTTCAAATCCTTTGTTTTTTTATTGAAGTTCTTAGTAAGAAGGGCTAACTACTCCTGTAATCCTCAAGGGTAGTTTATCCTCAGTTGCAGCTAAAAAAATAACTTGTATAGAATTCTTTTTTGGTCTTGTGTTTCCCCATCTTAGTTTCTTCTAAATTAATCTCAAACATTTGCAGAGACCTAATCAACTCATCATTCCTCATTGTATTGATGTCTTTAGCCTCATTTATGGTAGTCACATTCACGGAGAAATGCTCTAGTAAAGACTTTGGTACTTTGTGGACCAACTTGACATTGGACTACTCCTCACCAAGAGCAAATGCTTGGTTAGATATGTCACATGACTTAGCATAAAAATTAGAAAAATATTTAGCTTCTAGCATTCTTAAATTTTCAAACATAGATGTTAACATTTGGAGTTTGAATTGCTTCACTGTAGAAATTTTTTCATAAGCAATCTCAAAGATGATCCATGCTTTTCGAGTAGTAGTGCACTTAGAGATTCTTTTAAATTCCTGAAGATCCACATTGTTAAAGATGGAATTTGGAGCCTTTGAGTTAAAGTTGGTTGCCTTATCCTCCCCAGTAGTCCAGGTGGTCTATGGCTTAAGCATCCTCACACCATTTACATCAGTAGTTGGTGGATTTCAACTAGTAAGCATTACCCTCCACACCTTCTCATCTGTGAACTTAATAAACACCCTCATGTAGGCTTTCCAATAGGCGTAGTTGGAGCCATCGAGCATAGGCAATCAAGATATCAAGCTTTCTTCCATGTCTTAGTGATTCAATAATAATATCTTCTTCACCAAATTCGTTTAATGTTTGGCTCTAATTCTAATTGTTAGTGTTTAGTTGCTGATTTGGTTTTATTGTAAGTTATAATTAAGGAAACAATTGATACTGAAAAAATAATTTAGAGAATATATTAATTGGTTATGCAGTTCAAAACTTCTTCATATGTCTATGGGGCCCTTGTCTAGAGATTAATCTACCATAATTCAACAATACAACAGATTATTTAAGCTCAATTCAACTTGTTACGTTTCACCCCATACAATTTTGTAGATCCAACTCTACCACTAAATCTTTCCCATATGAATGCTTAGATCAAATTGATAAAACAATTTGTTTACAACACAAAAATACATAAATGTTCCTCATAAGTATAACTCTTTAATTTGCATGCATAGTAAATGAGTCTTTAATATATAGACATTTTTAAACTTGTGAAACTAGGTTAGTATGATTGCATTAAACCATTCGATTTTCGTCCCAATTAAGCTCCTTGTTAATTTATGTAATAAATAAAAAAAATACCGATTAAACTTCTTCTAACCCCAAATCTCTCTAAATAAGGCAAACAAATCATATTAGAATTCTTCAAATTATCGTTGTTTGATTGAATTTACTCACCAATAATGATCACAAAAATTACCACTCAATATCCTTCGAAAGTTTCCCAAAAATAATCATAATCTAATCAAAATATACTAACAAATTAGGCAAGTTGCAACTAACCCTATTACAAAATGAGTTATAACTAATGGTACAATTTTTAGCAGTAAAATATATATATATATATATATATATATATATACTTTAAGAAAGAAGTAAAAGATGATACTTGTATATATCTTTATCAAAACAAAATTTTAATTCGCACAAGCAATACTATGTCTTTGAAATACTCACCATATAAATATAAATACTATATTCATCTTATTTGGACTCAAGTGTGAGTCCTAAACATTAGTAGGTGTTTAATATTAACAAGTTAATATTTATTTTTTTTCAACATTTCATATAATTAAAGAGTTTCTAAAAGATTTTATATTTATATTTATATCTAAGTATGCCTCAAATATAAACATTAAACATTGATACTAAATAAAAAAAAATACAAGCAACATAGATATATGTATATATTATTAACATTTTATTTTATTAATTTCTAGTGTTATATGTATTTTATGTGCTTTTACACATTTAATATTTAATCAATTTTTTAATATTATATTTTTAATTTTAGTATTTAACAATTTAATGTAAAAATATTTTTATTTGAATTATTTAATATAATTACAATGTATTAACTAATCAATTTAAATATTATAATTTTCAAATTTGATTTATGAACCCCAAGTGAGTGTTCACCTTCTCTAGAAATAGCTCGAGTTCAAATTTTATTATACAAAAATAAGTTTCAAATATTATAATAGAAAATTTTCAAATCATAATTAATGTATTTTTAACATATTAAACTTACAGTATAGTTTTACTTGATGCAAAGTAGCATTATTTAAAATAAAAGCTTAATTAATTCTAATATTAATTAAGTAATAATTAATATGTTTGTGATTCTATTCTAGTAATAACCTTATTTTAACTCATTAAAATTGTCATAACTTATTTTAAAATAAAATTAACACAACTTTCATTTTTTCCATCACAGTTATCACAATAATGTTCATATATATTATGCTTAGAGTCTATTCAAGTAATAACTCTAGTTTAACATTTATATAACTTTTTAATTAATAATTGTTAATTAAATTATAATTATTTTGAAATGTATGATCATCACATCAATTTTTTATTTTTAAATATGAATTAATAATGTAATTAAATTCAAAAGTTATAATATAAACGTAAAGCTAAGAGGCTCCCTTTGGTTAAGAACTCGGTTAATCCTAAAGTGGCGAAAGGGTGATAATTTGTTGCTATGGAGACGGGAGAGCCATATACGCTCAGTTGAACTCCTTTCTTTTTAAGCAGCCCACGTCATGAAGAAAGAAAGCTTATAGGTGAAGAAAAAAAATATGCCCACTTGAACCCTAAAAATGTATATTAAAAAACCAAAAGCTAAAGAGATGAGGGAATATATAAAAGAATAACAAGAGCGAATAATAAAAAAATAATCATAAACAAAAGCCATCACCTCCCCCATCCCCTATCTTTTCTTCTTCATCATCCTCTCTCTTTAATTCTCTTTTTCATTTGCTTTCTTGGGCTCTGGTATTCCCTTTGTGTGGATTCTCCACCTTATTTTTCCTAAAGAACCCATCCACTTTTATTAAAGAAAAAAAAGAAAAGTTAGCAAAGAATTATTAACCATGGTTTTCTCATCTCATGTTCCAATCTATTTAGATCCTCCCAACTTGCAACAGGTAAGGTTTTTATTTTTCTTCATCTTTAATTGCTTTCCACAACTTCTGCACCCAAAATGATCTAAGGAAAAAAATAAAGATAAATATTCTTAATTCCCTTTGTGATCTTTTCCTGAATATACTAAATATTTTGTTCTTTACAAATTATAAAGATTTAAGTTGGATTTATATATATATATATATATATATTTGCTGCAGCAGCATCAACAAGGAAATGGCAGTGAAAACCCTCAGTTTTCACCTCTTCCTCCTCCACCTCCTCATGTTGGAGCTGCTGGTCCAGCCTCCATTAGGCCTAGTTCTATGGCTGATCGAGCCAGGCTAGCCAAGATTCCACAGCCAGAAGCTGCTCTGAAATGTCCACGTTGTGAATCCAGCAACACCAAATTTTGTTACTTCAATAACTATAGCCTCTCACAGCCACGCCACTTTTGCAAGACATGTCGACGGTATTGGACTAGAGGAGGTGCTCTTAGGAATGTTCCAGTAGGTGGAGGATGCCGAAAAAACAAGAAAAACAAAAGCAGTAGCTCAGAACCCCCAGCGGAGAAGCAAACTGGAAATTCAAACTCAAAAAATAGTGTTGTTATTCCTACTGAAATCACTGGTCATTTTCCCTTCATGGCTTCTTTGCAAAATTTTTCTCAGTATGGTGTGGGAAATATCGGGTTAAACTTTGGTGGAATTCAAGGGGAAACAAGTGTAGCTAGCAGGCAAGCTGATATGGGGTTTCAGATAGGAACCAACTCGGGCATGAGCAGTGCTAGTATTTTATCATCGTCATCAGGAGGAGGAGGAGGAACTCACCAGCATCAACAGTTCCCTTTCTTTGATCCAAGTAATGGTTTATATGCATTTCAAAGTGAGGGTATGGAAGGATCATCATCCATGGTGGGAGAAAGCCAGCTTCTTCGTTCCATGAGTCCATGCTCTAGGGCTTCTCATCTAGCTCCAGTGAAAATGGAAAACAACCATCAAGGGCTAAATATATCAAGACCACAGTTAGGTGTTTCGGAGAATAATCAGTACTGGGGAGGAAATAGTTGGACAAATATATCAGGTCTCAACTCTTCTGGTAGTACTAATCATCTCTTATAGCTAGTTTCAATCCCCCTTGACTTACAGCAGCTTAAGCTGATCTTCAAGTTTCAGCTGCATGCTTCCAGTTATATCACAAGATTCACAACAGCTTTAGTGACAGATAGTTGACATAAACATGCAATGTTCCTTTGATCACCTTTTACTCGCTCACAAGTTCCAACATCAAAAGATTCAAATTACTAAATCATGGAAGGTGAAAGGTGAAATTGCAAGGTTCAGTCAGGAACATGTCTCATCATCATCATCATCTAAGGAAGGAAAACCTTAAGATTGGTAGAATTAATGTTGTGTCATATATAATATATATATTTTGGGTTTTCTTGATCTATGTGTTCCTTTTTCTGGTTGCATGGGCTTGTAATTTCTTTTGTGTATGAAGTCATGGGATCTGTTAATTGACATGATGAGTTAATTTTCTTTTGTAATTTCTTTTATCCACCATCATTTCCAAAGTTACAAACACAATAATCTCTTACATGGTGTGTCTAAAGCATGTTTATAAAGTTAAAAATCGAAGTTTTTATGTAGTATCTTATATTTGTTGATCTCTCTTTCTTTTCCATTCTTTTATATATACATGTACGTGCGAAAGCTTGAACCAAAGCTACTAGTCTCTCAATGTTAACTACTTAAAGTAGGTGAATTTCCTTAAAATTTTAGTTTCTTTTCTTCATTAGCAGGACATGCATGCATAATATATCCAAGTTTCTGCACCAGACAAAGCGAGCATTTCTTTGTCTTTTTACAGTAAATTTAATGATTTTGTAATTATATGCATCATTGTGGGATATTATTATAAATTTTGCTAATATACGTCCTTTTAATATAATATGTCTTTACTACATACATGTTAAATAAAAGAAAAAATTAAAGTAATAATAGGAAGGTTGTTGTAAGTTGGAATCAAAGGTTGAAGTTTAATGGGCTGAAACTCGTCAAAATATTGAATAGAACAAAATTTACATTAATTGTTATCGGTTTAGGATGCAAATAGTACGTAAAGATTGGTATGGTCATATTCACCTTATTCTTAACTTCCGGATATTTTTGTTTTTTTACCTAAATAATATAAAAAAAATGATTAATTATGAAAATAAATTAATTACGAAAATAGGCATTTATTACAGTGTTATGATAGTGCCGCCTCACATATTCAGGGACCTGATTTATAAATTTTCTGTTTTGATTGGCAGCTAAAAAAAAAGACTTTAAGGGTGCCTCCTGACAGGGGAAAGGATTGTATGAAATAGTGACGCCACGTCATCTGTATCCCTTTCCAATAGTTTTATGCCACATCAGCATTTTCATCCTGAATTTCAGCATTTTCATCCTGAAAAAAATCAAATCCAAATTAAAATCCTGAAATT
Source organism: Gossypium sturtianum (assembly GCA_025698515.1). Taxonomy (NCBI): domain Eukaryota; kingdom Viridiplantae; phylum Streptophyta; class Magnoliopsida; order Malvales; family Malvaceae; genus Gossypium; species Gossypium sturtianum. The sequence continues at coordinate 21,691,641 of CM046949.1, forward strand.
CAGGATGAAAATGCTGATGTGGCATAAAACTATTGAAAAGGGATACAGATGATGTGGCGTCACTGTTTCATACAATCCTTTCTCCTCCTGACAGTATGGCAGTACAAATTTTAAATAGGGTAAATTGCTTCATAAACCCCCCTTATTTATTATTTTTTTTATTCCCCTTTAACACCAAAAATAGAGAGCCCTTTTACCAATCAGCCCAAAAAAAAAATTTCTACCAAAAAGTATTTTTATAAAAAATCTGATTCCAAGTGAAAATAAATTTTATTTATTTTTCAAAAAATAATTATAATTTTATTATCAATTTGATTTACAAATACAGTATAAAATTATAATTCTAAAAGCTTTAGAAAAATCTTATTATGTATAAATTATAATTATTAGTTAAATTCACTACAACAAAACAGTCCTATAGCGACACTTATGGGGCGACACTTTCGTAAGCGTTGGGATAGACTGGCCAACATATGCTTTAGCCAACTCTTTTATAAGGGTTGGGATATGCATGCCTAAGGCAACGCTTAAATAAGAGTTGGCTTTGTCTAGTCCTAAGACGACAGTTTTGGGGCGACACTTTCCTAAGTGTTGGGATAGACTTGCCAACATACGTTTTAGCCAACTCTTTGTACAAGGGTTGTAATATGTATGCCTAAGGCAACGCTTGAGTAAGAGTTGGCTTTTGTGTAGTCCTAAGACGACAGTTTTGGGGCGACACTTTCTTAAGTGTTGGGATAGACTACACTTTTGCCAACTCTTTGTATAAGAGTTGGGATATGTATGCCTAAGGCAACACTTGAATGAAAGTTGGCTTTTGTGTAGTCCTAAGATGACACTTTTGTGGCGACACTTTCCTAAGTGTTGGGATAGACTATGCTTTGGCTAACTCTTTGTATAAGGGTTGGGATATGTATGCCTAAGGCAACGCTTGAATAAGAGTTGGCTTTTGTGTAGTCCTAAGACGACACTTTTGTGGCGACACTTTCCTAAGTGTTGGGATAGGCTTGCCAAAATATGCTTTGGCCAACTCTTTTTATAAGGGTTGGGATATGTATGCCTAAAGCAACGCTTGAATAAGAGTTGGCTTTTGTGTAGTCCTAAGACAACAGTTTTGGGGCGACACTTTCTTAAGTATTGGGATAGACGTGTCAATATAAGCTCTAACCAACTCTTTGTATAAAGGTTGAGATATGCATGCCTAAGGCAACGCTTAAATAAGAGTTGGATTTGTCCAGTCCTAAGACGATATTTTCCTAAGTGTTGGGATAGACTTGCCGACATATGCTTTGGTCAACTTTTTGTATAATGGTTGGGATATGCATGCTTAAGGCAACGCTTAAATAGGAGTCGGCTTTGTCCAACACCATGCCTACATTTTTGGGCCGACACTTTCATAAGTGTTATTAAAATACTATTATTTAAAATAATTTTAAAGTTTTTTGGGTATATATATATGACTGATTGTTTTTTAATTTATATATTAAATAATTTCTTATATAATTGTAAAAGTGATAATATTAATTTTAAAATTTTGAATTAATTATCATTATAGTTTAGGGTTTATAGTTTAGGGTTTAGGGTACATGGTTGAGGAATTACTATTTTAAAGTTTAGGAATTGTGGTTTATGGTTTAAGGTTTGTGGTTTATGGTTTAAGGGTTAAGGGTTTATGGGTTTAGGGATTAAGGGAGGTTATGGGTCAATGTTTTATGATTTAGGGCTTTAGAATTAGGGGTTAGGAGTTTAGGGTTTAGATTAATTAGTGTTTTTTAATTTATAAATTAAATAATTTATTATATAATTGTAAAAGAGATAATTTTATTTTTAATATATTAAAATTATGATTATAGTTTAAATTATTTAAGAGATAATAGATAAACTTTATATATATTAAATGGTTTAGGATTTAAAGTTTACTTGAGATTTGTTAAATGATGAAATTTTATACAATCAATTAATACTTTTATATTTAAAAATATTTAATCTAGACTATTTGATATATTTAAATATTAGATTTAAGAAAAAATTGATAAAAAAAAGAGTAACAGAATGATATTGATAGATAACTATCTATGTTGGATAGGACCAAATTATAACAAATAAAAATGAAATACAAAAACTAAAATCATTCAACATCGAACATCTGAAGCTAAGTTGAATAAGCTTTCTTTGTCTTTTGTGGTGTTAAAAAGTAGTATTCATTTATCTGAAGCTAAGTTGGTAATTTGATTTACTATACAACAAGTTGACAAACTTGGATCTGTAAAATGCAAAATTTTATATTAATTAACTGCTATTTTGATTTCATCATCTCTGGCAAATAGGTTCTTGTTTTAACGTCCACAACTGGCACTCTGGCTTGATTTTTTGTTGCTTCAATGAAAGGATAGAGTGGAATTTTAGCAATTTAATATATAAAAATTAATTTACCATTTTCTTAATAGAAGGAATAAAATGTAATTTAACTTTTAATACAAGAACTTCCATGATACTTTTACTAACATTTCATCGGTTAAATGAATGCATTGTTATCTATGTTATAGTTGACGTTGTAGCAGCAATTAGAATAATGTAAGTTTTAGTGTGTTTATGCGTATTTTCTCTCCGATTTAAGGGTTATGAATTAAAATATATATTTTATAACAAATAACAATTTTAATTACACATAAATTTAATTTAATAGAAAAATAATATAAATATAAAATTAAAAAAATACTCATTTTTTTTAATGTATAATGATATTTAAAATACATATATGTAAATTTATCTTGTATTAAAATTTCCAATTTCTAAATGTTTCTTTATCCAAATAAAATTATATGTAATAAAATGTTTTTCTTTAGAAACTGGCCAACCCACTCCCGTCTCTTTTCACACATCCCCGCCGCCAAACAATCCTCCCGCCACCAGTCTGCCCCGACATCGTCTTTCTCTCCCCCTTATTTGATCTAGTTGGCTCAATTCCTCTCCTCCTCCTCCGTGGTGACCCAAGCCCTCTCTCGGCTTCAAGTTTCAAACAGGCCAGGAAATTAAATAAGGTAGTTTTTTGAAACTCTAAAAACTTATCTTGAATAGTGATTGATGTTTGGATTTTGAGTTATCGCTCTCTGCCTCTCTTTGTTGCTATATTTGATTTTCTCTCTTTCATCCTCTTTGCTTGTTGCTCTGTCTCATCGATTTTTTTAAAAATGTATCATTTTAGCGTAAGAAATGGGGGCCATCTTTGCCGCTATTTTCCGTTACTGCTTTGCTATTTTTGGCGCGACCAAGCGCTATTGATATTTTAACCCTCGAAAGTAATGAACCATATGATAAATATAACATTAAACATAAATTTTTTTATGTTTTATGTATATATTTCGTTTGAAATGACCCATTCGGTGAATGGAAATTTGTTTAGAATGTTTAATGGTTAGTGATTTGTACGTATTGATTGAAAGCGACTACGAAAATTGTGGGTTTCGTAAAAAATTCTGACATGCTTGATTCATTGAGTCATTTTTGTTCGAAAGTGATGCTCATGGTTGTTTCTTTCTTATTCAATGATTTTGTAACAGCCCAAATACGACCCTAACCGGAACGGTGGTTTCGGAACCACGAATCCAAATAAAAATATATATATTTTTTATTTATTTATTTGATGTCTATATTGAGTGTTTGTGCATGAGTAAAAAAAATATCGTAGGATAATTTAACTGTTTTGATGTTAAGTTAAATAAAAGGATCAAATTGTTAAAGTGGGAAAAGTAGAGTGCATGAATTTAGGAAGGCCAATTGAAATGCTTTACTCAAATAGGGATTTGCATGTCAAATTTCCACAATTTGATATAGTGGACGGTAAAGTTGATGGAGGGAGGAATCTTTAACATATTTTAAATCATAAGCATAATATTTTATATTTGTTTTTAATGGGTATTATATTTGTAATAAAAGAACATAAAGTAAATGGGGTTTTTCTCTCCTTCACTCATCTTCTTCACGATTCTCTTGAAAGGAAAGAAGAAAAAAATTTTCTCCTCCCTCATCCGGCCATTGCATGCGGTTGTAAGGTAAGGAAATTGAGTTTTGGTTTAGTAAATTGTTACAAACTAAGTAGGTTGCCTTGTGTACCATCAAAATCATATGAACTTTCTTAGAGTTGAGCATGTTAGATTCGACTATGGAGGGGGTAATAAACGTGATTTGTTATTTGAGGAAAACAAGAGGAATTGAGATAGGAATTAGATGAAACAGAAAATAGTACATTGAAATGGTATGAATGCTTGGGAGGTTAGTTCAATTTGAGAATAGGGAAGCTTTATACATATGGCCGAATGTTGAATTGAATATATATATTAGGATTATTTTAATTTAATTGTTGGATATACGTTAATATATATATATATATATGAAAATTTGGGTACATTTAATAGTATGTTCGGTCTTGATGAATGGTTATATTTGGAAGGGATTATTGATAAATTATATGATATGAATGGTTTAAATTGTGACAAAGAAATTTAATTAAACTTGAGGAGAATTCAGCACTAGTGTGAAAGTGTATAAAATCTTTATATTTGTATATTGTGTTGAATAAATAAAAGAAATGGTAGTAAATTGTAAAAGTTTCAGATTTTGATTAATTGATGGAAAGAATGGTATAAGTATGTATCGATTAGAAATGAATGAAATGATTTGAATAGGTTCTTTTAAATTTGGTTTAGATAAAGGAAGGAAAGATTTGGAAAAGGATCGGGAAAAGCGAAATTAGACGCAGTAGCCGGGAAACCACAGAATCGTCGTTCTCCGAGGTAAGATTTCAAGCAAACGAGTTAATTAAACTAATTCTTTGTACATTGATAATGCTTAATGGTTATTGGATAATTGAATTGATATTGCCGAATGAGTTGAGAAGATTATTTATCTGTTTGTATTGTGCAAAGTAAGTTAAGATGTTGAATGATTAGTATGAAATTTGTACCACCTTGAGTCCGAATGCAAATGTGTATAAACATGTGTATACTCTAAGTGAAGGCAAGGAATGTATTGAAATAAAGACATTGTATGAGGGTAATGTGCTTGATATTTTAGTTACTTTGAATATGGGAATATAATTATTTCCATGAATTAATGCATGAGCGATTTTATGCTTGAATGATTGTTGGCTCGGTTACATGAATGATTTGGTATTTTCATATGATTACGAGTTTACAAAATGTACTATGAGTACGAAACTATGATTGAGCACTAAGTTTGCGGATGAATAAGTAACGGCTCTGTGTGAGCGATACGTTACGGGATTATTGAGTAACGGCTCGTGTGAGCGATACGTTACGAGATTTTTGAGTAACGGCTCTGTGAGCGATACGTTACTGAATTTTTTTTTGAGTAACGGCTCGTGTGAGCGCGACACGTTACGGGATTATTGAGTAACGGCTCTGTGTGAGCGATCACGTTACATGGTGATTTTATCGAGAACGCTAATTGTGCAAAATCTTTCGTTAAACTTATTTATCAACGGGCGCGGTATGTGGTTCACTTTAAAGGATTATGTTATAAATGCAAATGGGTACATATTGTTGTTGGGGAAATAGTACCTTAGAATTTTGTATGAAAGACTGAGTTTCAAATGGTAAGTTTATATATATATATATATATATATATAAATATATAGAAGTGCGTTTAATTATACAATATACATGAATTGGTTCTTGAAATCTTGATTGTTCAGCCTTGTTGTTTGGTATGTGAATTGCTTATTGAAAATTTTAGTAGAATAAATGCACTTAGTTAGCAAGCTGAAATCTTACTAAGCGGTGAAGCTTACTTCTCTCGATTGTTTCTAGGATTTGTAGATCACTTTTGGAAGGTTCAATTTCAGCTCGTGGATCAATTAAGAAGCTCATCATACCATCATCTATTTTGGTACCCCTTATTGATGGATTAATCTGGATGATTATGGCATGTATAAGCTATTTTGTTTTCTTAGGATTTGTATAAGACGGATCTTTAATGGATGTATGCCATGCGAAAATGGCTAAATTATGGTGTCTTTGGTTTTGAATGAATTCGGCCTTGATATTTGTTTAACATGATAGTATAAATTTTCCATGTTTTGTATGTGATTTATGAAAAAGGTGATTAGAAAGATCTAAGTTTCATATTCTTATTGGAGTATGCCGAATGTGATGTTAGTATAATTAAATACTTGGCTCATCATGAAATGCAACAATAGTATTTTTAAAATAAGTAGAAGTTTAATCTGTCAAGTGTTCGTTTAATATTAGAGATATGTCACATGGTACCTTATATATATATATATATGTTGTAAGGAATAAATAGGTTATTATAACTTAAGTACCTTTTCTATTTAATTTTATTTTTATTTTTATTTTTTTGTGAAGATGGTAATATAGATTTGTGATAAATTCTTTAAGTTTAAACTTACTCTGATATTGTGACTTTATCTATAGTACATTAGTATATGACGGTATAAATGAAAGATAATGCCCCGTAACCTTAATTCGGCGACGGATACGGGTTAGGGGTGTTACATTTGATTTGGTATCAGAGCTACGGTTTAGTCGATTCTCAGACTAGCGTAGCACGTGAGAGTCTAACTATACATGCCATAATCTACAATGTGATAGTATGATGACTTCTGACAGTGAAATGTATTTATTTCTCTTATCTGAGAATGGATCCGAATCCGAGCCAAAGATTAGGCGATGATGTCGAGAGTGTGGCTCCTGCTCCCGCGCAAGGGACTGCATCGGGAGAATCTCGACCTGCTGCTAGTGGCCTAGATGAGAGGGTAAAGCAGGCCTTCCATAATATGATGAGCGATTGGTTTAGTCATTATTTACGAACCACTCCGGCTGTTCAACCACCCCTGAATCCGAATGTTCCACCTGTAACACCAATGGTACCTTCGGTTGCCAATCCTGAGCGAGCAACTAAACCACCTGTTGACCGTATTCGAAAGCATGGAGCTCAAGAATTTAGAGCTGAAGATAATGATGATGCGGAGCGAGCTGAATTTTGGCTCGATAATACTATTCGTGTTTTTGATGAGTTGTCTTGCACACCCGATGAGCGTTTGAAGTGTGCCATATCATTATTGCGAGATTCTGCCTACTACTGGTGGAATACTCTTGTGTCAGTTGTTCCGAAGGAGAGAGTGACCTGGGATTTCTTTCAGATTGAATTCCGTAAAAAGTACATAAGTCAGCGCTTCATAGATTCCAAGCGTAAAGAATTTCTTGAGCTCAAGCAGGGTCGTATGACAGTGTCTGAATACGAGCGCAAGTTTGTGCGACTTAGTCGCTACGCTCGCGAATATGTATCCTCTGAGGGTGCTATGTGTCGGAGGTTCGAGGATGGTTTGAATGAAGATATCAAACTTTTGGTTGGCATTCTTGAGATTAACGAGTTTGTTGTGCTAGTTGAAAGAGCTTGTAAAGCGGAAGAGCTAGGGAAAGAAAAACGGAAAGTTGAAGTTGAATCCAAAGAATTTCGAAAAAGATCTATGGGCAGATTTTCACAGATGACAACGAAGAAGTTCAAGAATGATAGTAGTCGACCCAAGTCTAATACCGGGATTTCAATTCGAGAACGACCACCAGTGAGTTCGCAAGCTACATCTGTGGCTAGTGTTGGCAATGCTCGATCGAGCAAACACGAGTGTCGGCGGTGCGGTCGGCGACATTTCGGAGTGTTGGGGTAAATCTTTTAGTCGCACTTGTTATCAGTGCGGTTCGCAAAGTCATTTTGTACGGGATTGTCCGAAGACTGTTGAGAAGGGTATTACTCAGAATGCGAAACCGAGTGATACTACAGCTAGAGGTAGACTAGCTCGTAGTGGAGGAGGTAGGAGCGGTGCTCAAAGGGGAGCTTCAGATGCAGTTATTCGAGCAGATACCCGTGTACCGGCTCGAGCTTATGTTATTCGTACTAGAGAGGAAACTTCATCCCCGGACGTTATTACTGGTAATTTCACTCTCTTTGATGTTATTGTAACTGCTTTGATTGATCCCGGTTCAACTCATTCATATGTGAGTGAAACATTAGTATCCAGTAAGACTCTACCTGTTGAGTCTACTAAGTTTGCAATCAGTGTGTCCAGTCCTTTGGGTCATTGTGTAATGGTTGATAAAGTATGTAAAGGTTGCCCGTTGATGATTCGGGATTCCTGCTTCCCAGCGGATTTAATGTTGTTGCCTTTTGATGAGTTTGATATAATTCTGGGAATGGATTGGCTAACTTCGTATAATGCAGAGTAGTGAATTGTAAAAGAAAGACTATTGATTTGAGATGCCAAAACGGTGAGATCATCCGGGTTGAATCTAATGATTTGAGTGCGCTACCTACTGTAATATCCTCGATGTTAGCCCAGAAGTATGTGAAAAGAGGATGCGAAGCTTATTTAGCTTATGTGCTAGATAATTAAAGTATTCGAAAAACAGATTGAATCAGTACCAGTTGTGTGTGAATACTCGGATGTGTTCACTGAAGAATTACAAGGTCTACCACGGTGCGAGAAATTGAGTTTGGCATTGAACTAGTTTTAGGGACAACTCGATTTCGATAGCTCGTGATCGAATGGCACCAACCGAATTAAAAGAATTGAAAGCACGATTGCAAGAGTTGTGAGATAGGGGTTTTGCACGACCGAGTTTCTCACCGTAGGGTGCACGATTCTTTGTGAAAAGAAAGACGGGACAATGCGAATGTGTATTGATTATCGGCGGTGAATAAAGTGACAATAAAGAATAAATACCCTTTACCCGAATTGATGATTTGTTTGACCGGTTGAAAGGGGCTTGGTATTCTCAAAGATAGATTTGAGATCGGGCTATTATCGATTCTTAGTCGAAATACGGATGTGCCAAAGCGCATTTCAAGCGAGGTACGGACACTTTGAGTTTTTGGTTATGCCTTTTGGACTTACTAATGCACCTGCTATTTTTATGGATCTGATGAATCGAGTCTTCAGGCAGTTCTTAGATCGGTTCGTAGTAGTGTTTATTGATGATATACTGATCTACTCCAAAGATGAAACCGAGCATGCTGAGCATTTGAGATTGGTGCTACAAACTTTGCGAGATAAACAGTTGTATGCTAAGTTTAGTAAGTGTGAATTCTGGATGAAGAAAGTTAGTTTTTTGGGTCATGTCGTATCAGCATCGGGTATTTGTGTTGACCTGAGCAAAATATCGGCCATTATTGATTGGAAACCACCAAAGAATGTTTCTGAAATCCGAAGCTTTCTGGGACTTGCGGGATATTACCGACGATTTGTGAAAGGTTTTTCTATAATAGCTACCCCGTTGACCAAGCTATTGCAGAAAGATGTCAGGTTCGAGTGGTCGGAAAGGTGTCAGAAAAGCTTCGATCAGTTGAAAGCCCTTTTAACCGAAGCTCCAGTGTTAGTACAGCCTGAATCGGGTAAAGAATTTATTGTTTATTCTGATGCTTCTTTGAATGGTTTGGGTTGCGTTTTGATGCAGGAAGGCAAAGTCGTAGCCTACGCTTCGAGACAATTGAAGCCGCATGAAAGAAATTACCCGACACATGATTTAGAACTCGCAGCTATTGTGTTTGCATTAAAAATTTGGCGCCATTATTTATACGGTGAGAAATGTCATATTTACTCGGATCACAAAAGTCTGAAGTATTTGATGACTCAGAAAGATCTGAACTTGAGACAACGTAGATGGTTAGAGTTGTTGAAGGACTATGAGTTAGTGATTGACTACCATCCGGGGAAAGCTAACGTTGTCGCAGATGCATTAAGTCGGAAATCATTGTTTGCTCTTCGTACATTGAACACACAGATGGCTATATCAGATGATAGTTCAATCATAGCCGAGTTAAAAGCAAGACCGATGTTTATTCAGCAAATTTGTGATGCACAGAAAGCTGACAAAGATATGAATGTTAAACGAGTTCAGGGTGAAAGTAATGCAGAGTCAGAGTTTCAAGTCGATGAAAATGACTGTTTGAAATACAAAGGCCGAATGTGTGTACCGAAGAACATGGACTTGATTCAGATGTTATTGAATGAGGCTCATAATAGTCAAATGGCAATACATCCGGGTAGCACGAAAATGTATAATGATTTGAAACAATTCTATTGGTGGCCTGGTATGAAGCGGGACATATCTGAATTTGTATCGAAATGCTTAGTTTGTCAACAAGTGAAAGCTGAGCATCAAGTTCCATCAGGACTTCTCCAACCGATTATGATACCTGAATGGAAGTGGGAACGAATCACTATGGACTTTGTGTCAGGATTGCCGTTGACGCCGGGTAAGAAAGATTCAATATGGGCTATTGTTGATAGGTTGACGAAATCAGCTCATTTTATTCCGGTACGTACGAACTTCTCACTTGATAGGTTGGCTGAATTGTACGTATCGAAAATTGTACTTATTACGGGTACCTATCTCCATTGTTTCGGATAGAGATCCGAGGTTCACATCGCGATTTTGGAAGAAACTGCAAGATGCTTTAGGTACCAAGTTACATTTTAGTACAGCTTTCCACCCTCAGTCGGACGGTCAGTCTGAACGAGTTATCCAAGTACTTGAAGATATGTTAAGATGTTGCGTTCTTGAGTTTGAAGGTACGTGGGAACGATACTTGCCTTTGATTGAATTTGCGTATAATAATAGCTTTCAATCTAGTATCAAAATGGCACCCTACGAAGCATTGTATGGTCGTAAATGTCGTACACCCTTGTACTGGACTGAACTTGGAGAAAACAAGATGCACGGGGTTGATGTGATTAAGGAAACCGAACAGAAAGTGGCAGTGATTCGTGATAGCTTGAAAGCGGCATCGGATCGTCAAAAGTCTTACGCGGATTTGAAGCGTAAGGACATTGAATTTCAGATTGGGGATCGAGTGTTCTTGAAAGTATCGCCGTGGAAGAAGATACTCAGATTTGGTCGCAAGGGAAAACTGAGTCCGAGGTTTATTGGGCCCTATGAAGTTATTGAACGTATCGGGCCGGTTGCGTACAGATTGAGGTTACCGTCTGAATTAGACAAGATTCATAATGTTTTTCATGTGTCGATGCTTCGACGCTATAGATCTGACCCTTCTCATGTAATTAATCCATCCGAGATTGAAATTCAGCCTGATCTGACTTATGAGGAAGAACCGATTCGTATTTTAGATCGTGAAGTAAAAGAATTACGAAACAAGAAGATATCGTTGGTCAAAGTAATGTGGCACAAACACGGGATAGAGGAGGCAACTTGGGAAACTGAAAAATCAATGAAAGAACGTTATCCTCACCTATTTGCCGGTAATATTTTCGAGGACGAAAATTTCTTTAAGGGGGGAGGAGTTGTAACAGCCCAAATACGACCCTAACCGGAACGGTGGTTTCTGAACCACGAATCCAAATAAAAATATATATATTTTTATTTATTTATTTGATGTCTATATTGAGTGTTTGTGCATGAGTAAAAAAATATCGTAGGATAATTTAAACTGTTTTGATGTTAAGTTAAATAAAAGGATCAAATTGTTAAAGTGGGAAAAGTAGAGTGCATGAATTTAGGAAGGCCAATTGAAATGCTTTACTCAAATAGGGATTTGCATGTCAAATTTCCACAATTTGATATAGTGGACGGTAAAGTTGATGGAGGGAGGAATCTTTAACATATTTTAAATCATAAGCATAATATTTTATATTTGTTTTTAATGGGTATTATATTAGTAATAAAAGAACATAAAGTAAATGGGGTTTTTCTCTCCTTCACTCATCTTCTTCACGATTCTCTTGAAAGGAAAGAAGAAAAAAATTTTCTCCTCCCTCATCCGGCCATTGCATGCGGTTGTAAGGTAAGGAAATTGAGTTTTGGTTTAGTAAATTGTTACAAACTAAGTAGGTTGCCTTGTGTACCATCAAAATCATATGAACTTTCTTAGAGTTGAGCATGTTAGATTCGACTATGGAGGGGGTAATAAACGTGATTTGTTATTTGAGGAAAACAAGAGGAATTGAGATAGGAATTAGATGAAACAGAAAATAGTACATTGAAATGGTATGAATGCTTGGGAGGTTAGTTCAATTTGAGAATAGGGAAGCTTTATACATATGGCCGAATGTTGAATTGAATATATATATTAGGATTATTTTAATTTAATTGTTGGATATACGTTAATATATATATATATATATATATATATGAAAATTTGGGTACATTTAATAGTATGTTCGGTCTTGATGAATGGTTATATTTGGAAGGGATTATTGATAAATTATATGATATGAATGGTTTAAATTGTGACAAAGAAATTTAATTAAACTTGAGGAGAATTCAGCACTAGTGTGAAAGTGTATAAAATCTTTATATTTGTATATTGTGTTCGAATAAATAAAAGAAATGGTAGTAAATTGTAAAAGTTTCAGATTTTGATTAATTGATGGAAAGAATGGTATAAGTATGTATCGATTAGAAATGAATGAAATGATTTGAATAGGTTCTTTTAAATTTGGTTTAGATCAAGGAAGGAAAGATTTGGAAAAGGATCGGGAAAAGCGAAATTAGACGAGTAGCCAGGAAACCCCAGAATCGTCGTTCTCCGAGGTAAGATTTCAAGCAAACGAGTTAATTAAACTAATTCTTTGTACATTGATAATGCTTAATGGTTATTGGATAATTGAATTGATATTGCCGAATGAGTTGAGAAGATTATTTATCTGTTTGTATTGTGCAAAGTAAGTTAAGATGTTGAATGATTAGTATGAAATTTGTACCACCTTGAGTTTGAATGCAAATGTGTATAAACATGTGTATACTCTAAGTGAAGGCAAGGAATGTATTCGAAATAAAGACATTGTATGAGGGTAATGTGCTTGATATTTTAGTTACTTTGAATATGGGAATATAATTATTTCCATGAATTAATGCATGAGCGATTTTATGCTTGAATGATTGTTGGCTCGGTTACATGAATGATTTGGTATTTTCATATGATTACGAGTTTACAAAATGTACTATGAGTACGAAACTATGATTGAGCACTAAGTTTGCAGATGAATAAGTAACGGCTCTGTGTGAGCGATACGTTACGGGATTATTGAGTAACGGCTCTGTGTGAGCGATACGTTACGAGATTTTTGAGTAACGGACTGCGTGTGAGCGTCACGTTACTGAATTTTTTTTTGAGTAACGGCTCTGTGTGAGCGATACGTTACGGGATTATTGAGTAACGGCTCGTGTGAGCGTCACGTTACATGGTGATTTTATCGAGAACGCTAATTGTGCAAAATCTTCGTTAAACTTATTTATCAACGGGCGGTATGTGGTTCACTTTAAAGGATTATGTTATAAATGCAAATGGGTACATATTGTTGTTGGGGAAATAGTACCTTAGAATTTTGTATGAAAGACTAAGTTTCAAATGGTAAGTTTATATATATATATATATATAGAAGTGCGTTTAATTATACAATATACATGAATTGGTTCTTGAAATCTTGATTGTTCAGACCTTGTTGTTTGTTTGGTATGTGAATTGCTTATTGAAAATTTTAGTAGAATAAATGCACTTAGTTAGCAAGCTGAAATCTTACTAAGCGGTGAAGCTTACTTCTCTCGATTGTTTCTAGGATTTGTAGATCACTTTTGGAAGGTTCAATTTCAGCTCGTGGATCAATTAAGAAGCTCATCATACCATCATCTATTTTGGTACCCCTTATTGATGGATTAATCCTGGATGATTATGGCATGTATAAGCTATTTTGTTTTCTTAGGATTTGTATAAGACGGATCTTTAATGGATGTATGCCATGCGAAAATGGCTAAATTATGGTGTCTTTGGTTTTGAATGAATTCGGCCTTGATATTTGTTTAACATGATAGTATAAATTTTCCATGTTTTGTATGTGATTTATGAAAAAGGTGATTAGAAAGATCTAAGTTTCATATTCTTATTGGAGTATGCCGAATGTGATGTTAGTATAATTAAATACTTGGCTCATCATGAAATGCAACAATAGTATTTTTAAAATAAGTAGAAGTTTAATCTGTCAAGTGTTCGTTTAATATTAGAGATATGTCACATGGTACCTTATATATATATATGTTGTAAGGAATAAATAGGTTATTATAACTTAAGTACCTTTTCTATTTAATTTTATTTTTATTTTTATTTTTTTTGTGAAGATGGTAATATAGATTTGTGATAAATTCTTTAAGTTTAAACTTACTCTGATATTGTGACTTTATCTATAGTACATTAGTATATGACGGTATAAATGAAAGATAATGCCCCGTAACCTTAATTCGGCGACGGATACGGGTTAGGGGTGTTACAGATTTATCCTCTGTAATCTATAATTTAATCTTCTAATCCTGATTTTCTCTAAACTAGTATTGTTTTTCATCTTTTTTTCTACTAATTTATTGTATATATGGACCGTCAGGTATCTTTGTTTTCTTCTGACATTGTTGGATTGTTTCTTTTCCCAGTTTACACGAAGAGATGCAATCACTTTTTTTGGGGCTTCCACACGCAATCTTTCTTCTGTAGGTAGCTTCTCTTCCATTCTCTACTTGTTTCTTTCATTTCTCCATCTATTTATCAATTTAACATCGAAACTTTGATGCACTCATAAATGTATTTTGGATGTTATATATATTTGTAGTTATGTGAATAATGTTTAACTATTTTTATATGTTTGAAAGTTATTGTTTAAATTTTCATTCTTTGGTCTCTCGATGATGATTCTCGCTTCTATCCGCTTTTTATTGTTGTTTTTACTTTGTAAGTACTCCCTTTTTTTTTTTAATCTCTTTTCCTCCGGTGTTTGCTTTGCACTTCTAAAACAATAATTTCATCTTTTTTTCTACTGATTTATTGTATATATGGACCGTCAGGTATCTTTGTTTTCTTCTGACATTGTTGGATTGTTTCTTTTCCCAGTTTACACGAAGAGATGCAATCACTTTTTTTGGGGCTTCCACACGCAATCTTTTTCTCAGAGGCGCCTTCTCTTCCATTCTCTACTTGTTTCTTTCATTTCTCCATCTATTTATCAATTTAACATCGAAACTTTGATGCACTCATAAATGTATTTTGGATGTTATATATATATATTTGTAGTTATGTGAATAATGTTTAACCATTTTTATATGTTTGAAAGTTATTGTTTAAATTTTCTGTTGTTGGTCTCTGATGATGATTCTGCTTCTATCCAGTTTTATTGTTGTTTTTACTTTGTAAGTACTCCCTTTTTTTTTAATCTCTTTTCCTCCGGTGTTTGCTTTGCACTTCTAAAACAATAATGGCATTAATAGCTTTATTTAGAAATGATTTTGATTCTAGTTTATTTTGCTTCCAGATGGAGATATAAGACCCAAATAGCTTCTTATATGTTCTTTCCTTATAAATGTAAAAGCAGGAATTGCCTAGAGACATATAAGACCCAAATAGCTTCTTATATGTTTTATTTGTATTTTTGTAAAGGTATATTCACTATTCACAAATATATAAATATATAAATTAATTACTTACAATCTATTTCCCCTTCTTAATTCGCATTGAGCTTGCCTCATATAAAGCTTTTTTGAGTTCTATTGTTAATGGTATCATTTTTGTGAACTTGTCAGGCTAAATTAAAGATCCCGAAGCATATACCTTTTTACTATAAGTGAGATATATGTGACATTGGATTTACCAGTTTGATATAACCAGAAGGTTAGTTAACCTTTTCTTTTCCTTCTTTTTTTCGTCTTTTAAATTTAGGTTTAAATTTTTCTATCTTTGTAGTTTGGACTATTTTATTTAGGAATTTAAATATTATTTATCATAAAATTTAATATTATTTAATTGTCATAAAGAAAATTTTTATTTATTTTAATATTTAAATTTGTTATTTTATTTATGGATTAATTAGGTAGTTTTGGTTGCTGTTAGTTCACTAGAAAGCTCATCTCTTTTCACACATGTACCTTAGGAGTAGGCATTAGATACTCTATGTTAATATTAATTACTTTAACAGATGGTTGATAAAAGTTGGATGGATGCTCCAAGATTTAGCTCCAATCACCTAGCTGGACTAGAAAGATTTCTATCATTTGCAATTGGAAAATCACTTTCTAACGGAAAAATATATTGTCTGTGCCATCGTTGCAATAATAGGATATTGCACGAACCGCATATTGTGGGTGAGCATCTTCGTCTTCATGGTATAATAAAAGAATACAAGCATTGGATTTTTCATGGAGAATCCATTGAAAGAACATCGGTGCAAACCGACCAAACAGTGAGAACTTCTTCGTCAATTTGTACGTTGTCACAAGACAATGAAGCTGATTTAAGAGATCTCATAACGGATGCTTTAGGTATCAACATACCAACTCTCAATGAGAGTTTTGATGGAGTTTCAAGTGATTTTTAGAATAATGGTCGGGAGTATGATGTTAATGAGGCCCAAAGGATTGCGGAGAGAACAACTACTCTTCTAGATGATTGTGATATTCCGCTCTATCCTGGTTGTGTCAAGTTCTCACGCATCTCATTCCTACTTCGTCTTTACCACTTCAAAGCACTTTTTGGATGGTTAGCAAAATCTTTGACATGCTTATTGGAGTTTTTAAATGAGGCATTTCCAGATGCAAACACAATCCCGACTACATACTATGAAGCGAAGAAAATGATTTATGCACTAGATCTTGGGTATGTCAAGATTGATGCATGCCCGAATGATTGTATGTTATAGTGGGGCGATGCTAGTAAAAAGATCAGTTGTGATGTCTGTAAAAGCTCAAGGTGGCAATCTTCTAATGAGTTGGATGTAGATGAACAAGTTGATGGTAGTTGTCGCCGTCCTAAGCCTGCCAAGGTATTACGATACTTTCCTTTGATTCCTAGACTCAAAAGATTATTTCAATCCTCTAAGACATCACAATCCATGAGATGGCATAAAGAAGGACGAACCAAAGATGGTATATTGAGGTATCCAGCCGATGGTTCTGCATGGGATGCGTTTGATAAGAGGTTTCCTGATTTTGCATCTGATCCTCGCAATGTTAGGCTAGGTTTGGCTAGCGATGGTTTCAATCCATTCCGAACAATGAGTACAAGTCACGAGACATGGCCGTGCATTTCTTATTCCTTATAATTTGGAACCTTGGGCATGCATGAAACAATCATCAATGATACTCTCAATGGTTATCCCTGGTGAAAAAGGACCTGGCAATGACATTGATGTCTACATGCAGCCTTTAATTAAATAGTTGAAGCAAATGTGGACAGGAGTTGATGCTTTTGATTCATCAGATTCTGAATCTTTCACTTTACGGGCTTGTCTTCTTTGGACAATCAATGATTTCCCAGCTTACGCTAATCTTTCAGGGTGGAGTACAAAAGGTCGGGTTGCTTGCCCAGTATGTGCTGAAAAAACTAAATCTCGATGGATACGGTACAGTCGGAAGTTCTATTATATGGGTCATCATCGATGGTTATCAGCTGAACACCCATTTTGAAAATAGAGTCGTGAATTCGATGGCACCATAGAGTATGGGGTAGCTCCTATACCACGATCCGGGGAAGATATCTTAAGGGAAGTTGAAGGTGTCAATTTCATTTATGGAAAAGCTCGAAAGAGGGATAGAGAAGAAATAGATGAAAGGTCGGTAGAACTTGATGTAGACGAGAGGTGTGATCTGTTTAACAACTTTGAAGAATTGGTTGTATAAGGAGATGAAGAAATCTCATAAATCAAGACGAGACTTTATGGAAGAAGAGGAGCATATTTTTCGACTTGCCTTATTGGCGTTACAATCTACTTCGACATAACTTGGATGTCATGCACATCGAGAAGAACGTATGTGACAATGTCGTTGGCACCCTTCTTAATCTCTCACGTGGTGGTAAAGATAATATCAAGGCACGCAAGGACCTACAAGATATGGGCATCCGAAGTTATCTTCATCCAAAAATGAGAAATGGGAAAGAGTACCTACCGCAAGCATGTTACACTCTTGCATCCAAGGAAAGAGATATATTTCTTTCCATTGTGAAGAACTTGAAGGTACCCGATGGTTATGCATCAAACATATCTCGATGCGTGAATTTGAAAGAGCACAAGTTGAGCAACCTTAAAAGTCATGACGGTCACATTCTCATGCAAGATTTGCTTCCTATATGCGTAAGAGGAGTTGTAGAAAAGAAGGTGCTAAGTGTTATTACAAATCTATCCGATTTCTTCAAGAGATTATGTGCAAAAAGTCTTGATCCACAAGAACTTGATCAACTTCAAAGCCAAGTCGTATTAACACTTTGTGAAATGGAGAAAATATTTCCTCCACGTTTCTTCACAATCATGATTCATTTGATTATTCATTTGCCGATGGAGGCTAAGCTTGGTGGACCTGTTCAATACCGGTGGATGTACCCAGTCGAAAGGTATATGAAATATACCAATAATATTTCACAATATTATTTTTTTATATTTTAATATAGAATATAATAAGTATGTAAAAATAAATATATGTGATGTAGGTATCCCATGCGATTGAAAGCTTCAGTGCGAAATAGAGCTTATCCCGAAGGTTCCATTGCTGAAGGGTACATAGTTTCAGAATGTCTTACATTTTGCTCCCGTTATTTTTCTGATGTTGAGACTATATTTTCCCGTCCTCCGAGGAATGATGGGAATATTCAAAAACGGTACATTTTCTCTTCTGGAGGACGTCCAATTGGCAACATGAACACGAAGATATTGGACATGCGATCTCTTGCACAAGCAAACCGCTATGTTCTATTGCATAGCGATAAGTTATCACCATACCGTCAGTGAGTTTCCTGAAGAAAATCTTGTCATTCGATTCTTTTTATTAACCAATAGACAAATAAAGTTATCACATAATTTGTATACATTTTGACAACATTTTTCGTAAAATACTGAATATATTATATATAGAGAATATTTGGAGTCTGAGCGAGCTGTTTATGGTGGCATTCAAATTAGTAAACGCACCGAGGACAAATGGTTGGTTGAAAAGTTCCCGATATGGCTTGCGAAACAGGTAAATTGGCACTATTAAAATAATTTATCGTATTATTTATGTAATGAGGGAATATTGTAGAAATTTGATCATAGAATAAGAGTTAATTGATTTCCTACTATATGGCTAGATTCCAAAGATGGAAGTTGAACAAGTTGATGCTGATGTAATTGCTCTTGCTCGAGGACCGCATAAGGTGGTTTCCACATATGATGGGCTTATAATTAATGGTTTTAGGGTCCATACTAAAAAACTTGAGCAACATCGTAAGACTCAAAATAGTGGCGTGATGGTTCTTGCTGACGGGAGAAACTATTATGGCAATTGTATTGAAATTATCGAGCTAAACTATTATGAAAGGTTTTGGGTTATCATGCTTAGATGTGATTGGGTGAATATTAAATCTCCTAGGAGTATGAAGAAGGATGCAAATGGTTTTATTATGGTAAAATTTTCTGAGCTTATCCATACAGGGAATCGTGATTCGGACGATCCATACATATTGGCTTCTCAAGCGAAACAAGTATTTTATGTCGAGGATGGCAAGAGTGAAGGATGGCTCCATGTTATCGGAATAAAGCCAAGAGATTTGTTCAATCTAAGCATTGAAACCCCTGTAGAAGATGATGAATATCCGCAATGTGATCATCATGTTGTAACTTAATAATTTTAGTTTTAATTTGAACAAGAACGATGTTTTGAAGTGCAAATATTTAGTGTAATTGATATTTTTAATGCAGTATGAATTGCCCAAAAGAAACAGAGCACTTAGATGAAGATGACATTCATATTATATTAACATCTATGTATGTTCATTTTTATATTTGAAGACAGTTTGGGTTATAGGTATTATGAAATTATATGTTTTTGAAGATATCCTAATGTATTAATTTTAAATGTGATTCGTGTAAGAATTAAACATAATAATATCTCACTTTTGCAGATTACTCCTAAAATGTTTTGATGTTTCGAACGTTCTCTTGTATTTGAACATGGGTAAGAGCAGTGCAGATAGAGCTGAAATTTCTGATTTGGCATTCTCTTCAAATGCCCAATGGTTAGCAATTTCATTTTCCTTCCATTAATAGTAAGAATTTCTTTGTTATTTATGGAGTATTTGATTTTTGGATTGGATGAGTAGAGTCTTGAAAACTGCTGTTTTGCTTGATGATGACTAGTATGGCACTCAAATGAGTGATCGTGGATTTGAAATCGATGAGATTTATCTTACTTTTGAAGCATATGTCAGCTTGTTTTACATTCTGTTTGGTGCTTTTGTTATGTTTTTGTTAGTTATTTTCGAGTGCTTTTAAATGATAAGTGCTATTTTTTTCTGGGATATTTATACAGTTTCTTACCGCCATATCTTTCTGTTTTTAATTGTTCCCAATCCCTTTGGAATTGTGAAATTATGAATGACTATCCAAAATAAATACCATATAATTTAATTACTTGATTAAATCAAATTACTTTATATATATGCATGACACCTTGAAAATTTAATGACATCATTGTATTAGAACAATTTCGACATGCTTGGAATTCAAAAGTTAACAGGCATCATATAAACAGGATCTGTGTATCCGTCCACAAATCCGAGTCAATTAATAAGCGTTGTGCTGATAATTAAATATACGTGTAATGTAATAGTTAATGGTTAAGGAGTAAACATGAATATTAAGGTTGAATTATGCAAAATGATGTGCTAATACTTTGAAGGTGCGTCGATATACTGGACAATCAAATGTATTAAATGAATGCCCCAAGGGTGATTTACAAGTCGGTTGACATGAAAACTTATGTGATTTATAGCTTTGATAGTTTGCTCGTTATTATGTAATAAGATGATTTCTAAACATGGTATTGAACTTGATTTCATAGTTTTATTGCAAAGAGAGGTAGGAGAAAAGAGGATTCAGGGAGTTTCGAAGGCTAAACTTATATAGAAAAACGCACTTGCTTCAATTATCGATAAGGTGATGATTGCTCTTTTTTCCTATTGTAAAATACACTTACTTTTATAGTTTAAGAATAATTAATTTTTTAAAAAAATATCAAAGTAAAAATTTATGTATAGTACAAGAGAATAACAAATAGATATTAAGCAATGAAAATAATTACAAGGCAAAATTGTCGAGTTGTGCTAACATTATTCAGAGTGTTGCTATTAAATGTTGCAACATCTTTGTGTAATGTTCGATGTCTTGATGATTTGCAATAAAGATGCAATTCAACATATCTTGTTTATCATGGCATGATCTTTTGTTTGCGATTGTATGATATCTTCTTGATCTTTTAATATTTGGCGACATAACCATCTTCATCATTGTCCTCTTTGCTTGAACCAAACATGAAATCTTTGATGCTGCCGCAGTAAACAAAATATGAGAAAAAAAATTGCAAAGATGTAAGAGTTGTTCACATTTACAAGTTGACACTGCCACCTGCTTTGGTTGCTTTATGATTCCATGTTGTTTTGGAGACAATAATATGTGGGTGGTTTTTCCTCTCTTTTTTTCAATGATATTTGTGATTGGATCTAGATTACTGATTATTTGTGCTTGCATTCTCTTACATGGGCTGCAGTAGGAAGGAGAAGCAAAATTACCTCGAAAACAAACAAGGTGTCATGTTCAAACTTTTGAACAGAGACTAGGTTGTTTATTTGGACTGGTTTTTTTGTTTTGTTTTTGGGCTTGATTTGGTATTCTTTTTATTTGCCTGTTTTTTGGGTTATTGGGTTTATTTTGGCCATGCTTTTAAAAAAAAATACAATACTTATCTGATAAAATTATAAAAGCCAATGGAATGAAATTCTCCATCTCTTGACTTTGAACTTGTCGTCCAAACCCTAAAAGGTAAAAGAACAGGTAAGTAAATAAAGAAGCAACCCTTGCTCCAAATTTTTCCCGGTTGAAAATTCATATTTTCCCGGTTTTTCCTCCTCAAAACCCATGACTTTTTCGGTGCTCTGCTGGGTACTTCATCTTAACCATTACCACTTTGTTTTCTAGGAAAATGATTGGCAAGGGGCGCACATTAAAAGGTGTACGATTCTCTTCGAGGGGTTCTTCGATAGGTTCGAACACCTTTGAGAGTGCTGCTACCGATAGTCAAAGCACAGGAGATGAAACTCCAACTCAGTCAGCAGAAGCAGTACCTGCAACTCCGGCTGGTTCCTCCATATATTGCCTTCTCACTTATTATTTCTCTGGTTTTAAACTAGTTTATTACCATCTACTACTATTTATTCTTTCTCTGGTACTTATTCTTTTGAACTCCATTATTGTACGATTTTTTTCTTTTCTTTTTTTAATTTCCTTCATAGATTCCTCTTCATTACCATTTTGTTACCAATTTTTTTTTTTTTTCTATTTGTTACCATTTTGTCACTGCTGTTCTTTTTTTTTTCTATTTGTTACCTTTTTGTCACTGCTCTTTTTTTTTTTTCTTTTGTCACTGCTCTTTGAAATTTAGAGGTGTAGGTTGAGCCAAATTTGGGCTGAGCATATATACATATATCGTATTAATATATTTTATTAATTAGAGTTCACTTTTTTTTAGCTATGAAATTATTTGTTATATGAAAAAATAGAAAGAATTTTTGTTATTGTTCAAAAAAAATTTCAGTTTTCTGATTAAAATTTTAAGCAAGATTTCAAAATTAAGTTGACTTAAAAAGAGAAGAGGGTACTCTTCTCACTCACCTATGCTTCCAATTGAAGACTCCTATTAATAAATTTGCTCACCTTTTGTTATTTGATTTTCTTTTCTATTTTGAACTGATTTTGTTTTGTTTTTATTTGGATTTCAGATTTCAAAATCCCTGCTTTGTAATTTAATTTGATTTTCCTTTGACTGCAAAATATCTTTCTAAATTTCATTGAATCTTTGATAAATATATTTAATATATCACAGGTGTTCTTGTTGTTTTGTATCGATATTCTCTTTTTCTTTTTGATGTTTTGAATTTTAATTTTTATACATCCTAGCAATATATAGGAAGCAAAAGAGAATTAAATGAAAATTGGGGAAATGTTTATGGTTTTTGGGAAATGTAAATATATATGTATATATATATATAAGAAAGTAGAAGAGAAATGAGTTTTGTCGTGTATGAGATGTCGTTTAGGACAGAACAACCATTTTGTGTTTGGAATTTTTTTTGAGGGGGGGGAGATTGAGTCATGAAAATGGACAAATTGGGTTTCAGAGACTGACTAATTTCACAGTGCTAGTGTTTTTGTGTTTGTTAAGTGTAGCTTTCATTTGGGTTTCAGTAGCCTATTTTCCAGGGACACTCAATCACTAGTAAATGTAGCTTTCATTTGAGTAGTTTTAAAATGAAATTTCAATTTTTTTACATTCACGTAAATAAGAATAGTTAAATTCAATTTTTTCGTAAGTAATATAGGAAAATAGCAAGTTGATATAATATTAGACATGATGATATGATTGCCGTATCAGGATCTTATTAAGTCCTGTCTTTGATTTGTGATGTTGGTTTTTGTGATGTTGGTTTTTCTTCCACATTACAAGTAATAGCATAAAAGAAACTTGTTTATGTATTTTTTATGATAAATAAAATATTTTATTATGCTTTTATATAATTAAGATTGGTTTTTGTTCTTTTTTTACCATATTCACACTTTGCTCATGCATCATATTTATTTTTTTCAAATTGATACATAATTTTTTTTTTCAATTTTCATATTTAAAATATAATTGTCACTTTTGAAAGAGGCTACTAAGGGTACTAAGAGAAGGAGAGGGCCTACAAACATGAAAGATATATGGAATCTTCAACCTGGAACTCGTATAGTAGTAGACGCCAACCAATATGGCCAGCCTATTGGGAAGGAAGCGACCAAATTGGCTGAATTTCTCGGTACAATTGCAAGGACTGGTTCTATCTGTCCTTTGAATACAAAACATTGGAAACATCTTTCTAAATATGTGTTGGAAAACATATTGAGAATTGTTCATGTATGTAGTACATAATCATTTTCTAATTTAATATATTGCAATAATTTTGCATTATTTGAAATCGTATGTAATGAGTACTTGTTACATTATTTTGTTATATGTGTAGAAAAATTTTGATCTCCAAGGTAAGGTGGAGGACTCTGACATCCTCTCACATGTTGGAAAACTCCGGAAGGAGTTTAAATCGACTTTGAAAACTAGATACTACAAAGAGATGGTCCAAGAAGGTCGAACGATTGAAGAAATATACGAAAACAATCCTTTTGGTGTGCATGATGATCAATGGAAGTGGCTAGTGGAGCGATGGGGAACACCGCAAGCTGCGGTATGCACTTTTATTAAACTAAATGTCCTATTTTTCCTGCTTCCACTAACGGTATCATTAAAGTATGGGTGCATAAATGCGTGATTTGATGAATGAGGCATAATGAACTTAGTTTTCCTATTACTCTCATATTTTTTCTCATTAATTTAAACAAATAGGCACAATCAGAAAAGGCGAAAGAATCCCGAACAAAGGTGCGTTATGCACACACTGCTGGTAGGACAGGATATGCAACCCTAAATGCACAGTTTGTAAGTATTACATATTAATTAATATGTAACTTATATTAATTATACTGCACTCATTGCTGAAATAGTTAACAACTATTTTTTTGTTGTATAATAGGCTGAGAAGGAAGGCCGTGAACCCTCGCGTTTGGAGCAGTTTAGATTTCAACATTTGCGCAAAGATGGGAGTGACAAATTGAGCAGTGAGGCAGCAGAACAAGCTTATGTAAGAAACAAATGGGTATTATTTATTTATATTTATTTTGACATCAATTTTTTTTTCAAAATAGATTTTCTAATTAAATAGAACTGTAGGATGAAGCATGCAAGATGGTTAAAGACTCTATGCCAACACCTGAGAGTTCTTTCGCACCTCAAGATAATATTGCATTAGAAAACGAGGTTTATACACAATTATTCGGCCCTGAAAAGGATGGAATAATGTTGGGATATGGACGTGGGATGACCAAATCCAGGTTGTTTGGCTATGGGTCAGTCACCCGAGGAAGCCAATCTACATCAGCCATCAGTACATTGATTGAAGAGATGAGCACTAAACATGTCGAGCAAATACAAACAATTCAAGCCGAACAAGTAGTTCGAGAGAAAACTCTACTCGAGGAAGCAAAATCTCGATTTCGTACGGAGGCCGCGGAGCGAGAAGCTCGTTTGATAGCTGAGGCAGAAGAAAGATTTATGAAATTAACTGAAATTCGAGAGGCAAAGTTCATGGATATGATGGATGCTCGTGAGAAAAAATATAAGGCTCTCATCAATGAGTGTATGGCAAAGGGAATGTCAAGTAAGTTCAAGGTTTTTCATAGAAAGCATATTAAGGTTACTATTTTATAACTAGATTGTCAACAAGTTTGTTAATGGTTTAATAGACATTGGCTGTTGTAATTGAATGCTAGGTTCTTATTTGGTGTCTTCATTGCTTGCTCAACTACTAATTCTTGGATGTCTTGATGAAAATTCTTTATTTAGCTTCAATTTATGGTTCTTTGGTTACTATTAATAGTCTTCCCATGTGTTCATGTTGTTTCTCATTTAACTCTTATAAATAGAAAATGTACATTGCTATTTTTGCAGCTTGAATTTTAGAGTAGCAGACTTGATGATAAAGACTTGATTCGGATGATGATGAATGACGATTACTGCATATTATGTATTATATATATATATATATATATGTTATAGTGGTTGATGAATGCAGTTGTCCCATAATTTTTTGGTGTCATGGGAATCAAGTTGGCAACATGTTTGCAACGTGTTGACTGCTTCTGTTAGGATTTTGTATAATTTTTTGATATCATGGGAATCAAGTTGACAACATGTTTGCAACGTGTTGACTGCTTCTACTAGAATTTTGTATAATTTTTTGATGTCATGTGAAATAGGTTGACAACATGTTCGCAACTTGTTGACTACTTCTATTAGGATTTTGTATATAAATTACTAACTGCATTATTTAATGATAATTTTGTATTTATATGATCATTTTTATGTTAATTAATTGTTCAATTAATATTGACTAAACTTTTCCAAACTCAATTCATACAAATTTGCTCATATTTCATTAAAATAGGCTATTAAAAATCGGTAAAAATATCGTAAAAAAACATTGGACATGAGACAAAGATCTATCCCAACCTTTTTAAGTTGGGTTTCTTCCAACTTTTTTTCAGTTGCCTCAGAAAATGTCTATCCTAACCTTTTTAGGGTTGCTGTAAACGGGCCTATCCCGACATTTTTGACGTCGTCTTAGACACGTCAATACCAATGTTTTCTAAAAGTTGCCTTAGACAAGATCTTTCCCAACCTTTTTAAGGTTACCTTAGATGAATCTATACCAACCTTTTTTTTAAGGTTGCTTTAGACAAGGTCTATCCTAACAATTTTTAAAAGGTTGCCTTAGACATGTCTATCCCAACTTTTTTTAAAGATTGTCTTAGAGCAGGTCTATTCCAACTTTTAAAAAAGGTTGCCTTAGACATGGTCTATACCAACCTATTTAAAGTTGCCTTAGACGATTCTATCCCAATCTTTTTTAAAGGTCGCCTTAGACAAGGTTTATCCCAACCTTTTTTAAGGGTTGTCTTAGACTGGTCTATCCCAACCTTTTTTAAGGGTCTATCCCAACCTTTTTAAGGTTTCCTTAAACATGTCTATAACAACCTTTTTCAAAGGTTGGACTTGACTAGGTCTTTCCCAACCTTTTTTAAAGGTCGGCATTGACCAAACTTTTCACAACCCTTCAATAAGGGTCGGCTTATGTTGACTTATTGCGACGTTTTTGAAAAAGCGTCGCAATGCATATACCAACCCCACTATATACAACCATTTTGGAAGCGTCGGACGAAGCGTCGCGAAACCTATGCCAACCTTTTTTGCGTCGTCTTATGTCAAAAAAAGTGTCGCTATAGGACTGTTTTGTTGTAGTGATTATAGTTTCCAAATATAATGAGCGAAAGAAACTATTATATATGAATACTGTTAACTGCTATGTCAGACATAATTTGAACAAAAATTGACATTTAAAATAATAGTTGACTCTGGCAACCGATAATGTGAGTTCAATTATGGCTTTATTTGAATTCTCAAGTCGACAAGTCGTTTAGCTTATCAGCTTCTTGGACTTGGCTAAGCTTATTACAACTCCAACTTTAGAAGTTGATAATTTCAGAGATACTTTCTTTTTATTTTTAATAGGGGGTTAAATATTTGAGGGTTAAAGTTGCTATTACGCTAATTTCAAAAACTAATACTTCATTTTTTTTTTGTTAGCCATTTAACGGCTAGTGGTTAAAAATGAAAAAAAAAATTGAATAATTGGGTGACCATTTTGTAACTTTTCAAAGTTGAGTGACTAAAAAAACTTATTGATAGTTCAATGACTACCAGTGTAATTTTGCTCTATTAAATATCAAATAATAGTAAAATTCAAATATATCAAATAATAATGAAAAAATATTTTTTTTTGTAATGAAAGCAAAACCTATCAAATAATACTCAAAATTGATATATATATATATATATATATATATATTGTAATTTTCTTTAAAAGCTACTTGAATGAAAATGTCTAAGTGTTTGATGATAATGCATCAATTTATAGTGCTAAATTTCAATTTTTATAGTTATTTAATTATAATACTAATTAAGTGATAAATAATAGAAAATAAAAAATGTAAATTAATATGAATATAAAGTCTATTTAAATATTGCTACAACTTTATTTAATTAAATTATTTCTCCAATTAATATTACTTCTTGTTAATATATTAAACTATTATTTTAAATGTCAATTTAGTAATGTAATGAAGTGTATTATATTTTTCATAACTCTCCCTTATGTATATAATAAATTAATTTCTCTTTCAATTGATTAACATTAAGGTGTTGTTTGATAAACTTAAAATTAAATATTGAAAAATTAAGTTTTAAATTTAAATTATAAAATCTATTTGATATGTTTAAAATTAAGTAATGTGTCATTTCCAAAGAGTTGAGGGTGGTAACCTAGCATGTTCAATTTATTTTTATCAACATGACAAAAAATACGAATTACCAATGCTAAAAGTCGTTAAAAAATGTTAAATTATCGTTGCAAAAATTTTTCTGTGCAACAAAAAGTCATTGCACATACCTCGATTATTAAAAGTATATGTAACAACTTTAAAAATTGAAAATTCATTTTCAATTATACATATTGGAATCATTTTTCTTGTTACCAAATATAATACAACTTTTTAACTACTTAATTTAATTGTCTAAATATATATTTTAATAAAAAAAATGGAACAATACTTTTAACACAACCATAATATTTCAATTATCAAAATTATTACGTAATATATTGATTGCAAAAACAAATTTGCAACTATGTAAATTTAAATACTAATTATATTTCACGTAACATTATTATAATAGTTGTCGAATATTATTTTGTAATGATATTTTAATTGTCAAAAATTTATTTTAACAACTATAAAATTCAATTGTCAAATCATTCCCGTAGCAATAATACTATTAATAGTATTGGTTGCACAATATTTAATGTTATATAAATGAAAACGGTAACAGTTGTATATCAAAGAAAGTATTTTTTTTTAATTTCTTTTCTATTTTTTATATTTTTCGTTAAAGAAAATCACTTCATCCAATTAAACGCTATCACGTTTTTAAAAAAAAAAACTATAAATTCCTTAAAAAATAAAATATTTCATAAAAAAGTTGCAAAAAAAAAAACCATAAATTTCTTAAAAATTCATAAGATTCTAAAATTTTCTAAAAAAACCTAAAAATCAAAACAAACGGATTTTATTTTATTTTTCGAAGCATAATTATAATTTTTAAAATAATTTTATCGTTTTCAAAAATAAATTATAGTTTTTTAATAGTTTTCTAGGTTTTAAGATTTTCTTAACATTAATAACCTTTCAAATGTTTTCCATTTAAAAATTCATTACGAAATTGCCGGCTATGTTTTTAACGACACAGTCCGACGCTTTTCTATTTTTCACTTACTTTTGGGTACCTGGAAGTAAAAAAAGAAGAAGCCTTTTACCGGATTTCTTCCCATAAATTCCCGAAAACATATACACCGTCCCCAAAAGAAGTACTGTTATAACTATAAAACTCTTCAATACAAAATTTAATAAATTAGAATTTATTATCAAGAACAAAATTAAATGCGAAAACGTATTTGAATCTCTCAATTTCTTGACATCTTTGAATCTAGTAGTTTTAATCTTTCAATTTAGCACACAAGTAATAATTTAGAGGATGTGACTCTTCTTTTTCAATTGTTTCTTTTGTAATGTATCTACAACTTCTTTATTTTTTTTTATATACCTCATTGAAATTAGATTTGTTGTGAACGTACCAATTCCAATCTTTTCATTATTAACAAATCTCTTTTCATTGTCGGCTATAAATTTTATAACCGTGGTGATCTTATCAAACGTAATGCCCTTAAATGTTTCAATGCATGTATTGATATTGACAGGTATAATAGTAATTGATTCAATCAAAACAAACTCACATAAGACCTCAAATTTTAAACCAAAATAATTTGAAAGGTAAATCTTATCTTAAGATATTTGTTACTCCATTAATATTTCATCTTTGGACAAAATATTAAGTTGTAAGTGATATCTTGTTATAGTAATCAAACACGGACAATAAGAACATGCCAAATATATAATTTTACCAATTTATTACTCACATATAAAAAGAATAATTGTGACGAGTTTATTATCATAGTTGAACATATAATTTTGTTAACTATTAACCTTTCTTTGGGTCAATCAATATTAATATAACTTAAGTTGCATGTACATAACTTTTTATATTGTAAAACAAAAAAAAAAAATTACACATTAGATGTCACTTTATCAACTTATTGCTTCGATTAAGTTATTTAAAAAAAATATAAACATACCAATATTAAAATTTAAAATTTCCATAACAGTCAAATGTCAAAACTAAAATTTTTAATTAGGCAAAAATTTCAAAATAATTTAAAATAAAGTTATCTCATTGTTGAATCAAAAACTGAAAATCTTAATCTTTGACTGATTTTAATATCTTAAACAAGCAATCATTGAAAATTTTACAATGGAATTCAAAACCAAATTTTATACAACTGAACTTAAAACCAAATTTGTATTATGGTGTATATGAGTTTGCATCAAAATACCAAAAAATTGAGTATATATCCTTATAAAAAAAATAACAACTTAGATAAATGCCAATTAAACTAATTTGACAAAAAAAAAATCATAACTTAATACATAAAAAGTTATCAATACCCTTAACATCAATATACACAAAACCTAATTTCATTATAATTAAACCATAAAACAAATAACCCTTACCGATTTACTTTGCATATACCATGTAAATCCAAAATTAAATATATGATTAAATTGATTAACATGAAAATCCTTTATTAAACCTCAATGATAAATGTCAATGAACAAATATTATCTCCCACAGTCAAGTCAAAAACAATTAAAACCATAAACATGCAATTATCAAAATTTTTACTATAAAATCAAATACTATATTTACCCTAAACCCGCAACAGTTAAAAGAAATCAAATGCTGCCAATGAAATTACGCACATTCAAAACCAAATAAAAAACATAGCAATTCATAATCATCTAACATCACTATAAATCAACTTTTAAAAAAAGAAAAATCTCCAAATGTGAGTTTTGAACTCCAACCATATTGTATATTTTATCAAATATACACGCGACTCATAATGAAATCCAACATATTTACCATTCAAAACTTTATCTACAAGGGTGAAACTAGAAAATTCTTTTTGGGTCGGAATTAAATTGTATATTTTTATAGTAAAAATATAATTTTATCATTTTAATAGTTTATATCTTTATAATTTTTAAAAGACTAAATCAAATTTTTATCATTTTTGGGGGTCAAAGTATAATTTTACCATTACTAATTTAAATTTTTATAAATTATAAAGGGTCTTAAATGAAACTTTTTCCATTTTACGAGGGACCGGCATATATTTTTACGAGTAAAAATATAATTTCACCATTTTAATAGTCTATATCTTTATAATTTTTAAAGGATTAAATTATATTTTTTATCATTTTTTGGGGTCGAAGTGTAATTTTATCATTACTAATTTAAAATTTTATAAATTATAAAGAAGATTAAATGAAAAAATTTCTATTTTATGGGAGTTGAAGCCCCTACCAGCCCCTGACTTCACTAATGTCTATATATACCATGAATGAACAAAAATTTTTAAACAGAATATCCTTAAAAAAAAAAAAGGACACATAAACCATAGAAAAAAATCATAACTCAAAAAATCCAACATTAATATTTAACATTAAGATTCTATCATAACATAAAATCCATAAAATTTAAACAACAAGTCATTCCAAAAAAAATAAATTTATTCTCAATAATTTAACATGTCGAAGTATGATACTACTTGTTAGGACTGTAAAACTTTTAAATACAAAATTTAATAAATCAAAATTTGTTATGTCATATCGTCAAAAATAAAAGTAGATGCAAATTAAAAGTATACTAAATTCATCAATTTCTTGAAATTTTCAAATCTTATGGTTTTGATATTTTAAATTAGCTCATGGGTAATTTAGAGACGGTGACTCTCTTTTTTCTGACACTAAAGATGAAATGTTAGAAAAGTTATATATGTATAATTTGGGGATAATAACCTTAAAATATAACTTTTGCACATTAACTTTTAATTTCTAGTCAACCCATCATCAATTAAAAACTAGTTACTAGATTATCTTCACATATTTGACTCATACTTTAATTAATAATTGAAGTTACAAAATCTTCACTGAACTATTCTGAAAAATCACTATACTATTCAAAAGTTTTTATTTAGGTCATTGGGCTGCTAAATTTTTTTAAAAAAATCTAGTTAGCGAAATCCAAATAATGATTCAACGATCGATATAATGGATCAATACTAAATGCGGCATTGCAATTCAGTTATAAAATTAAGATTTCAACATTATCAACCGATTAATAGGCAAATTAAAGGAATGCTTACCTTAGCCATTGCAGACCATTTCCGAGGCTCATCACTTGTTGGTTTGGGGAATAAAGTGTGCAACCCTTCTCCTGATACAAAAATCATTTAAAATTGCTGTCAACAGAAAATAAATAGAAGTTTGGAAACCCGACTGAGCAAATTGTATCCTTATTTAAAAATACAATCACACCAAACCATTTTCGAAAACGACATACAACATATAATCTATATCTCAAGGAAATAGTTTATTTATAATACCAATGGCAACAAAGAGATTATAATACCAATGGCAACAAAGAGAAGCATTATACTAATGAAAAGTGCCACAGACCTCTGGAAACAAGGAACCAGCTTGAAGCTTGGCTGTGTGGGCATTGCCACATACCTTTATTTTGTAAGTTCCAAAACAAACAGCAACCGACATAGCCCCATGTTAATTATGACTCCTATTTCAGTCAAATTTGAGAAGTAATCTTCTAGTTAAACTCTGTTTATTTGTTTCAATCAAACACTGATTAGTTAGATTATTTTATTATTATTTGACCTATGAATTTAGCCTATAAATAAGCTCTTTTACAACCTTAGAAAAAAACACCCATTAGATATTAGAACTCATAACACATTTAGAGAATTTTGTGTTTACGTTTTGAGGGTTCTTTGTTTTCGGGTTTTCGGGGTTTAGTTTTTATCTCCATCTTTTGTATTCTTCATTCTGTTGCCATTATAGTAAAATTATCTTTGCCTGTGGTTTTTATCCTCTTTGGAAGGGTTTTTCCACGTTAAATTTGTGTGTCCAATTTCTCAACTTATTCCACTATTATTACTTGTTCGTTGCTTAATCGGGTCGATCCTAACAAGTGGTATCAGAGCTAGTTCAATTTTCATAGATCAACCCATTCGGATATGTCGCAACAAGGTGCGAAATTGAGAAGTTCGATGGTGAGACAAATTTCAATGCGTGGCAAGTTCGGATGATGGCAATTCTAGTTCAAACCGCTTGAAAAAGGTTGTTACCGGAAAAAGCACGAGAATCTAAATCAAGCAGAATGGGAAGACCTTGATGAAAAGGCTTTGTGCGCAATCCAATTGTAGCCGCGAATACGGTATTGCGGGAGGTATTGATGGAGAAGACTCTCATCCGCCTTGTGGAAAAGGTTAGAAACTCTTTATACGACTAAGTCTACAGCTAATCGTTTAGTGTTGAAACAACGTCTATTTACGTTTCGCATGAACGAATGTAAGCTTCTTAGAGATCACATCAGTCAGTTCATTACTCTTTTAAATGATTTAAAGAATGTTGAGGTTCATATTGACGATGAAGATCAGGCTATGCTATTATTGTGCTCTTTACCCCCTTCATACAAGTCTTTTAGGAGACCACGATTTATGGCGAGAGACAAACTCTAGCTCGAAAATGTGAAGGGTCATTTGTTCGAGAGAGACAAACTCGACAATGAGCTTCATTTGGATAGCAAGACGAGATAGGCAAGCTACGTTTTGATAGCATCAAAGAAACGAGACAAAAGGTGTCGCTATTGTAAAAAGTTAGGTCACGTCAAACCAGATTGTTATAAACTGCGAAAGAAAAGAGCTGTTGAGAGTAACGAGGAAGATGTAGCTGGTGCTAATTTGGCCGATGAAAGCGGCGATGATTTCTTATTAGTGTCAATGAGCGATAACTCCAAGCTCACGTCCGAGTGGGTCCTAGATTCGGGATGTTCTTTCCACATGTGTCCCAATAGAGAATGGTTCTCCACATACTGATTCGGTTGAAGGTGGAGTTGTGTGCATGGGAAAGCGATTCATCTAGTAAGGTAATTGGTATTGTAATCTTTGTTAAAATTAGGATACATGATGGGACAATTAGGACACTCTCGGATGTCGGTATGTACCGATTTACTGAAAGAATCTCATCTCCTTGAGTATTTTAGACTTGAAAGGATGCGGAATCAACATCGAGTCGAGCGGCATTAAAGTATCTCGTGAGAGCTCGTTTTGTTAAAAGGTAAAAGAACCGCGCGTCTTTATATATTCGGAAGGTTCTACTGATGGCCGGTGAAATCGGACGTCCCTCGTCCGTTCTGAGTTGAAGTCAACTCATTGAGAGCGGAGGCAACTTGGTCATAGGAGGAAAAAGGTATGACCGTTTTGTTGAAGAGAGGTTCTCTTTTGGATGCGAGTTTTGAAAAGTTAGGGCCTTTGTGTTCGTGAAAATCAAACCCGAGTTAGTTTTGATTTGGCGATGTGTACAAGTCGAAGGCTAGAAGTCTTCCAGTTTCTAAGCACTGATTCGACTCGATTAATTCCTGCATGGTTCAAGATAGGCTCGTGGCGGGCTTTGACAAAGATGGCATTGTGGAAATATGAGTCAAGGTGGAGATTTGTTAATTATGACTCCTATTTCAGTCAAATTTGAGAAGTAATCTTCTAGTTAAACTCTATTTATTTGTTTCAATCAAACACTGATTAGTTAGATTATTTTATTATTATTTGACCTATGAATTTAGCCTATAAATAGGCTCTTTTACAACCTTAGAAAAAAACACCCATTAGATATTAGAACTCATAACACATTTAGAGAATTTTGTGTTTACGTTTTGAGGGTTCTTTGTTTTCGGGTTTTCGGGGTTTAGTTTTTATCTCCATCTTTTGTACTCTTCGTTCTGTTGCCATTATAGTAAAATTATCTTTGCCCGTGGTTTTTATCCTCTTTGGAGGGGTTTTTCCACGTTAAATTTGTGTGTCCAATTTCTCAATTTATTCCGCTATTATTACTTGTTCGTTGCTTAATCGGGTCGATCCTAACACCCCATTTAGTCATAAAATTATTGAAATTTAAAAGTTATTTATAGAAAATATAATATCATCAATAAGTAATTTGCGGTACAACTCATGAACCAATATTGTTCTTAGTAACATTACCGGCTCATGAATTACTCAGCTTAGCTTTGAAACACAAAATCCAAGTTTCCATATACCCAAAAGAATGAATGCAATAATAATGAAACAGAATAAGAATAATCATCAGTCTTTTGTTCTTAAGAGGAGTGGCAACACATTTAACTATGTTGATGCTTTTCACTGGACCTGAAACACTTTGGGTTCTGCTACATTATCCCAAGAAAGAAAAACCCAATAAAAGATAATAAAAAAATAGTACATTGAATTAAACTGGTTGGAACCAAGAAAAACTGAGGAAGATGAAGAAATCAATGAAGTTGATAGATTGTTCATTAGAGACACTTTCAGATTATTATTTTTTCCCTTTTTGTTCTCCAAAAAATACAGGAAAAGCTGCTTTCTTATGCGGAAAAGAAACAAAAGGTTAAAATCTTCTATTAGTCCCTTTACTTTGAGAAAGTTGTGAATTTAGTTTCTTTGCTTTAATTTGATCAATTGTAGACCTTGTACTTTTCGAACTAGTCAATTTTAGAATATGTACTTCTCAAATTTTAAAAATTTAATCCTAACCCAGGATAGTAACAATTAAATCTATTTGATTAAATTCAATTATTAGTCTTGTACTATGTGTTTATTTGTAGCTATAGTCCATATTCTCCAATTGTATTATTCTAAAAGTCTCTATACTTTTCAAAATTTGAAATTCTAGTCTTGATGTAAATGATAGTCGTTAATACATTAATTGAAATTTTAGCAAGTAATATGTGAAAATAAAAAACTAACATGTGTTAGACAAACACGTTAGCGAACAAAATAAATTAAATATAAATAAACACATATGAAATAAAATATAAATAGAATGATTTATTATTAATTTATCAAATACAAAAATCAAATAAAATAGCATAGTAAACAGTTGAAATAAAGGAGAATCGAGATTTTATGAAACATTGAGACCTGTGAAATACAGTTTCCTTAAGACAAATTCGGCCGCTCCTATGGTACTCGGAGAAACGTTGGTCGAATGTCTCTCAGGATACAACAACAACAACAACAACAGTGATCAAAGTAGTAGCACCTCTACAACGATCAACGAACGAACTTTACCTTTTTCTATCACCGGAATATTGTAAAAATACGGAGAGGCAAAAGAAGAGTTTTGAAAAGAATAGAATTTCGGTATAAGAAATTAATCGAATGTGTGTGTAATCCTACAGAATAAACAACATTTTATAGGCATTTAGGATAGTAGAAAATTTGGAAATAACTATAAAATCTGCCATTAAGGAGCCAAAAAATCAATTTTATTTAAAAATTAAATCAAATTAGATACTGTCCATAAATAAGCAGTTATGTCTGTTGAAGAAAAATAAATTTGTGTTGGGCTTAAAATATCCGCGAGGCCATTTGGGCCCGACCGATCCAGACATTTCGTGTCGTCCATGACGTGTGAGTGCGCCCCAACCCTGTCGGGTTTGGACCTGCACCCCCCTTACACCAAGGCAGGGTTACAAGCTTAGTCATTCAATTATCCTTCAAGAGGGTTCACATATATAAACACATCTCACACTTTGGTATTTAACCAATGTGGGATCTAAGCCTTTATTTTTCCTCAACAATATTTCCAAGTAGCTTACTTTGAGCATCAATTTCTCATTCATCACTCAATCATTTTGAGCATATGATATACCGTTGTAAAGGTCTCATGGAGTAGAATATGAAACCATAATTTTATGATTCAACTCTCCACCTTTACCTATTGAGAATATGCCTAAAAGTTCTCGTAAAAATAATTTTTCCAACAATTCCCCACATGAATGAAAATTGATAGTTTTATCGAAAAACATTGACTCAATGTGGTAATAGAATCTACGATCGATAATTGCATAGGGTAGGTAGGTATCCACCCTTGAACCTTCCCTTGCGAAAGTATATTTATTTTACTAGCTGACCAGTAGACGTGATATCCTTGAACTATTCTGCCTTTTGTGTAAACAATGATATACCTCACACAACTACCTCCCTGACAATGTTTTAGTTCTCATGGTTATGTTCATATAGCCATAAAAATCTCTTGGTTTTGCAAGATTTTGAAAGAACTAAGCCCCAATAGTCTCCTTGAAGCGACCCCACTTCACTCTCACATAGGTGACTTATGTTGTTCAGCTCACCGAAAGACACAATGGTCATTAAAAGTATTGCTTAACCTTTCCCATTTTTAGTCACTGTTTACATCTTAGGAACGGATTTGGGATAAGTACCCCCACAGTGACCTTACAAGGTCTATGTAATTAGGTTGTCCCTTTGAACCTAGATATTGGGTTCTCCAGTCAACTAGGTAGGATTTTCCTTCACATAGCGCCTTTTATTTTCATGGGCTTTAGTCACATTCCTTTTGATGTTTTAACAACATGATCTCGTTTTAAGCCTTTAGTTAGCGGATCTGTAATGTTATCTTTTGATTTTCTAAAATCAATATAGATGACTCTGTTTGAGATCAGTTGTTTTAACGGTATTATGTCGACGACGCATATGTCTCGACTTACCATTATACGTTACTTTAGCAAGACACCCCCACACTTTCAAGTGGTTGTAGGATGGTTTTCTACTTTTTCATAACTCATATGGTGTCTTGTCCCTTTTTTTGTGGGGTACCTTACTTAAAAAGGTAATTAACTCATAGAAACGCTCCCCTCACATTTTATGTGATAACCCAGAGCTTTTTAGCAATTCGTTCATCTTTTCCTTTAAAGTTTGATTTTCTGCTCGGCTACTCTATTTGAAGAAAGTATGGTGGTGTTATTAAGTTGTGTACATTATTCAAATGATTCAACATATCGACCACCACGATCACTTAATCTTTTTTATTAAGTTGGTTTTCAACTTCTTGCTTATAGAGAATAAAATTCTCTTTGTCTTAGCTCTTAAGCAAATATACATAACAATAAACATAATAAACATTTTTATTCCTTCCCCTCGTTTAAACAAGCTTTACAAGCATTGCAATGTATTAGATTAAGTGGTTTTTGACCTTTGTTAATTTTGCCTCAACACATGTTTCACATTTACAATTAAAATTATTGTGAAACAAATGAATGTTCTCTAAGTTAATTTCTATATGTAAAGTGTCATAATTAACATGTTCGAGCCTACTATGCCATAAATTAAATGACTTAAGCATATAAACAAAAAAAGAATAACATTCTTATTCATAGTTTTGCTTTTACAGAGGTAGCATTTAGTTTAATACATATCCCCTTCCCATAAACATTCCCCCTTTAGAAAGAACATTCTTATTCATAGTTCTTGCTTAGGTTAGGCACATAATTCCATATCAGACACTTCCGTGGAAATTTCTTCCACAGCATTAGCCTCGTTAACTCTAACTTTCTTTGGGATCCTACAGTCAGATGACTTGTGCCCCATCTTGTTGCAATTGAAGCATTTTCCTTGAAATTTTTGCTTCTTGGAAACACTACCTTTTCGTCCCAGTTTAGACCCATTCTGCGGTTGTTTTCCCTTCTTGAAGTCTTTTTTGACTTCTACGACGTTTGCCCTAGCAACATTATAATTTGCTGCTTTGTTGAGCCTCTTTTCCATACCTCTATTATCTTTTTCAATCTGAAGTCTAACAATTAGGTCTTCCACTGACATTTCCTTTCTTTTGTGCTTTAAGTAATTCTTGAATTCATTCCAAGCAGGAGGCAACTTCTCAATAATGGCTGCCACTTGGAAGGATTCACTTATTATCATCCCTTCAGTAAGAATTCCGTGAATGATCAGTTGAAGTTCCTGCACTTGATTCACAACTAATTTAGAATCAACCATTACAAAATTCAAGAATTTAGCAACTAAGAACTTTTTAGTTCCAGCATTTTCGGCTTTTTCTTTATGGACCAACGATGTCCATAATTCCTTAGCTGTTTTCTTAACACTATACACTTCGTACAGTGCATCCGACAATCCATTCAGGATGTAGTTTCGACATAGAAAATCTGAATGTTTCCAAGCTTCAACAGTAGTGAAAGCGATAAATTCATCTACCTTGCCTTCTTTAATAGTAGGAGGGTTATCTTTCAAAAATTTGGTCAAGTTTAACATGGTCAAATAAAACAATATTTTCTGTTGCCAAGTCTTGTAATTCTATCTTGAGAATTTTGTAGGTTTCTCGTTGTGGCTTACAACAGCCACCACCGGTAATACTGAGTTTTGGATCGAAGATGTAAGAGTATACCCAAATATCAATCATAAGATGGTTGTAATAACATACTTGATTTACCATGTTTATTAATATAAAGCATTGTCATTATTATTTCAGTTTTTCTTTCTGTGTGTACAAATAAACTGTTTTATAATAATGTCCTGAGAATAATATGATTATTCTTAAAAGATCCTTAGTCAAGTATTATTGTTGATTAGGACAACAATAATGCATTAAGACTAACATGTAGTTGATTGATGATAAAGAGTTGTCATTGATATGGAGTGTCAAAATCAATGTATGAATATGTGTATTAGAGAACAACATATTGGACTGACCCGCTATGAGTATGTTTCTTGGATTGTTATGTAATTGTCACAACATTACTCATAGTGATTAATATGTATATGATGCTCAGACTTGAGATCATCATTATCCTAACATCGTGAGTTGTATATTTTGATCTGATCAAATGTACACCGTAATGAGTTGTTCTATAAAGGCGATGTTGGATATATCACAATCTATGTAGAGGGATATGGTTGATCAATATAGGATAAGTCCCTCTTACATAATAGGAGTAATATCTTAGGCCACTTGATTGAGTGAGACTAGAAATGCATGGCCATGCTCAAATAAGTTGATATGAGATGTCATACTAATTTGTATATCATAATCTACTCAAGATATCAAGAAACATGGGATGGACTATGCAAGTGTGACTATTCCATGACTTGTGTCCGTTCAGAGATAAAGGACTTAAGGATTAATGCATGAAAGGTTAATCACAAAAGGTTATGTCGAATCATGACTTCTTGTAACTTAGGTAGCAATGATGCATTGCTAGATGCCACTCATTGTTTGTGACATTAGAAACGTTCTAGTATTATCGCTAACGTTACAAGAACCTCTGAGGTCACACCCTATGGTTGAAATGAGCGGAATAAAACATAGTTGGTATTGTGTTTGGTTGTCACATGAATTAAATTAATTAAAGAATTAATTTAATTGGGCAATCAAATATTGAACATATTATATGTACAAGGATGTTGTACACATAATGACAACATAGTTCTATTAATATGTGAATTTGGTTAGTATATAAATTTAAATAAATATAGTTTACGAAATCCTTGTTATAATTAATGTAATTATAATTTTGGATATAATTAATGTAATTATAATTTTTGGTTAAAAACTTTATTGTATTTATTTAATTTTATGAGTCATTAAAGATATACCAATTATAAAAGGTAATAAAAGATCTGAGCTTAATATAAACCCTAAGAGATTGCTTGTGAGGTGCTGGCGGTAGTAAAGCAAATAAACCTCCAAAGCAGATTTTGGAGATTTCTTACATTCATAGTCAAACCGGGTGGATTACGTAGAGGCCGACATCGGAAAAGGTTGCGGCTTGGTTCGAATGATAGATCAAAATTCTTGTTGCCGAGGCGTCGTTGTCTACTCAGTTGAAGTTTGGTAATTTTGAAACCTTTATTTCACCCGATTCATTCTTCACACATGGATTCATGGTTTGGATCGTCGAAATTAATTTTATTTTGCTGCGCCAAGGGGTGCCGGCATTCCAACAGTGGTATCAGAGCCACTTGTGTGATACTGGACTCGGGTTTAAATACTTGGGTAATGCAATTGTATGATATGCATGCTTTAATTTTATTACGTTTTCGACTGTTTAAATCGTTTAAGCATAACCTGATAACTGTTCCTTTCAATAATCGATTAAATGTTAATCACGGTGTTGTGGCTTATTCGGTTTAAGTTATTACTATTAACTATTAACAAATCTGTAATGATCGACGGTGGTATTTACGATTTCGAGAAGAGTTAAGCGGCTAGTGGAACAAGAAAACATTAGATATGAAACCTCAAGGATTAAAATCCACGAAAACACGATTCTGTTGATAAAAGTTATCAAATCGTGAGGTTTCATTTGACTGGGGTATGCGGTTCGTACCGCGGGGGCTCCGCCTCGGCCCGCTTCCTCCGACCCCCTCAGACCCCATCTTCTTATAATATATTTTGTTAATAAAAACTGGTAGGCCACAAAAGGTTGAAAGGATATTTTATAATTCACTTTAGCAAAAACGTTGAATTATGTATGCTATTTTTGACATGCACGGTGTTTGAAATGCATAGTTATAGCCTAATGACCCATTTGATAAAAGGTTGTGTTTTTTTTATATAAATACGGCCTGCGTGTCGTGCCTTACTACTACTCTCTTGTATTTCTCTTCTCATCTTACTCCCTCGTATGTAAAGCGAGTTTACGCATATTGTAATTTGCAAGAGTTGTGGGCTAGGCGAGAAGGAAGATGGGACAACTAGTGTGGACCGATAGCTTATGAAACGGCTTACACCTTTAGGTTTCCTTTTGGTTCTCCCATTGGCTTGGGTTGAACCACCTTAGTTTATGGGCTATAACTATTGCATTTATTTATTGCTTTATTTATTCATGTATGAGATGCTATGGATGTCTAAAGCATGCCAATTTTTAAATATACTAAAATTTGATAATAATAAACCCCATTAATTGATGAGATCAATTAAAAGACTAAATGGACTAAAGTAGACCATAATTGGTGAGATGCAACAACCTTAATAAAATCCTCTATTAAAATATTAAGTCAACATGGCCTTCCAATTTTTGCCTCGTTAAGGCCTCGATCAATACTATGTAGGTTACGCCAAAGTGAAGTACTAGTATTTATCTTGGTTAAACGAAGAATAAACAAGTGATATTATTTGGTTAAAAATTGGTTAATGACTTAACTAGGTTACTCTAATAGGATTAGAAACCTAGAGGCAAGTAAATTGGATAAATCATAAGATGATTAGAACAAGAGTTGTTCACCAAATATTAGGAGTTACATATGATGTAATTAGAAAATGTTGCTTACCTAAATAACCATAGTCTTGAGAGTAAAGCCAAAGCTGACTTAAGAGGAGGTGAAATATGGATCCTTAACCCACTAGAAATACTTTTGAGAAAGTCTTTCCGAAATTAATATATGAGGGTTATTAATTTTGAAATAAAATAGTGGGGACATCATTTAATAAAGTCTTTTTAATGATTGATATAAACTTGGTAAATTTACTCACACGCATATTTAATTGTTGTAGATATATTATGGCTGCAAACACTAGCACACTCTCATTGTGATCGGTCCTTGAGAAGGACAAATTGAATGGTTTGAATTTTCTTGACTGGTTCCGTAACTTGAGGTTTGTCCTCAAACAAGAACGAAAATTATATATCATTGAACAACCACTTCCTAATGAACCACCCGCTAATGCCTCGAGGACTGATAGAGATGCTTACAAGAAGTATCTCGATGACATGGTAGATGTTGGATGTCTTATGCTTGCCACTATGAATCTGAGCTTGGAAGCAACATGAGGACATGGTTGCTTATGATATGATCGAGCACTGAAAGAACTTTATCAGGGGCAAGCACGGCAAGAGAGGTTCGATATCTCTAAGGCCCTATTCCAATGTAAGTTGGCTGAAGGAAGCCCGGTAGGACCTCATGTCCTTAAGATGATTGGCTATATTGAAAGCATGTCTAAGCTTGGGTTTCCATTGAGCCAAGAGTTGGCCACTGATGTTATTCTGCAATCGTTATCGGATAGCTACAGCCAGTTTGTCCTCAATTTCAATATGAATGAAATTGACAAGTGTAACACCCCTTACCCGTATCCTATGCCGGAACCGAGTACGAGGCATTACCAAACTTAACACATATACAAAATGACTTAGTCAAGCCCCTATACATGCCATAACTTAAATCATTTATAAATAAAGATACTCATAGATAGCTTGATAGTGTGAAGCGATCTCCGATGACCTCCAGCCCGAGCTTGTTTAGTAGGACTCTGTAACATGGGAAAGAAAAGGGGGTAAGCTTATAAAGCTTAGTAAGTTCACATGTAAAAATAATAACCATTAGCAATGAATTTAGCTTACTACTAAGCTGTCATAACTTGCATAAATAATGCTAAGTTCTTACTTTCCCAACTTACTCATTTGTAGCCTTATCAAAGCCTCAACATGACAAATCCTCACAACAAGTTCTCAAATTGATACGAACATTAAATCACATATTTATACCTTATTACTCATGTTCACATTAATCTATCTACTTGAATCGCTGTCACTAAATTATTTATTTCTTGAGTTACAGAGCTCCGAATTTCAAAACGCTAATTTTTCCTGAAACTAGACTAACATATCTTCATACCATAAAATTTCCAAATTTTTTGTCTTAGCCAATTAGTACAGTTTATTCATTAAAATTTCCCCTGTTTCACTATTCGACTATTCTGACCACTTTTCACTACGAATCAATTTTCTCCTTGTACAGAATTCAAATGATGTTATAATTTATTTCATTTGAAACTAGACTCATTAAGTATTTCAAGCATATAAATTTTA
Source organism: Gossypium sturtianum (assembly GCA_025698515.1). Lineage (NCBI taxonomy): Eukaryota > Viridiplantae > Streptophyta > Magnoliopsida > Malvales > Malvaceae > Gossypium > Gossypium sturtianum. Next base: position 21,735,311 of record CM046949.1, read on the forward strand.
TCCCATAATTAGTTTTTTACAATTTTTAATGATTTTTCCAAGACATAACAGGGCATCACGTAATCATTCTAAACCAGTCTCACAAAAATCTAAATATCTCAAAATACAGAATTTCTTTGCTTTCTCTGTTTCTTTCGTATGAAAATAGACTCAATGAGATTTAAATCAATATATCATCCAACTTATAATTCAATTTCTACTATTTTTGGTGATTTTTCAAATTCACGTCACTGCTGCTGTCCAAAACAGTCTCATTGTAAATTTTTGCTCTCTTTCTCTCCTTTTAGTTGTATTCATTACTTGCTTATAACAATCTTTCTAATTTCCGATTACATATCGAGCATATTGCTCATACGATACACATGTATATACCTTCACTTATCACTACAAAGTCACACATAATTTCACTTAATCAATTTTCCGTTGAACACTCGAATATACACGGATACGTCTGAATTAGCACATAAGTGCCACAGCGATATGTGGCGAAGCTACCACTATTCACTGATCAGGTAGTCGGAGCTACCACTTTTCACTGATCAGGTAGCCAGGGCCACCACTTTTCACTGATCAGGTAGCTAGAGCTACCACTTTTCACTGATCAGGTAGCCAGGGCCACCACTTTTCACTGATCAGGTAGCTAGAGCTACCACTTTTCACTGATCAATAACACTGGAAATGTCCACGGGCCTGCTCACACAAGCTGTCAGGTGTCTGCAACACATGTTAGATCACCCAGCACCCGGGACTCACTGTAACACTGTAACAATGATCTCTAGTATCCACTTCTATTCCTATGTTCAACCGGGCATTTACACTTTTCATCACTTTATTAATTCATCCATAACTAACATTGGACATATAAACACATGTCATATCATACAAGTACGTTTATTTGCATAGTGACTTACCTTTCATTTTCAAACATATTATATATTTTCAACGTACCTGAATCGGAATGTCATTCACTTAACCATTTATTTATCGGAATGCCCGTTGAACCATTCGGAATAAATAAGGATACTCGGATAGCTTGGAAAGCTCATACAATGCCAACGTCCTAGACGTGGTCTTACATGTAATTAAATATCGATGCCACTGTCCCAGACAGGGTCTTACACGAAATCATATACGATGCCAATGTCCCAGACATGGTCTTACACGTAATCTCTGATCGATGCCAGCGTCCCAAACACGGTCTTACACGATATCACAAATCGTTGCCAACGTCCCAGACGTGGTCTTACACGAAATCATATCTCGGAATCCTATGTCATGACACATGTATCCTATACTATTCCTAGGGTTCGAACGGGGCTTTTCGGACGTCGTTACTTATCGGAACTTTCTTGTATTCATATATCCTGCTTCTCGAATAATTCAATATCATAATAACATATATATAACTTATTCAAAATACATACATTTGCATTACCATTCGGCATTGAATTCAATCATACAAATAATATGCATTTATAACATAATTTTGTAATGTTTATTAAAATACGAACTTATCTCGAATCGAATGAAACGGCTAATTTTCCGACTTAGCCCACAACTTTATTCTTCCCGATCTTAGTCCAAATTTCATAATTTCTTGATCTAACATGTCAAATAACAGTCATTTAACACATTTTATCAACACACTAGTCAATTCAATTTACATATCAAATTTTGGTAAATTTACAATTTTGCCCCCTAACTTTTCAAAAATTACAGTTTTACCCCTAGGCTAAATTAAACTTTATTCCTTTTTCTTTTGTTTTAAGACATACTGAACATTTTTCCCTTCTATAGCAACTTCAAATTCTTACTATAACACATACTTATGAACAATAACAACTTTTACCGATTAGCTCGTTTTACTCGTTTTCACCGAAAATCATTTAGCAAACATCGTTCTCCTAACCTCAAACATCCATATTCTACCATTAGATATCAAAATACATGCTTATCTAGCATGTGTATATTTTTTAACTTTGATTACACTTCAAATTAATGGTAGAAATAGACAAATTAAGCTTCGAGGATCTCAAAATACGAAAATTATTAAAAGCAGGACAAAAACCGTACCTATATAAGCCATAGAAGCTTGGCCGAATGGAGCTCATCCATGGCTGCCATTTTTTCTTCTCACATTCGGCTGGAGAAGAAGAAAAGAATGGTGTTTTTATTATTATTTTTGTCTTATTATACCATTTAACTTAACTTCCAAATTTGCCCTTTTTCTTTTCAACTAACTTCAAAAATACCAAACAAATATTTTCCATCAACTTATAAGTGGACTAATTTCTTCATAAAGGCCTTCACTTTAAAAACCCATCACAATTACACCCTTTATCATCTGGAACACACACTTCGCATTTATAACAATTTAATCCTACTAACCAAATTAAACACTTTTTCGATAAAATTTCTCAACGAAATTTTCACACAACAATTTAATCACATTATAGACCTCAATTTAATAATCTAAGCTATTTCATACTTAAAGCTTCTAGGACCTCATATTTTGCAACTTATTTAATTTAGTCCAAAAGTCAAATTGGACACTTTATGCCTAAGATTTCTTCATGAAATTTTTACACATGCATACGAACATATCATAAACCCCATAACAGTCATAAAATAATTATTTCTACTTCAGATTCGTGGTCTCAAACCACTTTTCTAACTAGGCCCTATTTCGGGATGTTACAACAAGACTACGCCACGCTTGCTCGGTATGTTCTGACTCTTTGAAGGCAACATGAAAAAGGTTGGACCCAAGCCCATACCGATGGTCCGTAATAACAAAGGGCAAGGGAAAGGCCAAAGTTCGAGACAAAGCCCAAGGGCAAAGGTAAGCCCAAGCTTGGAAAAGGAAAGGCTGCTTTGAAACCTAAAGGTGGGGTGTCTAAGGAAGGAAGCTGCTTTCATTATGGTGTATTTGGACATTGGAAGTTTTAATCGCCTATCTATCTTGAGGAAGTCAAGAAGGCCAAAACAAGTGGAACGTCCTGCTTGAGGTATTTAAGTTATTGATATTAATTTATCAACTACTACTTCTTGGGTATTAGATATCTGGTTGTGGTTCTCATATTTGTACTTGCATGCGGGGACTACAAGGGAGTAGGACTTTGGCTAGAGGAGATGTGGACTCATGAGTTGGAAATGGAGCAAAAGTTGCTTTGCATTAGTTGTGGGAACATATACTTTATCTTTGCCTAGTGGACTTGATTTATGTTTAGAGGATTGTTATTTTGTGCCCAGTTTGACTAAAAACATTATTTCAATTTCTTGTTTAGACAAAATTGGTTTTGAGATAATTATTAAGAATAATTGTTGTTCCTTTTATCTCAATAATGTTTTCTATGGTTCGGCACAATTGATTAATGGCCTCTATATTTTAGATCAAATGAATCTCATTTACAACATAAATACTAAAAGATCTAAAATAAATGACTCAAATCAAACTTATCTTTGGCATTGTCGTTTGGGCCACATAAGTGAGAAACGCATATCCAAACTCCATAAAGATGGTCTCTTGAATTCATTTGTTTTTGAACAATTTGAAGTATGTGAATCTTGCTTATTGGGAAAATGACTAAATCTCCTTTTACTGGTAAAAGTGAACGAGCTAGTGATTTATTGGGCCTAATACATTCGATGTATGTGGACCAATAAATACACAAAGAGCAGGTGGATTTCACTACTTCATTACTTTCACTGATGATTTCAGTAGATATGGGTATGTTTATCTCATGCGCCATAAGTCTGAGTCCCTTGAAAAGTTTAAGGAATTCAAAAATGAAGTACAAAATCAACTAGGCAAAACTATCAAGTCACTTCGATCTGATCGAGGTGGAGAGTATTTGAGCCTAGAGTTTGATGGTCTTTTGAAGGAATGTGGGATTGCCTCACAACTTACTCCTCCTGGCACTCCTCAATGGAATGGAGTATTTGAGAGAAGAAATCGAACTCTGTTAGACATGGTTTGATCCATGATGAGTCATGCTGATCTACCGGCTTCCTTTTGGGGACATGCACTTGAGACAGCTGCTTTCACACTAAATCGTGTTCCATCTAAATCGGTTCAAAATACGCCATATGAGATGTGGACTGGAAAACGTCCCAGTATGTCTTTTATAAAAATTTGGGGTTGTGAACCTTATGTTAAACGTCAGACGTCTACTAAGCTTGAACCCAAATCTGAAAGGTGTATTTTTGTAGGGTATCTGAAAGAAACCAAAGGATGTTATTTCTTTAATCCCACTGAGAACAAAACGTTTGTTGCTCGGATTGGTGTCTTCCTAGAGAGAGAATTTACTTCTAGAAAAGGAAGTGGGAGAAAGATTGAACTTGAAGAAATTCGAGAATCACAAGATACCACTGAACCAGAGATAGAACAACAGCAAATTCCACAAGAAATTGAGGAACAAGCAACTGCTGTAGAAACACAACCATCGCGCAGATCTTTAAGAGAACGCCATGCACCTGAGAGATATGGATTTCTCATTACAACGCATGGTGACATTCTTCTTATAGATCAATATGAGCCTAGGACTTATCAAGAAGCGGTTTGAGCCCGGACTACGAGAAATGGCTTGAGGCCATGAGATGCGAGATGGATTCCATGTATGAAAACCAAGTATGGACTTTGATTGACCCACCCGAAGGGGTTAAACCTATAGGGTGCAAGTGGGTTTTCAAAAAGAAAACTGACATGGATGGTAATGTACAAACATACAAAGGGCGATTAGTCGCTAAAGGTTTTTGCCAAATTCATGGTGTTGACTATGATGGAACCTTTTATCCTGTAGCTATGTTTAAATCCATCAGGATCTTGCTCGCCATAGCTGTATTTCATGATTATGAAATCTGGCAGATGGACGTCAAAACAGCTTTCCTTAACGGGAAACTTGAAGAGGATGTGTACATGACACAACCTGAAGGTTTTTCCAATCCAAAAGATGCTAGAAAGATATGTAAGCTACAAAGATCCATTTATGGATTAAAGCAAGCTTCTCAAAGTTGGAATCTTCATTTTAATGATGCAATCAAAGAGTTTGGTTTTATCAAAAATGAAGATGAACCATGTGTTTACAAGAAAGTTAGTGAAAGCACTATCATATTCTTGGTACTGTATGTGGATGACATACTTATCATGGGAAATGACATACCTACCTTGCAGTCTATTAAGACTTGGTTAGGAAGTTGTTTTTCTATGAAGGACTTGGGCGAAGCCACTTACATCTTAGGAGTCAAGATCTATAGAGATAGATCAAGACGACTACTAGGTCTAAGCCAAAGTACATACATAGATAAAGTACTGAAAAGGTTTAGTATGGAAGAATCTAAAAGAGGATTCCTACCTATGAGACATGGTATTTCACTCTCAAAGGAAATGTGTCCTTCATCTTCACAAGAGAGAGAACGCATGAGTAAAATTCCATATGCTTCCGCTATTGGATCTATCATGTATGTCATGTTATGTACCCGTCCGGATGTCTCATATATGCTTAAGTATGACGGCGGTACCAAGTAGATCCCGTGAAGGTCATCTGGACCACGATCAAGAATATCCTTAAGTACTTAAGAAGAACTAAAGATACGTTCTTAATATATGGAGGTGAGGAAGAGTTAAGTGTAAAAGGTTACACTGATGCCAGCTTCAAAACCGACAAGGACGATTCTCGATCGCAATCAGGTTTTGTGTTTTGCCTTAATGGTGGTGCCGTGTGAGTGGAAGAGTTCAAAGCAAAGTCTGAGAGCCAATTCTACAATAGAGGTTTGAGTATATTGCAGCCAAAGTGAGGCAAAGAAAAGAAGCGGTTTGGATCAAGAAGTTCATTGCTGGACTAGGGGTTGTGCCTAGCATATCAGATGCTATAGAACTCCGATGTGATAACAATGGAGCTATTGCACAAGCTAAAGAACCCAGATCTCACCAGCGATCCAAACATATACTTAGGCGCTACCATCTTATTCGAGAGATTATCGATCGTGGGGATGTAGAGATATGCAGAGTACCTACAGATGATAATATTGCTGATCCCCTGACCAAGCCTCTAACACAGCAGAAGCATGATCGTCACTCTAAGTCACTTGGTATTAGATATATGAGTGATTGGTCTTAGTTCTAGTGGGAGATTGTCAGAGTATGCCCAAAGATCAATCATGAGATGGTTGTAATAACATACTTGATTTACCATGTTTATTAATATAAAGCGTTGTCATTATTATTTCAGTTTTTCTTTCTGTGTGTACAAATAAACTGTTTTATAATAATGTCCTGAGAATAATATGATTATTCTTAAAAGATCCTTAGTTAAGTATTATTGTTGACTAGGACAACAATAATGCATTAAGACTAACATGTAGTTGATTGATGATAAAGAGTTGTCATTGATATGGAGTGTTAAAATCAATGCATGAATATGTGTGTTAGAGAATAACATATTGGACTGGCCCGCTATGAGTATGTTTCTTGGATTGTTATGTAATTGTCACAACATTACTCATAGTGATTAATATGTATATGATCCTCAGACTTGAGGTCATCATTATCCCAACATCGTGAGTTGTATATTTTGATACTGATCAAATGTACACCGTAACGAGTTGTTCTATAAAGGCGATGTTGGATATACCACAATCTATGTAGAGGGATATGGTTGATCAATATAGGATAAGTCCCTCCTACATAATAGGAGTAATATCTTAGGCCACTTGATTGAGTGAGACTAGAAATGCATGGCCATGCTCAAATAAGTTGATATGAGATGTCATACTAATTTGTATATCATAGTCTACTCAAGATATCAAGAAACATGGGATGGACTATGCAAGTGTGACTATTCCATGACTTGTGTCCGTCGAGAGAGATAAAAGACTTAAGGATTAATGCATGAAAGGTTAATCACAAAAGGTTATGTCGAATCATGACTTCTTGTAACTTAGGTAGCAATGATGCATTGCTAGATGCCACTCATTGTTTGTGACATTAGAAACGTTCTAGTATTATCGCTAACGTTACAAGAACCTCTGAGGTCACACCCTATGGTTGAAATGAACGGAATAAAACATAGTTGGTATTGTGTTTGGTTGTCACATGAATTAAATTAGTTAAAGAATTAATTTAATTGGGCAATCAAATATTGAACATATTATATGTACAAGGATGTTGTACACATAATGACAACATAGTTCTATTAATATATGAATTTGGTTCGTATATAAATTTAAATAAATATAGTTTACCGAAATCCTTGTTATAATTAATGTAATTATAATTTTTGGATATAATTAATGTAATTATAATTTTCGGTTAAAAACTTTATTGTATTTATTTAATTTTATGAGTCATTAAAGATATACCAATTATAAAAGGTAATAAAAGATACAGAGCTTAATATAAACCCTAAGAGATTGCTTGTGAGGTCTGGCAGCCGTCAAGCAAATAAACCTCCAAAACAGTTTTGGAGATTTCTTCCGTTCATAGTCAAACCGGGTGGATTACGTAGAGGCCGACATCGGAAAAGGTTGCGGCTTGGTTCGACAGTAGATCAAAATTCTTGTTGCCGAGGCATCGCTGTCTACTCAGATTGAAGTTTCGGTAATTTTGAAACCTTTATTTCACCCCGATTCGTTCCTTACATATGGATTCATGGTTTGGATCGCCGGAATTAATTTTATTTTGCTACGCCAATGGGTGCCGGCGTTCCAACAGAAGATTGCGTTTGAACCAAAACTTCAGATTGCGAATTGATTGAATTGGTGGGAGTCTCCATTTTCTGTTAAGAAACAAAACCAGAATTAGAAAACTTATCAACTTTTGCTAGATAATAGGAATCTAATAAAACCCGAAACAAAAGTTTATGCGGTATAATAAAAAATACAATAAAACAATGCACCAAGTAGGTAACCCTAAAAGAGAGGTGGTGCACTCGGCACACTTAAGTACCAAGTCTTTCAAAGAACCAATCATAGACATGCATTGTCTTTTTAATTCACCATTGATAAATTTCTTTTAATGCAATTTAAAGCCACAATTAAGGTCACCATTAGCAGAAAAATTTCCCTTTGATTTGTTAAACGGTAGAATAAAAATTCTAAAAAGAAATCAAAAAACAATTTTGTTAAACGACAGGATTAAATCCCAAAACAAAATTATATCATTAAATCAAATTAAAATCTGTTAAACGGCGGGAATAAATCCCTTAACAGAATTATTTGATTATGTCTTTGTTTGGAAACAAAACAATATCGAATAAAATCTTGTTAAACGGGGGGAATAAATCCTGAAACAAATTTTATTTAATTTTATTTCTTGTTTTTGGCAACAAAATCAAATCAAATAAATCTTTATTAAACGGTGGGAATAAATCCCGAAACATATTTAATTTAATTTAATTTCTTATTTTTGCAACAAAATCAAAATGTAATAAATCCGTTGAACGGCGGGAATCAATCCCGAAACGGATTTTATTTTACTCATTTTTTTAAATAAAACAAAATTTGGAATGAAATCGTTGAACGGCGGGAATAAATCCTGAAACGGATTTTATTTTACTCGTTTTTGGAAATAAAACAAAATTTGTAATAAAATCATTAAACGGTGAGAATCAATCCGAAACGAATTTTATTTACCTTTAATTTTCTTAGGAAATAAAATCAAAATAATAAAATTCGTTGAACGGAGGGAATAAATCCCGAAACGGATTTTATTTAATTTTAATTTTGGAAACAAAATTGAATAAAATCTGTTAAACGGAGAGAAAAAATCCTGAAACAGATTTTATTAGTTTTAATATTCATTTGGAAAAAAAAACAAAAATGGAGGAAAAAGAAATCTGTTGAACGGCGGGAAAAATCCCGAAACAAATTTATTTAATTTTTAAAAGAAAATTGATTTCCGAAATTTTTTTTTCTTCGCCTTGGTGTCTCATTTTCTTGGATTAGAAAAATAAAAGATAATGGGATATGTCTTAAGATTGTTAGAGAAAACACGTTAGCGAACAAAATAAATTAAATATCAATAAACACATATGAAATAAAATATAAATAGAATGATTTATAATTAATTTATCAAATACGAAAATCAAATAAAACAACATAATAAACAGTTGAAATAAAAGAGAATTGAGATTTTACGAAACGTTGAGGCCTGTGAAACACAATTTCCTTAAGACAGATTCGGCCGCTCCTACGGTACTCGGAGAAACATTGGTCGAATGTCTCCCAGGATACAACAACAACAGTGACCAAAGTAGTAGCACCTGTACAACGTTCAACGAACGAACTTTGCCTTTTTCTATCACTGGAATATTGTAAAAATATAGAGAGGCAATAGAAGAGTTTTAAAAAGAATAGAATTTTGGTATAAGAAATTAATCGAATGTGTGTATAATCCTACAGAATACACAGCCTTTTATAGGCATTTAGGATAGTGGAAAATTTGGAAATAACCATAAAATCTGCCATTAAGGAGCCAAAAAGTCAATTTGATTTAAAAATTAAGTCAAATCAGATACTGTCCATAAATAAGTAGATTATGTCTGCTGAGGAAAAATAAATTCGTGTTGGGATTAAAATATCCGCAATCCAAGCCCGACCGGTCTGGACATTTCGCGTCGCCCACGACATATGGGTGCACCCCAACCCTGTCGGGTTTGGACCTGCACCCCCTGCGCACGAGGCAGGGTTACAAGTTTAGTTATTCAATTACCTTTCAAGAGGGTTCACACATATAAACACATCTCACACTTTGGTATTTAACCAATTTGGGATCTAAGCCTTTATTTTTCCTCAACAATATTTCCAAGTAGCTTACTTTGAGCATCAATTTCTCATTCATCACTCAACCGTTTTGAGTATATGATATACCGTTGTAAAGGTTTCATAGAGTAGAATATGAAACCATAATGTTATGATTTAACTCTCCACCTTTACCTATTGAGAATATGCCTCAAAATTCCCATAAGAATAATTTTTCCAACAACATGGTATTACACATATGATAAATGTTTGTCGCATTAGATTTTAAAAACAAATGAACTTAACTTAATAAATTTAACAACTATCGTTTGGTGAGGACTGAAATTTTAATACTTAAAAAATACAGGAACTAAAAATGACCAAATTAAAGTATAAAGACTAAACCAACAACTTTTGTAAAGTACATGGACTAATAGCAAAATTTAACCGAACCAAAATGTTATGGTCTTTTTATTGTAGGCATAATGATAAATTTAACCCTCGACATTTACACCTTTTGTTAATTTGACATTTATACTTTTTAGCTAAATTTGACCCTTAATCTTTTAGTTAATTGGACTTGATAGACGTCATATTAGTCTTTGAATCAGTTTGCTCATTTCTAATTAGACTAAGGACATGTTTAGATTTTGTCTACTAATATAAGTTGTCTTTCCGTATTATGATCCAACAAAGTAATACCGTTTAATATTAGTTTAAACATTAGACAACTAGCGAGCCAATATTTGCTTCTATTTTGTTTTGCATGCAAATACCATATGAGGAAAATTCTACAAAGTATAATTACAAGTTTACAAACTGTTAGGATCGTCCCGATTAAGCAACAAGTAAAACAAATAGCGGAATAAATTAAGAAATTGAACACACAAATTTAACGTGGAAAAACTCCTCCAAAGAGGATAAAAAACCACGGGCAAAGATAAATTTTACTATAATGGCAAAAGAACGAAGAGTACAAAAAAAGATGGAGATAAAAACTAAACCCCGAAAACCCGAAAACAAAGAACCCTCAAAACGTAAACACAAAATTCTCTAAATGTGTTATGAGTTCTAATCTCTAATGGGTGTGTCATTCTAAGGTTGTAAAAGAACCTATTTATAGGCTAAATTGTTAAGTCAAACAAATTATGCTAATAAATGCTAAATATATTATACTAATAAATACTAAATCTTCTAGAAAGAAAATATATTTTGTTTAACTTGACTTGCAAGCAATCTCTTAGAATTTGGGTCACACAACTCTAACAATCTCCACCTTGACACGAATTCTTACAAAGCCATCTTTGCCAAAGCCCGCCACGGGCCTATCTTGAACTATGCAGGGAATTAACTGAGTCGAATCTGTGCTTAGAAGCTGGAAGACTTCTAGCCTTCAACTTGTGCACTGCCAAATCAAAACTAACCCGGGTCTGATTTTCATGAACACAGTGCCCTAACTTTTCAAAATCTGCATCCAAAAGAGAACATCTCTTCAACAAAACGGTCATACGTTTTTCCCTCCTATGACCAAGTTGCATCCACTCCAAACGAGTTGACTTCGACTCCGTAACGGACGAGGGACATCCGATTTCACCGGTTGCTGTAGAACCTTCCAGAATATAAAGACTGCCGGTTCTTTTACCTTTTAACAAAACGAGAGCTCTACGAGATACTTTAATGTCGCTCGACTCGATGTTGATTCTGCATCCTTTCAAGTCTAAACTACTCAAGGAGATGAGATTCTTTCGTAAATCAGGTACATACCTGACATCTGAGAGTGTCCTAATCGTCCCATCGTGTATCCTAATTTTAACAGTACCAATACCAAATACCTTACTAGATGAATCGTTTCCCATGCGCACAACTCCACATTTGTAACATCCTGATAATTAGGGGTTATGCATCTCTGCTAAATTGAATGTTGTTGCATGCTTAAATATGATTGAGTGTGTTTTGGAAGTTTATTTTTGAACTTCATTATGTAAGTGAATGCTTAGTGATATATTAAAATTTTTTTTTATTTATTTTATTTAAGATGGAACTAAGCAAGATAGGCTTTAATAAATATTGACTAGAGGTTTAAGCATAATAAGTCATTTGGCAAGGTGGTAATGGTGCATGAGTGAATGCATCAGGAGAGAGATTCGAATCTCCTAGCTAGCAAATGGAAGAATTTTATTTCTATTATTTTGTTTCCTATAGTGTCGGCCAAGACTATTCTAGAATGGATGGTCATCTTCTTATTTTTGGTTAGTAGACTTTATGAAAAAGGCAAGCTAGAAGTTATGGCAAGGGATCTTGAAGATATGGTAAGATAAGGGGACAAAAGGCTTGAAGAAAGGAGGGTGTTTTGAAGTTTTTTTTCATGGTCATTTGACCATGAACCTAGTCAGATTTTAGGGACTAAGGGGAGATGGTTTATTTGTGCAAAAATCAAGGATTAATGGGAGGAAATGTGGAGGAAAAGGGGATTATGTTGGCATACATGTTGGCCGAATTTGACTTTGGATTAGGGGTGATAGTTGGCCAAAAACTCTAGCATTTTGTGTATCTTTTCTCATTTCTCCAAAAGCTCTCCTCTTAGCCGAATTTTGTTAATGACATTAGGTAAAAGTTTTTACTTTGTTTTGGCTTTCATTTTGACCATTTTGGTTAAAGTGCTTATTCTCTCAAATTCTTGTCCTCTTTAGTCAAAAGCATCAAAAGTTTGGAAAACATTTCTTTCTTTCTCTTTCTCTTTCTTTCTCTTTTCATTTTTTTTCTTCTTCACTCCCAACCGAAACTACCTTCTACCAAAACCAAAATCAACATTTTTTTAAGAATCTTTTGGAAACCAACGTTTTAAGAGAAACCTTTCGAAATCATCCAAGGTAAGAATATCACTTTCGGTTATATCAATTCTTTTAGATAGTTTATTAATCAACTTTATTTTAGGGGTGAATTCGAGACTAGCAAGATAGGTTCGAAAAGAGCAAAGCGATGGAGTGTTTGGAAGAGAGGAGGCATTTGTTATACCCTCAAACTACAAGCGAAGAGTCTGTATCGGCGATAAGAGATTTTCCAGGGTTGTGGACCCTCCGCCAAAGAAGATCGGTTATTTGAAGTCGTGTGTACAACCGAACCACTTTTCGTTAGTGGGTTGTCAGCGGGTTTTGATTCATCTAGCGGAGAAAAACCACAAATAACGATTGTTCGAGAATCCGAGGGTAAGGATTTAGATCTCTCATCAATAGTATAGTTTTATTAGTAATAGTGTATACTAAACAAGTGTGATTATTACCTAGGCGTTGTGAGCGGGAAGGTATCGTTCTCACGGTCATAAGGTGTGTAACCTTACAATAAAATCTCGTAGATCTATAATGTGATTTATATGACAATATGTTTAATAATGTTTGTGGATACCATTGGTGGTATACGATATTCAGTATGTTTACCCGACATTTCGTAAATTTTGCTATATGCATAAATGTGAAATGAGTATGATGATATTATGATTTTTGGGGGTAAATGGCATGAAAAGCTGAATAATATGTATGTGCATGGGCATATGGGTAAAATTGATAAAGGGAAGTATTTTGGTGGTTTTACCACATAATCCGTGACGGTCACATATGTTAATCTGGTGACCGGTCACATTGATCAGTGGCCTTGCCACAAAATTATAAGGGCGATGTGCATGTTGACTGCGCAAAGAAGCGCTTCGATGGTGTGTAGCGGATGGAGGGTCGATTTAGTAATCCCCACGGTGTGTTTGGTTGGTACGGGTGGTGTGTAGCGGATGGATATTTAGGTGGGGCGGGTTTGCATTTCATTATATGTGTATATTCATGTGATTTTTTTATCTGCTATAAAAATTGGGCTTATGGCTAAACATGATTTAAAATGGGCCTATGACTATATGTGTTGTTAATGGGCTTTTAATGTATGTGTTACACATTGAGTTTATGACTCACCCCTTTTGTGGGATAATTTTTCAGATGACTCTTAGCGTGATGGATCGGGTCGTGAGGACTATGTGGTGGCCAATGCTCAAACAAAGTATTTTGAAGATTTTCCAAATCAAACTTATTAAACTTATTTAAGATTTTTTTTTTTTGGGTTTTGCCATTTTTGTAATAAGGCCATTATGAACTGTTTTATTTTTTTTATTCTGCCATGAATAATTATTATTTAAATAACTAAATTTTTTTTTGATAAATAAATTAAACTGTTTTGAAAACAAAATATATTTCCACAATATTAATGAATTTTTCATTAAATTTGGTTTTCTTTTAACTTATTAATTTCTCTTAAAAATAATGTTTTAAGAAGATACAAATTTACTTTACAATTTGATTTCCACCCTATCTTTAAGTTAATCTGTTTTATTTAAAATCATCAAGTTTTTCTTATAAGCGAGAATTTGCTAAAGTTTTACTCGAGGAACATTTCAAATCAGTCGGAGCTTTTGGGTCGGGTTTAGGGTGTTTCAACTTGGTATCAGAGTCAGGTTTTAAACACTCGGCCTTGGGTTTTGAAGTCCACAACGTTTTCAAAATTTGGCCCAAATGAATGATTTTAATTTTTGGTTAAAAATGGTTTTATGAAAGCATGGCACCCGAGTTCTTGACCAGAAGTCCACAGGTAAGTATCTCAAATTGTTGAGCGAATTATTATATGATTGGTATATGGGCAAACTTGGGCTCGTAGATTAGTGAACTAGGATCTATTGAACCCTAGGGTTAGTACACTCAAACACATGCATAAGACTTAAAAACAACCGAACAAACCTGTGAAGTAAGTCGCCAGGAGTTACGGTGTGGCAACCATTGTGCGCATGTGCAGGAGTGGATTCGGAAAGAGCTTGGTATTTAAGCGATCCTAGCAGTGCCCGACCTCCTCTTTACTTGAATCCTGCAGTGCGTAGCTACGGTTCACCCTAACCAAGAGGACTTATTCATGGGCTAAACTCAATAATTAAAACCCGAAAGGGACTAGCCATCCTGTTTTATAAAAAAAAAATTACCTAAATACCCCTAGAAATAAAATTACTAAAATGCCCCTGGTTTCTAAAAGTTTTTAACGCTACCTTTGATTTTGATAAAATTTTCTTACTTTGCAAAAGTATTTAAAAATCGTATTTTGACAAAATACCAAGATGCTTTGATTTGGAAAATTTTCTGAAATTGCCCACGACTTCTAAAATTACCAAAATAACCACGATTTAGAAATTTACGCAATACCATTGATTTGGTAGAATTTTTTTAAAATAACCTCGAGATTTGTATATTTTGGAATGTCTTTGATTTGTAAAGATTTTCAAATTGACCCCCGATTTATTACTAAAATACCCTATAGGACAAATGACGATATTACAGGTTGGGAAGGTGCAGAAATGACCATAATGGTGTAGTGAATGAATGTGTGCGTGCTTATGAATGTGATTATGACTCTACGAACTAGAGTAGTGAACTTGAAGCTGAACCTTTGTGTGATCGAAAGAACTACTTCTAAATACTTTATTTCATAAAAATTGTTTGCGGTTAATAAGTGGAACAAAATTTTGATGCATAAAATTTTCGTAAAAAGCAGATAAGACGCTAAGTAGACATGAGTTCTAGGGGACGTGGTCGTCGTGGGACGCGGAAGAGGAAGAATGGGCGTGTCGGAACCAGTTAGATCTGGTCAAGGTTTGAAAATGAAGCTCGCCACCATTTGTAGGGTGGAATTTCAAGAGCAAAATGAAGGAGGTGATGCGATATCTCAAGTCGTGCTTGAGTTTTGGAGCGAGTAGTGAAGCTAGTGCGGAAATGGGTCTCAAAATCGATGGTGAGAGACTTAGATCAAATGGAGTGAGGTTTTTAGGGAGTATCTGGAGTAGCTCCAAATGTAGCGGAATCTTTGGTTGGAGGCGATCGAAAGGATCATGGACGATTTAGTTGTGCATTTGCTTGAAGAAAAGCTAAAAGGTGCTATTTCACTACTCGCGATGAGGCCTACCGGTGGTGGCTCACTATTAGGGAGAGTACCCGTGGATCGAGTGGATTGGGGGTATTTTAAAGTTAAATTCGAAGGAAAATATGTTGGAGCTAGCTACATCGACTCCTAGAGGAAGGCATTTACGAATTTAGTACAAGGAAATAAGTCGATAAATGAGTATGAAGCAGAGTTTTTACGACTTAGCCGATATGCTAGAGGATAGTAGCTACGAATATAAGCGGTGTGTCGATTTGAGGATGGACTTAGAGATGAAGCATGAGTGATGATTGCTCCATGCTTGGGAAAGAGACTTTGCAATCTTAGTAGAAAGGGCAAGAATATTTGAAGAAGTTAAGCGGATGAAAGACGCAGGCGAGACAGAGGGCGAACAAGAATAAGAGGAGCTTTGGGTCTTGTGGTCATCCGGGAATTTTCGGAAGAAACCAAGAAATAATGGGCATGAAGTCAGTGTGCAGATCACACGGGTGGACAACATCGTGCTTGTGCTCAATGTGGGAAGATGCACCGGGTGAATGTTGGAAAAGACCGGGGATGTTTTAAGTGCGAATCCAAGGATCATATGATTAGGGATTGTCCATTGGATACCGAGAGGAATCGTCCAGGTAGGTCAAGGTTTTAATCAGTGCGAGAGGTGGACGGCGATCGATGGGGTCGTGGTTCGAGTGGCGAGGTAATGGTTCGGTAGAGAGTCGCGGGACTTGAGCAGAGGTAGTGGTATGCCGAGGCTAGACGGCCGGAGCTTGGTGTATGCGGTTCGTCGGAAGGAAGATAGTGGCGCTTTTTGATGTTATCACGGGTACGTTTCTTATTTCTGGGTTGCCCTTTATTGCTTTGATAGACATAGGGTCAACTCATTCCTACATCGCTAGTGAGGTATCTGGAACTCTGCATGTGAACTCTGAGACTGTACCTAGGAAGATGACTGTACTTAGTCCTTTAGGACAGACTGTAGTAGTAGATAAACTCTTTAAGGATGTGCCTCTAGAAGTTCAAGGGACGCAGTTTTCGGCTAACTTAATGGAATTGCCATTTGGAGAATTCGACTTGATCCTAGGCATGGATTGGCTAGTGAAGTATCGTGCGAATGTGGATTGTGCCGCTAAGCGGATGTCACTAAGATCTTTGGACGATAAGGAAGTTGTGGTGATGGGCGAGAGACGGAACTACTTATCGAATGTAGTATCTGTTCTTAAGGCAGAAAAGATGGTTAGGAAAGGTTGTTTGGCTTTTCTTATGTTGGTCAGTGCCTTGGAGGCTAAGGAGACAACTGTTGAAGAAGTCAGAACTGTGAGGGAATTCGTGGATGTCTTTCCGGAAGAACTTCCAGGATTGCCTCCGGATCGTGAAGTGGAATTTGGGATTGACTTGTTGCCTGGAATGGCGCCAGTATCTATCGCTCCGTATAGAATGGCACCAAAGGAGTTGGTTGAGCTTAAGGCTCAAATTCAAGAGTTGCTTGATCGTGGATTTATCCGACCTAGTGTGTCTCCATGGGGAGCACCGGTCTTGTTCGTGAAGAAGAAGGACGGGACTATGCGGATGTGCATAGATTACCGACAGTTGAATAAGCTGACCATCAAGAACAAGTATCCTTTGCCAAGGATAGACGACTTGTTCGATCAGCTTAAGGGAGCTGCGGTATTCTCAAAGATAGATCTAAGATCGGGGTATCATCAACTTAAGGTGAAGGAAGCGGATATCCATAAGACAGCTTTCCGAACAAGATACGGGCATTATGAATTTTTGGTAATGCCGTTCGAATTGACGAACGCCCCAGCTGCGTTCATGGATATGATGAATCGGGTTTTTCAACCCTACTTGGATCAGTTTGTTGTTGTTTTCATAGATGACATTCTTGTGTATTCCAAGTCTGAGTTGCAGCATGATGAGCATCTTCGGATAGTGTTGCAAGTGCTAAGGGAGAAGAAGCTTTATGCCAAATTCAGCAAGTGCGAATTTTGGCTGAAAGAAGTTGCGTTTTTAGGTCATGTGGTGTCTGCGGAAGGGATAAGGGTGGATCCTCGGAAGATTGAAGCGGTGTTAGATTGGAAACCACCTAAGTCTGTAGCGGAGGTTCGCAATTTCTTGGGATTAGCGGGTTACTACAGAAGGTTCGTCGAAGGATTTTCCTCGATAGCAGCACCTTTGACGAAGTTGTTGAGAAAAGAGATACCTTTCGTGTGGGCAGATAAGCAGCAAGAGAGCTTTGAGAAGCTTAAGAGGGTTTTGACTGAAGCTCCGGTTTTGATTCAGCCTGAGACAGGGAAGGACTTTGTGGTGTATTGTGATGCGTCTCACATTGGATTGGGATGTGTTACGATGCAAGGCGGAAAGTGGTTGCGTATGCGTCTCGGCAATTGAGGCCTCACGAGGTTAACTACCCGACGCATGACTTGGAGTTAGCAGCGGTTGTCTTTGCTCTTAAGGTGTGGAGGCATTATTTGTACGGAGAAAAGTCAGTAATATACACGGATCACAAAAGTCTAAAATATCTACTCGAGAAAGAACTGAATTTGAGGCAGCGTAGATGGATAGAGTTGTTGAAAGACTACATTTGTTCTTTTGAGTACCACCGGGCAAGGCAAATGTGGTGGCGAGCGCTCTAAGTCGGAAAGTGGTGTCGGACTTAGAGGCGATGTTTGCACATCTTAGTCTTTACGATGACGGAAGCTTGTTGGCGAGAATTACAAGTTAGGCCGACATGGTTGAGTCAAGTGAAAGAGAGGCAATTAGTAGATGAAGATCTGAGTGTAAAGCTACGGCAAGTACAAAATGGGGAGTTGGAAGACTATGGTGTTAACAACGATGGAGTTTTATGTTTCAAGGGTAAAGTCTGTATGCCGAAGGATAAGGAGCTTAGGCGGAGAATTCTTCAGGAATCACATGGTGGTCCTTATGCGATGCATCCGGGAGGTAGTAAGTTGTACAGGGATCTTCGGGATCAATTTTGGTGGCCTGGTCTTAAGCGGGAAGTTACGGAGTTTGTGGGGAAGTGCTTAACGTGTCAACAGGTTAAGGCGGAACACCAAGTTCCATCGGGAATGCTTCAGCCGATAAAGATTCCGCAATGGAAGTGGGAGCGTATCACCATGGACTTTGTTAGTGGGTTTCCTCTTACGCCTACTAAGAAAGACTCGGTATGGGTGATAGTGGACCGATTGACGAAATCTGCACATTTTATCCCAGTTCGGGTTGATTACTCTATGCAGAAATTGGCGAAGTTATATGTGGCTGAGATTGTGAGGTTGCATGGTGTGCCGGTGTCAATTATTTCGGATAGGGATCCGAGGTTTACGTCTCGGTTTTGGAAAGCTTTGCATCGGGCTTTGGGCACCGAGGTTGGATTTGAAGACGGCTTTTCATCACTGGCATGACGGCCGATCGAGCGAGTAATCAAGTCTTAGAGGATATGTTAAGAGGATGTGTGATAGATTTGAGAGGAAGTTGGGAAGAGTTCTTACCTTTGGCGAATTTGCGTACAACAACGATTACCAAGCTAGTATTCGGATGGCACCATATGAAGCACTATATGGACGGAAGTGTCGCACTCCTACGTGTTGGGGGAGAATTAGGGAACGCCGATTTTGGGTCCAGAATTAGTAGCTGAATCCGAAGAGAAAGTTAAGGTAATTCGGGCTCGATTAAAGGAAGCATTTGACAGCAAAAGTAAATGCACGCAGATCTTAAGCGGAAGGAATAGAGAGTTTCTTTGTGGGGATCAAGTATTCCTAAAGGTTTCACCTTGGAAAAAGGTGATGAGATTTGGTCGCAAAGGAAGTTAAGTCCCGAGTTCATTGGACCTTATCGGGTTTTGAAGCGGGTTGGATGCTGTGGCATACTAGTTAGATTTGCCTTGGAGTTGAAGCAAATGCACGATGTGTTTCATGTTTCAATGTTACGTAGATTACGGTCGGATCCATCTCATGTAGTATCAGTTGGAGAGGTGGAATTACAACAGATTTGTCTTATGAGGAGGAGCCGATTCAGATTCTAGATCGGGATGTGAAGGTGTTACGGAGGAAATCGGTTCCTCTTGTCAAAGTGTTATGGCACAATCATGGATCGGAAGAAGCTTCGTGGGAGGAGCGGAGGAGGCGTGCGACAAAGCAATACCCTCACTTGTTCTAGCGAGGTAATTTCGAGGACGAAATTATTTTAAGGGGTAGAATTGTAACATCCACGATAATTAGGGTTATGCATCTCTGCTAAATTGAATGTTGTTGCATGCTTAAATATGATTGAGTGTGTTTTGAAAGTTTATTTTTGAACTTCATTATGTAAGTGAATGCTTAGTGATATATTAAATTTTTTTATTTATTTTATTTAAGATGGAACTAAGCAAGATAGGCTTTAAGAAATATTGACTAGAGGTTTAAGCATAATAAGTCATTTGGCAAGGTGGTAATGGTGCATGAGTGAATGCATCGGAGAGAGATTCGAATCTCTAGCTAGCAAATGGAAGAATTTTATTTCTATTATTTTGTTTCCTATAGTGTCGGCCAAGACTATTCTAGAATGGATGGTCATCTTCTTATTTTTGGTTAGTAGACTTTATGAAAAGGCAAGCTAGAAGTTATGGCAAGGGATCTTGAAGATATGGTAAGATAGGGGACAAAAGGCTTGAAGAAAGGAGGGTGTTTTGGAAGTTTTTTTTCATGGTCATTTGACCATGAACCTAGTCGATTTTAGGAACTAAGGGGAGATGGTTTATTTGTGCAAAAATCAAGGATTAATGGGAGGAAATGTGGAGGAAAAGGGGGATTATGTTGGCATACATGTTGGCGAATTTGACTTTGGATTAAGGGGTGATAGTTGGCCAAAAACTCTAGCATTTTGTGTATCTTTTCTCATTTCTCCAAAAGCTCTCCTCTTAGCCGAATTTTGTTAATGACATTAGGTAAAAGTTTTTACTTTGTTTTGGCTTTCATTTTGACCATTTTGGTTAAAGTGCTTATTCTCTCAAATTCTTGTCCTCTTTAGTCAAAAGCATCAAAAAGTTTGGAAAACATTTCTTTCTTTCTCTTTCTCTTTCTTTCTCTTTTCATTTTTCTTTCTTCTTCACTCCCAACCGAAACTACCTTCTACCAAAACCAAAATCAACATTTTTTTTTAAGAATCTTTTTGGAAACCAACGTTTTAAGAGAAACCTTTCGAAATCATCCAAGGTAAGAATATCACTTTCGGTTATATCAATTCTTTTAGATAGTTTATTAATCAACTTTATTTTGGGGTGAATTCGAGACTAGCAAGATAGGTTCGAAAAAGAGCGATGGAGAGTGTTTGGAAGAGAGGAGGCAATCGTTATACCCTCAAACTACAAACGAAGAGCTGTATCGGTGATAAGAGATTTTCCACCGGGTTGTGGACCCTCTGCCAAAGAAGATCGGTTATTTGAAGTCGTGTGTACAACCGAACCACTTTTCGTTAGTGGGTTGTCAGCGGGTTTTGATTCATCTAGCGGAGAAAAACCACAAATAACGATTGTTCGAGAATCCGAGGGTAAGGATTTAGATCTCTCATCAATAGTATAGTTTTATTAGTAATAGTGTATACTAAACAAGTGTGATTATTACCTAGGCGTTGACGAGCGGGAAGGTATCGTTCTCACAGTCATAAGGTGTGTAACCTTACAATAAAATCTCGTAGATCTATAATGTGATTTATATGACAATATGTTTAATAATGTTTGTGGATACCATTCAGTGGTATACGATATTCAAGTATGTTTACCCGACATTTCGTAAATTTTGCTATATGCATAAATGTGAAATGAGTATGATGATATTATGATTTTTGGGGTAAATGGCATGAAAACTGAATAATATGTATGTGCATGGGCATATGGGTAAAATTGATAAAGGGGAAGTATTTTGGTGGTTTTACCACATAATCCGGTGACTTCGGTCACATATGTTAATCTGGTGACTTCGGTCACATTGATCAGGTGGCCTTGCCACAAAATTATAAGGGCGATGTGCATGTTGACTCGCAAGCAAGCGCCTTCGATGGTGTGTAGCGGATGGAGGGTCGATTTAGTAATCCCCACGGTGTGTTTGGTTGGTACGGGTGGTGTGTAGCGGATGGATATTTAGGTGGGCCGGGTTTGCATTTCATTATATGTGTATATTCATGTGATTTTTTTTTATACGCTATAAAAATTGGGCTTATGGCTAAACATGATTTAAAATGGGCCTATGACTATATGTGTTGTTAATGGGCTTTTAATGTATGTGTTACACATTGAGTTTATGACTCACCCCTTTTGTGGGATAATTTTTCAGATGACTCTTAGCGTGATGGATCGGGTCAGCGAGGACTATGTGGTGGCCAATGCTCAAACAAAGTATTTTGGAGATTTTCCAAATCAAACTTATTAAACTTATTTAAGATTTTTTTTTTTTTGGGTTTTGCCATTTTTGTAATAAGGCCATTATGAACTGTTTTATTTTTTTTATTCTGCCATGAATAATTATTATTTAAATAACTATTTTTTTTTTTTGATAAATAAATTAAACTGTTTTGAAAACAAAATATATTTCCACAATATTAATGAATTTTTCATTAAATTTGGTTTTCTTTTAACTTATTAATTTCTCTTAAAAATAATGTTTTAAGAAGATACAAATTTACTTTACAATTTGATTTCCACCCTATCTTTAAGTTAATATGTTTTATTTAAAATCATCAAGTTTTTCTTATAAGCGAGAATTTGCTAAAGTTTTACTCGAGGAACATTTCAAATCCGGTCAGGCTTTTTGGGCCGGGTTTAGGGTGTTTCAACATTCAACCGAACTGTATGTGGAGAACCATTCTCTAATGGGACACATGTGGAAAGAACATCCTGAATCTAGGACCCACTCGGACGTGAGCTTGGAGTTATCGCTCGTTGACACTAACAAGAAATCATCACCGCTTTCATCGACCAAATTAGCACCAGCTACATCTTCCTCGTTACTCTCAGCAGCTCTTTTATTTCGCAGTTTATAACAATTTGCTTTAACGTGACCTAACTTTTTACAATAGCGACACCTTTTGTCTCGTTTCTTTGATGCTACCAAAATGTAAGCTTGCTTATCTCGCCTTGCTATCAAACCAAACTCATTGTCGAGTTTGTCTCTACTCAACAAATGACCCTTCACATCTTGAACGAGAGTTTGTCTTCGCCATAAATCGGTCTCTCCCGAAAGACTTGTATGAAGAGGGTAAAGAGCACAATAATAGCATAGCCTGATCTTCATCGTCAATATGAACCTCAACATTCTTTAAATCATTTAAAAGAGTAATGAATTGACTGATGTGATCTCTAAGAAGCTCACCTTCGTTCATTCGAAACATAAATAGACGTTGTTTCAACACTAAACGGTTAGCCAGAGACTTAGTCGCGTAAAGAGTTTCTAACCTTTTCCACAAGGCAGGTGAGGTTTTCTCCATCAATACCTCCTGCAATACTGTATTCGCGAGGCACAACTGTATTGCAGACAAGGCCTTTTCATCAAGCTCTTCCCATTTTGCTTGATTTAGATTCTCAGGCTTTTTCCCGGTAACAACCTTTTTCAAGCCTGTTTGAACTAGAATTGCCATCATCCGAACTTGCCACAGATTGAAATTTGTCTCACCATCGAACTTCTCAATTTCAAACCTTGTTGCTGCCATCTCTGAATGGGCTGATCTATAAAATTAAACTAGCTCTGATACCACTTGTTAGGATCGTCCCGATTAAGCAACAAGTAAAACAAATAGCAGAATAAATTGAGAAATTGAACACACAAATTTAACGTGGAAAAACTCCTCCAAAGAGGATAAAAATTCACGGGCAAAGATAATTTTACTATAATGGCAAAAGAACGAAGAGTACAAAAAAAGATGGAGATAAAAACTAAACCCCGAAAACCCAAAAACAAAGAACCCTCAAAACGCAAACACAAAATTCTCTAAATGTGTTATGAGTTCTAATCTCTAATGGGTGTGTCATTCTAAGGTTGTAAAAGAACCTATTTATAGGTTAAATTGTTAAGTCAAACAAATTATGCTAATAAATGCTAAATATATTATACTAATAAATACTAAATCTTCTAGAAAGAAAATATATTTTGTTTAACTTAACTTGCAAGCAATCTCTTAGAATTTGGGTCACACAACTCTAACACAAACGAATATACGACACTCAGGGCACCAGATCCAACATCGTACTGTTGGAAACTGGTGATGTCATTTCGCAATTTAGTTGTCTTTGTTGGAGGGAAGAACTTAGCCAAAAACTTCTCCACAACTTGATCCCAAGTTTTAATTGAGTCATTCGGTAAGCCATCTAACTAATCAGCAACTTGTCTAGATAAAGAGAATGAAAACAGCCTTAATATCATAACCTCTTTCGAAACACCATTAAATCAGAATGTATTGCATAATTTGATAAACTTCCACATATGTTGGTTGGGATCTTCATAGGAAAAACTAGAGAATTAATTAGCTTCGACCATCTAAATAACCGCTAGCTTAATCTCAAAATTGTTTGCTTCCACAGTCAGAAAACAAATACTATAGTACGAAGCCCTTTAGCATGCATTATGGAATAGTCTTTGATAGACCTAGGCTCAACAAGAACAGTAGGAGGAACTCGTACATTAAGCTATTTATTATCATTATCATTCCCATTAGGGCCAACCATTGTTGATTCTTTGGATTCAACCTTAGAATTGATATTTAATTGTCTTAGTCTTCGTAGAGTTCTCTCAATCTCTAAATCAAATGGTAGCAAATCTAGATTTTGGCTTTTGTGCATACACAAGACAAAAGTACCCGAAAATTAAAAAAAAAATTTGAGCTAGGCGAAAAGTAATTAAATCAATGTTAACAAAATTAGCAATTGACTCCCCAACAATTGCACCAAAAACTTATTGAATGAATATTGCACACACAAGTATACATATTGTGACAATTCATATAAAAAATATCAATCCCATATAGAGCTATTACTAAGTATGACGCTAATCATCAATTCTACTCCAATACCTATCCAAGTAAATCAATAATATAATTTTTCAACTCAATCAAATAAACAAAAATAGACAAAGAAATTAAAATGAAATAATCAATCAATAATAAAAACATAAGATTACAATTCCATCAAATGTATTAGCTAATTCTTTTATCTTCACTCAAATTTATCCTAATAAAGTTGATTACTAACATAGGGGACTAAATTTCCTTTAATTTTTTTCTAAGCAGTTAAGAACTAATTCAATCTGACTATTTAGTTATATTCCTATACCAATAATTTAGACCAAATTGATTAAAAACAAACCCCAATTATGGCTACCCAAGGTAATCAGGTATATTCCTATCCTAATTATGAATCATGATTTGACCCATCTAATTTAGACCAAGAGTTATTCATTTTAGACCTAAAAGTGAAAAGTCATTTTTCAATTTCTTTAGGTTTTGTCAAATTAGTAGTTGATTAAGTTATTGTTGGAAAAATTGTAATTTTTGGAAACTCTGAGGCATATTCTCGATTGGTAAAAGTGGAGAGTTGAATCATAAAATTATGGTTTTATATTTTACTCTATGTTATGTTTAACCTACATTGGGTAAGAAACACTAAAAAATGAGTAACACTAATAATATATAATTAACTTAAAACATAAATAAAATAAAATTTCAAGCATTTACTAAAACTAACCTACAAAAAAAATTAAAATCCTAACTGTGAAAAAAATAATGTCGGTAATGACAAATATATCGCAAAGAAAAGAGAAACAAAAATAAAGAACACACAGATTTTACGTGGAAACCCCTTCGGGAAAAAACCACGGGCAGAGGAGAAGAAAATTCACTATTTCGAATTCGAATCAATTTACAAGAGGAATAGACTATGTCTATTTATAGGCTTGTAAAGCCATATTCTAATAGGAGTGTAGTAAGATTGAAACTCCTTATTCTAATCAATATCCAATAGATGGAGTTTAATAAGGTTTAAAAAACCTTATTTAAAATAAAATAAAAGAAGTGTAGTTCTATAGGGATTCTTCTTTTATTTTATTTTACCATTGTATTTTATTTAAATAAGGATTCGGGTCACTTAATTCTAACAATCTCCACCTTGACACGAATTCTAAATAAACAAGTTCTTCATCACGAACTCTCAACGAACAAGTTCTCCACCTCTTTCATAAAACCCCTTAAGGGTTTAACTTCAACAATGAACACCAACCAAATCTAAGCAATGCTCAAACTTGGTTATAGGAAGTGACTTAGTCATCATATCTGCAGGATTTTCATGAGTACTAATTTTGCTCACAATAATATCACCACGAGCAATAATATCACGAACAAAATGATATCGAACATCAATGTGTTTTGTTCTCTCATGAAACATTTGATCTTTTGTAAGGAAGATGACACTGACGTATGTCGCAAAATCTTGTCTTGATTTGAAGGTCTTCATTGAGCTCACTAAAGAGTCCCTTCAACCAAATAGCTTCTTTACAAGCCTCAGTAATCTCCATGTACTCAGCTTCATTGGTAGACAAAGCAACTGTAGTTTGCAAAGTAGCTTTCCAACTGATTGCACAACCTCCGATTGTAAAGACATAACCAGTGAGAGATCTTCTTCTATCAAGGTCTCAAGCAAAATCAGCATCAACATACCCAATGACTCCATCTCTAGTTCTTCCAAGCTGTAAGCAAACATCGTAGTAACTCGTAAGTATCTTAAAATCCACTCGAATCGCTTTCCAATGTTCTTACTGGGATTCGCTATGTATCGCTAATCGCATGCCCGACGGCATATGATAAATCTGAACGTGAATAAACCATAGCATACATGAGAGATCCCATTGCACTAGAGTATGGAACATGTGACATGTACTCAATCTCATCATCCGATTGTGGAGACAAAGCCGATGATGAAAGTCGAAATAGGTTGCTAAAGGAGTACTAACAAAGCTTAGCACTCTGCATATTGAACCCGCAAAGAACTTTCTCAATATACCCTTCCGACTTAGGTACTATTCACTTGCTTTTCTATCTCTAAGAATCTCCATACTGTATCTTCTTTGCTGGTCCCAAATCTTTCATCTCAAATTCTTCACTTAGTTGGGCTTTGACCTTTCTTATCTCTCCTTTATCTTTTGTCGCTATCAACATGTCATCAACATAAAGAAGTAGATACATAAAAGAACCATCATTTTTTTCTTAAAGTAAACACACATTTGTCAAAACTACTTCTTTTAAAATCATGAGAAGTCATAAAAGAATCAAACCTCTTGTACCATTGTCTTGGTGATGTTTCAAACCGTAAATGGACTTTTTCAAGCAAGCAAACATAGTCCTCTTTTTCGAGATCAGAAACCCTCAGGTTGTTGCATGTAAATATCTTCCTCAAGTTCTCCATGCAAAAATGCAGTTTTTATATCTAACTGCTCAAGCTTCAAATCATGCATGGCCACAATACCAAGCAAAGCTCGAATCGAACTATGCTTCACAACTAGGGAGAACACATCTGTGAAGTCCACTCCTGGAATTTGACTGTAACCTTTTGCAATAAGCCTTGCTTTATATCTGGGTTCTTCAACTCCTGGAGTCCCTTCTTTCTTTTTAAACACCCATTTACAGCGAACAACCTTTTTACTTTTAGGAAGTTTCACAAGATCCCATGTTCTGTTTTTATGGAGTGATTCCATCTTCTCTTGCATAACAAACATCCACTTTTCTGAGTCTTCACAGCTAACCGCCTCAGAATAATTAGACGGCTCTTGGTTTGCATCTATATCTTTGGCCACATTTAAAGCATAAGCAACTAGATCAGCCTCGGCATACTTCTTTGGAGGTTTAATTTCTCTTCTAGTTCTGTTTTGGCGATAGAGTATTGTGGTGAAGAAGCAACTCTATTCTCAATTTTTGTAATCGGCTTGAGGAGTCGACTCTGATTAACTGATGCTCCACCGCTTTTGATTTTCTTTATTGGAAGAGTCTTTAAGAGATAAGTTAGGTAGCATAGCAGTTTCATCAAAAACAACATCTCTGCTAATCACAACTTTTCTATTTTCAGGACACCATAACTTATACCCTTTTACACCAGCTTTATAACCAAGAAAAACACATTTAATGGATCTTGGCTCCAATTTTCCATTATCAACATGAGCATACGCAGGACACCCAAAGATCTTTAAATCAGAATAATTAGCAGGATTACCAGACCATACCACTTGTGGAGTCTTTTTCTCAATGGCAATGGATGAAGATCGGTTGATCAAAAAACATGCAGTAGAGGCTGCTTCAGCCCACGACTTTGGTAAGTTGGCATTTGACAACATACATCGAACTTTCTCCATGATCGTTCTGTTCCTTCGTTCTGCAACGCCGTTTTGTTGTGGAATATGACGAACTGTCAAGTGTCTCACGATCCCTTCTGACTTACACAGTTTATTCAACTCATTAGAACAAAACTCTAAGCCATTGTCTGTCCGGAGGTATTTTATTTGTTTTCCCATCTGTTTTTCAATCATAGTTTTCCAAGACTTAAATGCGGAAAACACATCACTTTTCTGCTTCAGGAAGAATGCCCAAACTTTTCTGGAAAAATCATCAATAAAAGTTAGCATATAATTAGCTCCACCTCTTGAAGGCACTCTTGATGGCCCCCACAGATCAGAATGAATATACTCCAACGTTCCCTTCGTGTTATGGATTCCTTTGGTGAATCGAACTCTATTTTGCTTCCCAAAAACGCAGTGCTCACAAAACTTCAGCTTGCAAATTCCTTGCCCATCAAGAAGTCCTCTTTTGCTCAATTCTGCCATGCCATTCTCACTCATATGCCCTAGGCGCATATGGAAAAGTTTAGTAATATCATCATCTGACAAGGAAGAGGAAGCGACAGCTGCATCACCAATAATAGTAGAACCTTGCAAAACATATAACTTGGCAGTCTTTCTCTGCCCTTTCATCACAACGAGGGAACCTTTAGAAATCTTCAAAATCCCACTTTCAGCTGTGTATTTGTACCCTCTTGAATCAAGAGTACTCAACGAAATTAAGTTTCTCTTCAATTCTGGAACATGCCGTACGTCACTAAGTGTTCTGACAACTCCATCAAACATCTTAACTTTAATTGTTCCAACACTTGCGATTTTACACGAAGCATTATTTCCCATCAAAACAACACCTTCAGACACTGTTTCGTAATTTGTAAATCAATCCCGATTGGGACACATGTGGAAGGTGCAACCCGAATCAAGTATCCACTCCTCGCTCACTTTAGAATTGTTGACAAAAGCAACTATAAGTTCACCATCACTGTAGTCTTCTACAACATCAGCTTCACCGGAATTTTCTGGTTGTTTTCCCTTTTGATTCGCAGCCTCCCTTTTAATCTTGTTCTATAGCTTATAGCACTCAGTTTTAATGTGCCCTTTCTTCTTGCAGAAGTTACAAGTTTTACCTCTGTTTGAAGACTTCGATCTACCCTTAGATTTACCGCAAGGATTCCGTTCCTGTGTCCTTCCATGATCATCATCAGCATTCTGATCTTGTCTCCCACAAACAATGAGACCCTCTCCTTGAGAGTCGGGTTTAACCACAAGATGCTTCATCTTATCATACGAGGTCAAAGAATCATAAACCTCATCAACTGTGAGAGACTCGCGGCTATATAAAATCGTGTCTCTGAAGGTTGAATAAGACGGGGGGCAACGAATAAAGTAGAATCAACCCTAGATCTTCCTTATCATACTGAACCTCCATGGCCTCCAAGTTTGAGAGAATTTCTTTAAACACTGTTAAGTGTTCGTGTATGCACGCACCTTCCTCCAAACGATGAGCATAAAGACGTTGCTTCATATGCAACTTGCTGGTTAGAGTTTTCGACATACATATTTGTTCTAGCCTCTTCCATAATGCCGCGGCGGTCTTCTCCTTCATCACATCTTGCAAAATTTCGTTAGACAAATACAGATGTAACTGTGTTAACGCCTTTCGATCCTTGCGGTTTTTCTCTTCCTCCGTCAATGTCAAAGGCATCTTATCTACCCCTAGCAGGGCTTCCTCTAAATCCATCTGTGCAAGAAGCGCTCTGCATCTTTATTTGCCACAACACAAATCTGGTGTTGCGATCCAACAGCGGAATTTCATACTTTGAAGACGCCATTACCGTGATCGAGATGAAAAAACCCAGAAGCTCTGATACCAATTTGTGAAAAAAATAACATCGGTAATGACAAATATATCGCAAAGAAAAGAGAAACAAAAATAAAGAACACACAGATTTTACGTGGAAACCCTTTCGGGAAAAAACCACGGGCAGAGGAGAAGAAAATTCACTATTTCAAATTCGAATCAATTTACAAGAGGAATAGACTATGTATATTTATAGGCTTGTAAAGCCATATTCTAATAGGAGTATAGTAAGATTGAAACTCCTTATTCTAATCAATATCCAATAGATGGAGTTTAATAAGGTTTAAAAAACCTTATTTAAAATAAAATAAATAAAATAAAATAAAAGAAGTGTAGTTCTATAGGGATTCTTCTTTTATTTTATTTTACCATTGTATTTTATTTAAATAAGGATTCGGGTCACTTAATTCTAACACTAACAAAATAAAAGACAAATAACTCTAAGATATTAGAGTTATCAGAAGATTTTGCAAATCCGAAATTCTCTCCAAAATCTAAAGCAATTCCTAAAAAAAAAAATGACAAACACCATACCAATTTTGAGAAATGTTGCCTTCTGATCCTGTTCATCCGAGGAAAGAGGTCAAAATTCTTTTTTGAAGAAAGTCTTTTTTCAATCCATTTAATTGAAGAAAGGAAATTCAAACCCATAGCAAGTCACCACAACAATGGGAGCAATCCATATTTTTTCAAGTTAAGGTTTAGACAACTCTTAAATTGAAACTCAACAAAAAAAAAAAAAAAAACAAGAATCAAAAGAATTTTCTTTGTAATTAAAAAAATCCAGATATTATAACACTTTTTAAATTTATAAATAAAAATTTGTTTCTAAAATTTCCAAATAATTGTTCAACTCAAAATTTGTGTGTACAGTATAAAATATCGTTATAAAATGTAGTTGTTAAAGACCACTTTTCTTGTAGCGGAAAGCATAGGTAATATACATTCTGAAAGTGTTACGATAGCCTCCTCACAAGAATTTAGGTTCTTTACTCTCTCTTAGAAGGATTAAATCCAGGCACAGAGCTCATGTAATGTTGATACACATGTACATGTGTGTGCATAATTAAAGAATTTATCAAAATCTCTAACCTAAATCCTCCCAACAATTGTTGATAACAAGAAAATAAATCACCAAAATAAAAACTAAAATATGAATGAGAAAAGAAAGAAAAAAAATAAAAATAGAGAGAATTAAATTTAAATATTGATTAAATTCATTGAATCAACAAATTTAGATAATACATTAGGCTAATTTTATTTTTCACCTAGAAAATTATAATTTTAAAATAAATTAAAAGTTATTAAAATAACAATTTTTGGTCTATAAAAACAAAATTAATTTTACTAAATAATATATGAATTTGTTCTTTAGCCATCCATACATATCATTAATCCACATTTACATATTTTTTCGTATTTTTTAATTTATTCAATTTTGATAGTTTCAAACACTACTCGATTGACACTCCGGAAAATCAAGAATATATCACTTGGTTTTAAAAAAAAAAAAAAACTTATTTATTTTTTTTGGTCAAAATCAAAGTGTCCACTATTAGTAGTAGTAACTAATCGTTTTGTCGCGGGTGCTTTTTGAAGAGGTAAATGACTTGTCATGAAATATGCTCCATTCCTGTGAGTAGGGATCAAACTCCGATCTCATAGTTAAGGGATCAAATGAGCAACCACCATATATTATAATTTTTATTTTATTTTTTTAATCTTAATTCAAAATACCATTTCTTGATAAATTTATTATTGGTCAAAATTGAATACAAAATGTCACAAATAACAATGAAAACATATTTATAATAATACACGCCAGACCAAAATGCAAAAACCTTAAATAAATTGAATTTAAAAAGCAAAAGCTAGAAAGCAATTTACCCAAAAAGCCTCCAGGGGCTGAAGAGCAATGTGCCCCCTTTCTCCTTTTTCTCTTTTTCACGTGAAGGCCACAGATGTGTCCTTGCTTTCCTTTTTAAGGTTTCATGTAGGTCCCGCCCTTATTTATTTATTTATTTCTTTCTTTTCCCTTTTCTTTTAATGTTCTATAAATGAACCATAGTATGGATGAAACCATTAGTTTTTAATTTATTAGTTTATTCATTAAATAAATTATTAAAAAATAATAAAATAAAAAATTCAATTCAACTAATTCAATCATCAATTTAACTTTTTTTTTTGAATTGAAGTATTGATCGATTCTTGGTCTTACCAAATGTTCCAATCCAACTCCTAAAATCTTGCATTTTTCTTTTTCTTTTTTCTTCTCCTTTCCCCTTTTCTTTATTTTTCTTTCTCATTTTCTTTATTTCTTCTTCTTCTCCTCCTCCTATTTTCATAATTTCTTTTGAATTTTTACCTTTTTTTTTTCTCCATTTACCCTAAGTATCACTAACATACATCGCTGCTACCGAAGCTCCGATCAACCCCCTTCTCACACCAAAATGAAGCTCTCCCCACCCTTTCTTCATCCTACGAATTAGGTTTCCTCGAAAAATGACCAAAACACTTTAAAACCAAACAAAGGTTTGAAGCTAAAAACTCTTATTTGCAATCATTCACTGTTAGATCACTATGAGCTTAGAATAAGTTAATCTCCTCGACCTCCTCTATAGTCCCACTGTTTGGATTCGCGAGTAAGTAATCGGAGCCCCAAGAATCCAAAACTTGAAATAGGGAGTCTTCTTTCTCTCTTCTTTTTTGACCTTTATTAAATACCAAGCGCTAATATGAGGGGCAGGCAAGCGCCTTAGCTCCCAAAAAATAGAAAATTGTAATTCAATTCATTTATAAATAATAAAATTATAAATTAATATATGGTAAAATTATACTTTCACTCCAAATAGAAAAATAGTTTAATACTTTAAAAAAATAATGAATTAAAATTTCATGATAAAATTATATTTTGGCTTTTCAAAAAATTTATAATTCAATTTCAACTCGTGTAAAAAGTTTCTAGATTTGCCCTTGGATTTTGTTGTTGGTTCTCTTTTCCATTCTTTTTTTTTTCTCTTGCAGATTTTGACTATAAGTCCTTTTTGATCTTTTCGATTGTTGTTGCTTATTGGTTATTGGGCTTGAGATGTGAGCTAAGGGATGGTGTTATCAAGAGGTTGTGAAGGTTGGATGGTGGTGGTGAGGGGATGTTGAAGGGCTATCAATGGAGGGTGTGAGACGTTAGATGATGAATTGAGAATAAAGATGGTGATTTGATAGCGTTGAGGGCTCTGATAGTGGTGTCGAGAGCCTCCTTTTTTTGAAGGTGAATGATAGTTAACTTTATGGGGAAGGTGGTAGCAGTGGTAAAATTGGGAACTAGGGTTTTCAGAAATAGATTGGTGGTTGAGTTGATCAGGCCACAGGTTTAATTATTCTGTTCAATTAGTTTTCTATCTTGTTCAACCCGTCCATACCAGTTTTCGAGTCGATTAGTCTAATGACTTTCTTTGAATTAATTCTCAATTCAATCGGTCCAACTAGCCAATTTGACTTGGTACAAACTGACAATAAGGACTAGTTGGTTAAGAGTGATGGGTTCTGAGGTATAGAGTTTCTAGCAAAAGTGTAAGGTGGTTGTGAATGGGAGAGAGCTGGTGATGGCATAGTTAAATAGATAGGCCATATGGGCCTATTGTTTGGTAGGCTCAAGTTTGTGTGCCTCAGATTTAAAAAGTCTTAGGTCTCAAATTTGTGTTTCAAGCTCATAAAATAAAATTGAAACAAAATGTTAAAAAAAGAAAAGAAAAAAGAGAGTACAAATTAAAAATCAAAATCGAAGTTAAAAGGCGAAATCGGAATTGAAAATTTGCAACTTGACTTTATCAAAATTTGGACTTAAAATGAGACATTGAAGTGAAATTGACTCGAAAATCAAATTAGCCTGAGCATGTAATATAACTTGTTTGAGTGGGTGTGGAAGTGAAGTTGCTTTCAATGAGAATTTGATTATATTTTCTAAAATCTTCAATATAATGTGTTGGCTAAAGAAGCTCATTAGAGGATGTCAGATTTGTGTTTGATGTAATGCGATGTTTGCTTAAAGCAGCCTTAATTAAAGCTTATTTCGCTAACTTCAGAGTAAATATTTAAAGTATGTTGAAGCCATTGACACTTATAATCTTTTATCGTTTTTTGAAAATTTTATACTTAATATATTTTAAGAAAAAATAGTAGGAAGTTGTTAGTGTATTTTAATTAAAAAAAAAAAAAACAATGCCAAGCAAAACGTTTACTTGAAATTTAAAACAATCGTAAAAGGATAATTTGAAAAATTATTGTCGAACTCAAACTTTTCTTTTCTAAGTGGGTCATAATTTAATTGCATTAATTGTTGTAAGTTAAATGAAGTAATAATTACTAGTAGATTATTTAAGTAGTTAATTTTGGACTAAAAAACTTTAAAAAAATTAAAGCTTTATTTAATGTGAATCCTATATTATAAATAGGGCTCTCTTTTGCTTTTAGGGCACCAAACTTTGAAAAAAGAAATAAATTTGTTTAAAGTAATATTGTTTACTTTAAAAAACTTTGAGAGTGATTTTAGAGTAGTAATTAAGTGGGAAGATATTAGGATATAAAAAACAATGATAATCTTATAAGATAACAATTATACATGGATGTTAGGATATTATTATAAGGAAACAATAAAAGGAGAAAAGGGAGGAAACTTAGCACAAACAATGAATAATAACATGCACAAATAAAATCACAGCTTTGCAATGACAATAAGAAATTGTTTTCTCTTCACATTAAGACAAGACAAGAAAAGCCAACTTTGTGAGAGTGTGGAATCTTAGCCTTACACTGTTTTCTTCTTGGTTCTCCTTTTTCCTTTATAACTTTAAATTGGGCACGTCTTTCCATCTTGTCTTTGCTTTAGATAAAAGTTGGAACATCATAAACAAAAAAAAGAAAAAAATTGAATAGAAGATAATCAATTCTACCCTTAATGATCTGGATTCTGGAAAAGTTGGAATATTATTTACCTGCGTTAAAAGGAATAATAATTAATTGAATTTCAAAGAATCATGTTAGTATATACTGAATCAAATAAAAAGATTATAGAAATTTTACTTTCTTTTCTTTTTTGTAATTTATATATATAGTTTATCATAGATATTCAGTAACCAAATCTAATTTAATTAAAATTATTTAAGTTAATAGACGTGAAAGTTTAATTTCATTAATATTTTTGTGTCAAGGAAAAAAAAATGGTTATGTAATTTACCATTTCGGTCCACCACTTTTCTTAGGAAAGCAAGAAAAATGATGAGCAAAGCGATCCCAGCCAGTAATCCAATGATAATTGCAAACGTCTTCTCACCGTCGTTGCCAGATTTTTCTACAAATAATATATCAATGCAAATGGATCACTCTCATGACATGCTTCTTTTTCTTTTTAAGAAAAAAGGGCTAAACTATTTTATAGATTTATTATTTTATTCAATAAATAAAATATTTATAATAGCACAATGATGCAATCGGAAACTAAGCTGAACGAAAATAGTAACATAATTACGTAATTGGAAATTAAACTGAACTAGAAGAGATTTTCACAAAAACTTCAGACCTCATTCAACTAAAAGATTAGGTATTAATTAATTTTTTTAAGGGAAATCAGATTAAAACATTAACTTTTCAATGATATTAGCATGATAATTCTTAAGGATAATCCACGTATGCATACTGCTGAATTTAATAATTTAATAATTAGTTAATACTTTTATTAAAAAAGATAAGAATTCAACACCTTTTTAAATCTTTAGTTCAAGAAATAAAATATATAAGTTTAAAATCTACCATGTCATTTGATATACTCAAATTAGGGCGTGGTAAATGAATCTACTTAAATTTGGTAAAAGAAAAGGGGGGTTTGAGAGGTTTTACCGTTATGGGATTTAGGATAATAGTGACCATTATCTCCAGCAGTGGAGAACCTAGCATAACACTTGCCTAAATACATGTCACCATAAGCGGCTGCGGCGCATTCGCTTTTCAGCCGTTGGATGGCGGAAGACAAACAATCCTGACATTCCGCCAAGCTAAGGTCCCCCACACATTGGGCCAAACCCTGGACTTCACCCGACCCACCGACTCTGAACAGCCCTCCGCCGCCCATCAACCCCGCCATCATCGCATCTCTACCCCCTACAATCTCCGATTCCTTCTCAAACTCCACCGACGGCCCACACTTCTTGAGCACCACATTCTTATCCTCAACTCCCAGGAACGTAGCGTTGTCGTACTTAATGAAGCAGCCTTGCAGCTGCACCGCCCCACCACAGGAGGTTGGGCATAAGGAACCGGTTTGGGTCACTGCACGGGCAACGCAGGTGGCGCAGTCCGGCATGGAGAGATCGCCACGACACTGGTAAAGGCCGTAAACAACATCTTGGGGACTTGAACCCACGATGGTGAAGTTGTTGTAGGAGGAATAAGTGGCTGAATTAACAAGGGAAGTAAGCAAGGAGTTGAGGTTGGACTCATAGGGCGAGTCGGGTGCGTACTTTTGTTGGGTGCAGCCCCCGAACACGAAGGAATCTGTTGAAGAAGAAAGTGCTGTTTGGATGGGGAGAAAGAGGAAGGAGATAAGGAATAAGGAGAGCGAAAGGAGAGAAGTGGCCATTGTTGGTTTGATTTGCTTTAGGGAGAGAGAGGAGACTGATAGTGATAGCGAGAGGTTCACAGCCATATCATGCAATGCCTTCATATATACTTAAAAGCAGTGCTTTGAGAGGCATTGCCATCTCAGATTCACAAAAAGGATGCATGGCCTTAATTTACCCTTTATTTTATAATTTTTATTCTAAACGATGTATTTAAAAAGTTTGTTCTTTTATGCATCCATCCATATCAATACTATTTATAAAGCTTTTCATTCGTTTTAGAATCCGAGTTAATCACGTTGGTCAAGATGATATTCAAATAAAGTATTCTTAACTTTTAATATTATAATTTTTTTAAAAGAAAATTCATTAATTCATTCCATAGGAAAAAAAAAAAACAATGAATATTTGTTATAGGTGGCAAAGAACAAGCTTCATCAGCACAACAAAGTCTTCAACCTCAGCATCAGCATCAATAGAACATTATGGCACATTGACAATTGGCTCTGTCATAACTCAAACACAACATATCTGAAGTGATTGCGTGCACTTAATACGATAATGAAATCAGCATTGGATGGTCCAAAATGGCAAGCAAAAACTGACAAAAGAACCAAGTATCCACAAAACTAGAGAAGAAGTGTAACACCCCCCACCCGACCCGTTCGTCTGATCCGGGCGCCGGCGTCACAATTGAACCGAGTTATCGTTCATACTACGATCTCACTAAGTTAAAAACAAATCGTATTACCTATTACAAAAGTAAACTTACATCAGACTTTAATTCTCATACAAGTTTACTATTCGAACTCCAAACACTGATGATCTAAGTGAATACAACATAACCGTCCCGTGGGCGAAGTTCCTAAAGGTGCCTCCTTCCTATGTGCATGACACTTTACTACGAAGTTCTTTGATTCAATAAGGTCTGGCTAGGTCCCTCATCGAGTACCTTAATCTACAATTCCTGCAACCACAAATCAAACCCCTGTAAGTTCAAACGAATTTAGTGAGTTTCTTCATTACACAAAACGTACCCCACCTTAACGGGACTCAATTAAATAATAATGATA
The DNA here is from genome assembly GCA_025698515.1 of Gossypium sturtianum. Lineage (NCBI taxonomy): Eukaryota > Viridiplantae > Streptophyta > Magnoliopsida > Malvales > Malvaceae > Gossypium > Gossypium sturtianum. The sequence continues at coordinate 21,772,887 of CM046949.1, forward strand.
CAACAACTCTCTACTCTTTTGGGATATTTCTCTTAAGCTGTTGTAGTGGACTTTATCTTATTCCCGATCCTATCCATTGGCGAATAGATTGTTGAACGATTACTCTCTAGCCACTCTATCATCCCTCTTTGATAGTTCTTCTGAATGTCTCACCATTTCTGAGAACTTTATTCCTTTCTCTTATGTATGCCCATGTGGTTCTCATCATCTTACTATCATGCCTCTTCAACACGACTTTCCGGCTTACCCTTCTAAAGGCCTTTGGTGAGTGTTCTCATCTATTTAGTCCGTAACAGACTATTTCCTTATATTAATTCCGTCTGACTTGCTCACCTCTCATCCTTTGGTGTGGCTAACAAGGCCCCACGCCACCTTGGCGGACTAAATCCAACTTAGTTTAAATAGTGGTCGGATTACTTCTTTGTAATCTACTTAGTCGAATTACTGTATCCAAAAGTGTAGCACGCCCTCCTGCTACGACCCACTATGACCTTTAGTACTCATCCGAATGCCACTGTATGGTCATATGAGTTCACGATTTCTCTTTCATACTACATTTTCCCAAAACTCGTCATTTGGCGGATACTCCCTAAATGATTTCCCCCTATAGAGGAATAGTCTTGACAGACATATCTATCATCTCATGTACTCATCTTTGTCAATGGGTTTTTTCTAACTGTTCATTTCTTTATGGTTTAACCCACGTTCTCATGACAACCCCTTAGAATATAGGGTTTCTCTAAGCGTCCTCTGGTGGCACTTATTGGTGGATCCTTACCTACGATCCTCAGTTATACCAACTTTCATTTGCCTACACCAGGCACCATTAGTGCATCAACTTTCGTGACTATCCCTGTGGGGTTACCACCCACATGCTTTACTAGCTTTTACATCTACTATTCTAGTAGTTCTTTCCCTCTTTATATTTCCCCTTTTTATTACCGGATTCCTTCAACCCGATGGTTATCTAATGCATGCCTATACTTCCCTTTGCCATATACCCCTCCCACGTTTAATGTCCTGACTGACTCCATTAGTTGTCATAATGTAACTATGGTTCTTCATTTCAGGATACCCGTGTCTATCATCTCGGCAGACTATCTACGATGCCGTAGCGTATTTCAACTATGGTCTTACATGATATAAACCCGTGTTTACCGTCCTGATGGACCATCTTGTGTTTAGTGTCCTGTTGGACTATCCCGTGTTTACTGTCCCGTTAGACTATCTATGATGTCGTAGTGTCTTTCAACTAGGGTCTTACACAGTATAACCTTGTGTTTACTGTCTTGGCGAACTATCAAAGGATGTTGTAGCGTCTTTCAGCTATCATGATGCCATAGCGTCTTTCAGTTATGGTCTTACTCATCCTTATCATGATGTCATAGCATCTTTCAATTATGGTCTTACTCATTTTAGGCATATGGCCTCCGATCGATCCCATGGCCTAGCCATGATATTTATTTATTTTTCCTATTGCAATCCAACCATTCCTCCATTCAGCATACTAGCCTTGATGCTCGAGCACCGCAGTGTCCCCTCCGCAGGGCCCGGAGTTTCGCCTATCACGAGTGCACACATCAATACAATATGTCAGTATCTAACAAAATCACATATTCTCCATTTTCCCCTCCTAACTTTGCCTAAACCCTACAATGTTTCCCTTATATACATTGTATGCATTCCATGGACGCAATACCATTGAATTGTAGCTAACTCATGCACATTGAACTATAATGACTGATACTTTTAAACCCGTGTAACCTTACAACATACTTAGCATCTCAAGGGTTGAATGAAGAAACTTGCCTAACGCTTCTTCGCCTTGTCCACTTAGGTTTCTCGAACGCCATAGCTCTCATTCTTATAGCAGCTAAGCATGAAAACCAAATCATGGGTTGAACGCAGTAATCCCTCTTTAAACTTAGTTTTCCAGAAGTAAGAAAAACCCTAAAATTTTTTTTCTAGAAACTTTTAACTCTATTTCTAAATCTTACGTACACTAAGGATTCATAGCCTTACTAGGTTACTGGATTATTTATTTTTCCTACTTGAACCTCGTAATTATCGCTCCATGCAGAGCTTCCCTTAACCGTAGAGCTTCCCTTAACCGTCTCTTCTTCGAAGCAACAGAGAAGAAGATGAAGAAGAAAGGAAAATGAAACAAATTGGAGAAGAAGTTTTCCGGGAAGTCATTTCTCGGCTATTTATAGCCCTTCCCGCACGATCCTCAACCGTGCCACATCCACCCATTCTCAATCATTTTGTCCCCTAGTAAGGAACCGCCTGGTTCTAATCTGACAGAACCAGAATTTGATTTCAACCATGCTCCATTCCGTTTCTCACTTTTCTCATTTTTCCATTAGAGACCGCCAACTTATGGTTTTTTTCAATTTAACCCCTAAAGTTCTTAATTTTCGAGTTTAAAAGATTTCAGATGTGACAGGAAGACGAAAAAACCATCCCTAAAATCACTTGTAAAAGAAAGACTACATGTATAAGAAAGACTAAAAAAACGTGCTACAAGAGCATACAAAAGCTTCTAAAAGTGAAGAGTTATTAAACAATGGAAAACAAACAAAAAAAATATGAAACTTAAGACCACACGAGTCCAAACCGACTCGTGAAATTATTTATTATTCTGAAACACTCTCAAAATAGAAACAAATTAAAAAGTTGATGAAGAGCCATCCATTTTTCAAGAGAAACTTCTTGTGGCCACTAGAATTTCAATGAGGACAAGCACCGTCATCTATCCATCACAAATTGTGAAGACAATAAAAATACCCACAAAAATATATCTGCAAACTGAAAAGAGAGAAAGCACATAAAGTGAATGAGAAGAAGAAAGAAAGAGAGGGTTGGTGGGAGGGTAAAAAAGTGGGCAGTAGCCAGTCCGAAGGTTGACATCGCCGTTGGGCAAAACAAAATAGAAGAAGCAAACGACTTGGAAAAAGTTTTTAAGGTTTTGAAATATTGATTTTTGAAAGAGAATATTATAAATTAATCGGATATTAATTCACTTTAAAAAACACTAAAACTTAAATTTAAAAAAATATTTTTTTTATTATAAGATATTTATGTGTTTTAATAAGTTTATAATTTTTTTAACATTAATCTCATTATAGGTTCTTATCATATTTTCTCTATTTGATACAATATCTAAAATTACCCATAGCCCCTTCTTAACCCTTAAATAGGAGGACAATGCACTTTAGCGCACTCGAACACACGTCCTCCTAAATTGGTAATAATACCGATGCCAATCAAGTTAAGACTCCATCGACTTTTCAATGCAAATTTTATCTTTAGTGATAGATATTATTTTTTATACTTTTCATATAAATTTTATTTTCACCTACAACAATGTGTGTATCATATAATATGTTTATTTAAACTGATATCAAGAGTTATCAATTTTAAAAAAATAAATTAAAAATATTATAAAATAAAAAGTGAGGTTATATATGTCCTATCTACTTTAATCAATTATGTTTAACTTTCGCACTTTTCCTAAGCTCACTTTATGTTATCATTTTTAATTTTTTATTATTATTTATAATTTTAAAAAAGTAAATATCACATGCACTTACATGACAAAATCTTGTACATTATTGATGTAAGATGTAAAAAAATAAATTTTATCACCGACATAATGGTTGAAAGATAATCTGATGTAAAAAAATTAACTCTAAGCAGTTACATTATGTGGGATTTTTTAAAATTTTACATGTCTGTAAAAAAGTTAGTATACTATCTTTTGTCTATTTATTAGCTTTCTATATCTGCTTGATTTCGGATAAATAGATAATTATTTTAACTAATTTAATTAAAATAAATTTTAAAGAAAATCTTTTTAAAAATATATACCAATATTTTTATTAAATAAAATGGAAAAAAAATTATGGTAGGCATAGATTATTTTAAGTTAAATTATGGTTATAGTCCCTCTATTATGTTTAAATTTAAGATTTAATATTTATACTTTAATTTGACATAATTTAATTCATGTATTTCTATAATATCATTAGTTAGTCCAAACAGTTGACACGTCTAATTATGCCGGTTAAAGTATTGAGGTTGGATTTTTTCTTAAAAATATCCATTTCAACTTATCATGTCGAAATACTTTTGGTGCGTGTTAGGAATCTGGTTTTAAGAAAAATTCACATCATTTTAGTCAAAATAGTTAAAGGGTTAGGTTAACTAATGTTATTGTAAAAGTATATAACCATATTATGTAAAATTAAAATATGAAGACTAAATCTCAAATGTAAGTATGATAGAAAGATCAAATCTACAATTTGATCGTGGCAAAAAAGAAAAAGAAAAAAAAAGACGTGACATGAGGAAGGCCCAACGCCCAATAGAGCATATAGATTATCTTTTTTTGTACATATCACAAATAGATGAGGGAGATAACAATCACAAGGTTTGAACCTGGTATTTGGGATGTTAACAAGGGACTTAACTACTGCACCTTTTATAGACATCCAGATCAGTCCGAGCAGTTAATTTCAAGTTCATTGGGCCTCGATTTTCTTGAATTAGAGGATTGTAATAAGGCCATTTTGCCCGGGCCCGTGAAAACCAAAACAAAACAAAAAAAGAAAATAATAAAAAAAGAAAAAATAAATAAAAGTCCAGTTTACAAAGTCCAGTTACAAAATAATTGACCCTATTATAGTAGCCCAATACCATTACAGTGGCCCAATACCCATTACAACCCAAAACTAAACTACTCAGCAACCCAAACTAAACCTAAGCCCCAAACCCAGACACAAACAGCCCAAAATGGCCCAATGCTTAGGCGAAATCAGCAGAAACCTAGGGTTTCTGGGAAACCCTCGCGCCGTAGCCCCAACATCACCAGCCTTTGTCACGCCGCAATCCGCGCGAATCGCCCCATCGTCGCCAGATCCGCGCCTTTTACCTGCAAAAAAGGAAAGTAGGGAGCAGCAAACATGGCAAAACAGGGATAAAATCCTTATATTCCTCTTTTATTTTTTATTTTCGGGGCTATAAAACCCTATGTAACCTGTAAAATGAACACGGATATACAGAGAAGATACACATACACAAAAAAACAAAAGATTTACAGAAATAAAAACACCAAACAGAGGTGATTTCCTATTTTCTTATTTGCGTTGTTCTTTTATTTTTCTTGGATTCTGCAAAGCGATAAATATTCTAGTAAAAAATAGAAAGGATTTTACCTTTCGATCGACGTTTAAAAGGTGAAGCTGCTGGCCTCCGGCCGCCATATACGGTGGCGCGTGCGGAGGAGCATGCAGCGACGAGTAGTGGTCGATCGGGCTGGGGTCCTGGCCTAAGGCCAAATGGCCGAGAGAATTTGTGGGTTTTTTTTAAAAAACGGAGCGCAAATGATTTTTTTTTTAGGAAACTGACATATATAGCCTCATAAAAACGACGCTGTTTTTGCTTAAACCAATAAGCACCAAAATGACGCCGTTTTAAAGTCAGATCCGCGTGTCGACCCGATATCCAGGGGAGGATCCGCGCGTTTTTATTAAATGGTCTAATTGATTTATAGGCCCTTCCGCATTTTTGCAAAATTTCAATTGTGTCCGAATATCATTTTTCTTTATTTTCAATTTAGCCCTAAAAATTATATTTTATTGCAATTTAATCCTTCAGGCTATTTAAAGGCCAAGATCAGAAACGGCGTCGTTTAGGAGACATGACATAATTGCCGAATAAGTCCCTAAGATGTGACGCGTGTTTTGATTTGATCCTTTTACATTTCATTTTTTTTAGATTTTTTTATTTCTTTGTTTATTTTTAAAACCCTTTTTTATTTTATTTTAAATTTACTTTAACATTATTAATTTATCATATTTAAATTCTATTTTTTTATTTGTATGTTAATTTATTGATAGTATAAATTTTTAAATACATATTATTTTAAATTTATTACTATTTATTATTTTGGTTTAATATTATATTACATATTATTTTATATATTAGTTATTATATTATATTTTTAAAATCTTGTATATTATATAGTATAATATTATATCATATAAAATCTTATTTTGTATAAAATTTATTTATATTGTATAACATGCTTCATTTATATTGTTTATATTATATTTTTAGATATTTTATTTAAAATTATTATATACTATTTATTAATCGCTTTTATCTTATATTATCATGTACTAAATTATTAGATTATATATTTATTATAAGTATCCCTATATTTTTCATATATTCTAATTTTATTTATATTGTTGTACACATTAATCGTTTTACAAAATTATCATATTTTTTACTTTTTTTATTTTTTTGTTTTGTTATGATATTTATTTAGTGTAAATATATCGTTAATTTATTTCTCGTATTTGATCGTATTTGTAGAATTTAATATCCTTTTCTTGAATTTTTTATGCTTCCTATAGATTTTAAATTGTTATTGCATATTTTATAACTTGTATTTATTTATCTATGTTTTTATTTGCTTAATATTGTTTTAGCGTAATCCTTTTATTACATGTATCATTTGCTATGTCATATTATTCTTTTGTTAACGGTCTATATTATTTGTTAATATGAATGGCTATTTGATATTTATATTTTGTAATATATCAATGCGAAATCAAATTCATATCATTTTTATAAAAGCACATTTTCGAGAAATTGTCATATTTTATTTAAAGTTTTAAAAAATACGGTGATATGTGATATTTGGGGACTTCGAGAAGAGTTGTGCCCTAACTTACTGGGTCTCGATTTTTCTCGTGGAACCTAAGGTATTAAATATCCCTTCTCTTTTAAAACTGAAACTTACAAATTTCAAAACAAAAACTTATTATTGGGAATTCAAAATATTGTATCCTAACTTACTGGATATGATATTTTGTGTCTCGAGGTAAGAATTTTCTAAAATAAAGGCGTGCCTATTTTCAAAGTAATGAGGTGCTATATCCTAACTTACTGGGTATAGTATTTTATTTCTTTGAGATAGGTAAGTCTTGGCTTTCCTTCAAACAAAAGGATTATGTTTTAATTTTTTTTTTTAATTTCGATATTAGGACATGGAATTATCAATGAGGTACCAAATTTTGGGCGTTACGAGGGTGCTAACCCTTCCTCATACGTAACCGACTCCCGAACCCATTTTTTTGGTATTTTGTGGACCAAAAATCAATGTTTTAAAAAAAATGTCTTATAATGGTGATCCAATCACACCTAAGTAAAAAGGGATTGGTGGCGCCTCCCATTTCTGTTTTTTTTTTAAGTCGAGCCCTGTTTTTAACCAACTTTTAAAAAATGGTTTCGATAGCTTGGCGACTCCGCTGGGGACCAATAAGAGAGTCAAGCCATAAAATCGATAATTTCATGGCCGTTTGTCCGAATTTAAAATTTTGATTTAAAAAACCATGATCCTTTTGTTTCATGTGGTTCTAATTTTTAATATATATCTCTGCATTGCACTACATGACCGTTGTGGTCGCACCCTTAAGTGGGAGTGAGAAGCTATGCCTTCGTGAGGTTTTCACCTCCGCATGGGCTAGTGGATTGCTTCCGGGATACATCTGTACCTATGTCTTCGTGAAGTTTTCACTTCCGCATGGCCATAGGGAAATGTATTCCCCTGAACCGAACTCGGTCCATATGAGCCTATAATGGGTGAGGATCGAGGAATCTGCTGGTTCAGGTAACTCAACTTTAGAACTAAAATCACATATAGACAACTTAAGGGCTCACCCTAAGTAGAACTATACCAAGCCTTAGTGGTTACCCAGATAGGTGTTCGTTTATTTTATTTGCTTCATATTCTATCTCATGATAATGACTTATTGTGTTTCAATTTTTGTGCATATCATATTAAAGAAGTATCAATTGACGGGCAGTTTCTAAGTTAGAAAGCTGGTTATGGAGAACGAATTCCTTGATAAAGTGGAGGACAATGCTGCCGTCCGCACATGGTCAGAGAAAACGCAATTGGAGAAAGGGAATAGCTTTGTTGACGAGTATGTATCTGAACTATGGGATTTTACTCGTATTAGTATTACACAAAATGAGTTCCAAGAGTTGAAAGAAATATGGGCTCAATGGGATGATGAGGCTAAGCAGCTATTTTATCGTAATTATGGAGATCTACCCTATTTACTCGACATCAAGGAAGATAAGCATCTGTTCCGGGCCATGGCTCAGTTTTGGAACTCCGCCTATAGCTGTTTCACTTTTGGGAAAGTAGATTTGGTGCCCACAGTGGAGGAATATACAACCTTGCTTCGATGTCCAAGGGTCCAAGTCGACAAAGTTTATTCTAAGGCTGCTAACGTCCCAACTTTCGTGAAGAGGTTAATGAATATCACAGGGATGAGCGAACAGTGGGTCGCAGCCAGAATTCAGAAGAAAGGTGAGGGTAAATGCATTCTTTGGGTTAGCTTGAGGGACTTGATCGTAGCCCATCCAGATGCAAAGAAGATGGTTGACGTCTTTGCCCTGTGTGTCTATGGTTTGGTAATTTTCCCTAAAGCTCTAAGACATATAGATGAATGATAAACCGTAATAATAACATATTTTAAACCTACATTTAGCATACTTTTGGATGATTTATCCCTTGAATTGTGTAATTTGGTGCTCTTAATCCTTTAATTTCATGTTTTATACTCAGGAGAGCACCGGAGGATGAAAAGAACGAGAAACGGGCCTAAAATAGAGTAAATAGGCCATATCGCGAAATCGACACGGCCTGGACCCAAGACCACACGGCCGTGCTCCTTCAGCAGGTTCAAACACGGCCTGGCCACGATTCACATGGGCGTGTCCCTGACGTGACAAAGAAGAATTTCATTCGGATTAGGGTACTTAGAGGCAAAGAAAGTCATTCCAAAAGCCTATATAAACACCCTAGAGGCCAACCTTCAAAGGGGGCATCCAGCTAGGCCAAGGAGCCAAGCCAGAGAGGTCAGAATTGTGGGATTTACTCGAAGAAAGCCAGTTGATTCATCTCAAGAAGCCGGAGTCATACTCAAGACGGAGGATCTTCTCTTTAATTCCTTCAGGGGTTTTAGGGTTTTTCTTATGTTTTTTTTATCTTTTCTTCTGAGATTTATTCTTTTATAATTATGAACTAAACCCTCAGATACCTGAGGGGGATGAAAACTAAGATGAATCTTGTTATCATTTTCTGAACTATATGATAAATACTTGATTTGTTCTTAATTATGTGTTCTTAATTCTTGCTTTGATATTCCAGGATATTGATTCAAGTACTGATGTGCTTAGGTGGTGGAGCAAAAGTCCCTGCCTAAGAGTAGGTCTAGCATAGTTAAGCGGAGTTGCTCGCGTGCCTAGAGATAGGGTGACGAAAATCTGCCGGATTAGGGTCAAACCTAATATGGGAGTCCATAGATCGAGTTAATGCAATTCTAGGGGTTTTAACTAGAAAGAGATTTCAATTAATCAACCTAGGGTTAGGCGTTAGTCGCCTCCAGAGAGGGATTAATATACATCAGGGAATCCTACGGATCAAGTCAAGTGAATAAATCGTATGGTTCAGAGTTAGATAACAAGTGAAGTCTAGGTGGATTCTTCCTCGGGTATTGTCTTAGTCAATTGGTTTTTCCCACGAGTATTTTCCCAAATTCGTTCTCTTTGTCTTAGCATCTTTAGCTTAGTAGTTAGTTAATTTTAGATTAAACAACAAATTCCCTTGTTTCTTAGGCTAAATAATAAAAAGAAAGTTAGTATTAGTACTTCTGGTTCCTTTGGGTTCGACAATCCGGTCTTGCCGCTAAGCTATACTACTGTTCAATAGGTGCACTTGCCTCAATCGTTGTCATAGTTAGTTTCTAGGTTAGATCATTCATTATATAAATTTTTAAGACTCTGACGTACACGATCAAGTTTTTGGCGCCGTTGCCTGGGAACCAAAATATTAAGAACGCTCAATTTTTATTACTTTAGCCATTTTATTTATTTATAATTTATTTTTATTTTATTTTAACTTTGCTAATTTTTCTCTTTCTTTGCTTCTGGCAGGTATTTCTAGCTTATGACTAGAAGAAACCGTCGTCAGACCCTTGATTTTTGACGGTGAAATAAAACATACCGCTCGCATGAATCGAAGAGATGTCACCGAATAATTATCGGTGGCAAGACATGAGGACAATGCCTAATAAAGCAGCCGGTGTTTTCAACCTTGACGCGGTCACCATGTTATCTAACCAGGTTGAGCTTTTAAATAAAAAATTTGATGGTTGGTATGGTTCTACGCAGGTACATCCAGTGTCTGAGACGATACAAATGGAGGAGGGTGAACAACACAGAATATCTATCCTACAACCCTAGCACGGAGAACGAACAAGTCAACTATATGGGAAACTATTCTAGACCTCAAAATAATCTTTATAGTAACACATATAATGCAGGTTAGAGGTACCATCCCAATTTCTTGTGGGGTGGTCAAGGTAACCAAAGACCGCAATTTCCTCCAGGTTTTCAACAACCACCTTACCAGCAGGAAAAGAAGCCGAACCTTGAGGAGATGCTAACAAAATTTATTGCGGTGTCAGAAATTCGTTTTCAAAACAACGAGACAATGCTAAAAAATCAGCAGGCATCAATTCAAGAGATCGAGAATCAAATAGGCCAGCTTGCTAAGCTGATCTCAGAAAGACCACAAGGTATCTTGTCTAGCAACACCGAAACTAACCCAAGAGAGCAACCTCAAAAAATAACTGCTCGCGACAGTGAAGGGTTAGATGAACCAAAATTGAAGTAAGAGAATGTGGTAGAGGAAGGTAAGGTTGAGGTAAGCCATGATAAACCAAAACCGGTAATTACAGAGTACCAACCTCGTGTGCCATACCCCAATGCGATAAAGAAAGACCACACAGAGGAACAATTCGGTAAGTTTCTTAAACTTCCAAAGAAATTACATATTAACTTGCCGTTTCTTGAAGCTCTTTCGCAGATGTCAGATTCAAGGAAATTTTCAAAAGAGTTTTTGACAAACAAATGGAAGTTAGACGATACGTTGCATGTGGAGTTAAAAGCAGTGTGCCCAGCAATTCTATGAAATAAACTACCACGTGAGCTCACATTTCGTGTAAGTGACGAAACGGTCACTCTTCAGGTTCTTGACACGGCTAGGACATCGAGTATTAAAGGTGGAACCAATCACTTCAAAGTTGGGGACCAGGTACTGTCAGATACAACCGACCCTCGAATAGTCGCTTCAGAACTTAATACAAATGGTGCGACTCCTTTTACGATACTTAAGGTCTTTCCATACGGAACGGTCGAGGTAACACATTTTAATTTCCGCACTTTTGAGGTAAATATTACCCGACTCAAACCATATGTTGATAGAATTGATAGTAAGAAAAAGGAGTTTCGAATCCGTAAACCACCATGGCCATACGAATAACAGGTAAGTCTAGCTCAAGACTTTAAACGAGCGCTTCTCGGGAGGCACCCCGAGCACTAACCCCACTAACGTCCATATTTTCAAATTTTAGCATCTAACTAAAAACTAACCAAATTTTAGGCGTAGGTTTCCATACTACACGGCCTTGCACACGGGCGTGGCCGTGGCTGTGTGGACACCACGAGTATGCATATCGACGTGGCGGATATCGTGCAGAAACAAGACAAAAATTTTCCCCAAGACACGGGCTCCGACTAAATGCCATGGTCGTACAACGCGGCCGTGGTCGAAACTTCCTAAAGAACACGGGCTGAGATAAATCCACACGGTCGTGCGAGGCGACCGTGGTCGATATTATCAGCCTTTTCACATATTGCCGCCACCACCACCTCGAGATCACTCCGATGACGAGGACCTTTGAGTCCTTTTATTTTCTTTATTTTTCATTTTTATTTTTAGTCTATTTTCGTTCTTAATTAAAACTTTCTGCCTTTCTTGTTTAAAACTTTTATTATTACAGTTTGATTTCTTTTATCACTGGCTGTCTAAATCTCGAGTATCTCTAACAACATCTATTAAATAGTACTCCCTGAACATTTAACTGATGACTTCGCAGTTTAAATAGGTTCAATTTGCCACTTCAACAACGAACACATCACCGAAGTATTCACCACCACATTCACCTATACCTAAGTCATCATCATTAATCATCCTCCAAGGATTCCATCCAAAATTCAGGAAGTTTCACTTCTCTCCCTCTCTTTTGATTTTCTTACTATATGATTATTATCTATCTTTGTACATTGAGGGAAATGTACATCTTAAGTGTGGGGGGTGAATCTTAAAAGTGCCAATCTTAAAAGTGCCTAACTTTGTGCATTATTCTCAAATTCCTGAATTATATCTTGTTCTTAAATAATTTTCTCATATTACGATTAAAATGAAACTTCCTTTGATTTATGATTTTCATTGATATGCTTTGGATTAAGTCATAGTTAATTGTGCATTGATGATTTAAACTTTAGGAGACTAGAGAATCAAGCAGGATAAGTCTATTTTTCAGAAGTAAAAATTTTGTTAGGTTGTCTACCCGAATCTAATGATTACTTTGAAGTTTGAAATTTACAAGGTTGATATCAAAAAAGCCCATAATTTTTGTGAGATTTTGAGCCTTTTAGAGCATATTCTTTTTCTTGCTCACTTTATTGATTATGAGTGTGTCAACATTGATTTGTTATTCTAGAACTTGCTTCGATTATACATGTCGAGACCACACCTTTGATTTGATATACAGAGATGATAAAGGCACCTAGGTTTTAACCCACTTACTCCACTAAAAGCCTACCCTCACAATTAACCCCTAGTGAACCCCTTTGATCCTAACAACCCTTTTATTAACTCACCCTCAACATTAACCCAAAACCCATCTTGTATTTGTTATCACCATTTCTCTTGACTACCCCTATATTGAGATTTGATTTGAGCAGTTACTTAACTATTTTCTTTATTTTAGTTATTAAATTTTTTATTATTATTGTACTTAATTTGTTCTTTAAAAAAAACCCGAAGTATATTCATTATTAGCTCTATGTTATTTGAGCTCAAACTGTTAATTTCATTATCTTTAGAAGAAGCTCATGTTATTAGTATTAAGTTTCCGTGATATAATTATTTAGTATTAGTACAACTTTTTAGTTAGGTAATTTGTCAATTCAATCTCGATACTAACCCTCTAATTCAAGCCTTTATCCACACCTTTAACCCAAGCCCCGTTACAACCCATAAAAGACCTTTTGATTTGTGTATTATCTCATATTATAGTGGTGGAGATTTGATTTTCATGCAAGCCTATGGGATTAACTTTTCATGTTTGACTTATGAGTGCTTTTTCCTGAACCTTAAACACCTCGAGTGATTTGAGTGAATCTTTAGTAAAGATGTCAATCCTTATCGATTTTGAATCAGAGGTAATTATTTAGATGAGGGAAAACACCTATGTTTTCATGCTACAAAATGTATGACTTAGATTGTTTGAATCTTTAGGACTCTTTGAGTTGAATTATCCATGTATGAATTATCTTTGAATTATGATGAAACATTATTGATGAATATTATGAATCGAGGAAGTTTGTTTTAATTGTGAGTTGAGAATTTTGCTTGAGGACAAGCAAAAGCTTAAGTGTGGGGGTATTTGATAAACCTTAATAATAACATATTTTAAACCCACATTTAGCACACTTTTGGATGATTTATCCCTTGAATTGTGTAATTTGGTGCTCTTAATCCTTTAATTTCATGTTTTATACTCAGGAGAGCACCGGAGGATGAAAAAAATGAGAAACAGGCCTAAAACAGAGTAAATGGGCCATATCACGAAATCAACACGGCCTGGGCCCAAGACCACACGGCCGTGCTCCTTCAGCAGGTTCGAACACGGCCTGGCCACGATTCACACGGGCGTATGCCATGGGTGTGTCCCTGACGTGACAAAGAAGAATTTCATTTGGATTAGGGTACTTAGAGGCAAAGAAAGCCATTCCAAAAGCCTATATAAACACCCTAGAGGCCAACCTTCAAAGGGGGCGTCCAGCTAGGCCAAGGAGCCAAGCCAGAGAGGTCAGAATTGTGGGATTTACTCGAAGAAATCCAGTTGATTCATCTCAAGAAGTCGGAGTCATACTCAAGACGGAGGATCTTCTCTTTAATTCCTTCAGGGGTTTTAGGGTTTTTCTTATGTTTTATTTTATCTTTTCTTCTGAGATGTATTCTTTTATAATTATGAACTAAACCTCGGATACTGAGGGGATGAAAACTCGAGATGAATCTTGCTATCTATTTTCGAACTATATGATAAATACTTGATTTGTTCTTAATTATGTGTTCTTAATTCTTGCTTTGATATTCCGGATATTGATTCAAAACTGATGTGCTTAGGTGGTGGAGCAAAAGTCCCTGCCTAAGAGTAGGTCTAGCATAGTTAAGCGGAGTTGCTCGCGCGCCTAGAGATAGGGTGACGAAAATCTGCCGGATTAGGGTCAAACCTAATATGGGAGTCCATAGATCGAGTTAATGCAATTCTAGGGGTTTTAACTAGAAAGAGATTTCAATTAATCAACCTAGGGTTAGACGTTAGTCGCCTCGAGAGAGGGATTAATATACATTAGGGAATCCTACGGATCAAGTCAAGTGAATAAATCATCTGGTTCAGAGTTAGATAACAAGTGAAGTCTAGGTGGATTCTTCCTCGGGTATTGTCTTAGTCAATTGGTTTTTCCCACGAGTATTTTCCCAAATTCGTTCTCTTTATCTTAGCATCTTTAGCTTAGTAGTTAGTTAATTTTAGATTAAACAACAAATTCCCTTGTTTCTTAGGCTAAATAATAAAAAGAAAGTTAGTATTAGTACTTCTGGTTCCTTTGGGTTTGACAATCCGGTCTTGCCGCTAAGCTATACTACTGTTCTATAGGTGCAGTTGCCTCAATCGTTGTCATAGTTAGTTTATAGGTTAGATCATTCATTATATAAATTTTTAAGACTCTAACGTACACGATCAATGAAGCAGTCACGGAGTTATTCGATCGACTTGACAAAGGGGTCACGCCAGTACCTGCAATCTTAGCCGAGGCGTTCAGATCTTTAAACGCATGTCGGAGAGTAGGTGAAGGTAGATTCATTGGATGTGTGCAGTTGCTGTTAGCTTGGTTGCATAGTCATTTGTGGAAGGTGGAGAAAGTATCGTATCAGGTTTTTTTCTGAGAACTATTCTCCGTTAAAAGAAATAGTGGCTACACCGAGGAGAGAGGACGTGTCTGAGGAGAACTGGATGGCGCTCCTTCAAAACCTTCAAGAGGAAGACATCGAGTGGAGAGCCCCTTGGATGATTCCAGATGAAATTCTTTATCGATGTGGGAGTTTTGACTGGGTTCCTTTACTTGGAATTTGGGGAGCCATTGGGTATGCTCCTTTGCTCGCACTAAGGCAATATGGATCAAGGCAGTTCGTACTGGCAACATATGGGCTGGCTCAATGTGAGTTATCATACAGAGGGGAAAACTATAAGAAGAGGGTTAAGGAGATTTCTAGTGCTTGGAATCAGATTCGTAGGATAAAGAGATTATCCGCAGGCCCAATGACGACCCCAGAATACAGTGGATGGAGGATTAGAAGGATTAATGATAACATCCCCTAGCTGAATCCGGAAAGCGCCCGATCAAGAGAAGAATGCTTGCAAGTGGTCCCATCAGAGTTAGAGATTGTGAAACAAGACTTCGAAAGGATAAGTTCAAAGCTTGGAAAAAGGATGGAGAAGCTGGAAGAAGAAAAGATGTACTTGAGGCTAGATGTGGATGTTTAGAAATCAGAGGTCGAAAAGTTGAGAAAAGGGAAGAAAAGGGTCGAGGAAGATCTGAGTGACCTAAAGACGTTATATAAAAAGTTGCGTCTATCCCTGAAAAATGCTGGATTGGGGAAGACTTCGCAACATTGGCAACAAGAGGTTCAAGAGGAAAAAGCCAAGGCTGACCATTGGGAGAAGAAGTTCCTAGAGATGCAGATGCGGAATGAGGCTCTAGAAAGGAGTTTGGCCGAAAGCCAAAAAGAGAAAAGTGGATTGAAGGCTAAAGTCGTCGAACTGGGACGGTCTCTTCACCACCATCGAAGCCGTAATACTTCAATCGAGTTGAAGTCAAGTTTGAACAAAATTGAGGAAATGAAGGGCAAGATCGAGAGATTAGAATCTGCGTTGCAAAATTATGAAATCCGGATCGAGCAGCTTGAAGTAAGAGAGGGACATTGGAAGGAAGAGCTACACCATTCTTATGATCAAGTTAGAAATCGGGATCATCTCATGGGTAAAGTAATAACTCAGATTCGAGAGGTAGCTGATCACCTACAGATTTTGGCGTTACAAGTGGATACGTTGAGCACGAAATACGAGTTACAATCAGATCGTGGCCAAGAGCTAGCCTTATTGTTTAGGAAAGTTAAGACTCTGGGCCTTAGGGCGAAAGTATATTTGTAGTCCGTTTTATGTAAAGGATTTTGTTTTCTAATAAAGTTTTCTAGAATGAAGTTGAATCTGAATCGATGCTTTCTTTTTGCATTCATGCATTTGCATCACATCATATCATATGCATTTAAGTCCATAGAGAGTGCCTAATTAGTTGAAATTATCAAACAGAGAGAGAGAGAGAGGGAAAGAAAGAAGAAAAACCTGGAAATTGAACATCAGTACGGTACACGTGCCAAAACAAGAGAAATGGATCAAAGACTTGAACAATTCTAGAGAGACATGCAAGACCAGATGCAAGAGCAAATGGCAAAGCTCCAACAAGAAATGAAGGACCAAATGTTTGAGGCTCAAAGGAACATGATGACTCAAATGGCCCAAATGCTGAACGGAGCGATGGACAAAGGAAAGGGTCCCATGGCTATTGCTGGAGAGGAAAGCGAAGGCATTCCCCCATGTTTTACCCCACCGCATGCACAACCTGAAGAGTATCCACAAAGGCCATCTGTCACGATTAGGCCTCAACAGGGGCAAGCTGATACTAGACCGCCCATGAACTTCCACGTTGGCTCAGGATCCAACCCTGAAGATAACCCAGCTAATCCTGTTATTCCTGACTTGGATATAGCAGAGAGGGAAGGGACTAGAATTGAATCCTCGAGGCAGTTAGAGGATCGCTGTAGATGGTTAGAAGAAAAATTCAAGGGTTTGGAAAATGCCGACCATCACCATGGTATTGACGCAAAGGACTTGAGTTTGGTCCCAGATCTGGTGTTTCCTTATAAATTCAAGATGCCAGAATTTGAGAAGTACAATGGGGCTAGTTGCCCTGAAGCTCACATCACTATGTTCTGTAGACGGATGACTGGCTACATGAACAATGATCAACTTTTGATTCATTGTTTCCAAGATAGTTTAGTGGGGGCAGCATTTAGGTGGTATAATCAACTCAGCCGTGCTAAGATTGGCTCCTAGAGAGACCTAGCCCAAGCCTTCATGAGGCAATATAATCATGTCACGGACATGACGCCTGATAGAATCACCTTACAAAATATGGAAAAGATGCCAAATAAAAGCTTCAGGCAATACGCGCAAAGATGGAGGGAAATTGCCATGCAAGTTCAACCACCTCTCCTAGAGAAGGAAACCACCATGCTTTTTATTAACACCCTGAAAGCTCCGTTCATCACCCACATGATAGGAAGTACTACCAAGAGCTTCGCGGATATAGTGATGGTAGGAGAAATGATAGAAAATACCATAAATGGGGGCAAGATTGAAGCGGGGGAAACCACTAGGAGGTCTGCTCCTAGGAAAAAGGACAATGAGGTGAATAATACGGGTACATACAACCAAGGGTACTCGAAGGCAATCACTGTTAGCCAGCCAAAGGTAGTTGCGGCTGGGCAACAAGGGTCGACCAGACAAGAATCAGGCGCAAGGTAGAATTCTGAAAAACTCCAATTTATCCCAATCTCAATAATGTATAAAGAGCTATATCAAAGTTTATTTGACGCGCATGTGGTGTCCCCGTTTTATCTAAAACTGTTGCAGCCCCCATATCCTAAATGGTATGACTCAAACGCTCACTGTGATTACCATGCGAGAATATTGGGGCATTTAATAGAGAATTGCACTGCCTTCAAAAAGGTAGTAGAAAGGCTCATCAAGATGGGGATTGTAAAATTTGATGATACACCTAGTGCGGAAAACCCATTACCTAACCATGGGGATAAGGGGGTAAACGCGATCGGTGAAAAGATCATGAGAAAGACCAAGGGGGATATCTCGAAAGTGAAAACCCCATTAAGAATGGTTTAGAGGGAAATGATGAGAAGAGGATTGATAGAATCAAATCTTATAGAAGGACGTGAAGAAATGAGGAACTACTGTGAGTTCCACAAAACAGAGGGGCATGAGATCCAGGAATGTTCTAAGTTCAGAGTATTAGTACAAAGCCTTATGGACAATAAAGAACTGGAGTTTTACGAAGAAGGCTTAGAGGGGGGAAACATACATGCAACTGAAGGAGAGTTGACAAATCAGAAAGTCAATTATCCGAGGATCATCATTTCCCGACCAAGAAACACGGAAGGCGGAGCACGAATCACGCCTAAAGTCGTAATCCAAAAACCTGTTTCCTTTCCTTACAAGGATAACAAAATGGTACCTTGGAATTACGACTGCAATGTGACAATACCAGGAGTGGAAAGATCCGTTAGCACTTCTGAGAAGGTCTAAAATGAAGGGTCCTACACACGTAGTGGGAAACATTACGATTCAGGAGTAGAACCAGTGAAATCAAAGACTGTGGCAGTTGAACCAGAGAAAGGACCTGACACCCTTATCAACGAACCTGTGAAGGAGGAAGAGGCTAAAGAATTTTTAAAATTCTTGAAGCACAGTGAATACAGCATGGTAGAGCAGCTGCGCAAGCAATCGACTCGCATATCAGTGCTAGCCTTACTCTTAAGTTCAGAAGTGCATCGTGAAGTATTGATGAAAGTATTGAATGAAACCTATGTTACTAAGGATATATCCGTCAACAAGCTTGATCGTCTGGTTAGTAACATAAGCGTTGACAACTTTATTTCCTTCAGTAACGATGAAATTCCACCTGGGGGTATGGGATCGACCAAAGCTCTGTATATTACCACTCGTTGCAAGGGATACACTCTGCCAAGTGTGTTAATCGATAATGGATCAGCCTTGAATGTCTTACCGTTGTCAACGCTGAAGAGGTTGCCGATAGACAGTTCTCACATGAAGACGTGCCAGAACATAGTGAGAGCATTCGATGGCACTGAGAGAAGAGTGATGGGAAGAATTGATATACCGTTGCTAATTGGGCCAAACACGTATGAAGTTGATTTTCTGGTGATGGATATCAAGCCCTCATACAATTACTTGCTGGGAAGGCCCTGGATTCATTTGGCAGGAGCAGTGCCCTCATCGCTGCACCAAAAATTAAAACTGGTGACAGAAGGTCGGCTAGTTACCATAAACGCAGAGGAGGACATTATAGCCACTGTTACTAATGACGCGCCATATTTAGAGGCAAGTGAAGAAGCAATTGAGTGTTCTTTCCGATCTTTAGAGTTCGTGAATGCAACATTTATCTTGGAGGGGAAGGAGGTTCTAATGCCTAAGATATCCAGGATCACGAGGATGGGCCTACAAATGATGGTGGGAAAGGGAGCCCTACCAGGAAAAGGTTTGGGTAGACATCTTCAAGGGGAACTTCGAGTGCCGATACTGAAAGAGAAGAAAGACCGTTTTGGCTTGGGTTTCAAGCCAGATGCTAGACAGAAGAGAAAGGAAATAGAGAAGAAGGGCACGGTTGAATGGGGATGAAGTTAAATGAGAATCGATGATATTCCCCCACATATCCCAGACCTTTGTATCCGGAGGGATAATTCACCCTGAAAGAGGGTTATTGGAAAGTATTCATGTCAATGCCATACACGAAGAGGGAATTGAACACAGAAACCTGTTGGGCATTTTCCCTTATGAACCTGGAAGCGTTTTAAACAATTGGACTGCAGAGGAACTTCCTGTAGTTTTTAGAGATTATACAGAGTAATATTCAGAACGCTCTTGTGGTTTTTTAGCCTAGAAATAATAAGATTTCTTTGTGAAATAGGCTCATGTTCAAACATTATTGTTTCAATAAAATACATCTTTGATAATTAACTCGATTAAATATTCTTTCATTTTTTTTCATTCTTTTGATTTTTTTTTAATTTTATTCCAAATTTTTTATTCCCATCCATACCGTACAAATAGTTGTTCTCGAATTTATTTGTTCTTTGTACATTCTTTGGTGCCCACCACAGGTCCCTAGATATCAATGACATGAGCAATGATACTACAGATCCAGAGGTCCATTTTGAGCAAGACATGTGTTTAGAGGAATCTCAGAATTTTGAAGGTGACAGAGATTGTGACCTATCTCCAAATTTGTTAAGAATGGTAAAGCAAGAGGAGAAACAAATTTTACCCCATGAAGAGGAGGTAGAGAACATAGCCTTAGAGAAAGGAAAGGTTGTGAAAATTGGAACGCGCATAGCCGAGGAGACGAAACAAGACCTTGTTGAGTTACTACAGGAATTCAAGGACATCTTTGCATGGTCATACCAAGATATGCCTGGGCTAAGTACGGATATTGTAGTGCATCGCCTTCCTATAAGAGAAGATTGCAAGCCAGTTCAACAAAAGCTACGAAAGATGAGGCCTGATGTGGTGTTGAAAATAAAGGAGGAAGTTAAGAAACAGTTTGATGCTGGTTTTCTACAAGTGGTCAAATACTCAGAGTGGGTTGCCAACATTGTACCTGTTCCTAAGAAGGATGGAAAGGTTCGGATGTGTGTCGACTACAGGGACTTAAATAGAGCCAGCCCAAAGGATAATTTCCCTCTGCCTCATATTGACACGTTGGTGGATAATACGGCATGATTCTCACTGTTTTCTTTCATGGATGGTTTTTCGGGATACAACCAGATCAAGATGCACCCTGAGGATATGGAGAAAACCACTTTCATAATGTTGTGGGGTACCTTTTGTTATAAGGTAATGCCATTCGTGTTGAAGAATGCATGAGCAACATATCAAAGGGCCATGGTAACCTTATTCCACGATATGATGCATAAAGAGATTGAAGTATACGTCGATGACATGATTGCCAAATCTCGAATAGAGAAGGAACACATTGAGGTTTTGAAGAAATTGTTTTTGAGGTTGAGGAAATTTCAGTTGAAGCTTAACCCAGCAAAGTGTACTTTCGGAGCTCGGTCAGGGAAATTACTAGGTTTTGTGGTCAGCGAGAGAGGAATTGAAGTTGACTCAAACAAGGTCAAGGCAATACAAGAGTTGCCTCCACCATGCACCCAAAAAGAAGTTCGAGGTTTTCTTGGAAGATTAAATTACATTACTCGGTTTATTTCACAATTAACCGAGAAATGTGATCCCATATTTCGTCTTCTCAAGAAACATAACCAATGTGTATGGGACGAGGAATGCCAGAGAGCTTTTGACAAAGTCAAGCAATATCTGTCAAATACCCCAGTATTATCTCCGCCTAATCCAGATAGACCATTGATACTGTATTTGTCAGTGTTTAATAACTCCATGGGATGTGTGCTTAGTCAACATGATGAGTCAGGAAGAAAAGAAAAGGCAATATACTATCTCATTAAAAGTTCATCGAATGTGAAATGAGATATTAAATCGATTGAAAAATTGTGTTGCGCCTTGATTTGGACAACTCGGAGGTTGAGGCAGTACATGCTATATCACACTACCTGGTTAATTTCTAAGCTTGATCCGTTAAAGTATATGATGGAGTCCACTGCTTTGAATGGAAGGATGGCAAGGTGGCAAATTTTGCTGTCTGAGTTCGATATAGTCTATGTAAACCAAAAGGCTATAAAAGGGAGCGCAATAGCATAATTTTTGGCTAGCAGAGCTTTGGAGGATTATGAACCATTAAGCTTTGATTTCCCCAATGAGGAGTTAATGTATGTGGCAACTACTAAAGAGCATCAATGGAAGTTAAATTTTGATGGAGAGTCCAATGCTGTAGGAAATGGAATTGGAGCAATCTTGGTATCCCCTAGTGGTGATCATTATCCATTCACTTGCAAATTGGATTTTGATTGCACAAACAACATGTCTGAGTATGAAGCGTGCATCATAGGCATTCGAGCAGTTATAGAGCATAAAATCAGAGTGCTAGAAGTATATGGAGATTCTGCAATAGTGATTTACCAGCTTAAAGGTGAATGGGAGACCAGAGATCCTAAACTGATCAATTATCGAAAGATAGTTTTGGGATTGATTGAGGAGTTTGATGACATCACCTTCAATTATCTCCAACGTGATGAAAATCAGATGGTAGATGCTTTGGCAACCCTGGCTTCTATGATCAAAGTAAACAAACCAGAGGATATGAGACCCATTCAGATGAGTATTTTCGAAGTTCCAGCTCATTGTTATAACCTGGAAGAAGAGGAAAAAGATGACCACCTTTGGTATCATGATGTATTGCGATACGTAAAAAATCGTGAATACCCAGAGCATGCAACTGAGAATGAGAAAAGGACATTAAGAAGATTGGCCTCTGACTATGTTTTAGACAGGGATATCTTGTATAAAAAGAGAAAGGATCAAGTATTATTGAGATGCGTTGATGTTGTAGAAGCTAGGAAAATCCTAGAAGAAGTTCATGAGGGCGTTTGTGGAACACACGCTAATGGATTCACAATGGCCAGGCAGATAATGAGATTTGGATATTATTGGTCTACCATGGAAGGAGATTGTATCAGCTATGCCAAGAGATGTCATAAGTGCCAGATTTATGGAGACAAAATTCATGTGCCTCCGTCACCTTTACATGTTATGACTTCTCCATGGCCTTTTTCCATGTGGGGCATGGATGTTATTGGACCAATCTCACCGAAAGCTTCGAATGGACATCGGTTCATCTTCGTGGTAATTGACTACTTCACGAAATGGGTAGAGGCTGCTTCATACGCTAGCGTTACTAAGTCATCAGTTAGTCGGTTCCTAAAGAAGGAAATCATTTGTCGGTATGGGATGCCTGAGAGGATCATATCAGGAAATGCACTGAACTTGAACAACAGCACGATAGCAGAGATTTGTAGTCAATTTGGGATCAAACACCACAACTCGTCTCCCTATCGTCCAAAAATGAATGGGGCAGTGGAAGCAGCCAATAAAAATATCAAGAAGATAGTAGGGAAGATGACTGAGACTTATAAGGATTGGCATGAGAAACTACCGTTTGCACTTTATGCTTATCGGACGTCTGTCAGAACCTCTACTGGGGCAACGCCTTTCTCGTTGGTCTATGGGATAGAGGCTGTTCTACCTATTGAATTGGAAATACCTTCTCTTCGAGTTTTGTCAGAAATAAAGCTGGATGAAGCTGAATGGATTCAGTGTAACATCCTAAATTAGGGGTTATGCGTTTGGAGCATAACTCGAGTGATTAGTAGGCTTTAAGTGTGGTTGGATATATTTTAGGAGTTTTTGAGAACTTTAGGTGAAGGGGAAAAACTTTGGAAGATATTATAATTTTAAGTAAAAAGGGGAAACTAGGCAAGAAGGCCTTAAAAGAATTTTGTGGAATATTAGGACACAAGAAATTAATTGGCAAAGTGGCTTGAGGCGCTAAGGTGCAAAGGGAGTGCCAAGGGGAAGGGGTTCGAGTAACATGGGAAGCAGATGGGCTTTTAATTTTTTTTTAGCGTTAAAAAGGGAATTGGGCTAAGAAGGATTTAAAGAAATTTTTGTAGGCATTCTTAGCATAAGGAAGGCGTTGGTAAAGTGGCTCCATGCGCTACTTTAAGGCTTGGGAAGGACGCCAATAAGGGCCTGGGTTCGAATCAAGGCGGCAGCAAGCGTGTTTTTATTTTTGGTTTTGGCGTTGAGATAAGGGAGCTAGGGAAAGAGGTGTTAAAAAAAAGTTTTGGGTGAATCAAATCACAAATGGCGCCTTGGCAAATTGGCTAGGACGTTAGCTGCAGTTTATGGTTCCAGGAGGTCGCTGGTTCGAAGCTCAATGGCGAAGATATAAGGGTGTTTATTTTTATTTTTATTTTGCAGCGAGTTGAGAGGCGAGTGGGCGGCACATGGGATCTTCAAATAGATTAAGATTAAGCTAGCTTTTGGTTTTTTTTTAAATTAATTTGGATAAATGCTGTTTTTTTCTTTTATTTATTTAGTTATTTAGTTAAGATAGAAGATAAGGGTGTATGATATTTTAATTGGTTTTGAATAAGTGATATAGGAATAAAATAGGTGATTTTATAGAGATAAATTAGAGAAGAAAGTGGGATATTAGCAAGGGATATTGTTGTTTATTTTATTTTATTTTAAGTTGGAGGATATAGGGGATAATTATGTGATTTATTATTTTAAATAGGTAGATTAGTAGATAGAATAGGAGATTAAGTGGAGGATAATTGATTTATTTTAGAATTTTGAATAGGTGATTAGGAGATAATGAGATGGATTTTATTTTATTTTATTAAGGTGATAAATAGAAGATTAGTATAGATTTATTTTATATATTTTGAATATGTGTTCAAGAGTTATTATAGGAGAAGGAAGTGGAATTTGAGAGGAGGTAGGAGTGCCGAAATTGAGTAGTATAAATAGGGGTGCCGAATTTAGTTTCTTTTCCCCATTAGTGCCCTTTTTCCCTTGTGCAAAGCCGCTTATGTTTCATTCCTCTTTTCTACTTGTTCTTGGCCGAATCTATATCCCTTTCCCAATTCCTTTCTTTTATTTTTGTTAGCCGAATCTTCCCTTTGCCACCGTTTCCGTATTGCTCAACTCCTTCTTCTCTTCCTTTCTTTAATAATTCTTTTAAAAGCCGAAATACTTTGGTGAACCATAGCCGAATCCTCTAGGCAGTAAACTCCCTCTACTTTTGTGTTTTCTTCTTCACCATAAAAGAGCCGACCTATTCTCATTTAGTCTTCACAAGTAACAATAGTGCCAGCGTTAAGGAGTCTTAGAAGAGCCTCTTGGATTCGACTACTCAAGGTGAGTTAATGTGGTATTCGGCCATAGGCCATTTTATAAGTTTAGGTATGACCGATTGTGTATTATGATTTTTAGGGGCTAATCGACAAGTAAGCAGAGTATCGAGATTCTAGATCGTGTTAGATTCGAGTAGTTCAGAATTTCGCTAGAAAGTCAGGTGTGTGATTAACCCACCGTTTTCCGGGTATATGATATGTATGTGAAATGTGTATGTGTTATGAATGTGCTAACTAGTGCAGTAGAAATTGTGATAAGGATACCCTCAAGGGGTATGTCGATAATCCGGTAAGTACCAAACCTGATGATATGTGATTATTAATATGAATATGTGATAATATGCTTGATGAACATGCTCATGCATCATTACATTGTATCATTATTTTATGTGGCATGTGCATGGGTTGGGATATGAAAGAAGGAAAGGGTGTACTTTATGTACGTGGTCTAATGTTAGCCTTGTGCTACGTTAGCGCTTGATGTTAGCTATGTGCTTCATCAAGGGAGGTGTTGGCTAGGTGCCCACCTCGGCGGTTGATAGCCGTGTGTGCATCACCGTGGGATGAATGATATGTGGGATCACTTAGGTGATCGGTGGCTCAACCACGCCTTGAGCAGCAAGTCTGCCAAGGTAAGATATGTGGATCACTATGTGATCGGTGGATTAGCCACGGCCTTGAGCAGCAAGTCTGCCAAGGTAAGATATGTGGTTCACTATGTGAAACGGTGGATTAGCCACGGCCTTGGGCAGGGAGTCTGCTAAGGTAGGAGTAACGGATGGACCCTAGGTTGGGTTGGGCTTCATAATTGCATAACTTTGCATATTATTTTGATTTGTGGATTAATGTGAAAATGGGCTAGGCCCAGTTGATATGTGGATTATTAAGAAAAGGGCCAAGCCAGTATATGAATGTGGATCAGTGTGGAAATGGGCTAAGCCCAGTATGTGGAAATTTTGTGGTTAACTACCCTATTATATGAATGTGATATGAATATGGGCCAAGCCCAGAATGTGGTAATATGTGAATATGATATTTGTTATCTGATATATGGGATAATATGTGGTTAACATGTGGGTGGAATTCAGTGGTTTAATTACACACTGAGTCTGTATGACTCACCCAATTTTTACCAACATTTCAGGTGATGCTTGGACCGGGTTTGGAGTGGATACAAGGTGGCCCATGCAGAAAGATATTTTAATTAATTAAGTATTTATATTTTCAGTATTTTGATTAAGTGTTTATTGTAATAAGGCCCATTAAAGTATTTAAGTATTTTTATTAAGTATCTTTATTATTATGTTTTATTATAGATTGACAATTGAGGTATCTATCGCCAATGGTTTTATTTTCTTAAATTTGTACATAATAAAGTTTTGAATCCGGTATTTTATAACAATTAAATTTTTACTTAGAATATTTTAAGTCACAAAAAAATGTTTTATTAAAGGCAACAAATTTTTAACGGTTTTTACTCTTAAGTAAGAATATTTTCGAACGTGTTCCGCAGTGGCATTTCAAATTCGGTCGTAGTGAATGGGCCGGGTTTGGGGTGTTACATTCAGGCTCGGTATGATCAGTTGAACTTAATTGAAGAAAAGAGGCTAAGGGCTATTCGTCACGGTCAGATGTACCAAAAACGAATGATGTGAGCCTACGATAAGAAAGTTCGCCCAAGAGAGTTTCATGAGGGGGACCTTGCACTGAAAAAGATTCTTCCCATACAAAAGGATTTCAGGGGAAAATGGATGCCGAATTGGGAAGGACCATATGTGGTGAAGAAGGCTTTCTCTGGAGGAGCATTGATCTTGACTGAAATGGATGGGAAAAGTTTACCTAATCCCGTGAATTCAGATTCAGTCAAAAAATATTTTACTTGAAAATGAGAAGAGGCCAAAGTGAAAACCCGCAAAGGGCGCTTTGAGACTTCAAAAAAAAAAAGGGAGAGGCCTAGGCGAAAACCCGCAAAGGGCGCTTAGAGACCAAAGGGGTTTTGAGTTGAAAACCCGAAAAGGGAGGCTCAAATTTTGAAGGGACATGCAATGATCTTGCTATACTTGAATCAACAAGAAATGAAATAGGTTGCATATCGGGGCATCAACAAAGTACTTTGGGTCTTCTAAACACATGTTAAGCACAAAGCAGTCTTCACGGAGTTTGTATACAGGAGCTCAATCTGCGATATCTAGGGCATCTAATTTTTGTCTTATTCATTTTACTATCTTTGGATTCTTTTTCTTCTCAAAGATATGTTCCCAGTTAATTTCCTTTGTATCATTGATAATTCATTTAACACTCTTTGAAATCAATTTATTTGTTACCCATTATTCGTAAGCATGTTGCATTGAAATAATGATTGATGAACTAATAATTTCACAAAACAAGTTCTACATATTACTTTGGAAATTTCTAGATAAAATAAGAAACCGAAACAAGACAATTGTTTAGAATTTCCATGTACAAAGATTGGAGATATTTGAGAAAGAAGAGTCTTGATGGAGACTATTTCTCTGAATTTTTTGTCCAATAGATAATTTTTCGGAGAATGGTAGGACAGACCAATTTGACGGGGAAAGATTCAAAAACCCTAAATTGTGGTGGAATGAATCAAGTCCTATATCCTTAAAGTTGCAATAGGGACGGACAGAAAAAAATTGTGATTCCTGGGAGGATGGTTTGAAGTTGATATACGACCCGTGTCTCAAGGTTCAAGAGGAATGGACCCTAAAATTTCCATGGGGCAAATTATTTGAGCAAGAGAATGATACTTCAAGGGGAATGAAGATGAGACCTTGACGGATAAATGAGTGATAACACCTTAAGTAGGAATCATACCCATATCATTTTTGCATTCATATATCATAGCATGTCTGAATAGGAGCATTTAGGGCATCCTAATCATTCGGCATAAGCATATACCCATTCTACAGGTTATGTCCTTTAGAGGACAATGTAGTAGGGTAGATTAAAAATAGCAGATCCGGCATTCCTGAAGTTGCAGGAAGCAGATTAAAGACATCAAATCTTGTCTCCCTGAGTTTGCAGTGGAGTAGATTGAAGATACCAGTCTGGCATTCTTGAGTTTGCAGTGGAACAGATTGAAAATAGTAGATCTGCCATTCCTGAGATTGCAGCAAAGCGGATCAAAGATACTAGTCTGACCTCCCTGAAGTTGCAGTGGAGCAGATTAAAAGATAGCGAATACTGCCTTCTTGAAGTTGCAGTGAACCAGATTGAAGCCATCAGACTCATTGAAATCAAAATAAAGTTCCAATGCCCCTGAAGATGCAGTTGGGATTGAAAGCCATTTGGAGAAGACGAGGGCCAAGAAGTCAAGATTTGGCAAGACCGGGCAAAATTGGTCCTTTTATAGTCTTTGCTCTATTCTCGTTACACAACAATAAGCAAAGAGGGGCAGCTGTAATAAGGCCATTTTGCCCGAGCCCGTGAAAACCAAAACAAAACAAAAAAAGAAAAAATAAAATAAAAGTCCAGTTACAAAATAATTGACCCTATTACAGTAGCCCAATACCATTACAGTGGCCCAATACCCATTACAACCCAAAACTAAACTACTCAGCAACCCAAACTAAACCTAAGCCCCAGACCTAGACACAAACGGCCCAAAATGGCCCAATGCTTAGGCGAAATCAGCAGAAACCTAGGGTTTCTGGGAAACCCTCGCACCGCAGCCCCAACATCACCAGCCTTTGTCACGTCGCAATCCGCGCGAATCGCCCCATCGTCGCCAGATCCGCGCCTTTTACCTACAAAAAAGGAAAGTAGGGAGCAGCAAACATGGCAAAACTGTAACACCCCAAACCCGGCCCAGACGTTACGACCAGATCTGGTATGCTACGGTTTTAAGGTTAAAAACTTTACTTGGAATGATTCTGAAAAACTTAGTCATTTTTGTAGATAATCTTTAAATAGGTGGCACTGGTAGAAAATCTTTGAAATTTTATTTTTTTCCAAAACAAGTGTTATTTTAAATAATGTGTGAAAATCTCATTTTTATTTCTTTTAATCATAAGTCTTTGATCATGAATGAAAAAAACATAAAACATTGACAAGTATCAACTTATAACCTAAGCGATGGAGGCCTTATTACATCAAATAATTCCAAAATTTAAACTTAAAATAAAATGGAAATTTAATAAATAAAAGACTTGTTGGCCCCTCGAGTCTGCCTCGGCTCCCTTGTCTACGATCTACTGCTCATCTGAAAGGTTAGGAAAAGATAATAGGGTGAGTCACCAAGACTCAGTGTGCAAATCCCGAAAACACATAAAAGGCTTTAGGCCCACAAACACATTATGGGCCTTGGCCCATACAAGGGTAACTAACTATGCATCATGAACCATCCCAGCCTAAAAATCCATCCTCTACACACCAACCCGTACCAACCATCACACCTTGGGGATTTCTACAATCAACCCACCAACCGCTACACACCATAACGACAGCCGTACTGCCTATTCCTATTGATCAGGAATCATTAAACGTGGCATAGCCACCGATCATTATGTGACCTAACATTTATATAATGTGGGATTTCTACCACCGATCACTATTGTGACCTATCATGCACTTCCCCTTCATTATCATAATCCCACCCCATGCATACACACATAAAGAAAACATCATACAAAGCTTTCATATATTTCGATACACATAGAGATTTCTATGATTACATACTGGCATCCTTGCCTAACCCTTTTAGGGTTTTATTCGATCTGTCTACAATGACCTATTATCCGCTTTTAGTCCATAACATAAACATATATATACCTTCATACAGATTATTTGTGTGTTAGAGATTTACACACCTGATTACCGTTAGAACGACACTCTCTATGTCGACACTATTAGAAGTCGATACAACTGCTACTTGCCTAAGGTGTTGTTTGGAAGCCGGTCCACAACACGGTGGCCAATCCCGTCATCACGACACGACTTGTTTCTTAAACTTAGGATTCTCTCCTTTGCCTGATCCATATTTAATTCCATCACAAGTCCTTATCAGAACTACTATCACAACATATGATCGTTAATCCACATCATAAAGTTAAGATCTCGCATGCGATGAACGAATCTAGTGAAAATCTAGGGAAAATCACCTTACCTTAAAATCCCGAAATTGGAGACTAGCGATTTTCGGCTTTTAAATCTAGATGATCAGGTTTCCTTCAAATCCTGGAATGCCGCCCAAACGCAAAAGAGAGGAAATATTAGCTTCATTCAGTAGCCTTAACAACCAAGTGGCCATTCGGCCTTGTCTCTTAAAAACCGAAAGAGAGATTGAAGAGATAGGAAAATCGGCACTCACCTTAACGCAGAGAATTCGACTACCCCTTAGAGATTCTGGCTTTTTGAGAAGATCAGAAAAGAAGATGATAGGAAGAAATCTAAGTAGTTTCGGCTTTTAGTTGAAGAAATCGGCAAAGAATAGGGAGTATTCGGCTATGGAGATGAGAAGAGAGTTCAGGGTTTCGTCTTTTGAAAGAAAAGATGTTGAGAAGATTGGGAGATTTCGGCTTTTGAAGGAACCAAAAGAAAAGAAATTACAGAGGGAGACTGAGAATTTTGGCACAAAGAATGGAGAAAAGATTAGGGTTCAAATGCCGGAATTGATGAGCTATCCCCCCCTATTTATAGAAATTTCAACACTTACTTATGAAAACCGAAAGTGCCATTCCTGATAACTAAAAATTAATCAAATAAAAAGGGAAAATTCGGCACCCCCTTTGCCATAAAGAAACCGATTTCTTCACTTCTCTCGGTGATGGAATTTCGGCCAACTCCTAGCCTTGTAGATAGCTCCTATCTTTTCTCCTTTTTTTTTCCTTCCATATTATCAACTATATTATCTACATTATCCCATTCACATAAATCCTCCTATTTTTGAGCCTTGTTGCCGTCCACTCTACCTAACCCTAATGCCGAAATTTAGCTAACTTAAATTAAAAGAGTTGGGCTCCATGTAACTTAAATTTGGGCCCCTTACTCCCTTGTGTGGCGTCACCTCCTTGCTCCCTAACTGGCGCCACTGACCACTGGGCCACCAGCCCATTTTGATATTTTAAACTCAGATACCACCTTTTAAACCCTATAGTGCCCAAACAAAAATTTAACTAAGGCTTCAGCCCAATCCTGAGCCCAATTTGGACCCGTAATGCTCAAATTAACTCATTACACATATTCATGCATAGGCCCAAAAATTCAGGATGTTACAAAAACAGGGATAAAATCCTTATATTCCTCTTTTATTTTTTATTTTCGGGGCTATAAAATCCCATGTAACCTGTAAAATGAACACGGATATACAGAGAAGATACACATTCACAAAAAACAAAAGATTTACAGAAATAAAAACACAAAACAGAGGTGATTTCCTATTTTCTTATTTGCGTTGTTCTTTTTATTTTTTCTTGGATTCCTGCAAACAGTAAATATTCTAGTAAAAAATAGAAAGGATTTTACCTTTCGATCGACGTTTAAAAGGTGAAGCTGCTGGCCTCCGGCCGCCATATACGGTGGCGCATGCGGAGGTGCATGCAGCGACGAGCGGTGGCCGATCGGGCTGGGGTCCTGGCCTAAGGCCAAAGGACCGAGAGAATTTGTGGGTTTTTTTTTAAAAAAACGGAGCGCAAATAAATTTTTTTTAGGAAACTGACATATATAGCCTCATAAAAACGACGCCGTTTTTGCTTAAACCAACAAGCACCAAAACGACGCCGTTTTAAAGTCAGATCCGCATGTCGACCCGATATCCAAGGGAGGATCCGCGCGTTTTTATTAAATGGTCTAATTGCTTTATAGGCCCTTCCGCATTTTTGCAAAATTTCAATTGTGTCAGAATATCATTTTTCTTTATTTTCAATTTAGCCCTAAAAATTATATTTTATTGCAATTTAATCCTTCAGGCTATTTAAAGGCCAAGATCAGAAACGGCGTCGTTTAGGAGACATGGCATAATTGCCGAATAAGTCCCTAAGATGTGACGCGTGTTTTGATTTGATCCTTTTACATTTCATTTTTTTTTAGATTTTTTTATTTCTTTGTTTATTTTTAAAACCCTTTTTTATTTTATTTTAAAATTACTTTAACATTATTAATTTATCATATTTAAATTCTATTTTTTATTTGTATGTTAATTTATTGATAGTATAAAATTTTAAATACATATTATTTTAAATTTATTACTATTTATTATTTTGGTTTAATATTATATTACATATTATTTTATATATTAGTTATTATATTATATTTTTAAAATCTTGTATATTATATAGTACAATATTATATCATATAAAATCTTATTTTGTATAAAATTTATTTATATTGTATAACATGCTTCATTTATATTGTTTATATTATGTTTTTAGATATTTTTATTTAAAATTATTGTATACTATTTATTAATCGCTTTTATCTTATATTATCATGTACTAAATTATTAGATTATATATTTATTATAAGTATCTCTATGTTTTTCATATATTCTAAGTTTATTTATATTGTTGTACACATTAATTGTTTTACAAAATTATCATTTTTTTTATTTTTTTGTTTTGTTATGATATTTATTTAGTGTAAATATATCGTTAATTTATTTCTCGTATTTGATCGTATTTGTAGAATTTAATATCATTTTCTTGAATTTTTTATGCTTCCTATAGATTTTAAATTGTTATTGCATATTTTATAACTTGTATTTATTTATCTATGTTTTTATTTGCTTAATATTGTTTTAGCGTAATCCTTTTATTACATGTATCATTTGCTATGTCATATTATTCTTTTGTTAATGGTCTATATTATTTGTTAATATGAATGGCTATTTGATATTTATATTTTGTAATAAATCAATGCGAAATCGAATTCATATCATTTTTATAAATGCACATTTTCGCGAAATTGTCATATTTTATTTAAAGTTTTAAAAAATACGGTGATATGTGATATTTGGGGACTTCGAGAAGAGTTGTGCCCTAACTTACTGGGTCTCGATTTTTCTCGTGGAACCTAAGGTATTAAATATCCCTTCTCTTTTAAAACTGAAACTTACAAATTTCAAAACAAAAACTTATTATTGGGAATTCAAAATGTTGTATCCTAACTTACTGGATATGATATTTTGTGTCTTGAGGTAGGAATTTTCTAAAATAAAGGCGTGCCTAGTTTCAAAGTAATGAGGTGCTATATCCTAACTTACTGGGTATAGTATTTTATTTCTTTGAGATAGGTAAGTCTTGGCTTTCCTTCAAACAAAAGGATTATATTTTAATTTTTTTTTTTAATTTCGATATTAGGACATGGAATTATCAATGAGGTACCAAATTTTGGGCGTTACGAGGGTGCTAACCCTTCCTCATACGTAACCGACTCCCGAACCCGTTTTTCTGGTATTTTGTGGACCAAAAATCAATGTTTTAAAATAAAACGTCTTATAATGGTGATCCAATCACACCTAAGTAAAAAGGGATTGGTGGCGACTCCCATTTCCGTTTTTTTAAAGTCGAGCCCTGTTTTTAACTAACTTTTAAAAAATGGTTTCGACAAGGGTTATATGGATTTTTTTTCTGAAATTGACTTTTAAGCTAATTCTAGAGCCAAGTTGAGTTTAATTTGGTTTTAGAATTAAGGTTAGAGATGTGATTTTAAGATAAGGGCTAAAATTGAATTTTTTTTTTCAAAATTGCGGGGTGTTGAACTTTGGCAATCAAAATTTGATTATTCATTTTAGGTTTCAACTAGGAATTTATTTTAATTTGAAATATAAATGAGATTGAGCTTTTTTTTTTTCTCACATTTGAATTAAGACATGATTTTTGAATACAAGCTTTAATTTTAAATGTAACGGCCTGACTTTCAGTGGTATCGAAAAATGTAGTTTTGGAACCTCGTTTTCATAAATTAGGTCCGTAAATATAAAATAGGAATCTTTATGAAGTTTGGATAAAAATATATTGAAAAATGATCAAGTAATTTCGTCAATAAAATGGTTAATTAAAGCTCATGGACTAAATTGTAAAAGTCCAATAACTATTGCGTTTTAATTAATAAAAGGCTTAAGGACCTAAATAACAATTGAACAAAGGGCCAAAATGATTATCAGACCATTTCCCATTAGAAGATAGTGGACATTGATGATAAAAGGCCACTTAGATTAGTTAATAATAAAATTTACATGATTAAGCTTAGTTAAGTTAATTAAGTTAGATTAATTAGGTCCTAATATATATATATATAGAGAGAGAGAGAGAGAGGGGCTGGTTAGTGGGAGGAGGGATGAAAGCATGCTCATCTTCTCCATTTACCCCCATTCACCAAGAAACCAAAGAAATCTTCAGAAGTCTCCTATCATTCGAACATTCAATTAGGTATGAAAACTAAGCCCTTTTCATGTAATTTTTATAGATTTGTGATCAGGGAAGTTTAATTTAGCTAGCTCATGTACCAATTTGATCAATTGTTAAAGTTTAAGCAAGTTTTCATTATTAATAAATTGAGGAGTTAGGCTTGGAATTGATAGATATTGAGCTTAGATTATGAAAAAGACTAAATTGTAAAATTAATTAGGCTTCTTTATTAATTTTGTAACATTAGGGACCAAATTGAATAAATGCAAAATCTTGTAACACCTTATACCCGACCTGATCGTCGATTCCGGGTACAGGATGATACAATGTGTAATACCCTTCACCCGACCTGATCGATCGGATCCGAGTGTTGGGTGTTACTTCCTAAAACAAATGTAACCTAGACCCTTCTATTCGCCTATGTACTAAACGAGTAATGACTTAAATAAAATTTTATTCTTTCGTTTACTTTGAAATACCTCATGTAATCTTATTACAAATGTCTTTACATACGTTGTACTTTTACATTCTGAATAACTAAGAATACCATCGATATCGTTTCAATTTACTTTATACATATACAGATTTCTATAACTTATACGCAGACATTAACTATGCCATATAACCCTTCATATAAACGTAAACGTTAACATATCTTCATGATTGTTCATATAATCTTCTTTTGGCTTTCCTTTGGCGTGCACCGTAACCTTGCAACAATCTTTTTGGCTTTCCTTTGGCGTGCACCGTAACCTTGCAACAATCTTTCTCTTCTCAGTATACATATTAGCATGGACCGTCGTTTTCTAGCGTAGCCTTGGCATCATCTCTCAGCGCGCTCTTTACTACCAACTCTTGCATTCAGAAGCAACCACAATAAGTTCACAAGAACTTAATAAGATAAATTATAAGTGTCTGATCTAATTCATCGTAATAAGTCTAGTGCTTGACACTTCCTTTTTTCTCTTGGTGGATACTTACCAGATTCATTCCTTACATTTCTAGGTTGCTCTTACTGTGTTCTCATTTGTCGTATTCCGCATAGAGACCATACCTTATATGGAATTGCTTGTCTTATCCATGGTCATACACTCGTGGTGTACTATTTGATTCCTCTTCTCATTCTTATGGGTGAGGAGGACTACATCCGTTCCTCAACACGAAACGTTCATCATCAGTTTTCCTTTGCTTTAAGCTCGTTGATTTACCCTTATATTACTCCTTCAAATTACACTTAGTCGGCATTATCTTCGGATCATTTCCACTAAGGTCATCCTTCTAATTACGCCAACAAGGTGTACTCTTCCCTTGACATGGAGAACCACGGAGACATCCTTGCATGATAGATAGATAGATAGCCACAAGGGTGTCCACATAACATTAGATAACCACAAAGGCTCCTACTAACATTAAATAGCTACAAGGCTCCTACTCACATTAAATAGCTACAAGGGCGTCCAAACACATGCACAAGCTAGCCATAGAGACGTCCATACAGATAAATAGCCACAAAAGTGTCCACATAATAACAGACTTTTCCACGAAGGCGCTTTTAACAAATACAACCACAAAGGCTTTTATACAACAAAATTAGCCACTAAGGCTTTGCTTTATCAGAATCAGCCACGAAGGCTCTTCTCATAACAGAACAGCCACAAAGGCTTCTACATATAACATATTCCGCCACTAAGGCTCACATATAACAGATTTCACCGTAAAAGCTCATGTATAATAAAGAACAGCCACAAGGGCTTCCACTTTTTGATAAATGGCGATTTCGACGATAGGGATTTGCTTAAACTCAACGTCTTGAGGTTTGCCCCTCATCGCCTAGTACTC
The DNA here is from genome assembly GCA_025698515.1 of Gossypium sturtianum. NCBI lineage: Eukaryota > Viridiplantae > Streptophyta > Magnoliopsida > Malvales > Malvaceae > Gossypium > Gossypium sturtianum. The sequence goes on from CM046949.1 coordinate 21,809,076, forward strand.
GCTTAACCATCATTTATCCTTTTTCCCACATGATGCCATAGTCCTAGACTAGGTCTTACACTATGTGGTCTTCATTTCCCATATGATACCATAGCAAACGGCTAGGCCTTACACTATACGGTCTTCTTGCCATAGCCAACATTCGTGTTTACTGTCCTGACAGAGTCACACACAAACAAAATCCTTATGCAAACTTATGCAACTCACGCAACTTATACACATACTCCTCATGCATAGACTTACTCATACAGAGACTCCATCATGCTTTCAAGTGTGTTTATGCATGTACATACTTATAGCAAACAGAAACATATCATCAGGCTCACGCCTTCTTTACACATTCATCATGCACACATTTCTCTTTTTCTTAACAAAGGTGCGTTATCGTTTAGGCATCAAGCCACGCATGCAAGCTTATCAGATACACATTTTCAAAGAATCAACATATCACACATACATAGCTCATCAAGTAATCATTTTCACAGAATCGACATATTACATTTGCTTTCTTTCTCATTTCACAAAACAGTCATAGGCACAGAGAGATCAACATGCAAACATACAAACATACATATATACGTAAAGAGGTCAGTTTGACATTCGCGAGGTACTCACCTGTTAGCCTCAAAGGCAACTTAACTTCAAATCATTTGCCTAGCCAGACACTGCAACCTCCTTTTTCCCTCGATAGACAGAAACATTTCACTAGAACTCATTTGGGTAACCTTTATCATCACTTTTAACCCAGACGTAACTTCATTTCTTCATGCATACTTACAAATCGGTGTTTTCAACAAGCAAAAATCGGGGGACTTACCTTGATAGAAGGTAGACTTCTCAACAAAACTAGATCTTTCAGACTTAGCCTCCAGAGAGAAAGACGTTGCTTTCTATGCCTTAAGCCTCAGATTTAAAGAGGAAGGCAACCCTTCTTTAACTTAACCTGAGCACTCTTTAACTTAACTCAAGTCTTCTTTGGAATTGGGCAAACGTCACATCAGAATTGAATTATTTTTTACCATTGTTTGCCACTTTCCAAAACATACTTAGCTATCTCGTTAGCCTTCAACTTTTTTAGTTCTCATTTAGTTAATTCCAAATCAGCCTATCTCTTACATTGACTGGCGCGAGACCACTTTAGTTACGTTTATGCCATATCATGGGCATATATCCATTCATTCAGTTCTTTTTTCTTATGGCTACTAGTCAGATTTCACTCATCGTCGTAATCTGACCAAGAACTCATGTCTACTTATTTATATCGGAGTTCACCCAATCTTATACGCCCAAAAGAGTGCATCCAAGCGATTACCATTTCGCCAGTCATACTTCACCTTATTATTATTATTATGATTCCTTAACCTTGCCTATTACAGAGGGCCTTACAAGCAGAACACTCTTGGTTCGCCTATTCTAAACGCCAAGACGAACTATTGGGTGAACACTACTTCGCCGATCATGCTTACTTATAGCCATGCACCTTATCACATATATTCATTTACATGTTACTCTTTTTTAATCCATTACACTTACATTTCTGAAAAGTTCGCTTTTACTCATTCGGAGCACCTTATGCACTATTCGCAATAATGTTCTTTTCCTTTAGTTTAGAGTCCGCCAGACCGGGCGCTTTTAGAAAATAAATTACACTTAATCAAATCTCACGTTAGGCACCAAAACTAAATCCTTAAGCCTTATACACATACTCAGAACTTGCTTCTTGTGCCTTGCTTTTACGAACATCGTTTTGTTACTGGAACTTCGTCGAGCGGGGTGTGACACAATGACCAAAATAATTTAACGCTATTTAAGATTCTATTTTCGCTACATACTTGAACAACTTACAATTTCAAAACTAAACTATTAAGGTTCATACAGATTTGGGGATAATTCTTACAACTTTAATTCTCACATTTATTTATAAGTTTTAAATTGAGACTCAATTACTGACATAATTACTAAAACCCTGAGGCGTGGCATCCCAAAGAAACCCCACTCTATATACACAAAACAACTATCATGCCCTTCACAAAATTTGGCGGGGTCTGGCTTGATATGTAACATCCTGAATTTTTGGGCCTATGCGTTTAATGGGTGGATATGTTTAATGTGTTAATTTAAGTGTTAGGGGTCCAAATTGGGCTCAGGCTTAGGTAGAGGCCTTGATTAAAATTATCTGTTTGGGCATTATAGGGTTTAAAAGGTAGTATCTATGTTTAAAATACCAAAGTGGGCTTGTGGCCCAATCTTAGGAGGTGACGCCACACAAGGGAGTAAGGGGCCCAAATTTAAGTTTCATGGAGCCCAATTCTTTTAATTTAAGTTAGCTAAATTTTGGGCATTAGGATTAGGTGGAGTGGATGGCAACAAGGCTAAAATTTAGGGGTTTTAATGATTAAAATATGTGGATAATAAGCAGATAAAGGCTATTATTTAGGAATTTATTTTATGTAGACAATAAGCAGATAAAGGCTAAAATTTAGGGATTTTAATGATTAAAATATGTGGATAATATGCTGATAAAGGAGGGAGGAGTTAGAGATAATTAAGTCTCTTTTAGATGAGCTAGTAGATTAAGATAAAGGAGAAAAGATAGGATTTATCTGCAAGGTTAGGTAAGTGTCGAAATTTCTATAAATAGGGGGAATATCTCTTCAATTTCGGCATTTGGGTCTTTCTCTCATTCTTTTCTCTTCTTCTCTGAGTAAAAGCCGAAAACTCCTAAAGTTTCATCTTCTTCTTCATTCTCTGCAAAAGCCGAAATTTCTAAGCCTATTCCCTCATCTTCACTTTGATTCAAAAGCCGAAACTCTTTCCATTCTTTTTCTTCCTAGCCGAAATCTTCATGTCTCTTCCTTGTTTTCTTTTCTTCTTCTCTTTTCCTGTCAGAAACTGAAACTCTTCACTCAAGTATTTTAAAAGCCAAAGACACATCAGCCTTCTCTTGTTCATACTTTTTCCGAGATTTTCCTAAAAGCCGAAATCCCTAGATCTCATCTCTTGTGATTGCCGAATTACTTCTGTGGTGCCTACTTGTGCCGAAATCTGAAGGGAACTTTAGTGGAGTCAATCGCATAGATCTCTAAGTTATAGAATCGTGTTATTTTCGGGATTCGACAAATAAGGCTCTACGTTAAGGATAATAGATCTTCGCGGTAACAGGTGTGTAGTACTTCCCCACCATCTAGATCTAATCATAAAATGCATGATCATAAGATTTATATGTTTTGATAATTGCCGACATCTCGATTTATTGATGAAAGCCCAAGGAGGGTAAAAGCGGTTCACCAGGTTAGTAAGTAATCTGTTTATATGTTATAAGTAAAATGCTTGTATGTGATTGCATGGGTTGGGTTGATGAAAGGAGGAAGTTATACGATATATGTGTAGCGATTTTATCGTGATCTGATGTAGCGGCTAATGCTGTGAATTGTTATACGGGCTTCGGCCATTAAATGTTATACGGGCTTCGGCCATTATATGTTATAAGGGCTTCGGCCATCATATGTGGATGAGCAGCATGACTGCCATCATGGTGTGTAGCGGTGTGGGTCGATTGTAGAAATTCCCAATGGTGTGTACGGTTGGTACGGGGGCGTAGCGGATGGAAACCTAGGCAAAGCGGGTTGGGCCTTGCATATTATTTGTTATTAATTTCTATTATGAGTATTAAATCTGTTTACTTTGTTTAACGGGCTTAAGGCCCAAAATCTAGTGGTGCATGAGGGTTGCACATCGAGTCTCGCGACTCACCCTTTTAATTAACATTTCGGGTGATACCTAGTGCTTGGACCAGGCCGGAGAGGTACATAAGGTGGCCATGAGAAGAATATGTGGATTTAGCAAAAGACTCAAGTCATTATTTTATATTTTTATTTGGTGGATTTTTAAATTTCGTTGTAATAAGGCCATGGGCCACTAGTGTATATTTTGTTTTACTTTTGGGCTTTAATTACTTTTAGTTATTTAAATTTTTTTATATTACTAATTAAACTAAGGCATGTAATTAAGTTTGGTTTTATTTTACAAAGGCATATTCTATATGAAATATATATGGGCTTTTCGGAAAAATACGACATGTTCTTCCAAAATTTTCTTAGTGACATACCAGATCCGGTCGTACCAATTGGGCCGGGTTTGGGGTGTTACATGATACCTCATCTCGATTTTCAGGTCTTTATCTACCTTGCATCCAAGCAATGATTTTATAAGTTCAGAAGAACGTAGTGAGATCTGCACATAAAATTCATTGAAGACTGTTTAGATCTGAAGGAAATAAGATTCTTGGTACAAAATTAAACTCCTTAGATTTTCGAAGGAAGATTTACGAACTTTTTGGCGAGGCCAATACCTCATTCTCTTTGAGCCAACCATTGGCGAATATAATCTCTGGTCCGGTCATAACCAGACTCTATCTAGAGATGTTCTCTCATGGGTCTTACCTCCGGTTATCATTGTTTTAGGCTTTGATTATACCCTTTTTTTTATGATACGCCATATCCCAAATACTCGTATACGCTACCTCTGACTGGTGACAATTATTGGCGTTTACCCAAGTATTCACCATAAGTTTGGATCCTTACATGAATAAGATCTCTTCTTAACATCCCATTTTCCCTTGGTGGCCTTATCTCCAAGATGTAACTCCACAATACTTATTCTCCTGATCCCGTCTTTTAAGGTACTCCAATGAACAGATAGTTCCCAATGTACCAATTCCGACTCAGGTATTCCTTCATAGTTTCCACTCTTGGTAGCCTTGCAAGGTCTTCTCTATGTTAAATGGCCCTCATGACTCCTAACTCTAACTATTTTTTTTTGCAATCTTTATTGGTCAATTGACCTTGTGCAAGCATTTCCTCCCATGTGGTCTCTTGACGAACTTCTCACCCTTCCAACTACCTCTTTGCTAATTTCTGAATTAAGATCTTAACCTATAATAATCCTTTTTATACTTGCTTATCCAAAGTGGGCTCTGTAATTTCTCTAGAGGATTCTTACTAGCAAGTAGTACATATGCTAGTTGTTTAATAAATTTCTCCCTTCTTTCATACATACCGGTGTTGAGACGCTTCTTTGGCTTAACTCGCCATTTCACTATGGTGAATCCCCTTGTTAACCTGTTTACCTGTGTTCCTAAACGTTCCAAGACCACTCTGTCTTACAACTTGTCACGCGAGTCTGGAACAACGGAAATGTGCAAGTGTACACAATCGCAACAACTAATAAAGTGACAAGTAAATGTCGAGTTATCGTACCCACAGGGACTGTGAAAAGAATTATTTATGAATGCTATTTAAAACACTTTGGTGAAGAAAAATATTTTGCTTGAAGAGGGTGATTAAAAACTAAGATTTTAAACTAAGTAAACTAAATAAATAAATCTCAAGTGCACGATTTCAAAATACGATTTTAATCAAGATGACATAATTGTGTTAGATTAATTACATTTCTTAACTTAGAATTATTAAACTCATCTTTATATTGTTACGAATAAATTCACGGAAACTCGGTAATTTGCTAACTTATGAACATACTCACCTATCAAAATCCATTCATCTCTTGACTATATCCCTATGTCAATTCAACCGATTAAACAAATCTTAATAGGCAAATATGTTATTGCACATACATACTTATTAAATCGAAATAATCTCTTGTACATATCCCTATGTCAATTCAAACGATTAATTAAATCTAATAAGCACATAAAAGACTACGTGAGGTAACAAAGTATCCCTACCTTGAAACAGTTTAATCACAATAATCTTGCAAGTTATGCAAGGCAAATGTATCGTCAAATACCGTTGCTAATTTAACCCTCAGCTACCGTAGATGATTAAACATGCACTGATTAAGTACTGTGTCCATTAATTACAATTTCAATCAGTTTAAATAATTAATTCATTAGCTACCTCACAATTGTAATGCAAGAATAACTTACTCATGATTTTACTTAATCAAGCATCTTACCGAGGCCTATAACAACATAAACACAATTTTAACAATTTTAGCAAACGAAATGCAATCAACCTAACACGAATTAAATTCAAGCTTAATTGATTAAATTAACCATTCCAACAACATAAATATTCATAGATATGTTCATCATAACAACAACAAAAATTAAAGAGATAGGGAACAAGAATCAAATCCGGTGTTTTTTCGTGGCCTGACTAGTCTGCTCCGTTCTTCCTTCTCCGTTGTCCTCGTCGACCAAGGCTGCTATGAACACTTAATTGCTGCTCCAAATGGATGATGAATGCCCCTTTTCCAAGAGGAGAAATCGGTAAGAGAGCAAGGGAATTTGGAATGGAAAAGAAGAGAGAAAGTGGTGAGAAGAGAGAAAAGATGTGAATGCTTGAGATGTGTTTCAAATGACCAGCCTAAGGGGGTTTTTATAGCTGAAGACGGCTGCTAAAAATAGCTAAAATTATCAGCCAAAGAGCCCTCCCTTGGCCGGCCACACATGTGGCAAGGTTGATAGTTTCAACTTTGCTAATTTAGGCTTGGGGCAAATCTATAAAGCCACCAATTATAGAGGGGTTTGTTTACAACTTGAACAAGTCTTCAAGGGCCTCTTTGCAAGCTAAATAATCAGCCAATAAGCTGATTTGGGTCAGCATATGGACGGTTTCGGGCTGTCCACTTCTTGGTCAGTTCAGTTCACTCGGTTCGGCTCAACTGGACCACTTTTTCATAATTAATTAATAATAATTTATTTAATCCAAATTAAATTGGATATAAATTAAAATTAATTATATCATGAATTAATAAACATAATTGGACCGACTTAGGCTGAAAATTAATTCGCCTTGGTACTTCAAATTGCTTCTCGGTTTTGAACTTCTAGCAGTATCTGCCGAGTCATTTTTTTGCCCTTTCTGCAAATCTATCGAAAAATGATCAAAATTAATCAAAATTAATTAAAATTCAACATGTAACACCCCAAACCCGACCCATTCGTTACGATCGAATTTGAAATGCCACTGCGGAAAAACGTTTGAAGACTGATTTCACTTTTGGGAAAAACATTAAAAATTTTGTCATTTGAAAACCATGTCCAATTAAAAATTCTAAATAATATAAGCTTGATAAAAATATCAAAATTAAAACTTTATTATAAGATTTTAAAATATAAGTTGCCAAAATTAAAAGCACTTCCCAATAATAATTTAATGGTCGTCTAGCTTAAACATAATAAAAATGTTCAATCACTTTAATGGGCCTTATTACAATAAACACTTAATCAAAATACTGAAAATATAACTACTTAATTAATTAAAATATCTTTCTGCATGGAAATCTTCATGCATGGCCACCTTTGTATCCACTCCAACCCGGTCCAAAAATCACGATCACTGCGATGTTTAATAAAATTTGGGTGAGTCATATGGACTCGAGTGTGTAATTAGTCACTGAATTCCACCCACATGTTAACCACATATTAACTCATATATCGGATATCAATTATCAAATTCACATGTTATCACATTCAGGCTTGGCCCATATTCATATCACATTCATCTAATAGGGTAGTTAACCACATAATTTCCACATCTTTGGGCTTAGCCCATTTCCACACCGATCCACATTCATATCTTGGGCTTTGCCCATTTCCACATTAATCCACATATCATATTGGGCTTGGCCCATTTCACATATGTTCACATACGAAATCATGCAATTATGAAGCCCAACCCAAACCTAGGGTCCATCCGCTACACACCCCATTATCCGACCTACCACACACGGGGATTATCAAATCACCCTCTCCTTTTCACTCCAAAGGCAATCACCGCCGCCCACGTGCAATTAAGCACAATAGTCCACAACGCGACCTCGGTCGGTGCCAATCCATGATGTAGCCGTAGCTAACACCAAAACCACGATGGGACACATAGTCACTCATCAACCACGATATGGCACATAGCCGATATCAACCACGATGAGGCACATAGCCACTCATCAAGCCACGCGAACTAAATCGCAATTAATCCACAACGTGACCTCGACCAACGTCAATCCACGATGTAGCTCAAGGCTAACATCAAACCACGTACTCAAAGTACACCCGCACCTTCTTTCATATCATATCCCACCCATGCACATGCCACATAAAATAATGATACAATGTAATGATGCATGAGCATGTTCATCAAGCATATTATCACATATTCATATTAATAATCACATATCATCAGGTTTGGTACTTACCGGATTATCGACATACCCCTTGAGGGTATCCTTATCACAATTTCCACTTCACTAGTTAGCACATTCATAACACATACACATTTCACATACATATCATATACCCGGAAAACGGTGGGTTAATCACACACCTGTCTATTTAGCGAAATCCCGAACTACTCGAATCTAACACGATCTAGAATCCCGAAACTCTTCTTATTCCCGTCGATTTGCTCCTAAGAACCAAAGTCAGAAATCGATCATCACCTAAGCTCATAAAATGGCCTATGGCCGAATATCAATACTTCCTTACCTTGCTTACCAAATCCCGAGAACTACTCCTTGCTCTTGAACTGTCGAAATCCCTAAGTGAAACCACATCAAAATCGGCTTAAGCACAAATTCATAGAAAAATAACCCTTGGCCGAATACCATACTTGCTTACCTTAACCGCTTCAGATCCAAAAACTCCTCTAATACTCCTCTTGTCGGCTATATACAAAAGACACAATGGTAAGGCACTATGAATATTCGGCTATCCATAGAAATCAAGACCACCCTTGATTTTGGCATACCAAAGAGATAGAAGAACGGTTAGGAGAGAACTCTTACTTACTATAGAGAATCGATTGGAGCAACCTTCAACCAATGACACCTCCAGGCTTCTATCACTTGCGCATGCAGAGAAGAGAGAATATGGCCACTTTGAAGATTCGGCTAAGCCCTTAAAAAGGTGATTCAATATTCGGTTATCTCTTAAAAGTAGATGTAGATGGAAGAAAAGAGGTATAAAAGTGGCTAAGAGATTTCGGCAGTGGCTCTCAATGGAGATGAAACATTCGGCTAAGGTCTTGAATGATAAAGGGTCATTCGGCCATTCAAGCAAAGGTGTAAAATTAGGGTTGAAAGAAAATAAAGATGAAGAAGAGTATGTAGAGGAATTTGGCACACACTAAAAGGAAGAAAAAGAACAGAAAAACACCTATAACCCTTTAAATAGTTTCGCCCTATCTCCTCTTCATGGCCGAATTTGCTTACCCAAAAGAGCCCCATGCTTGGCCACCACGTCAACTCATTATCATATCCCAATTTAATCTCCTACTATGTCTCTTCAACACCCATTCAAATTAAATTGAATTTAATCTACAATTATCTTACCTATTTAAAATAATAAATTACATAATTATCCCTGTATCCACCAACTTAAAATAAAATAAACAATAATATCCCTTACTAATATCCCATTTAATCTCTTATCCTATCTCCTAAAATAAATAAAATAAAATCTCATTTGATCTAAATAAAGCCATAATTATCCTATATTAAAATAAATAAAACTACACTTATCCTACTCTTAGCCAGAAATTTAAGAGGAGAAACAAGCTTAATCCTCACCCAAGTAGAAGTCCATTTGCCGTCCAACCTCTCCTTCCACGCCTTGACGCATCAGCAAAAATAAAACCACCCCTCCTTGCTGCTCACAAGCCTCGAACCCAGAGACTGCTGGAGCCCTTGGACGCAAGTCTGATAACGCGCCTGTGCCACTTTGCCAAGGCGTTTTTGTGACATAAACTCGCCCCAATTCGTTTTAAGACCTCCTTGCCTAGCTCCCCCTTGCCTTAACGCCAGAAACAAAATAAAAACACGCCTACTGCTGTCATCAAGGCTCGAACCTGAGCCCTCTTGAAGCTCCCTTTGCCGCAAGCGTCCAAGCCACTTTACCAGGCTCACTTTCATGTCCAAAAGTCCTTACAATTTTTCTTAAGGGCTCCTTCACCCAGCTCCCCCTTTTATACTTAAAATCCAATATTTTCCCAAAACTTTCACCTACACCCTAGGGTTCTCAAAACCCCTAAAACACCTCCAAATACACTTAAAGCCTACTACACTTGAGTTATGCTCCAAACGCACAACCCCTAATCTAGGATGTTACAGTTCTACCCTCCTTAAAATAATTTCGTCCTCGAAATTACTTACTTTCAAACAATCGTGCATTCTTAACTCATCACCCTACTCTACCGCTGCGCACTCTGATCTTAACAAAACTAACACATTCCTTGGATACTATCTCAAGATTCGCATTCAAAGTTCCTTACACTTCACTCGAATACAAACACGAACTATCTTTAAAGCAATAAATAATATTCCAAAAACAAGGAACTTACCCGCTATCACATCCTTGGTTGTCTCACATCCGAACCTTCAGCTCCTCTGCTTGGGGTTCCACGACCTTGACCTCGAGCCCTATCTATCACCTGAGGACATTTCTTAACCAAATGAACCTTAGATCCACACCGGAAACATGCCTTACTATTTCCCCAACATTCTCCTGCATGAGCTCTTCCACACCGAGCATATAAACGACTCGATTCTCGAAGCGCGCACAAGTGCCCGTCTGCACTCTCGATCCTTGGTCTTTTCGAACATCTTCAAGCGATGTTGACGGTCCAAAACTTCTCTTATTCCCATTCCTTTCCTTATCTCGGTTACGCCTTACGTCTTCTTAACTTCCTCGGCTATCCGAGCTTTCTCCACTAGAATGGCAAAGTCTCTTTCTCTATGCGGAGCAATCAACACTCGTAGCTCATCACGCAACCCATCTTGAATCGGACGCACCTTTCATACTCGTGAGCCACGATCCCCTTGGCGTCATCGACTTAACCGCACAAATTCCCGCTTCATATTACGCTACCAACTTACTTCCTTGAACCAAGTTTAGAAACGCCTTCCTTTGCTGCAGTCTAAATAACTAGCTCCAACATACTTCCCTTCAAACTTAACCTTAAAATATTCCCAATCCACTCGACCGCGGGACACCTTGTCCGACGGTGAGCCACCATCGATAAGCTTCCGTCCGAGCAACAAAACCGCACCCTTCACTTTTCCTCGCCAGTGCAGTCCAAATCGTCCATTATTCTTTTGATTGCTTCCAACCAATAGTCCGCTACGTTCGAGCTACTCCAAATACTCCTCTAAAAATCTCGGCTCCGTTCGACCTAAGCTTTTCGATCATCGACTTACGAACTCCGATTCCTACACTAGCTCCGCCACTTGCTCGAGCACTCGCAACATAGCCCGCGATCGCTGCGTCATCGCCTCTGCTCGATCTTGATCCGCGCGCCCTTCTTTGGCGGCACATCATTTTTCGACCCATGGCGGACCCTCACTGGTTCCGATCATCGCCATTCTACCTCTACGCGCCCACGATGACCACGTCCCTAGAACTCATTTCTAACGTCGCGATTTATCCGATTAAAAAGTTTTATGTATCGGACTTTTGTTCCACTTATTAACGCGAACAATTTTATGATATCTGAGATATTTAGAAGTAGTTCTTTCGATCACACAAAGGTTGAGTTCAAGTTCACTACTCTAACTCGGAGTCACATTCACATTCATAAGCAGAGACACATTCATTTCTCCATGAAGTCACATTCATTCACAACATCATTCACTACACTTTTATGGCCATTTCGGTCCTTTCCCAACCAGGGGTAATTTCGTCATTCGTCCTACCAGGGTATTTTCGTAATAAATCAGGGTCAATTTAAAAATCTTTACAAATCAAAGGTTATTTCAAAATTTACAAAAACTCAGGGTTTATTTTGAAAATTTGTTTTCCAAATCAGAGGTGTTGCAAAAATTTCAGAAATCGAGGTTATTTCGGTAATTTTGGAAGTCAGGGGCAGTTCCGTAAACTCTCCAAATCAGGGTATCTTGTTATTTGTAAAACAAAAGTTTTTGGTATTTTTGTAAAGTAGAAATATTGTAGCAAACGTCGAGGATATTTTTGAAAATCTTAAAAACTAAGGGTATTTTAGTAATTTACAATACAGGGGCATTTTTGTAATTTTGTAAATCGGAGATATTTTGGAAAAATTTTCACAATAATCTTTTACTACAATTAAAAGGGTAATTTAGGGATTTTATAAAACTGCATGGCTAGTCCCTTTCGGGTTTTAGTTATCGGGTTTAGCCCGTGAATAAGTCCTCTTGGTTAGGGTGAACCGTAGCTACGCACTGCAGGATTCGAGTAGAGAGGAGGTGAGTCGCTAGGACCGCTTAAGTACCAAGCTCACTGAATACCAATCCTAGACATGCGTACTATGGTTGCCACACCTTAAACTCGCGACTTAGTTCACGGAGTTTGTTTAATGGTCCTTAAGTCTTATGCACTTGTGTTTGAGTAGCCCAGTCCTAGGGTTCAATAGATCCTAGTTCACTAATCTACGTTCCCTTCATACTTATAACATTCACATACACATTTCACTTCAAAGTAGTCAAGGGTACTTACCGTGGATCATGGTCGAAGATACAAAGTGCCATGCGAATAACTGAAAAATAATTTATAAAACCCATATTTTGAAAAAGCCCATTTAAAAAAATGTTTTTGGACCCAAAACCCTCAAAGTCGAGTTTTGAACAGGCTCGATACCAAAGCAGTAACACCCCAAACCCGCCCATTCGTTACGATCGAATTTGAAATGCCACTCATGAAAAACGTTTGAAGACTGATTTCACTTTTGGGAAAAACATTAAAAATTTTGTCATTTGAAAACCATGTCCAATTAAAAATTCTAAATAATATAAGCTTGATAAAAATATCCAAATTAAAACTTTATTATAAGCTTTTAAAATATAAGTTGCCAAAATTAAAAGCACTTCCCAATAATAATTTAATGGTCGTCTAGCTTAAACATAATAAAAATGTTCAATCACTTTAATGGGCCTTATTACAATAAACACTTAATCAAAATACTGAAAATATAACTACTTAATTAATTAAAATATCTTTCGCATGGAAATCGTCGCATGGCCACCTTTGTATCCACTCCAACCCGATCCAAAAATCACGATCACCTGCGATGTTTAATAAAAATTGGGTGAGTCATACAGATTTCGGTGTGTAATTAGTCCACTTGAATTCCACCCACATGTTAACCACATATTAACTCATATATCGGATATCAATTATCAAATTCACATGTTATCACATTCGGGCTTGGCCCATATTCATATCACATTCATCTAATAGGGTAGTTAACCACATAATTTCCACATCTTTGGGCTTAGCCCATTTCACAATGATCCACATTCATATCTTTGGGCTTTGCCCATTTCCACATTAATCCACAAATCATATTGGGCTTGGCCCATTTCCACATATGTTCACATACGAAATCATGTAATTATGAAGCCCAACCCAAACCTAGGGTCCATCCGCTACACACCCCCTTATCCAAATTTACCACACACCGGGGATTATCAAATCACCCTCTCCTTTTCACTCCAAAGGCAATCGCTGCCGTCCACGTGCAATTAAGCACAATAGTCCACAACGCGACCTCGATCGGCGCCAATCCACGATGTAGCCGTAGCTAACACCAAAACCACGATGGGACACATAGTCACTCATCAACCACGATATGGCACATGGCCGATATCAACCACGATGAGGCACATAGCCACTCATCAAGCCACGCGAACTAAATCGCAATTAATCCACAACGTGACCTCGCCAACGTCAATCCACGATGTAGCTCAAGGCTAACATCAAACCACGCACTCGAAGTACACCCGCACCTTCTTTCATATCATATCCCACCCATGCACATGCCACATAAAATAATGATACAATGTAATGATGCATGAGCATGTTCATCAAGCATATTATCACATATTCATATTAATAATCACATATCATCGAGTTTGGTACTTACGGATTATCGACATACCCCTTGAGGGTATCCTTATCACAATTTCCACTTCACTAGTTAGCACATTCATAACACATACACATTTCACATACATATCATATACCCGGAAAACGGTGGGTTAATCACACACCTGTCTATTTAGCGAAATCCCGAACTACTCGAATCTAACACGATCTAGAATCCCGAAACTCTTCTTATTCCCGTCGATTTGCTCCTAAGAACCAAAGTCAGAAATCGATCATCACCTAAGCTCATAAAATGGCCTATGGCCGAATATCAATACTTCCTTACCTTGCTTACCAAATCCCGAAAACTACTCCTTGCTCTTGAACTGCCGAAATCCCTAAGTGAAACCACATCAAAATCGGCTTAAGCATAAATTCATAGAAAAATAACCCTTGGCCGAATACCATACTTGCTTACCTTAACCGCTTGGATCCAAAAACTCCTCTAATACTCCTCTTGTCGGCTATATACAAAAGACACAATGGTAAGGCACTATGAATATTCGGCTATCCATAGAAATTAAGACCACCCTTGATTTTGGCATACCAAAGAGATAGAAGAACGGTTAGGAGAGAACTCTTACTTACTATAGAGAATCGATTGGAGCAACCTTCAACCAATGACACCTCGGCTTCTATCACTTGCATGACAGAGAAGAGAGAATATGGCCATTGAAGATTCGGCTAAGCCCTTAAAAAGGTGATTCAATATTCGGTTATCTCTTAAAAGTAGATGTAGATGGAAGAAAAGAGGTATAAAAGTGGCTAAGAGATTTCGGCAATGGCTCTCAATGGAGATGAAACATTCTGGCTAAGGTCTTGAATGATAAAGGGTCATTCGACCATTCAAGCAAAGGTGTAAAATTGGGGTTAAAAGAAAATAAAGATGAAGAAGAGTATGTAGAGGAATTTTGGCACACACTAAAAGGAAGAAAAAGAACCCGAAAAACACCTATAACCCCTTTAAATAGTTTCGGCCCTATCTCCTCTTCATGGCCGAATTTGCTTACCCAAAAGAGCCCCATGCTTGGCCACCACGTCAACTCATTATCATATCCCAATTTAATCTCCTACTATGTCTCTTCAACACCCATTCAAATTAAATTGAATTTAATCTACAATTATCTTACCTATTTAAAATAATAAATTACATAATTATCCTGTCAGATCCACCAACTTAAAATAAAATAAACAATAATATCCCTTACTAATATCCCATTTAATCTCTTATCCTATCTCCTAAAATAAATAAAATAAAATCTCATTTGATCTAAATAAAGCCATAATTATCCTATATTAAAATAAATAAAACTACACTTATCCTACTCTAGCCGAAATTTAAGAGGAGAAACAAGCTTAATCCTCACCCAAGTAGAAGTCCATTTGCCATCCAACCTCTCCTTCCTCGCCTTGACGCATCAAAGCAAAAATAAAACCACCCCTCCTTGCTGCTCACAAGCCTCGAACCCAAGACCTGCTGGAGCCCTTGGACGCAAGCTGCAGATAACGCCCCAGGCCACTTTGCCAAGGCATATTTTTGTGACATAAACTCGCCCCAATTCGTTTTAAGACCTCCTTGCCTAGCTCCCCCTTGCCTTAACGCCAGAAACAAAATAAAAACACGCCTACTGCTGTCATCAAGGCTCGAACCTGAGCCCTCTTGAAGCTCCCTTTGCCGCAAGCGTCCAAGCCACTTTACCAGGCTCACTTTCATGTCCAAAAGTCCTTACAATTTTTCTTAAGGGCTCCTTTACCCAGCTCCCCCTTTTATACTTAAAATCCAATATATTCCCAAAACTTTCACCTACACCCTAGGGTTCTCAAAACCCCTAAAACACCTCCAAATACACTTAAAGCCTACTACACTTGAGTTATGCTCCAAACGCACAACCCCTAATCTAGGATGTTACACAACATGTTCATAATTTAAGTGCAATTTAATTATTTTATAAAAATTCATTATTTTTCGATAAGAATTTTATCAAAACTGCATGAGTTTAAGTTAAAAAGGGCATGAAAAAATGTGTATATTTTTGTGTTTCCACACCCCAAACTTAATTCATTACTCGTCCCGAGTAATGCACAAATTTGAAAAGAATTTCTCGGAAACACCTTTGAAAAACTCCTTCAGATCAACATTTTTCCCAGAATTATGAATTTAATATACTTATGCTCAAAAACAAGAAATTTGATAGTTATACTACTTATGTATACATATCGTTCAAATTAATCTCAACAACTATTATGATAGAAAAATTAGACTAAATGCTTCCTAAACAAAGACATGTTAACCCTTACCAATTTGATTTTATTTCCTTATTCAAGATTAACCTGCAATCATTAAGTTTAACTTATGCCTTCATATGTTGAACATAGCAATTTCTCTCCACTAATGTAGGTAGCATAGAAAACTTGAACCAATAGGTCTTTAAAAAGGTTGTAACGTGGCTAGGCTAGGGGTAGGTAAAAGATAGATAAATTTAGGCTAAAAATCCCTAGACTCAGCTTCAATCGGACCTTCGGAATAATTACCTTCAATACGCCAACTTACTTTGCTTTCACATGCTCTTTTGTACATCTATTTTCTTTCAAGTACGTATGCTCTTTTTTTTAACGAGCATTTTGCTTATGTACTACAAAATTTTTGAGCATTTGATACTTCTTTTCATCTCCCTCAAACTTATTTTCAAAGAATATTCTGAATAGTACTGAGTCTAGTGTTTGGGACAATTTAAAGATAATTAAGAGAGAAGTGATGGCTAAATATTGCAAGGGTTCAAATAAAATTAGGCCATATAGTCTCAAAGTTGGGTTTCAAAGGATAAAATTTCATCAAGGTTGGCTTGAAAGGCTCAAACGGTCCAAACAAAAGTTGCCTAAATCATTTTCAACATTCCATGCTTCCTAGGATTTTTCCTCAAGAAACTACTAAGTCAATTCTAGAGACTTAAACTTTCATGCATGCCTAACTTTCTTAAGGAACTAAAAATTTTATGGTATGATTTGCATGCTTTATTAAAAATACATTTATATTATACATAACAATTTATTGAAATAATAGAACTTTATTTATACTGAAGTTTAGCATACTTAACAAAATTTCAAATTATTGAACAAAATATATCCTAATCATAATTAAAAGAACTATTTATTCTGAGTGGAAATAATTTCAATTTTTCGGTCCCCCTACTTAAAATGAACAATGTTCTCATTGTTTAAAGTGAATAAATACTATACACCAGGCAGGATTTTAGAAAAGAGGAGGTGAGTCAATTTGACTGCTTAAGTACTAAGCTCTTTCTAAATCCAATCCTAGACATGTATATATCTATTGCCACACTTTATACTTCGCGACTTGTTCGATTTTATTAATGATTTCCATCTCTTATTTTATTATGCTAGAATAAAAATTCCTAATTAACTTAATCCTAAAATAACCTAAAAACATAAATAAAATAAAGTCAAGATCCCCCATTTATTTATTTGCAGATCCTTTCGAATTTGACTCATCTTTTGCTCCATCATTATTGCCTTTGCATGAATTGCTTCGCTCCTTCTTCGATAATGGGCTCCATGGTTCAAATATGTAATCTGGAAACTCAGGCACAAAAATAAATGGGTCATTGTAAATTTTCGTAAGAGCGATTCTCATCGAGTCATCCCTTATTTTTGAGTATCTCCAGTAAGCTTGTTGCTGGCACTGCATATGTTGCATTATGTCCATCAACTTTGATAGTTCATCTCAAAGATCTGGGCGAGGCGGTTGAGCTCTGAACATTGAAGCCTCAACATCAGGTTCGGCTTCTGGTTCCATTGGTTCCACCTTATCAGGGACTTTAGCCGATTGCACTGGCTCGATCTCTGTGGGATCTTCTTCTTCTTCTTCTTCGGGATCCTCACTTTCTTCAACTCGTTGCTGTAGAACAGAGTCTCCAGCTATTTGATAGAGGTCCCAACCTGTGATTGTGCCTTGGCTATATCCTGTCTTCTTTATGTTTGCAAGAATTTTAGCTTTCAAGCACAGAATTGTTATTGTAAAAGGAAAGTAAGCTGGGCCAGAACGTCTAACGGCACAATTCCGTATTTTACTCAAGATGATTTTTCCCACATCAATGGTATTTCCAGTTAAAATCGAGTATAATAAGACCATTAGCTCAAATGAGATTATTGTAACACCCTGAAAATTTGAGTAATTTATTTTCTATGTGTGCTTTGAGTAATTATTCTAGAAAGTAAAATTTTCTGATTTATTTTCGTGGTTAGTATAGTCCTGAAGAAGGGTTTAAATTTTTTTTTTTTAGAAGGAATAATATTAATTTTGAGAATTTATGGAAATAGACTAAGTGGCATTGACACATAAATTATTTTAAGTGTCAATGTGTAGCATAAGATGAGTAGTTGGACAAGTGGTGATGGCGCATGAGCTAGTACATGGGGGTGAAGGTTCGAATCCCCTAAATAGCATCTAGGTGAATTTTATTTTTGATTTTTCTGCCCATGTATAGCAAGTGTCGGCCAAGAGCATATATGGAAGGTGTTGACTTGTTATTTTTGGTTAGTATATCAAAGGAATAAGGAAAATTTGAACTTAAGGAAGGGTATCAAAAGAATAAGGAAAATGTGAGGATATGAGGCATGAATCAAGGAGTTGTTTAAGGAAACAATATCTTGGCCTAAAGACCAAGCATATGGACGGCATTATGGCTAGGGGAGCCGAATTTTGGTGATAGTTTGGCTAGGAATTTTAGTCTTTGGTTTTGGTCATTTTGTTTAGTTTGTGCAAGTTTTGAAAATTCTCTCAAACTCTCTTTTCCTTGGCCGAAATTGTGCACTTGGTAAGCCTAGTTTCTTTTGTCAAATTGGTCATTTTTGTTTTACACTTTGGTGTCAATTTTGTGCCTTTCTCTTTGTGCCGATTTTACCAATACCTAAAGAGACCATTCTTTTCTTTTCTTCTCCCCATTGCCGATTATACATTGCTCTCAAAACTTATCTTTTCTTTCTTTTCTTTTCCATTCTATTTGGAAACCGAAACATCATCACCATCTCTCTCCTATTTGATTTCTTTCAATCGAAATTCTCTCCACCTACACTTTCATGGCGAATGTTAAAGTGCTTATAACCGATTTTATTTTCTCTTTTCTTTGTTTCTTCATAGCCGAATTCTTCTTAGATCCATATTATTCTCAAATCCTATCTTTTCGACGTGGAAATAGGTAAGAATCCTTTTCGTTTGATTAGTTAATAGTGGTTATGGCGAATATTGATGATGGTTTGAAAGCTTTATTAGATCAAAATAAACGTTCCTTCTTTTAACGCTTATTTTGTTATACTTTAGTGCGATAACGGAAGTTTGGAATCAAGAAGTCGTGGGTGACAAAACGTTGGAATCAATTTTGTGGTAAGGAAATCATATCTTTAAAACCTTAGGATTATTTTGATATCATTGGATTAACGATCTTTGTCCTTGAAGACATTCAAAATAGGGAAGAAAAGGGCGGTGTTTAGCCTTCGGAAGAAGGAGGTTCATTATTCCCTAAGTACAAGCAAAGGATCAATTCAAAGAATCCGGGATTTCCCACCGGGTTGTGGACGTTCAACCGAGGAAAATCAGCTGTTCAAGTCGTCGTACTTCCGAACCATTATTTGTTCGTGGATTCGATTCGATTAGCGAACCATCGATCGGAGAAAATCGCAAGTAGAAGTCTTACTAAAATCCGAGGGTAAATTTCTAGATCGCTATAGTTAGATCGGTTTTATTATAGATTATAGTGTTTTAATTAACACAATACGTATAGGTGTTGAAGAGCGGGAAAGTTTAGTTCTCTCCATAACTGGTGTGTAACTTCACACTCATTTTCGGGTTGGACATCATGTTGTAAGTTCTGTGATAAATTCGTAAAATAGTAAAAACGGGAAAATACGTAGTAACTCATATTTTTGAGTAAATGCATGAAAACGGTTAAAATCGAGAAAATGAAATCCGATAATACTCTAGTTCGATAAAATGGGCCGATAATACTCTAGTTCGATAAAATGGGCCGATAATACTCTAGTTCGATAAAATGGGCGATAATACTCTAGTTCGATAAAATGGGCGATAATACTCTAGTTCGATAAAATGGGCGATAATACTCTAGTTCGATAAAATGGGCGATAAAACTCTAGTTCGATAAAATGGGCGATAATACTCTAGTTCGATTAAATGGGCGAAAATACTGCTGTTTCGATAAATTGGGCTAAAATGGGCCAAAGTCACTAAACTACTAAATGGGCTAGTTGATAAATTGTTTATATGAGCCTAATGAAGGGTTAATTGATAAGTCCACCGATGATATGGATTAATGAAAATCATTTATATGATTATATTTGTTATATACGCATGATTGCATGGGGTGGGTTATATGAAGAGAAGAATGGCCGATTGCCACAAATTTGGCTCATTGCCTCTAGTTCTGGTGGCTGCTCGCCACAATATGGCTCATTGCCTCTAGTTCGGTGGCTCTCGCCACAAATTCGACTAAATGCCTCTAGTTCGGTGACAATGTCACAATCTAGTTCGGTAGTGCACTACAAAATTATTTAAGGGCTTTAAGCCCATGATTGGTGTGTTTGGCGGGGTGGGTTGACTTGATCCCACTGTGTGTTGGTTGGTACGGGGTGTTAGCGGATGGATACTAGGTTGGTTTGGGAAATTCATATTTCATGCATTCTTCTCTTTAAATTATGTTACTTTACGATGTATGGTTGAAATCATTAATGGGCTCAAGCCCGCATGATATCTTGACGATTTGACCTAAAAATGGTGGTAAGTGAGTTGCACACCTGAGTTCTTTGTAACTCACCCAAATTTTATTAACCATTTCAGGTAATGGAAATTGACGTGGACTTGGGCCGGAGATGACTTGGTGGAGGCCATACTACAAACTTGGGTTTTTAATAAACTATGACTTTATTTAAGTTTTTATTTTAATTGCTATTATTGGGTTGATGTAATAAGGCCTCTTATTATGTTTTATGGTTTTATTGTGTGGATGATTTAAATTTTATTTCTAAACTCTTAATATGGTTTTATCTCAATATGTTAAGTTTTCTTAAGAACATTGGTTTTATAACAAAAAGTTTTGTAGCACTATTTTATCTTAACCATGTGAAAATAAACGAATGTATGATTGGTGTGACAAACCAAATCTTGTCTAAACGCATAGACCGGGTTTGGGGTGTTACATTTAGTGGTATCGAGCCCAGTTCAAAACTCTACTGTGGTTTGGGTTCAATAAAGAAATTTGTTTGAAAATAATTTCTAGAGTTTTGAGTAAAGGTAGTATGGCACCATGAGCATCCCGCGCCAAGTCAAGTAAGTATCCAGTATCTTTGTATGTTTATTATCATTGTGATATGATTATAAGAAACACTCTAGAACTTCTAGTTATAGGTGTTAAAACCAGAGAGATTGAGACAATAGGATATTGATGCGAAAACACTCTATCTCTTTCATATCATAAGACATCGTTAATAAACAATCTGAAATATTATTACGATTCATAAAACTCTTAATCAGATTAAATCGAATTATTCGCCATGAGCACTAGAGGACGTGGTCGTGGGACGCGGTAGGCGTGGCCGTGGTAGAGGACGCAGGTGTTAGGGCGCAACCGATGTGCCAAAGTTATATGTCGGAAATGGATGCACTGCGTCACTCGAGAGTGAGACGGATCGCACGACCATATGGAAGAGGATAATCTTTGTGACACGAGCAATGCTGCGAGTACTTGAAAGGGTCGCTGGATCCGAAGCTCGACCAACCGCTCGTGGGTCGATATCGGAGCGGCCGAAATCCAAAGTGGAGCCGAGGTTTTCGAGGTGTCTCTCGTGTAGCTCCCAATGTCGCTGAATATTGGCTTGAGGCAGTAGAGCGAATTATGGACGATCTTGAGTGCACTGTGGAACAAAAGTTAAGAGGAGCGGTATCTTTGTTGAGAGACGAAGCTTACCAATGGTGGCTTACTATCCGAGATGGCAGCGATCTTTGCTTTAATTAACTGGGAATTTTTCAAGGCTTCCTTTCAAGGGAAATATGTGGGAACAAGCTATGTGGATGCCCGAAGGAAGGAATTCTTGAACCTGGTGCAAGGAAATAAGACGGTGGCGCGATATGAGGCCGAGTTCTTACGTTTGAGTCGCTATGCTCGAACGATAGTGGCAACGGACCATGAGCGTTGTGTGCGCTTCGAGGACGGTTTGAAAGACGCGAGTTGCGGGTTACGATAGCCCCACAACAAGTTAGAACTTTTGCCGCTCTTGTGGAGAAGGCCAAGATAGCCGAAGAGGCTAAGAACTCGGAACGTCAAAATCGGGAGCAAATTCGAGGCAAGAAAGATCTGAAGCATTCGGGTTCTTCGAGAAGATTCCTGAAGAGGCCCGGAATGAGGAACCAGCTCAAGGAAGAGCACGATGAGTCGTTAATCGAGTCGGGATTGTCTTTGAATGTGGGAAAAGACATTAGGAGAATGTTGGAGGAAAACGGGTGCTTGCTATAAATGTGGATCGACGAGCATCAATATAGGAGTTGCCCTCGACGTATGGATACAACTCAAGAAGTTCGTGGCTCTTGATGCACCACCGGCAAGAGGAGTTCGAAGCAACCACCAGAGGTCGGGGACCAGTCGTGGTGGTAATGGGGTGGACGTGGTCAAGGTGCGCGGGTCGAGGCAATGGTCCTAGAGGCAACGCGGATGCAAGACGGCCGGATTGGTGTATGCGGTCGACGTCGTGAGGATGGCAATGCACACTGATGTGATAATCGTACGTTCTTCATTTCGATGTACCCGTTATTGCCTTGATAGATATTGGTTCTACTCATTCGTACATTGCTAGCACCATAAGCGGAAACTTGAAATTAGACTCAAATTTCCGATAAAGAGATGAGGGTGATTAGTCCCTTAGGTCGATCGGTGGTGGTTAATAAACTGTTTGGAGACGTGCCCTTAGTTATTCAAGGAGAAACATTCTTGGCAAATTTGATGGAATTGCCTTTTGGCGGTCGATATCATTCTAGGCATGGATTGGTTGGTTAAGCACGCAGGCGCAATTGGATCGTATCAAAAGCGGATGTTGATAAGAACTGCGGAGGATAAGGAGATAGTTATGATAGGCGAGCGGAGAAATTTCTTGACAAGCGTGATTTACTGCGTTAAAGGCGGAGAAGTTGGTACGAAAAGGATATGGAGCATTTTTAGCATTTATTAGTGCTTTAGATGCCAAAGAGTTGTCGAGTGGAAGATGTGAGAACGGTGAAGGAATTTTCGGATGTTTTTTCTGAAGAACTTCCTGGTGTACCTCGGATCGGGAAGTGGAATTTGGTATTGAGCTTTTGCGGAATCGCTCCAAAGTGTCCATTGCTCCTTATAGAATGGCACAGAAGGAGTTGTCGGAGCTTAAAGCCCAAATTCAAGAACCGCTAGATCGGGGTTTTATTCGACCGAGTGTGTCTCCGTGGGAGCACCGGTTTTGTTTGTTAAGAAGAAGGATGGGTCAATGCGTATGTGTATCGATTATAGGCAATTGAATAAGGCGACGATCAAGAATCGGTACTTCTCGCCGAGGATTGACGACTGTTTGATCAATTGAAGGAAAGCTTCGGATAGACGAAGTCATATGCGGATCTCAAGCGTAAGGATATCGAGTATGCCGTAGGAGATCAAGTTTTCTGAAGGTCTCACCTTGGAAGAAGATATTGATTCGGGAAGAAGGGCAAGTTGAGTCCTAGATACATTGGACCATATCGTGTGGTGAAACGAGTTGGTCCAGATGGCCTATCAGATTGAGTTACCTCCGAATTGAGCCAAATTCATAATGTTTTCCACGTGTCCATGTTGAGGCGCTATAGATCGGATCCTTCGCACATAGTACCGGTAGAAGAAGTGGAGTTGAATTTGGATTTGTCTTTTGAGGAGGAACCAGTGGAAATCTTAGACCGAGACGTGAAGGTGCTAAGAAAGAAGACTGTGCCGTTGGTCAAAGTGTTGTGGCGTAACCACGGAGTGGAGGAAGCTACGTGGGAGCCTGAGGATGCAATTCGGCAACAATACCCTCACCTTTTTCAGCCAGGTAAATTTCGAGGACGAAATTTTCTTTTAGGGGGGTAGAGTTGTAACACCCTGAAAATTTGAGTAATTTATTTTCTATGTGTGCTTTGAGTAATTATTCTAGAAAGTAAAATTTTCTGATTTATTTTCGTGGTTAGTATAGTCCTGAAGAAGGGTTTAAAATTTTTTTTTTTTAGAAGGAATAATATTAATTTTGAGAATTTATGGAAATAGACTAAGTGGCATTGACACATAAATTATTTTAAGTGTCAATGTAGCATAAGATGAGTAGTTGGACAAGTGGTGATGGCGCATGAGCTAGTACATGGGGGTGAAGGTTCGAATCCCCTAAATAGCATCTAGGTGAATTTTATTTTTGATTTTTCTGCCCATGTATAGCAAGTGTCGGCCAAGAGCATATATGGAAGGTGTTGACTTGTTATTTTTGGTTAGTATATCAAAGGAATAAGGAAAATTTGAACTTAAGGAAGGGTATCAAAAGAATAAGGAAAATGTGAGGATATGAGGCATGAATCAAGGAGTTGTTTAAGGAAACAATATCTTGGCCTAAAGACCAAGCATATGGACGGCATTATGGCTAGGGGAGCCAATTTTGGTGATAGTTTGGCTAGGAATTTTAGTCTTTGGTTTTGGTCATTTTGTTTAATTTGTGCAAGTTTTGAAAATTCTCTCAAACTCTCTTTTCCTTGGCCGAAATTGTGCACTTGGTAAGCCTAGTTTCTTTTGTCAAATTGGTCATTTTGTTTTACACTTTGGTGTCAATTTTGTGCCTTTCTCTTTGTGCCGATTTTACCAATACCTAAAGAGACCATTCTTTTCTTTTCTTCTCCCATTGCCGATTATACATTGCTCTCAAAACTTATCTTTTTCTTTCTTTTCTTTTCCATTCTATTTGGAAACCGAAACATCATCACCATCTCTCTCCTATTTGATTTCTTTCAATCGAAATTCTCTCCACCTACACTTTCATGGCCGAATGTTAAAGTGCTTATAACCGATTTTATTTTTCTTTTTCTTTGTTTCTTCATAGCCGAATTCTTCTTAGATCCATATTATTCTCAAATCCTATCTTTTCGACGTGGAAATAGGTAAGAATCCTTTTCGCGTTCGATTAGTTAATAGTGGTTATGGCGAATATTGATGATGGTTTGAAAGCTTTATTAGATCAAAATAAACGTTCCTTCTTTTAACGTTTATTTTGTTATACTTTAGTGCGATAACGGAAGTTTGGAATCAAGAAGTCGTGGGTGACAAAACGTTGGAATCAATTTTGTGGTAAGGAAATCATATCTTTAAAACCTTAGGATTATTTTGATATCATTGGATTAACGATCTTTGTCCTTGAAGACATTCAAAATAGGAAGAAAAGGGGTGTTTAGCCTTCGGAAGAAGGGAGGTTACATTATTCCCCTAAGTACAAGCAAAGGATCTGTTTCAAAGAATCCGGGATTTCCCACCGGGTTGTGGACGTTCAACCGAGGAAAATCAACTGTTCAAGTCGTTCGTACTCCCGAACCATTATTTGTTCGTGGATTCGATTCATTAGCGAACCATCGATCGGAGAAAAATCGCAAGTAGAAGTCTTACGAAAATCCGAGGGTAAATTTCTAGATCGCTATAGTTAGATCGGTTTTATTATAGATTATAGTGTTTTAATTAACACAATACGTATAGGTGTTGAAGAGCGGAAAGTTTAGTTCTCTCCATAACCGGTGTGTAACTTCACACTCATTTTGGGTTGGACATCATGTTGTAAGTTACGTGATAAATTCGTAAAATAGTAAAAACGGAAAAATACGTAGTAACTCATATTTTTGAGTAAATGCATGAAAACGGTTAAAATCGAGAAAATGAAATCCGATAATACTCTAGTTCGATAAAATGGGCGATAATACTCTAGTTCGATAAAATGGGCGATAATACTCTAGTTCGATAAAATGGGCGATAATACTCTAGTTCGATAAAATGGGCCGATAATACTCTAGTTCGATAAAATGGGCGATAATACTCTAGTTCGATAAAATGGGCGATAAAACTCTAGTTCGATAAAATGGGCGATAATACTCTAGTTCGATTAAATGGGCGAAAATACTGTTTTCGATAAATTGGGCTAAAATGGGCCAAAGTCACTAAACTACTAAATGGGCTAGTTGATAAATTGTTTATATGAGCCTAATGAAGGGTTAATTGATAAGTCCACCGATGATATGGATTAATGAAAATCTGTTATATGATTATATTTGTTATATACGCATGATTGCATGGGGTGGGTTATATGAAGAGAAGAATGGCAGTTGCCACAAATTTGGCTCATTGCCTCTAGTTCGGTGGCTCTGCCACAATATGGCTCATTGCCTCTAGTTCGGTGGCTCGCCACAAATTCGGCTAAATGCCTCTAGTTCGGTGACAATGTCACAATCTAGTTCGGTGAGTGCACTACAAAATTATTTAAGGGCTTTAAGCCCATGATTGGTGTGTTTGGCGGGGTGGGTTGACTTGATCCCCACAGTGTGTTGGTTGGTACGGGGTGTTAGCGGATGGATACTAGGTTGGTTTGGGAAATTCATATTTCATGCATTCTTCTCTTTAAATTATGTTACTTTACGATGTATGGTTGAAATCATTAATGGGCTCAAGCCCAAAGCATGATATCTTGACGATTTGACCTAAAAATGGTGGTAAGTGAGTTGCACATTGAGTTCTTTGTAACTCACCCAAATTTTATTAACCATTTCA
The DNA here is from genome assembly GCA_025698515.1 of Gossypium sturtianum. Classification (NCBI taxonomy): domain Eukaryota; kingdom Viridiplantae; phylum Streptophyta; class Magnoliopsida; order Malvales; family Malvaceae; genus Gossypium; species Gossypium sturtianum. The sequence continues at coordinate 21,835,836 of CM046949.1, forward strand.
GGTAATGGAAATTGACGTGGACTTGGGGCGGAGATGACTTGGTGGAGGCCATACTACAAACTTGGGTTTTAATAAACTATGACTTTATTTAAGTTTTTATTTTAATTGCTATTATTGGGTTGATGTAATAAGGCCTCTTATTATGTTTTATGGTTTTATTGTGTGGATGATTTAAATTTTATTTCTAAACTCTTAATATGGTTTTATCTCAATATGTTAAGTTTTCTTAAGAACATTGGTTTTATAACAAAAAGTTTTGTAGCACTATTTTATCTTAACCATGTGAAAATAAACGAATGTATGATTGGTGTGACAAACCAAATCTTGTCTAAACGCATAGACCGGGTTTGGGGTGTTACAATTATAGTCTCATGCGAACTAGGCATAAGGCTGAAACGGATAAAATAGAACCATACATTTGCGAGTGGTGTCAAATATTCTCTTCTGCAAGTGTGGATTCCTTGCTTTGACACAGTCTATTTAGAACCTGGAACTGTAAGTTCCTCAAGCATTTCTTGCAAATTTTTAGGCTCGATATTGCTCGTTAAGGAAGAATATTCATCGTTTTCGAAATCAGGTAATTCAAAGAAATCATTTGTCGAAACCATTTTAAAAGTTTGATTAAAAAACGGGGATCGACTTTTAAAAACGAAAATGGGAGTCGCCACCAATCCCTTTTTACTTAGGTGTGATTGGATCACCTTGAAAATTGTTTTATTTCAAAATAATGATTTTGGTCCGCGAAAAACAAGAAAAATAGGTTCGGGAGTCGGTTACGTATGAGGAAGGGTTAGCACCCTCATAACGCCCAAAAATTGGTACCTAATCGATAAAATCATGTCCTAATGTTGAAACTTTAAAAAAAATTAAAAAATGGTCCTTTTATTTGAAGAAAAACCTAGACTTACCTATCTCAAAGAAATAAAACACCATACCCAGTAAGTTAGGATATAGCATCTCATGACTTCAAAACTAGGCACGTCTTTATTTTAGAAAATTCCTACCTCGAGGCGTAAAACATCATAACCAGTAAGTTAGGACACAACGTTTTGCATTCCCAAGAATAGGTTTTTTAATTTGAAGTTTGTAAATTTCTGTTTTAAAAGAGGAGGGATATCTAATACCTTAAGTTCTACGAGAAAAATCGAAACCCAGTAAGTTAGGGCACAATTCTTCTCGAAGTCCCCAAATATCACATATCACCTTATTTTTAAAATATTTGAATAAAATGCTTTAATTCAAAAGGTATTTTTATAAAAACGGTTTGAGTAAATCATACATTACAACATATATACCAAATATAAGTTTATCATAACTACAAACTATATTAACAATTTCTTTTAATGAAGAATAATAAGAAATAATAAATGATACAAACAATTGAATAATTATACTGAAGCATGCAATTAATAAATGAATAAATGAATATGAGATATAATGCAGTAAATAACCAAAGATAAAAAAAAAAAACATAAACTTTACATACATATAAGATAAAATAACAATATAGAATGAATTATAAAAAACAAATTAATATGAAAAAATAATGTGAAGTATCGAAAATAATATATATATATATAATAAATAATTTTTTTTAAAAACATAGATAATTAAGATAAAAGTTATAAGATAATATACATACATATAAATAATAATATTAAAAATAGTTATAATAAGTAATATATGTAAAATATATAAATGCAATAATTATGAAAAGTACATATATAATAGATAATATAAATAAAATATATTACATAATATAAATAGATTTTATACAAAAAATAAAATTTTAAAAATAATATATGATATAATATAATACTATATAATATAAAAAAATTAAAAACATATAATATAGTAATTAATATATAAAAATAATATGTAATGAAAATAATTTTGAGCTAAATAAAATAATAAATAATAATCATTTAATATATAAGGATATTACGTAAAAAATATATATATTTATACTATTAATATATTAATATATAAATAATGAAGAAAATAATATAGATTATTTAATATAATAAAATAGCTTAATACAATATTAAAATAATAAAATAAAAGGATAAAAAAAAACAAAGAAAACAGGGGTCAAAAAGCAATTAAGACAGATATAAAAGGACTAAATTAAAACGCGCGTTAAATTACAGGGGTTAAAATAGAAATTAGGCCAAATTTTAAAAACTACGACGTTTTGATCTTAGCCTTTAAAGAGTCTGAGGGATTAAATTGGAAAGTAATTAAACTTTTAGGGCCTAATTAAAAATAAAAAAATTGGATTAAACAAATTGAAAATGCGGAAGGGTCTATTCCGCAAATATACCATCGACATAAAAACACGCGGATCTTTTTGCCCATCGGGTCGGGTTCCGGTCAGAGGCTCTATACAGCATCGTTTTAATGCTTATTAGCTTAAGCATAAACGACGCCGTTTTACCATAGCTATATAAGCTAATATTTGGGCAAAAAATCATTCAGTCTTCTATTTTTTTTAAAAAAAAAAATTTAAAACACTCTCAAAGACCCTCCCCTTTTCCGACAGAATTAGGTCATCGGGTTCAAGAGCCTCCATCCCACGCGCCAGACGCGCTGTCACCCACGGCGGTGCGAAGGTAAAAAATCTTTGCTCCCTTTTTATTTATTGCTTTATATGTAAAACATGCACGGATTGGAAAAGAAAAATAAAAAGAGAAAAAAAAGAATCGAAATCACCTCTGAAAAAAAATATATATTGTATTCTCTGTTTTTTCGTGTGTTTTTTTTGTTTGTATTTCTCTATGTATCGTGTATATTCCTTTCTTTGTGTATTACAGATTAAGGCTTTTATAGCCTTCGAAACAAAAAAATAAAAAGAAACAAAAATGTTGCCATGTTTGTTTTATTGTCGTGTTTCCTTTTCTGTGCAGGTCAAAGCAGAGTTCGGCGCTGATGAAGGCGTAGCTCGCGCGGATTGCGGCACGATTAGGGGCCTCGGCACGAAGATGAGGCTACTGGGGCACATTGCGTCGCCTAGGCTTGCGGCGATTGGGGTGCTGCGGCGCGACGATCGGGTTCCTGTTGGGGCACTTGCGGCGCAATGGAAACCTAGGGTTTCCTGCGTCCGCAAGCTTTTAGGCTACTTGGGCCGTGCGTGGGTTTGGGTAGTTAGGGTATTTGGGTCAGGTTTGAGTGTGGGTTGCTGAGTATTGGGCTAGTGAGTTTAGTTGGGGTAGGCAGCTTAGGTGTTAGGCTTAATTTTTTTTTAATATTTGGACCATTAATTTGGGCTCTGCAAAAGGACACTGGAGATTATATTTATTTTTTGTTTTGGTTTTATTTTGGTTTGTTTCACCCCGGGCAAATTGGGCCTATAACAGCTGCCCCTCTTTGCTCATTGTCGTGTAACGAGAATAGAGCAAAGACTATAAAAGGACCAATTTTTCCCGGTCCTTGCCAAGTCTTGACTTCTTGATCCTCGTCTTCTTCAAACGGCTTCTAATCCCAACTGCATCTTCAGGGGTACTGGAACTTCATCTTGATTTCAATTAGTATGATGTTTTCAATCTGCTTCCTGCAACTTCAGGAATGCCAGATCTACTATTTTTCGATCTGCTCCACAACAAACCCAGGGAGATAAGATCTGATATTTTTGATTTGCTTCCTGCAACTTCAGGAATGCCAAATCGGCTATTTACAATCTGCCTCCTGCAAACTCAGGAATGCCAGACTGATGTCTTCGATCTGCTTTCTGCAACATCAGGAATGCCAAATCTACTATTTTCGATCTGCTTCCTGCAACTTCAGGAATGCCAAACCTGCTATCTTCAATCTGCTCCTTGCAAACTCAGGGATGCGATCGATGTCTTCGACCGCTTCCTCGCAACTTCGTGAATTGCCGGATCGATGTCTTCGATCCGCTTCTCGCAACTTCGTGGAATTGCCGGATCTACTATCTCCAATCGCTCCCGCAAACTCTGGGATTGCGGATCGATGTCTTCGATATGCTTCCCCGCAACTTCGGGAATTGCGGATCCGATATCTTCAATCATTCCTCGCAAACTATGGGATTGCGGACCGATGTCTTCGATCCGCTTCGAACTTCGTGGAATTGCCGATTCGATGTCTTCGATCTGCTTCCTGCAACTTCAGGAATGGCCAGATCTACTATCTCCAATCTGCTCCCTGCAAACTCAGGGATTGCCAGACTGATGTCTTCGATCTGCTTCCTGCAACTTCAGGAATTGCCAGATCTGATGTCTTCGATCTTCTTTCTGCAACTTCAGGAATTGCTAGATCTGCTATCTCCAATCTGCTCCCTGCAAACTCAGGGATTGCCAGACTGATGTCTTCGATCTGCTTCCTGCAACTTCAGGAATTGCCAGATCTGATGTCTTCGATCTTCTTCCTGCAACTTCAGGAATTACCAGATCTACTATCTCCAATCTGCTCTCTGCAAACTCAAGGATTGCCAGACTGATGTCTTCAATCTTGCTACATTGTCCTCTAGAGGATATAACCTGTAGAATGGGTATATGCTTATGTCTAATAATTAGGATGCCTTGATCGAAATGTATCAAATATTCCTAATTAGACATGCAATGATATATGAATGCAAAATGTTATGAGAATGCTTCCTATTTTAAGTGTCATCACTTATTTATTCGTCAAAGTTTCCTCTTCGTTCCTTATGAAGTATCAATCATATTCTGCTCAAATAATTTGCCCCATGGTAATTCTGAGTCCTCTCCAGTTGAACCTTGGGACATGAAGTTGTTACTTCCCATTGCAACTTCAGGGAAATAACATTTGGTTTTTTCCATCCAATCTGTTACCACTCAGAGGTATAGAACCTGTATCATTTTCCATCAATTTAACCTGTCACACCATTCCCTGGATGTATGAGTCTGAAACTTACATGAATGCAGGATCTCCTGACAATGATCCCCTTTTACACTTGGCTTGACCTTGTTTGACATTTGCCGATATGATATCACTAACGAAATTGTCTTATCCAATAAGAATCTGGAGAGATAATCATTTTTCAACGTTTCCAACCCTTAGGCTTGGTGCGTTCTGAACGTTAGTCACGTTTCAGATGCCTTATATTATTTAGAAGTTTTCAGAGTAATATACGAAACTCCTTTTATGAAAGTGTTATTAGTCCATTAATCATTATTTCAATATAAAATGCTTGAAAAAGGTCACAAAAATGGACGAGAAAGAAATTAATCAGGAGCATGGCTCGAAACAAATAAGCTAATCAAAGATTACCAAGGCAATAAAAGAAAATTGATTTGGGTGTATCTTGAAAAGAATAAAGCAATCAAAGATAACAAATTTTAAAAAAAAAAGAGTACGATAGAAGCTAGGTGCCCCAGATATCGCAGCCTGAGCTTCTCTGTTCAAACTTCTTGAAGACCATTTTAAGCTCAATATGAGTTTAGGGGATCCGGAGTACTTTGTCGATGTCCCAAGACGTAACATACTTCTTCATTGTTAATTCAAGCGTAGCAAGACTACTGTATGCCCCACTTTTGATCAAAATTTGAGTCGCCCTTTTCGGGTTTTCGGCTCAAAGCCCTTTTGGTCTCAAAGCGCCCTTTGCGGGTTTTCGCCTTGGCCTCTCTTTTTTTCTTTTTTTCTTTTTTTTTTGATTTCGAGGCGCCCTTTACGGGTTTTCACCTTGGTCTTTCCTCTTTCAGGTCAGATATTTCTTGACTGAACCTGAATTCACCGGATTGGGCAAGTCTTCGCCATCCGTCTCGGTCAATATCAATGCTCTTCCAGAACAGGTCTTCTTTACAACATAAAGTTCCTTCCAGTTTGGCATCTGCTTTCCTCTAAAATCGTTTTATAGAAGAAAGGTCTTTTTCAACATCAGGTTCCCTCGTGGAATTCTCTAGGATGAACCTCTTTGTCATAAGCTTGCATCATCTGATCGTGATGGATAACTTTAAACTTTTCTTCGACTAGGTTCAATTGGCAAAATACTTCAATTCCATAAACCAATGGGTAAGATGTTGCCCCAGCGAAAGTTTCGACCGACGTTCAATAAGACAGAGGGTAAATCATAGCTTCTTATGCCAATCCTTACAAGTCTTAGTCACCTTTCATAGTTTTTTGTTGTTTTTCTTTTTGTATATTTTTTTGGCAACTTTTGCTGTACTGACATGTACTACCTGATCTTTAGACAAACTGCAAACTTTGACTTTGTACAGTTATGCCTTATTAAACGTGATCCTTTATGGTATTCTTTGCTGGCATCTGATCCTTTCCTTCATTCTTTTTTTTTTTTGATGAATTTGATGACTTCGACCTTGTAACATTAGCATATGAAGCTACTTCCACCCTCTTAGTGAAGTAAACGATGACTATGCCGATGAATCAATACTAGCTAAAAGCTTTTGACGAGATTGGCCCTATCACATCCATGCCCCACATATGGAAAATTTGTGAAGAACTAGAGTGGGCACATGAATCTTGTCTCCTTAAATACGGCATAGATGATACCATCTTTTTCTATGTAGATCGGTAGTGCCCGATCCTCATGTTTAGCCCGCATCTTAGTATCCCAGGCATGTCCTGATATGATCATGCAAAACATCTTTGAATTCTTGAAAATAACTCAATGATGTCTCGCATTATTTCTATGGTAAGCTGGGCTTCGATCTTCACCCCTTTTTTAGGCTCATAATATTCGCTGACCCTTATGTAAGGTAGGATCTGTTTTTCATTATTCTTTACAAATCAAAAAATAAGTTACAATCTCTATCATCTTCAAAGTCCTTAGATCCCTTAGACCCATATCTCATTCAAAAAGGGAGTCAGTAACAACGTCACTCATGTCATTGATATCCGGAGACCTATTGTAGGCTCGAAGGAAGATTCTAAAGAATAAATGATTCAAAGAATTGTTATTGGTATGATATGAATGAATAAAAGAATATTTGAAAGAAAGTCCAAAAATAAAAGAGTCTATACATGGAAAGAATAAAAAAAGATAAAAAAAATGCATTTTATTGAAATAAGAATTTAGGACACAAGCCTATTTCACAAAAGGGTTCTTATTGCCTCTAGGCTTAAGGCAACAAGCATGTTTTGAATATTACTCTAGATCAGCTCTAAAAATACAAGGATCTCTTCCACAGTCCCATTATTTAAAACACTCCCAAGTATGCAAGGGCTTGGAAACTTCGTTCTCTGGTTCCCCATTCATTTTTGATTTCTTCAAAGAATCGCAACTTTCTTGTCTCCTCCTTCAATTACCGCATTTACTACCTCGTTAAAGTGATCAAGTTTTGATGAATTGTCGAATTTTACAATTCCCATTTTAATGAACCTTTCGACCAACTTTTTAAACGTAGTACAATTTTCGATTGAGTGACCCGTTATTCCTGCATGGTAGTCGCATTGAGCGTTTGAGTCATACCATTTAGGATATGGGGGCTGTATCGGCTTCAGATAAAATGGAGACACTACATGTACGTCAAATAAACTTTGATATAACTCCTTATACGTCATCGAGATTGGCATAAATTGGAGCTTTTCAGAGTTTTGCTTTGGGGAAACCTGATTGCTGGTTGATCGTATGTCCGTCGAGTTTTAAAATTTATAAAAAGAATGATCAAACCTGGAAACTAACTCTGACAACGATTTAAGGCAAGTGCACTTATCGAACAGTAGTATAGCTTAGGCAAGACCGGATTATCGAACCCAAAGGAACTAAAAGTACTAATACTAACTTTCTTTCTATTATTTAGCCTAAGAATTAAGCGAATGGTTGTTTAATCTAAATTAACTACTAGACTTAAAGACTCTAAGACAAAGAACAATGAAATTGGGGAAATAACTTGAAGAAAAACCAATTAATTAAGACGACACCCAAGGAAGAATCCACCTAGACTTCACTTGTTATCTAACTCTGAACCAGACGATTTATTCATTTGACTTGATCCGTAGGATTCCCTAATTTATATTAAACCCTCTCTCGAGGTGAATAACGTCTAACCCTAGGTTGATTAATTGAAATCTCTTTCTAATTAAAACCCCTAGAATTGCATTGACTCGATCTATGGACTCCCATATTAGGTTTCACCCTAATTCGGCAATGCCTCGTCACCCTATCTCTAGGCGCGCGATCAACTCCGCTTAACTATGCTAGATCTACTCTTAGGCAGGGACTTTTGCTCTTCCACCTAAGCACATCAAACTTGAATCAATATCCGCGAAATATCAACACAAGAATTAAGAACACATAATTAAGAAAAAATCAAATATTTATCATATAGTTCAGCAAACGATAACAAGATTCATCTAAGTTCCATCCCCCTCAGGTATCTGAGGGTTTAGTTCATAACAATAAAAGAAAGCATCTCAGAAGAAAAGATAAAACAAAACATAAGAAATCCCTAAAACCCCCTGAAGGAATTGAAGAGGAGATCCTCCGTCTTGAGTATAATTCCGGCTTCTTGAGATGGATCAACTGGCTATCCCTGAGCGAATCCCCACAAATCTACCTTCTCTAGCCTAGCAAGACGCCCTTAGACGGTAGCTTTAGGCTCCCGTCGACTCCCCCATCGACTCTCCTTAAACGGTCATACTTAGGGTGTATTTATAGGCTTTTGGAATGTGTTTCTTTGCCCCTAAGTATCCAAATCCGATTGAAATTGCTCTTTTTCGCGGCAGGGACACGGCCATGGCACACACCCGTGTGAATCATCTTTAGGCCGTGTTTAGACTTCATTAATGAGGCACGGCCGTGTATTTCGTGGCTTAGACCGTGTTCGAGATTATTGAGGAAGCACGGCCGTGAGGTCTTGGGCCCACACCGTGTTGATTTTGTGCTTTGGCCCATTGGGCTCGTTTTAAGCCCATTTCTTGTTTTTTTCATCCTCCGGTGCTTTCCTGAGTATAAAACATGAAAAGAAAGGATTAAGAGCACCTTTTTACATAAAATAAGGGATAATTCATCCAAAAGTATGCTAAATGTGGGCCTAAAATATGTTACTTTTACGGTTTATCAAATACCCCCACACTTAAGCTTTTGCTTGTCCTCAAGCAAAATTCTCAACTTACAATTAAAATGAACTTTCCATAATTCAATATTCCTATCAACAATGTCTCATCATAATTCATAGATAATTTATACATGGATAATTCAACTCAAAGAGCCCTAAAGATTCAAACAATATAAGTCATAGATTTGTAGCACAAAACATAGGTGTTTCCCCTCATCTAAATAATTACCTCTGATTCAAGACCTACAAGGATTGACATCCTCACAAAAGATTCACTCAAATCACTCGAAGTGTTTAAGGTTCAGAATTAAGCACTCAAACGTCAAACCTGAAAAGTTAATCCCATAGGCTTGCATGAAAATCAAATCTCCACCACTGTAATATGAAATGATGCACAAATCAAAAGGTCTTTGAAAGGGTTGTAACGGGACTTGGGTTAAGGTGTGGATAAAGGCTGAATTAGAGGGTTAGAATCGAGATCGACCTGAAAAATTACCTAACCAGAAATAATGAACTAAATAAAAGTAATTACATCAACTGAAAGCTAATAATAATAATACGAGCTTCTTCTTCAATATTTGGAATTCAAACGTATAAGCTCATTTAATCACAAATGAATAATGAATATACTTTTTTTTTAAGAACAAATCATAAATACATAACAAAGGATAAATAAAAAACATAGTTAGGCTATTAATCAAATCAAATCTCGATATAAGGGTAGTCAAAAGGAATGGTGATAACAAAAATAAAGGGTTTATGGGTTAAAATTAGTGGGTGAGTCAATAAAAAGGGTTGTTAGGATCAAAGGGGTTCACTAGGGGTTAATTATGAAGGTAGTTTTTTAGTGGAGTAAGTGGGTTAGATCCTAGGTGCCTTCATCATTTCTGTATATCAAATCAAAGGGGAGGTCTCGACATGTATAATCGATGCAAGTTCTAGAATAATAAATCAATGTTGACACACTCATAATCAATAAAGTGAGCAAGAAAAAGAATTTATGCTCTATACGGCTCAAAATCTCACAAAAATTATGGGTATTTTGATATCAACCTTGTAAATTTCAAACTTCAAAGTAATATTCAAATTCAGGTAGACAATCTAGAAGATTTTTTTATTTCTGAAAAATAGACTTATCATGCTTGATTCTCTAGCATTCTTAGAATTCAATTATCAATGCACAATTATCAATGTCTTAATCTAAAACATATCAATAAAGATCATGAATCATAGAAATTTCATTCTAATGATAATATGAGAAATTTGCTTTAAGAAACAAGACATAATTCAGGATTTGAGAATAATGCAAAAAGTTTGGCACCTAATTTTATGAATTTGAGAATAATGAAAAAAAAAGTTAGGCACCTTTTTAGGTTGTTCACCCCCCACACTTAAGATGTACATTGCCCTCAATGTACAAAGTTAGATAATAGCACAATAATATTAAAATCATAAGATATGGGGAGAAGTGAAACTTCCTGAATTATGGATGAAATCCTTGGAGGATGTGGAAAATACGTTAGAGGGGTCGGTCTGGATGAAGATCCTGCGCTAGATGAAGAAATTGGGTAGCTCGTGGAGGATTAGCCAGGATATAATAATAATAATTAAAACTATACTAATTAAATAATTAAAGAAAAGCAAGCTAAAGTGAAGAAAAATAAAGATAAAACTAAAATTAAAAGAAAAGATAAATGGACCGTAGGGTCCTTATTGTTGGATGGTTCGCGAGGTGGGTGTGACCTCTAAGGCGGTGGAGGTGCTGGCGGTGGCGGAAGTGGCGTGATTCCCAAGCAGCCAGAAGAACCTAAAATTAAGAAACTAAAATAAAATAAACTAAATTAAGCATAAGAGTGTTAAAGAGAAGGAAAATAAAGGAGAAGATAAAAGTAAAAGAAAAAATAAATGGTCTCAAAGACCCTTGGCTTGTCGAGTGATTGAAGCGGCCGGCATGAACTTATATGTATCGGTCTCCTTGAGGGAGACTGTGCTAGGATCCTTCCGTTTCTTCGACATGGCCAAAAGATTGAGAAGAATGCTATAAGAATGAAGAATGCTAAGAATGTATGGTGTATAAGAATGCAAGGGAGGAAGAAGGGTGAAAGTTGCAAAGGGGTGAAAAGTGGAGAGTTAGTAGGAAAAGAGAAAAAAGAGGGGGTTTAAATAGATTTTCAAGCCTGGTACAATCCCACGCCCGTGTACCGTGGGCGTGCTAAGTCACACGGCCGCATCGCACGGTTGTGGTGGGCTTCGTTTGTTTCTCCCACGCCCATGCTCAGGTCGCCACGTCCGTTGATGCTAAGTCAGTGTCATCCACGGCCGCGTCGCACGGCCGTGGCGTTTTGCCTCGCGCCCGTGGGTTGGTGGTTGGAGTCCGTGACTCGAAGATTTGATTCTTTTCGACTTGTACCTCTCCGCCGCGTGTCGATGACGGCAGTGCAGCACCTCCACACACGGCCACGGCCACGGCCGTGTGCAAGGCCGTGTGGCCTGAAAATCTGTACTTTTGGCTAGTTTAAAGTTAGGTGTTTTAAGACTAAGAGAAGAAAAGAAAATGAAAACAAAAGCAAAAGTAACTAGGGTTAGTGCTCGGGTTGCCTCCCGAGAAGCGCTCGTTTATAGTCTTAAGCTAGACTCTCCTCTCATTTGTATGTTCATGGTGGTTTGAGGAGTTGAAAGTCCTTCCTCATGCTATCGGTTTCCTTATCATGATAGTATTTAAGTCGAGATGCGTTTATATTGAAAGTGCCAAAGATAGGATTACTTACCTCGACTGTTCCGTATGGAAAAACACTGATTACCCTAAACGGTATTTTTTTGTTTGTGTTAGGGTCAGGAGGAGATATTCGAGGGTCTATTTTTTCTATCAATACCTGATCTCCGATTTTGAATTTGTTTGCTTCGTAGAGTGGCTCTGGTTCGGCTTCGTGTATTCCTAATTTCTCCTTGAAATGCGTCTTCCACTCGTCTAGATCATCGAATTGAATCCCTCGTTCCTCGTGAGTTATTTCTTTGTTAACACTGGGTCTAGGATCGGGTTTAGTTGTATTCTTTTGTGGTGCTTCCTGAAAAGAAGGGTTAACCGAATGGTTATCAATAGAATTTGTTTTCTCACCTTGGTTACTCGATGTTCTAGCCGAATCAAGAGCTTTGAGAGTGACTGTCTCATTACCTACACGAAGTATGAGTTCTCCCGCATCAATATCAATTTTAGTCCTGGCAGTTGCTAAAAATTGTCTTCCTAAGATTAAGGGGATCAAATTATCCTCCTCCATGTCTAAAACGACAAAGTCTACTGAGAATACGAATTTTTCAACTTTTACGAGTACATCTTCGATTATACCCCTAGGAATTCTAACAGTTTTATCAGTTAATTGAATGCTCATCCTAGTTTGCTTGGGTTTCCCTAGACCTAGTTGTTTAAACAATTTATAATGCATGACATTTATGCTTGCCCCTAGATCAGCTAACGCATTATCAATAGGTAAACTACCAATTAAGCATGGAATTGTAAAACTCCCTGGATCTTTTAATTTCTGTGGTAGTTTATTTTGCAAGATTGCTGAGCACATTGCGTTTAGTTCCACGTGTGATGCCTCGTCTATCCTTCGCTTGTTCGTCAAAAGTTCTTTTAAAAATTTTCTAGAATCTGGCATCTGTGAAAGAGCTTCAAGTAACGGTAAGTTAATATGTAATTTCTTTAAAAGTTTAAGAAACTTACCGAACTGTTCCTCTGTATCGTCTCTCCTTAATGTTTCGGGATATGGTATGCGAGGTTGGTACTCTTTGATTACCGGTTTTGGCTTATTATTACTTACCTCAACCTTACCTTCTTTGACCTCATCCTCTTGCCTTGAATTGGGCTTGCCTAACCCTTCACTTTCTTGAGCTGATATGGCTTGGATTTGCTCTTTTGGGTTAATCTCAGTGTTGCTTGGTAGACGCCCTTGCGGTCATTCGAAAATTACCTTTGCAAGCTGTCCAACCGTGTTAGTAAGTTGTCCAACTGTCTTAGTGAGTTCCCCGACTTGGCTCTTGATCCCTTTAATTGATGCCTGTTGATTCTTAAGGGTGGTCTCAATGTCTTGGAGACGGTTATCTGTAGTTTCCATGAATTTTGTCAGCATCTCTTCAAGGTTTGGCTTCTTCTCTTGTGGATAGGGCTGATTTTGGAAATTTTGAGGAGGTTGTTGTCTTTGATTCCCTTGACCTCCCCATGAAAAATTTGGGTGGTTCCTCCAACCTGGGTTATAATTATTACTATAAGGATTATTATTAGATATGAAATTTTTACCTATATAGTTCATCTGTTCGTTCTCTGTGCTCGGTTGGTAGGTCGGGTGACTCGGGGATTCGCCATACAGTTCCACTTGCGTCGTGATCGTATCTTTGGATGTACTGCGAAGAACACAAACTATCAAGCTTTTTATTCATCATCTCTACCGTGTTGATAGCATGGTTCTTTGATCGATGTTGAAAACTCTGGATGATTTTCTTTGGTTTTGTCTCTTGTAACCCGCCACCGATAGTTATTCGGTGACATCTCTTCAATAAACTCGTAGGTCGCTTCAGAGTTACGTTGTTTAGGTTCCACCTGCATGCGGCTGAATCAATTAGTTACCTCGTTGAGGGGTTTACACCGTTATAGAAAGTTTGGACTTGGAGCCACAAGGGTAAACCATGGTGCGGACACCTTCTCAAGAGATCCTTATATCTCTCCCATGCGTCGATAATGTCTCTAAATCCATCCGCACAAAAGAAGATATATCATTCGTAATTTGGCCGTTTTGGCGGTGTGAAATATTTTAATAAAAATTTTTGGTCATTTGATCCCATGTGGTGATTGACCTCGTGGTAACGAAGTTTAACCACGTTTGGATTTATTCCTTAATGAAAAGGGAAATAATCGAAGCCTTATGGAATCATCGAAACGCCATTTATTTTGAAGGTATCACGTAACTCTAAAAAAATTAGCTATATGAGTGTTTGGATCTTCGTCCCGCAAACCATCAAATTGAACAAATTGTTGAATCATTTGTATAGTGTTAGGTTTTAATTCAAAATTATTAGCAGTTATAGCAGGCCTAACAATACTTGATTCGGCTCCTGTTAAATGAGGTTTAGCATAATCATACATAGTACGTGGAGCATTATTTTCTGCCACATCTTCGGGTGGTGGATTATTCTCGTCCATCCCTTCAGTAGGATTGGATTCGTCTTCTCGCTCTTTTTCTGTGTAATTTAGGGCTCGCCTAATTTCTCTGCGATTTCTACGAACGGTAGCTTCAATATCACTGTCGTATACTAGTGGTCCTCTCGGGTTCCTTCTAGTCATAAACTAGAGGTACCTAGAAGGAAGAAGTAACAAAAGAATAAAAATTAGCAAATAAAATAAGAAATAAAATTGAATTGCAAAAAAAATGGCTAAAGTAATAAAAATAAAGTGTTCTTAATATTTTAGTTCCCCGGCAACGGCGCCAAAAACTTGATCGTATGTCTGTCGAGTTTTAAAATTTATAAAAAGAATGATCGAACCTGGAAACTAGCTCTGACAACGATTTAAGGCAAGTGCACCTATCGAACAGTAGTATAGCTTAGGCAAGACTGGATTATCGAACCCAAAGAAACTAAAAGTACTAATACTAATTTTCTTTCTATTATTTAGCCTAAGAATTAAGCGAATGGTTGTTTAATCTAAATTAACTACTAGGCTTAAAGACTCTAACACAAAGAAGAATGAAATTGGGGAAATAACTTGAAGAAAAACCAATTAATTAAGACGACACCCAAGGAAGAATCCACCTAGACTTCACTTGTTATCTAACTCTGAACCAGACGATTTATTCATTTGACTTGATCCGTAGGATTCCCTAATTTATATTAAACCCTCTCTCGAGGCGAATAACGTCTAACCCTAGGTTGATTAATTGAAATCTCTTTCTAATTAAAACCCCTAGAATTGCATTAACTTGATCTATGGACTCCCATATTAGGTTTCACCCTAATCCGGCAACGCCTCGTCACCCTATCTCTAGGCGCGCGATCAACTCTGCTTAATTATGCTAGACTACTCTTAGGCGTGGACTTTTGCTCCTCCACCTAAGCACATCAAACTTGAATCAATATCCATGAAATATCAACACAAGAATTAAGAACACATAATTAAGAACAAATCAAATATTTATCATATAGTTCAAAGAAACGATAACAAGATTCATCTAAGTTTCATCCCCTGTATCCGAGGGTTTAGTTCATAACAATAAAAGAAAGCATCTCGTAAGAAAAGATAAAACAAAACATAAGAAATCCCTAAAACCCCCTGAAGGAACTGAAGAGGAGATCCTCCGTCTTGAGTATAATTCCGGCTTCTTGAGATGGATCAACTGGCTATCCCTAAGCGAATCCCCACAAATCTACCTTCTCTAGCCTAGCAAGATGCCTTTAGACGGTAGCTTTAGGCTCCCGTCGACTCCCCCGTCAACTCCCCTTAAACGGTCATACTTAGGGTGTATTTATAGGCTTTTGGAATGTGTTTCTTTGCCCCTAAGTATCCAAATCCGATTGAAATTGCTCTTTTCCGCGGCAGGGACACGACCATGGCACACGCCCGTGTGAATCGTCTTTAGGCCATTTTCGGACTTCATTAATGAGGCACGGCCGTGTATTTCGTGGCTTAGATCGTGTTCGAGATTATTGAGGAAGCACGACCGTTTTGTCTTGGGCCCACGCCGTGTTGATTTCGTGCTTTGGCCCATTGGGCTCGTTTTAAGCCCGTTTCTTGTTCTTTTCATCCTCCGGTGCTTTCCTGAGTATAAAACATGAAAAGAAAGGATTAAGAGCACCTTTTTACATAAAATAAGGGATAATTCATCCAAAAGTATGCTAAATGTGGGCCTAAAATATGTTACTTTTACGGTTTATCACTGGTAGTTACCATCCTTGGCTGGTTTACTGTAATCGGCTCTAAATGGCTCTTGTTATACCTACCGGTACCATTCGCTTTCTTTTCCTTCTTCTTCAGGGCTTTTGAGGTCCATTCTCCTCTTTCTTTTGTTTCTACCAGAACAACCGACTTGGCTTGATCATCGCTTGGGTTAAAACCCATTGGGGAGTAAACGATGTCTTCCTCATCATCCACACTGTTGACCATTGAACCACTCTTTTTTTCAAGTCCTCTGGCTAGTAACTGGGTTAACTGGCCAATCATATTCCTTTGAAATTCCAACATTTGTTCCCGTATCTCTTGTTGGATCTTGGTCAATTGCCCCTGCATCTGTATTTGCATTTGTTCTATTCTCTCCAACCTTTGTTCCATGTTTTTCAAGTTAACTGAAATATTTTTACCTAATTAGGGTCCTTTTGTAAAAGTCTAATGCAAATGATGCAATGTAATGAAAATGCATGAATGCAAAGAGGCATCGGTTCTGATTCAACTTCATTTTAGAAAACTTTATTAGAAAACAAAATCCTTTACATAAAACGGACTACAAATATGCTTTCGTCCTTAGTCCTAAAATTTTGATTTTCCTAAGAAATGAAGCTAGCTATTGACTACGATTGGACTGTAGCTCATACTTCATGCGCAACGTATCAGCCTGTGATGCCAAAGTCTGAAAATGATCAGCTACCTCTCAAATCTGAACTACTGCTTCACCCATGAGGTAATCTTGGCTTCTTAACTTGGTCATGGGAATGATGAAGCTCTTCCTTCCAACATCCTTGTAACGACCCAAAATTGGGCCTAGTAGGATTGGGCCCAATGGGCCTTGGGCGTAGGAGTGTTTAAAATTTTTGAGAACAAGAGAACGACATTATTTCAAGTTGGACTTATTAGGAAGGTGATTTTGGAAAGTTACGAGGTTTCTAGGAAGTTACGGGTTCAAGTTAGGCTATAGGTAAATTTTTGTATTTGAGCACTTAAGGGGAAAAGGCAAGTGGCATTAAGGCTTAAGGTAATAAGTGTATATTTTGCTAGCATAAATGAGTATATGGCAAGGAGGTTATGGCATCAAGTGGAGAGCATGGAGGGAAGGGGTTCAAATCCCATCTTTTGCAAATTTTGACTATTATTTTTGTATTCTTTCCTAAGTGTCGCCAAGCTAATAAATAAGGCAAGTTGGACTTTTTAAGTTTGGCAAGATGGCTAAGGATATTAGGAAAGGATGAAGGTAGGGAAAGAAATCAAAAGAAAAGGAAAGTATAGGGAACATGTTGACACAAAGAGAGGAAAGTGTTTTGGAAAGTTTTGGTTGGCAAATGTTTGACCTTTTTGCCAAGGTATGTACGGTTTTGTTAGGGGGAAAGGAAGAGCTGAATTTCTCTTTTCTCTTTAGATCATTTTGTTAGTTTTTGGGTGCATGAGAGGTACACTTTTCTCTTTGAACATTTGTGTCTTCTTTTCAAATCCATCTTCCTCTTAGCTTTGTCCGAAATCTCCCAACACATTTGTGCATTCTTTTCTTTTGTTTGGCCGAAACACTCACCTTGCTCATCTCCCCTTTGATAGCCGAAATTACCAAAGCACTTTTCTCCATTCATTTTTCTCTTTTGACCATTTCATCAACCTTTTCTTCTTCTTTAATCGACATCACTTTGTGATCACATTTCCTGTTCGATTTTCTCTATAGTCGAACCCCTTATCATCCTATTTCTTCATCATTTCGTTCCCCACCGTGTAGGAAAATCTCTTCTTAATCGAATCGGTAAGTGATCCTATATACCTCTTTCTATTTTTATGTTCTTTTTCTTCCTAATCGAATATGAATGTTCATCGTTATTCGGTTAGTCAACTTTGTTTCTTATCAAAACGTCACTCTCTCCATCATTCTCATGTTGTGATCAATACTCTTTCGTAGTGATCTTAGTGGTTGGCCGAATATCATTCTAGCCATAAGTCAAGTGGTGGAAATCGCAACAAGGTAAGGGATTCGTCATGGTTCTTTTTGATCTTTTTCGTTGATCGGTTAGTTTGCTAAACGGTAGAGAGGTGATGACTAATCGTTTATTTTTAGGGACCAAATCGCTCGATCACCTATCCCTCGTAATAAGAGACTCAGATTTTTGGTAAGTGATATAGATTGTTAATCAATCGCAATACTTGGTTGAAGTTGTATTTTGGGCTTTGGACTAATTGTTGACCGATTGTACCTTTAGGTGCCGAGGAGAGTATCGTGTTACGAATTTCGAATAAGGTGTGTAATCCCGTACCCTACCGAATACATGTTTGAAATGGTGGTAATCTCATATCTCTCTGAAAGTTTGCATGAAATGTTCTGTGATTTGGTTGAAATACCGAAGGAAACCGGAAACCGGCATCCGTGACACTCGGGCGTACGTATTTTAGTAGTGGTAACCATATTTTGCAATGAAACAGTTTGGTCAGCAGCAGTGATGTGATTTTGAAAAAATCACGAAAAATAGGATAAAGGGTATTAGAAAGTGAAAAAGATATCGAATTAAATATTACTGTGTCTATTTTTATATGAAAGAAATGGAGGAGGAAGAGGAATTGTATATTCTGTGATATCTTAATTTTAGTGAGACTGGTTCTGATTGACTTCGTGGTTCCCTAATGTGTCTTGGAAAAATCGTTTAAAATTGTACAAAGTGAATTATGAGTTATAAGTTATATGTATAGATTCCTTAGTGAGCCTATTTTCAATAGAAACAAGTGGGAGCAACATATGAAAACCGTACAGTGAGATATTTGAATTTTGGGTAAGAGAGGTCAGAGAATCATTTGGTCGTTGAAACAAGGGAATTTTTAATGAATAAACTGTACTAAACGGCTAAGCCAAAAATTCTGGAAAAATTGTAGTAAGAAGATATATGAGTCTAGTTTTGAGGAAAATTTACAGATCTAAATTTTGAGTTTCCTAACTCGAGTTATAGTCAATTTAGTCAGTATGACGTAAATGGACAGTTTCGATTTTTACGCCCCACATTAGTAGTTAAGTCTAGGTTGCGGAATTACCAAAATACCCTTGGAGGGTAAATTACCGAAATACCCCTGAGTTGCGAGATTACCGAATTACCCTTAGTGGGTAAAATTACCGAATTACAGAAATGTCCTTATGGGCCGAATTATGAAAATGCCCCTACGGGCCGATTTACTAAAATGCCCCTAATGGGCCGAACCCTTAATGGGCCGAATTGATATATTGCTTAATGGGTCGAATTGATATATTGTTTAATGGGCCGATTTTATAAATTGCCTTAAAGGGCCGATTTGTAAAGTGTTAATGGGCTGAACTTTTGTCTGAATTAATTATTGTTGATATATTTGTAAATATCATGATTTGCTATGTATGATGCATCTACATGAATTTGCATGGGTTGGGAAAATGTTGAAGAGAAGAAATTCTGGTGGCACTGCCACAAATATGTTTGATAATATGATACTCTGAGATTCTGGTGGCTTGCCCACAATTAAATGTGTTATAAAAGGCATAATGCCTGCGATTGGTGTGTTGGCGGGGTGGGTTGACTTGATCCCCACAGGTGTGATGGATGGTACGGGTGGTGTGTAGCGGATGGATTATTAGGTTGGTTTGGGATTGCATTACATTCATATGATATATTTGATACATTATTATGTATGGGATGGGAAAAATGCTGAAGAGAAGTGTAGTTCGGTGGCTCGCCACATTCGATTCTCGTGGCTCGCCATAAATTTACGATAATGGCTATGTGCCTAGCATATGGATTAACGACTGCGTGTCGATCATTTTTACCCAAGGTCAGTGTGTGCCGATTATATTACCGATATGATATTCTCGTGGTGGCTCGCCACAATCAGATAGTGGCTATGCCACGCATAATTATGACTCTGGTGGCTTAGCCACAAATATTATAAATGGCAACTTGCCTGCGATTGGTGTGTTTGGCGGGGTGGGTTGACTTGATCCCCACAGGTGTGATGGATGGTACGGGTGGTGTGTAGCGGATGGATTATTAGGTTGGTTTGGGATTGCATTACATTCATACATTTGCTTCATTTTAAGATTGTTATGTGAAAGGGCTTAGGCCCAAGATATTGCTATATGGGTTCAGGCCCAGTGGATGACGGTAAGGGGTTTCACACTGAGTTCTTTTAACTCACTCCCCCTTTTCTTAACCCTTGTAGGTAATGCTCAGTGATGTGGACTTGGGCCATGGATGACTCGGTGGAAGCCATACTTCAGAAATGGTGTTTTATTTTGAACTTTAAATTTCTATTTCCGTTCACTTTACTATTTTGGGTTTTTTTTATGTTGTAATAAGGCCTCTGGAGTATTTTATTATTTGCTTTATGGTTGTTATACTTATTATTTTGCTTAAATTGTTTAAAATGAGAATTTTCTAAAAACTTAAATAAAGATTTTTCAAAATCGATTAACAAATGGATTTCATAATAAACTTTTATAAATATTTTAACACGGAAGTTTTCACTCGAACTTTCAAACGATATTTTCAAAAGACACGGTTTTATAAGATCATTAGTTCAAATTTTCGATTTCTCAATTAACTTTCGAGGATTAGTAGTATTTTATCAAATATTTCTAATTAAACATGTTTTCTTGATTATAACAAAATAATATCTATTTTAGTACAAATCAAAAGGGATTTAACACGTTTTTCTCATGTGACATGTCAGATCCGCCCATGCGTTATGACCATTTTAAAAGTTTGATTAAAAAACAGGGATCGACTTTTAAAAACGAAAATGGGAGTCGCCACCAATCCCTTTTTACTTAGGTGTGATTGGATCACCTTGAAAACCGTTTTATTTCAAAATACTGATTTTGGTCCGAGAAAAACAAGAAAAATAGGTTTGGGAGTCGGTTACGTATGAGGAAGGGTTAGCACCCTCATAACGCCCAAAAATTGGTACCTAATCGATAAAATCATGTCCTAATGTTGAAACTTTAAAAAAATTTAGAAAATGGTCCTTTTATTTGAAGAAAAACCTAGACTTACCTATCTCAAAGAAATAAAACATCATACCCAGTAAGTTATGATATAGCATCTCATGACTTCAAAACTAGGCACGTCTTTATTTTAGAAAATTCCTACCTCGAGACGCAAAACATCATAACCAGTAAGTTAGGACACAACGTTTTGCATTCCCAATAATAGGTTTTTTAATTTGAAGTTTGTAAATTTCTGTTTTAAAAGAGGAGGGATATCTAATACCTTAAGTTCTACGAGAAAAATCGAAACCTAGTAAGTTAGGGCACAATTCTTCTCGAAGTCCCCAAATATCACATATCACCGTATTTTTAAAATATTTGAATAAAATGCTTTAATTCAAAAGGTATTTTTATAAAAACGGTTTGAGTAAATCATACATTACAACATATATACCAAATATCAGTTTATCATAACTACAAATGTAACATCCTGAATTTTTGGGCCTACACGTTTAGGGTGTGGATGTGTTTAAAGTGTTAATTTGAGTATTAGAGGTGCAAATTGGGCTCAGACTTGGGCTGAGGCCTTGATTAAATATTCTGTTTAGATACTCTAGGGCTTAAAATAAAGTTTTGGTAGCTTTAATGGCAAAATGGGCTTGTAGCCCAGTGGCAAAATGGCGCCACTAAGAGGGAAGGGAGTTGGCGTCAATAGGCAAGGGGAGAGGCCCAATTTGTGGCCGTTTGGAGCCCATGTTTTTGGGCCAAATTCGACACTTAAAAGGGGACTAGGAGGGGACGGCAACAAGGCTAAAATTTAGGGATTTTTATTGTTTAAAATATGTGGATATTAAGCTGATAAAGGAGGGAGGAGTTGGAGCTAATTAAGTCTCTTTGGATGAGTCAGTGGATAAAGATAAGGGAAAAGATGAGAGGCTATCCAGGAGGCTAGAGGTGGCCGAAATTTGGACTGTGGGTGTAAAGGGGGGACGACTAGATAGAGTTAGGCAAGCCGCCGACTGCGCTTTTCCTTTCTTCTTCTTTTCTCTGAAGCTCTCTCTCTCAGTTTTCTCTATTGCCGAAACTTTTCTATTCTTTTTCTTCTTCTATCGAAATTACTTCCTAGCCAAAATCTCCAAGGCTCTTTTGCTTTCTTTTCCTAAGCCAAAACCGAAACTCCTCACTCAGTTCTTCTAAAAGCCGAAAATGCATCAGCCTTTTTGTTCATCTTTTTTGGGATTTTCTTAAAAGCCGAAATTCCTAGATCTCTAATCTTCTACGCTTCGATCTTCTTCTGTGATTGCCGAATCTTCCTGCAAGGGGGTAGCCAAAATCTTCTAAAGTGAAGATCTAGTCGCATAGGTTTCTAAATCGGTAGCACTCGAATCATCCTACTTTCGGGATCTAATCATTTTAGGAGAGGCCTTATCGTCGCGTTCTTCCGGCTTTTGAGCAAAGTTGTAGACAAAGGGCAGTAGATCTGATTAGTAGGGTATCGACATAGAGAATAGTACTACGTGTTATCAGGTGTGTAACACTCTCACACCATTTAGATTGCTTGATTTGTATGCATACAAACCTGTTATATTCTGTATATTCTATTAAATGCCAAAATACCGGCATGGCTGTTGAAAACCCGAGAAGGGTAAAGGCGAATCACCAGGTTAGTGATCTCTGTCATTCTAAAGTGAATGTTGTTACACGAGAAGATATGCTTTATATGTATGCCAATTTCTGTGATTGCATGGGGTTGGGTGATTGATGAAGGGAAGTGTTCTGTTGTAGTGGCTTTTGCCATGATCATTGTAGTGGCTTTTGCCATGATCTCATTGTAGTGGCTAATGCCATGATGCATTGTAGTGGCTATTGCCATGATCGACGATGAGCAAACTATTCGCAGCATGACCGCCATCGATGGTGTGTGTAGCGATGTGGGTTGATTGTAGAAATCCCCAATGGTGTGATTGGCGGTAAGGGTGGTGTGTAGCGGATGGAAACCTAGGATTGGGTTGGGCTTTGCATATTTTCTCGATATATTATACTGTTATTCATTGCTCGTGGGGCTAAGGCCCAACTGATGGTGCACGAGGTTTACACCGAGTCTCGCGACTCACCCTATTATTTAACATCTTTTCGGTAGCACTTAGTGCATCGATGGTTGAGAGGAGCGCAAGGTGGCCATGCGAGGGATTATTTTGATTCAAAGAAAAGACTTTACTAGTTTAATTATTTTTAATATTTTTAATTAGTTGGTTTATATTTTATTGTAATAAGGCCACCGGTTGTTATAATTTCTTTCATGTTTTCTTTTGGGTTTTCGGGTTTTTGGACATCTAAAATCCTACGTAAAAGGTTAAACTATGGCATGTACTGAAATGATAAAAATCAAAGGAAAATTCCAGTTTTATATTCATTAAGGCATTAAATAAGATTTATTTCTTTTACAATTTATCAACCTATTCAATTTTACCCGTATAAAAGCCAAAACTATGTTTTTAAAACAAAACAAAACGTAACATGTTTTATAAAGTCTTCTTAGTGACATGCCAGATCCGGTCGTGGTGTTTGGGCCGGGTTTGAGGTGTTACAAATTGGTATCAGAGTAGGGTTCAAAACTCGGCTTTGGGGTTTTGGGCTCAAAATGTTTTCTAAAGTTGGGTTTTTGAAAACATGCATGTTTATAAATAACACTGGAGGGTTTTCCCGGCATGGCACCTGCGTCTCCGGCCCAAGTCCGCCAGGTAAGTATTCTGAACTCGCTGTGTGTTATATATGTATGTGGGCTTGATGGGCTTTAAGGGACGTAGATTATTTTGATTAGAGCTTGATGGACCTTAGGCCTAGTTAAACAACTCTCAATTGCATAAGACTTAATCCAACCGAACAAACCTGTAGACAAGTCGCAAGACTAGGGTGTGGCAACAGCATACGCATGTCTAGGATTGGATCGGGAAGAGCTCAGTACTTAAGCAGCCCCTAGTGACTCACCTCCTTTTCACTGGAATCCTGCAGTGCGTAGTGACTGCTCACCTTAGTCATGAGGACTTGTTCACGCCCAAAATCTATAACTAAAACCCGAAAGGACCAGCCATTCTATTTTGTAAAATTACTAAATTACCTCGATTTATAAATGACCAAAATATCCCTGATTTGTAAAATTACCAAAATACCCCCAGATTGTAAAATTACCAAAATACCCCGGATTGCAAAATTACCAAAATACCCTTCTTTCACAAAATCACCAAGGAACCCCATTTCGAAAAATTATGAAAATACCCCTGTAGGATAAATTACAAAAATACCCCTGGGTAGTGAAATGACTAAAATACCCTATGTGTTGAATGTGGGTTCATGGATGTCGTCTGTATGTTGATGGTTGATGTGTGTGGTTCTTAGAACTAGGAGACAAACTTAAGACTGAAACTTGTAGATGTAATTCTGAATTCGAAAGAACTACTCTTAAACTACCGTTCATAAGACTGTTCGTGGTTAATCAGTGGAAGAAAACTATTAATTCATAAAATTTCTAATCAGATAAACGTCAATCGGAAGAATGAGTACAAGGGGTCGAGGACGCTCTAGATGCAAATACCGGTGCGTACTCTATCATATTATCCTAAGTGTTTCTTTTGGCTTTAGAATTAGAGTTCGCAGCGGAAGCATAGTGGTGAGACTTGGGTAGTATGATTGATAGTTAGTTGGAAATTTCGAGGACGAAATTTCTTTAAGGGGGGTAGAACTGTAACATCCTAAATTTTTGGGCCTACGCGTTTAGGGTGTGGATGTGTTTAAAGTGTTAATTTGAGAATTAGAGGTGCAAATTGGGCTCAGGCTTGGGCTGAGGCCTTGATTAAATATTCTGTTTAGATACTCTAGGGCTTAAAATAAAGTTTTGGTAGCTTAAATGGCAAAATGGGCTTGTAGCCCAGTAGCAAAATGGCGCCTCTAAGAGGGAAGGGAGTTGGCGTCAATAGGCAAGGGGAGAGGCCCAATTTGTGGCCGTTTGGAGCCCATGTTTTTGGGCCAAATTCGACACTTAAAAGGGGACTAGGAGGGGACGGCAACAAGGCTAAAATTTAGGGATTTTTATTCTTTAAAATATGTGGATATTAAGCTGATAAAGGAGGGAGGAGTTGGAGCTAATTAAGTCTCTTTTGGATGAGTCAGTGGATAAAGATAAGGGAAAAGATGAGAGGCTATCCAGGAGGCTAGAGGTGGCCGAAATTTGGACTGTGGGTGTAAAGGGGGGGACGGCTAGATAGAGTTAGGCAAAGCCGAATTCTGTCAATTTTTCCCATTCTTCTTCTTTTCTCTGAAGCTCTCTCTCTCAGTTTTCTCTATTGCCGAAAATTTTCTATTCTTTTTCTTCTTCTGTCGAAATTACTTCCTAGCCGAAATCTCCAAGGCTCTTTTGTTTTCTTTTCCTAAGCCAAAACCGAAACTCCTCACTCGTTCTTCTAAAAGCCAAAAACGATCGCCTTTTTGTTCATCTTTTTCGGGATTTTCTTAAAAGCTGAAATTCCTAGATCTCTAATCTTCTACGCTTCGATCTTCTTCTGTGATTGCCGAATCTTCCTGCAAGGGGGTAGCCAAAATCTTCTGAAGTGAAGATCTAGTCGCATAGGTTTCTAAATCGGTAGCACTCGAATCATCCTACTTCCAGGATCTAATGGTTTTAGGAGAGGCCTTATCTTCGCGTTCTTCCGGCTTTTGAGCAAAGTTGTAGACAAAGGGCAGTAGATCTGATTAGTAGGGTATCGACATAGAGAATAGTACTACGTGTTATCAGGTGTGTAACACTCTCACACCATTTAGATTGCTTGATTAGTATGCATACAAACCTGTTATATTCTGTATATTCTGTTAAATGCCGAAATACTGGCATGGCTGTTGAAAACCCGAGAAGGGTAAAGGCGAATCACCAGGTTAGTGATCTCTGTCATTCGAAAGTGAATGTTACTGCTGAGAAGATATGCTTTATATGTATGCCAATTTCTGTGATTGCATGGGGTTGGGTGATTGATGAAAGGGGAAGTGTTCTGTTGTAGTGGCTTTTGCCATGATCTGTTGTAGTGGCTTTTGCCATGATCTGTTGTAGTGGCTTTTGCCATGATCTGTTGTAGTGGCTAATGCCATGATCTGTTGTAGTGGCTATTGCCATGATCTGACGATGAGCAACTATCTGCAGCATGACTGCCATCGATGGTGTGTAGCGGTGTGGGTTGATTGTAGAAATCCCCAATGGTGTGATTGGCAGGTAAGGGTGGTGTGTAGCGGATGGAAACCTAGGATTGGGTTGGGCTTTGCATATTTTCTGATATATTATACTCTGTTATCTGTTCTGTGGGGCTAAGGCCCAATCTGATGGTGCACGAGGGTTGCACACTGAGTCTCGCGACTCACCCTATTATTTAACATCTTTCAGGTAGCACCTAGTGCATCGGACCGGGTTGGAAAGGAGCGCAAGGTGGCCATGCGAGGATTATTTTGATTGAAGAAAAGACTTTACTAGTTTAATTATTTTTAATATTTTTAATTAGTTGGTTTATATTTTATTGTAATAAGGCCACCGGTTGTTATAATTTCTTTCATGTTTTCTTTTGGGTTTTCGGGTTTTTGGACATCTAAAATCCTACGTAAAAGGTTAAACTATGGCATGTACTGAAATGATAAAATCAAAGGAAAATTCCAGTTTTATATTCATTAAGGCATTAAATAAGATTTATTTCTTTTACAATTTATCAACCTATTCAGTTTTTCCCGTATAAACGCCAAAACTATGTTTTTAAAACAAAACAAAACGCGACATGTTTTATAAAGTCTTCTTAGTGACATGCCAGATCCGGTCGTGATGTTTGGGCCGGGTTTGGGGTGTTACAACAAACCATATTAACAATTTCTTTTAATGAAGAATAATAAGAAATAATAAATGATACAAACAATTGAATAAGTATACTGAAGCATGCAATTAATAAATGAATAAATGAATATGAGATATAATGCAGTAAATAACCAAAGATAAAAAAAAAAAAAATATAAACTTTACATACATGTAAGATAAAATAACAATATAGAATGAATTATAAAAAACAAATTAATATGCAAAAATGATGTGAAGTATCGAAAATAATATATATATATATATATATAATAAATAAATTTTTTTTTAAAAACATAGATAATTAAGATAAAAGTTATAAGATAATATACATACATATAAATAATAATATTAAAAATAGTTATAATAAGTAATATATGTAAAATATATAAATGCAATAATTATGAAAAGTACATATATAATAGATAATATAAATAAAATATATTACATAATATAAATAGATTTTATACAAAAATAAAATTTTAAAAATAATATATGATATAATATAATACTATATAATATAAAAAAATTTAAAAACATATAATATAGTAATTAATATATAAAAATAATATGTAATGAAAATAATTTTGAGCTAAATAAAATAATAAATAATAATCATTTAATATATAAGGATATTACGTAAAAAATATATATATTTATACTATTAATATATTAATATATAAATAATGAAGAAAATAATATAGATTATTTAATATAATAAAATAGTTTAATAAAATATTAAAATAATAAAATAAAAGGATAAAAAAACAAAGAAAACATGGGTCAAAAATCAATTAAGACAGATATAAAAGGACTAAATTAAAACGTGCGTTAAATTACAGGGGTTAAAATAGAAATTAGGCCAAATTTTAAAAACTATGACGTTTTGATCTTAGCCTTTAAAGAGTCTGAGGGATTAAATTGGAAAGTAATTAAACTTTTAGGGCCTAATTAAAAATAAAAAAAATCTGGATTAAACAAATTGAAAATGCGGAAGGGTCTATTCCGCAAATATACCATCGACATAAAAACACGCGGATCTTTTTGCCCATCGGGTCGGGTTCGGGTCAGAGGCTCTATACGGCGTCGTTTTAATGCTTATTAGCTTAAGCATAAACGACGCCGTTTTACCATAGCTATATAAGCTAATATTTGGGCAAAAAATCATTCAGTCTTCTGTTTTAAAAAAAAAAAATTAAAACACTCTCAAAGACCCTCCCCTTTTCCGACGGAATTAGGTCATCAGGTTCAAGAGCCTCCATCCCACGCGCCAGACGCGCCGCCACCCACGGCGGTGCGAAGGTAAAAAATCTTTGCTCTCTTTTTATTTATTGCTTTATATGTAAAACATGCACGGATTGAAAAACAAAAATAAAAAGAGAAAAAAAAGAATCGAAATCACCTCTGAAAAAAAAATATATTGTATTCTCTGTTTTTTCGTGTGTTTTTTTGTTTGTATTTCTCTATGTATCGTGTATATTCCTTTATTTGTGTATTACAGATTAAGGCTTTTATAGCCTTCGAAACAAAAAAAATAAAAAGAAACAAAAGTGTTGCCATGTTTGTTTTGCTATCGTGTTTCCTTTTCTGTGCAGGTCGAAGCGGAGTCCGGCGCTGATGAAGGCGTAGCTCGCGCGGATTGCGGCGCGATTAGGGGCCTCGGCGCGAAGATGAGGCTACTGGGGCACATTGCGTCGCCTAGGCTTGCGGCGATTGGGGTGCTGCGACGTGATGATCGGGTTCCTATTGGGGCACTTGCGGCGCAATGGAAACCTAGGGTTTCCTGCGTCCGCAAGCTTTTGGGCTACTTGGGCCGTGCGTGGGTTTGGGTAGTTAGGGTATTTGGGTCAGGTTTGAGTGTGGGTTGCTGAGTATTGGGCTAGTGAGTTTAGTTGGGTTATGGTCTGTTGGGGTAGGCAACTTAGGTGTTAGGCTTAATTTTTTTTAATATTTGGGCCATTAATTTGGGCTCTGTAAAAGGACACTAGACATTATATTTATTTTTTGTTTTGGTTTTATTTTGGTTTGTTTCATCCCGGGCAAATTGGGCCTATAACATCATTAATAGCATTTGAAGTTATTGGTACCTTGATTCCGCGAACTGGAACTTCCGTCAACTCACTTGAGGTTAAATTCGCATAGAATTCACGCACTAACTCTTCATCCACACTATGTCTCTTCTCACAAAACAACTCCCAATTGAGAGTTTCAGCAACCTGACGAATACGCGCCATAAAATCAATATAGTTGCTTTCTTTCAATGTGAAGCCTTTCTCTGGATGCATCTGTCGATTCTTGAAAACACTTTCGTATGTTGCTTTGGCTTCTTCACAGTGGAATTTGCTTTGTGATTCGTCAATTTGGGCAGAGGCACGAGTTCTTTTTCGAGGCGTGATTAACCTGAACATAAGATGGAAAACAATTTCTCAAAAATTTAATTAATATAAAATATTAATAATTCAATAAATTGAAAAATAAAATAATTAAATAAAATTTAAAATTTAAGAGAAAAATTGTCTTTCCACCTTTTTATAAAAATTAAGAACTCCTAAAAAAAATAATTAGAAAACAAAAGAGGTCTATTTAGGGTAGGTTGGAGGGTTATTGGCTAAGGATGGGATGTTGGTGTGAGTAATAGGGCTGATGTGCCGCACGGGTGCTGGGCAGCAAGCGGACGCGTCGAGCAGGTGCAAGGAGCGGCACAACCTGGCGAGGAGCAGGTGCTCGGCAGCCGGCAGTGCACGCAGGTTGGGGCGAGGAGCAGGTGCAGCGCTAAGGAGAAGGCCAGGAAAGCTGCTAGTGCGTCTGTGTGCGAGGGCTGCTTGGCGTGTGCTGGCCGACTGGGCTATCAGTAGTTGTGCGGCTAGGGAGTTGAAGGCTACGGCACTAGGTGGTTTGGTGGGATGGAAGTTTGAATGAAGAAAGATGGAGAAGGTTGGTGGTATTTATAGTGAGGGAAATTGGAGTTAAAGTAGAATTCTTAGAGAAATTTAATAATTAAAAATTCTAAGTTCTAATTCTACTCAAAGTAAATAACAATTAATAATTAATATAATGCATATTAAATTATTATTTGTTATTAATTTATTAAAGATAAAAACTGATTAAAATAAAATATGATTAAATTAAAACTAATCCTAACTCTATGTAAAGTTGATAATAATTAATATATATTATAATAGATGTAACACCCCAAACCAGGTCTATACGTTAAGACGAGATTTGGTTTGTCACACCGAACGAACATCCAAATTC
Organism: Gossypium sturtianum; assembly: GCA_025698515.1. Taxonomy (NCBI): domain Eukaryota; kingdom Viridiplantae; phylum Streptophyta; class Magnoliopsida; order Malvales; family Malvaceae; genus Gossypium; species Gossypium sturtianum. Next base: position 21,865,856 of record CM046949.1, read on the forward strand.
TCTAATGATTTAAGTAAAACAGTAATGCAAAACCTTTAGAAATAAGGTTTAATAAAAACTAAGTACAATGATTATGAATTAAGAAAAATACTTGTTTGAAATCTTATATATATATTAGTCAAAACCTTAACGTAGTTTTAAAAGAATTTGAAAGAAATTGAAAAGTAATTTAGGTGTCCAAAATTGTTATAAAACACAATATTTTTAAGAAAACTTTATAGATTTAACATAAGCCCATATTAAGAGTCTTAAAATAAAATTAAATCCATCCACACATAAAAATCCATAAAAACATAATTAGAGGCCTTATTACATCATACCCAAAATAGTAATTAAAATAAGTAACTTAAATAAAGTTCATAGTTTATAAAACCCAAGCTCGTAGTATGGCCTCCACCAAGTCATCCCCGGCCCAAGTCCACATCAATTTCCATTACCTGAGATGGATAATAAAACGGGGTGAGTTACAAAGAACTCAGTGTGTAACTCACTTACCACCATTATTGGGCCAGACCATCAAGGCATTAATTTGGGCTTGAGCCCAATTACAAATTTTAACAATATAAAATGAAATAAATATATAAAATGCATGTAAAATGAATTTCCCAACCAAGCCTAATTTCCATCCGCTACACACCCCGTACCAACCAAAGACACCTGTGGGGATCAAGTCAACCCACCCCGCCAAACACACCAATCGTAGGCATTTAGCCTTTTAAATAATATTGTAGTGCACTCATGAACTAGATTGTGACATAGTCACCGAACTAGAGGCATTAAGCCAAAATTTGTGGCAGAGCCACCGAACTAGAGATACGTGGCCATGTGCCTTTCTTCTCTTCATCAAATCCCATCCCATGCATTTATGTATGAATAACAAACTTTAAATCATAAAAATTTTATCATGTAACCCATAACACAAATGAGTCTTTAATAAAACCTTTCATTTGGGCCTATTAACAATATAGTATTAAACTTTGGCCCATATCTCGAACTAGAGGGTTTTTTTTTTTTGGCCCATTAGCGATCTAGCAAACTTTGGCCCATATTTATCGATCTAGCGCTTTATGGCCCAATTTATCGATCTAGCAGTTTATGGCCCAATTTATCGATCTAGCGCTTTATGGCCCAATTTATCGATCTAGCAGTTTTATGGCCCAATTTATCGATCTAGCAGTTTTATGACCCAATTTATCGATCTAGCAGTTTTATAGCCCAATTTATCCAAAAGTACTAATTACTACAACATTTTCGATTTGGCCATTTTTACGATTTATCAAATTTCTTACGGTTTAGTATCTAACCCGAAAGATAAGTATGAAGTTACACACCGGTTATAGTGAGAACTAGACTTTCCCGCTTCACAACACCTATACGTATCATGATAATTAGAACACTATAATTTATTAATGAAACCGATCTAAAAATAACGATCTAAAATTTTACCCTCGGGTTTTCGAACTACTTCTACTTGCGGTTTCTCCCCGATTGATGGTTCGTTAACCAAATCAAATCCACGAACAAATAATGGTTGAGAGTACGAACTACTTCAAACAATTGATTCTCCTCGGATGAACGCCCACAACCGGTGGAAATCCTGGATTCTTTCAAACAATCCCTTGTTTATACTTAGGGGAATAACGGAACCACCCTCTCTTCGAACACTATTCACCGCCCTTTTCTTCCCTATTTTGATTGTCTTCAAAGACAAAAGATCGTTAATCCAATCTAATATTACATCGAAATATGACTAAGGGTTTAAGGGTGAAATTCGCTTACCACAAAGATCCTTGTTCCAAAATAAGAGAATCGAGCAAATCGTTCTATGATACTCACGAACACTTGAGTTCCGGTCTTCCACTATCGCACTAAAGTATAACAAATAAAAATGTTAATAGAATGAACGTTTATTTCGATCTAAGAAAGCCTTTATACCACTATCAAGATTCGGCCATGACAACTATTAACTAACATGAACTAAAAAGAATTCTTACCTATTGTCCACGGTTGAAAAGAGACGATTGAGAAAGATGTTTATGAATAGAGAAAGATTCGGCTATGATTAACCAAAGAAAAGAGAAAATGGTTCGGCTATGGCTCACTAACATTCGGCCATGAGAAAATTAATGGAGAAGGTATGAGTGAAAAGAAATAAAATATAAGAGAAGAGATGATGATGATGATGTTTCGATTTTCAAAGAGAATAAAAGAGAAAGAAAGAAGAGATGAGTTTTGGGAGCAATGTATATTCGGCAATGGGGAGAAGAAAAGTAAAGAATGGCTTTTTTGGTGTTGGTAGAATCGGCACTATGAGAAAGGCACAAAATTGAACACTAAAGTGAAAAGCAAAAATGACCAAATGGTCAAAATAATCAAGGCTTACCAAAAGATCAATTTCGGCCAAAGGGAAAAGTTGAGAAGAGGAATGCAAAATTTTGCACAAAAACTAAAATGACCAAAAGCAAACTCCTAAACCTAGCCAACTACTAGCATAATCGGCCAACCTTCCCCCTAGCCATATTGCCGTCCAAATTCATTGGTCAAATGACCATGAATTTGTTTCCAAAACACTTTCCTTGATACTTGCCCTATGTCTCCATATCTTTCCATATTTTCTTGATTCCCTACCATAAATTCACTCTTACCTTATTCCTTTGATATACTAACCAAAATAACAAGGTCAACACTTACCATAAATAAGCTTGGCCGACACTTGCTATACAAGTGCAAAAATAAAAGTTGTCTAAATGCTATACAAGGGATTCGAACCACTCCCCTCATGCAATATCTCATGCGCCAACACCACCTTGCCATTTACTCATCTTATGCTACTCTTTAACACTTAATTTAACTTAAGTGTCAATGCCACTTGCTCCACTTCAATAAATTCTCAAACTAAAAATTATTCCATACCCGAATAATTCTATACTCTTCTTCAGGACTATAATAGGCACGAAAAGAAATAAGAAAATTTTCCTTCATAATCTAAACACCAAAACATGCAATAAATCGATACTTGAATTTTAGGGTGTTACAACTCTACCCTCCTAAAAAAAAAAAATTCGTCCTCGAAATTTACCTGGTTGAAAAAGGTGAGGGTATTGTTGCCGAATTGCATCTTCAGGCTCCCACGTAGCTTCCTCCACTCCGTGATTTCGCCATAAAACCTTGACCAATGGCACGGTTTTCTTTCTTAGCACCTTAGCATCTCAGTCTAAGATTTCCACTGGTTCCTCCTCAAAAGACAAGTCCGAATTCAACTCCACTTCTTCTCACCGGTACTATATGCGAAGGAGGATCGATCTATAGCGCCTCAAAGATGGAAACATGAAAAACATTATGAATCGACTCAACTCCGGAGGTAATTCGATCGATAGGCCACTGGACCAACACGCTTCACCACACGATATGGTCCAATGTATCTAGGACTCAACTTGCCCTTCTTCCCAAACTGAAAATCTTCTTCCAAGGTGAGACCTTCAAGAAAACTTGATCCCCACAAGATACTCGATACTTCTACGCTTGGATCTGCATCGACTTTTGTCTATCCGAAGCTTCCTTTAACCGTGCTCGAATAGCTTTTACTTTTTCTTCCGTTTTGAGATCACCAGACCTAACATCTTTCGTTCGCCCAATTCGGTCCAACAACTAGGAGAACGACACCTACGACCATATAATGCCTCGTAGGGTGCCATCCGAATGCTAGATCGATAGCTATTGTTGTAAGCAAATTCCGCCAACGGTAGAAAATCCTCCCAACTACCTTTGAAGTCGATTATACATCCCCTTAACATGTCTTCCGAATCTGAATTACTCTTTTCGATTGACCATCCGATCGAGGATGAAAAGTCGTCATCAAGTTTAGCTTTGTTCCCAAAGCTTCATGCAAAGCTTTCCAAAACCGTGACGTAAACCTAGGATCCCTATCTCGATATAATAGACACGGGTACCCCATGCAACCTCACGATTTCGGATCGTGCATACCTTAGCCAACTTCTCAGAACGAGTAATCCATACGAACCGGTAGAAAATGAGCGATCTTCGTCAAACGATCAACAATTACCCAAACGGAGTTTTTCTTAGTGGGTGTTAAAGGTAACCCACTAACAAAATCCATTGTTATCCGCTCCCATTTCCAAAGAGGAATCTCACGGTTGTAATAATCCCGACGGCAATTGATGCTCGCCTTCACTTGCGACAAGTTAAACATTTTCCCACAAATTCGTAAATCTCACGCTTCAACCCCGCCACCAATATTGTTCACGAAGATCCCGATACATCTTATTTCCTCCGGGTGCATAGCATAAGGGCTACTATGCGCCTCCCGTAGAATCATTTGTCTCAGATCTGAGTCCTTAGGCATACAAATTCTCCCACGAAAACATAACACACCTTCCGCGTTTATGCTAAAATCCTCTATTCCACCATTTTCAACTTGTTGAATTAATAAATCCCAATTTCTTATCCGACATCTATTTTACCTTGATTTGCTCTAACCACGAGGCTTCACCAAGTTCCGCTTATCGGACTACCATCCTCGTACAAACTCAAATGGGCAAACATTGTTCTCAAATCGAGACCACCACCTTACGACTTTAACGCGTCTCGCTACCACATTAGCTTTTCCAGGATGATACTCGATTGAGAAATCATAGTCCTTTAATGACTCCACCCATCTTCGTTGTCTCAAGTTTAATTCTTCCGAGTAAAAAGATACTTAAGACTCTTGTGATCCGTATAGATGATAGACTTTTCACCATAGAGGTAATGCCTCCAAATCTTTAGAGCAAACACACTCGCAGCTAACTCCAAGTCATGAGTAGGGTAGTTTACTTCGTGCGGTCTCGGTGACGAGAAGCATAAGCCACCACTTTCCCACTTTGCATCAATACACATCCTAAGCCCGTGTGTGACGATCGCGAGAAACTATAAACTCCTTTCCAGCCTCAGGTTGAATCAGTACTGGCGCTTCCGTTAAAATCTTCTTCAATTTCTCGAAACTTTCTTGTTGTTTATCGGTCCATATATATGGTACTCCCTTCCGCAATAGCTTAGTTAGGGGTGCATCAATCAACGAAAACCCCTCAACAAAGCGTCTATAGTATCCAGCCAAACCCAAGAAACTCGAATCTCACTCATCGACTTTGGTGGTTTCCAATCCAATACAGCCTCAATCTTCCGAGGATCCACCCTTATTCCTTCGGTTGATACCACATGACCCAAGAAAGTCACTTCCCTTAACCAGAATTCACATTTATTGAATTTGGCATACAGTTGATTATCTCGAAGTAACTGCAATACAATTCGCAAATGCGAGTCATGCTCCTCTTCATTCCTTGAATATACCAGAATGTCATCTATGAATACCACCACAAACCGGTCTAAATATGGTTGAAAGACCCGGTTTATCATATCCATAAATGCAGCTGGTGCATTGGTCAACCCAAACGGCATCACCAAAAACTCATAATGTCCATAACGAGTTCGGAAAGCCGCCTTGTGAATATCCGCTTCTTTCACCTTAAGTTGGTGATAACTCGATCTCAAATCAATTTTGAGAAAGCGAAGCTCCCTTCAATTGATCAAACAGTCATCAATTCTCTGAGGGTACCTATTCTTGATCGTCAATTTATTTAATTGTCTGTAGTCAATACACATACGCATCGACCTATCTTTCTTCTTAACAAACAAAACTGGTGCTCCCCACGGAGACACACTCGGTCGAATAAAGCCCTGATCTAGCAATTCTTGAATTTGAGCTTTAAGCTCCGCCAACTCCTTCGGTGCCATTCTATAAGGAGCAATGGACACCGGAGCCGTTCCGGCAAGAGCTCAATACCAAATTCCACTTCCCGATCTGGAGGTATGCCGGGAAGTTCTTCAGAAATACATCCGAAATTCCTTCACGTTTGTTCTCACATCTTCCATCGACAACTCTTTGGCATCTAAAGCACTAATAAATGCTAAAAATGCTCCATACCCTTTTCGCACCAACTTTTTCTCGCCTTAAGTGCGAGATACCACATTTGCCAAGTAATTCCTTCAGCTCGCCTATCATAATTATTTCTTTATCCTCCACCGTCCTTATTGACATCCGCTTTTCAAAGACAATCCAATTCGCGCGGTGCTTAACCAACCAATCCATGCCCAAAATGATATCGAACTCGCCAAAAGGCAATTCCATCAAATTCGCCAAAAATATTTCTCCTTGAATTTCTAAGGGCACATCTCTAAACAGTTTATTTACCAATACCGACTGTCCTAAAGGACTAATTACCTTCATCTCACTATCGGAAATTTCAGAGTCTAAATTCAAGTTTCGGATATGGTGCTAGCAACATACGGATGGGTAGAACCAATATCTATCAAAGCAATAATGGTACATCAAAAATGAAGAACGTACCAGTTATCACATCAGGTGCATTGCCATCCTCACGGCGTCTAACTGCATATACCAATCCTGGCTGTCTTGTATCTGTGTTGCCTCTAGGACCATTGCTTCGACCAGCCGCACCTTGACCACGCCCGGCCCCATTACCACCACGACTGGTCCACGACCTCTCGGTGGTTCTTGAATTCCTCTGCCGGTGGTGCATCAAGATTACGAGCTTCCCGAGTTGTATCCATTCGACGAGGGCAATTCCTATATTGATGATCCATCGACCCGCATTTATAGCAAGCACCCGCTTTCTTCCAAAGACTCTCGAATGCCTTTTCCCACAATCGGCACAATCTCGACTCGATTCACGATTCTGGTGTTCTACCTTGAGTCGGTTCATCATTCCGAGGCCTCTTGAAACCTTCTTGAAGAACCCGAATACTTCATATCTCTCTTGCCTCTAGCTCGTTCCCGATTCTGACGTTCCGAGTTCTTAGCCTCTTCGGCTATCTTGGCCTTTTCCACAAGCGTGGCAAAAGTTCTAACTTGTTGTGGGGCTATTAAAACCCGCAATTCATCGTTCAAGCCATCCTCAAAGCGCACACAACGCTCATGATCCGCTGCCACTATTGTTCGAGCATAGCGACTCAAGCGTAAAAACTCGACTTCATATGTCGCCATCGTCTTATTCCTTGGACCAGATCGAGGAATTCCTTCCTTCCGCATCAACATAACTCGTTCCTACATATTTCCCTTGGAAGGAAACTTTAAAGAATTCCCAATTAACTAATGCAATGCGCTTTCAAAGTGCCTTCTCGGACAAGAAGCCACTATTGGTATGCTTCGTCCCTTAACAAAGACACCGCTCCCCTTAGTTTTTATTCCACCGTGCACTCAAGATCGTCCATAATTCGCTCCACTGCCTCAAGCCAATATTCAGCGACATTTGGAGCTACACCTGAGACACCTCTGAAAACTTCAGCACCACTTGATTTCAATCGTTCCGATATCGACCCACGAGCTGTTGGCCCAGTTCTAGCTCCAGCGACCCTTTCAAGGACTCGCAGCATTACTCGCGTCACCGCATTATCTTCTTCCATATGATCATGTGATCCCGTCTCACTTTCGAGTGACGCAAGTGCATCCATTTCCGGCATATGATCCGGCGCTTCAGTTGCGCCTCTAACACCTCGTCCTCTACCACGGCCACGTCTACCGCGTCCACGACCATGTCCTCTAGTGCTCATAGTGACTGATTTAATCTGATTATGAGTTTTATGAATCAGAATACTATTTCAGTGTTTATTAACGATATTTTATGATATGAAAGAGATAGAGTTGTTTTCGCAACCATATCCTATTGTCTCAATCTCTACGATTTTCAACACCTAAAACTAGAAGTTCTAGAGTGTTTCTTATGATCATATCACAATGATAATAAACAATCAATATACAGATACTTACTTGACTTGGCACGGGATGCTCATGATGCCACACTACCTTTAAATCAAAAAGTCTAGAAATTTGAGTTGTTTCTCAAACAAATATCTTTGTTGAACCCACACTACAGCCGAGTTTTGAAACTAGCTCTGATACCATTAAATGTAACACCCCAAACCAGGTCTATGCGTTAAGACGAGATTTGGTTTGTCACACCGAACGAACATCCAAATTCTCTAATGATTTAAGTAAAACAGTAATGCAAAACCTTTAGAAATAAGGTTTAATAAAAACTAAGTACAATGATTATGAATTAAGAAAAATACTTGTTTGAAATCTTATATATATATTAGTCAAAACCTTAACGTAGTTTTAAAAGAATTTGAAAGAAATTGAAAAGTAATTTAGGTGTCCAAAATTGTTATAAAACACAATATTTTTAAGAAAACTTTATAGATTTAACATAAGCCCATATTAAGAGTCTTAAAATAAAATTAAATCCATCCACACATAAAAATCCATAAAAACATAATTAGAGGCCTTATTACATCATACCCAAAATAGTAATTAAAATAAGTAACTTAAATAAAGTTCATAGTTTATAAAACCCAAGCTCGTAGTATGGCCTCCACCAAGTCATCCCCGGCCCAAGTCCACATCAATTTCCATTACCTGAGATGGATAATAAAAACGGGTGAGTTACAAAGAACTCGAGTGTGTAACTCACTTACCACCATTATTGGGCCGGACCATCAAGGCATTAATTTGGGCTTGAGCCCAATTACAAATTTTAACAATATAAAATGAAATAAATATATAAAATGCATGTAAAATGAATTTCCCAACCAAGCCTAATTTCCATCCGCTACACACCCCGTACCAACCAAACACACTGTGGGGATCAAGTCAACCCACCCCGCCAAACACACCAATCGTAGGCATTTAGCCTTTTAAATAATATTGTAGTGCACTACTGAACTAGATTGTGACATAGTCACCGAACTAGAGGCATTAAGCCAAAATTTGTGGCAGAGCCACCGAACTAGATACGTGGCCACAGGCCTTTCTTCTCTTCATCAAATCCCATCCCATGCATTTATGTATGAATAACAAACTTTAAATCATAAAAATTTTATCATGTAACCCATAACACAAATGAGTCTTTAATAAAACCTTTCATTTGGGCCTATTAACAATATAGTATTAAACTTTGGCCCATATCTCGAACTAGAGGGTTTTTTTTTTGGCCCATTAGCGATCTAGCAAACTTTGGCCCATATTTATCGATCTAGCAGTTTTATGGCCCAATTTATCGATCTAGCAGTTTTATGGCCCAATTTATCGATCTAGCAGTTTTATGGCCCAATTTATCGATCTAGCAGTTTTATGGCCCAATTTATCGATCTAGCAGTTTTATGGCCCAATTTATCCAAAAGTACTAATTACTACAACATTTTCGATTTGGCCATTTTTACGATTTATCAAATTTCTTACGGTTTAGTATCTAACCCGAAAGATAAGTATGAAGTTACACACCTGGTTATAGTGAGAACTAGACTTTCCCGCTCGTCAACACCTATACGTATCATGATAATTAGAACACTATAATTTATTAATGAAACCGATCTAAAAATAACGATCTAAAATTTTACCCTCGGGTTTTCGAACTACTTTTACTTGCGGTTTCTCCCCGATTGATGGTTCGTTAACCAAATCAAATCCACGAACAAATAATGGTTCGGGAGTACGAACTACTTCAAACAATTGATTCTCCTCGGATGAACGCCCACAACCGGTGGAAATCCCGGATTCTTTGAAAGCTTGATCCTTTGTTTATACTTAGGGGAATAACGGAACCACCCTCTTCCGAACACTATTCACCGCCCTTTTCTTCCCTATTTTGATTGTCTTCAAAGATAAAAGATCGTTAATCCAATCTAATATTACATCGAAATATGACTAAGGGTTTAAGGGTGAAATTCGCTTACCACAAAGATCCTTGTTCCAAAATAAGAGAATAGAGGAAATCGTTCTATGATACTCACGAACACTTGAGTTCCGGTCTTCCACTATCGCACTAAAGTATAACAAATAAAAACGTTAATAGAATGAACGTTTATTTCGATCCCAGAAAGCCTTTATACCACTATCAAGATTTGGCCATGACAACTATTAACTAACATGAACTAAAAAGAATTCTTACCTATTGTCCACGGTTGAAAAGAGACGATTGAGAAAGATGTTTATGAATAGAGAAAGATTCGGCTATGATTAACCAAAGAAAAGAGAAAATGGTTCGACTATGGCTCACTAACATTCGGCCATGAGAAAATTAATGGAGAAGGTATGAGTGAAAAGAAATAAAATATAAGAGAAGAGATGATGATGATGATGTTTTGGTTTTCAAAGAGAATAAAAGAGAAAGAAAGAAGAGATGAGTTTTGGGAGCAATGTATATTCGGCAATGGGGAGAAGAAAAGTAAAGAATGGCTTTTTTGGTGTTGGTAGAATCGGCACTATGAGAAAGGCACAAAATTGAACACTAAAGTGAAAAGCAAAAATGACCAAATGGTCAAAATAATCAAGGCTTACCAAAAGATCAATTTCGGCCAAAGGGAAAAGTTGAGAAGAGGAATGCAAAATTTTGCACAAAAACTAAAATGACCAAAAGCAAACTCCTAAACCTAGCCAACTACTAGCATAATCGGCCAACCTTCCCCCTAGCCATATTGCCGTCCAAATTCATTGGTCAAATGGCCATGAATTTGTTTCCAAAACACTTTCCTTGATACTTGCCCTATGTCTCCATATCTTTCCATATTTTCTTGATTCCCTACCATAAATTCACTCTTACCTTATTCCTTTGATATACTAACCAAAATAACAAGGTCAACACTTACCATAAATAAGCTTGGCCGACACTTGCTATACAAGTGCAAAAATAAAAGTTGTCTAAATGCTATACAAGGGATTCGAACCACTCCCCTCATGCAATATCTCATGCGCCAACACCACCTTGCCATTTACTCATCTTATGCTACTCTTTAACACTTAATTTAACTTAAGTGTCAATGCCACTTGCTCCACTTCAATAAATTCTCAAACTAAAAATTATTCCATACCCGAATAATTCTATACTCTTCTTCAGGACTATAATAGGCACGAAAAGAAATAAGAAAATTTTCCTTCATAATCTAAACACCAAAACATGCAATAAATCGATACTTGAATTTTAGGGTGTTACAATAGATATATTTATATATTAATAATTGTCATCTTTTTTATTAAATTAAAAATATTTATTCTAGAAGCCTTTTAAAAATATTTACAAAAAGAGGCATCTAAATTTTAATATTTACAAAAAGAGCAACCAAATTTTAAAAAAATAGTTCAATTAAGTCCCTAGACTTAATGAAAATTTGAAATTGAGTTGCAATTTTAAAACTTGGATCAAAATTGACCCTTTTATTTGAAAATTTAAAAAATTATTTTGCCATTTAGGGAATAATTTCTCGGAAAATTATGTCAAAATCAATTACCAGGAAAGATTGGAGGGGTCACAAGCGGTCCCGCTTAAGTTCCAATCTCCTAGACAGAATTTATTTAAACATACTAATCCCGAAAATACATCCTAAATCATTTATTTAAAAAGAAAACAAGAAAATTTAATCATTTGATAAAATGAACGAGATTTGATCCCGTTCAATTATATCTCCACAATAATGTTTCAAGCGTTGAGCATTAACTCGAAAATTACCTCCCTTACCTTGAAGTTCAACAACTCCGTATGGATAGACTCGATGAGTCATAAATGGACCTGACCAACGTGATTTTAACTTACCTGGAAAGAACCTTAATCTGGAATTGAATAACAAGACTTGCTGACTGATAAACCATAATTTATACATATTTTAACCCCATGCTTAGCTTATTTTTGGATGAGTTTTCATTATATTTGATGAATTCGATGCTCCTAATCCTTTAATTTCATGTTTTACACTTAGGAGAGCTTAGGGAGTCGAAAAGAACGAGAAACGGGCCAAAAAGGGACAAAATGGGCCTATCTTAGAATTCAACACGGCCTGGACCATTGGACACAGCCGTGTGTTACGAGCAGGATCAAACATGGCCTGGATCAACGTACACGGGTAGACCACACGGCCGTGTGTGGTGAGCAGGAGCGAGTACGGCCTAAGGCTATCGAACACGGGCGTGTCACACGAGCGTGGCCCTACCGTATCAAAGATTAATTCTATCCGAAAAAGGTTACTTGGGGGCAAAGAAAGACATTCCAAAGCCTATATAAACACCCTAGGGGGTGACCTAAAGGAGGATGCAGAATAGAACGCAGAAAATACTCGAAGACAGCCGTCGGAAGTAGCTCAGAGGAAGGATCTCCATCAAGACTGAATATCTCCCATCAAGTTCTTTAGATGTTTTTGGGTTTTCCTATGTTTTGTTATTTTCCTTATTTTGAGATGTTTCCTTCTATTAGTATGAACTAAATCCCTTAGATATCTAAGGGGATGAAACCTAAGACGGATCTTATTACTATTTTGATTTATAAGATAAATACTTGTTCTTATTCTTAATTGTGAGTTCTTATTCTTGTTTTGATAATTCAGGTTATTGATTCAAGTCGAATGTGCTTATTCAGTGGAGCAAAAGTCCCTGTTTAAGAGTAGATCAACACAATTAAGCGGAGTTTATTGCAACCCTAGACATAGGGCGACGAAAATCTGTCGGATTAGAGTCAAATCTAATAAGAGAATCCATAGATCGAGTTAATGCGATAATAGGGGTTTTAATTAGAAAGAGATTTCAATTAATCAACCTAGAGTCAGTTGTTTTTAGTCTCGAGAGAGATATTAACATAAATCAGGGATTTCTACGGATTAAGTCAAGTGAATAAATCATATGAATCAAAAGTAATAAGTGAAGTCTAGGTGGATTCTTCCTTAGGTATTTCCTATCACATAAGTTGTCTAAAAGTACTTTTCCAATTTCGTTGTCGTGTTTTTAATTAAGTTTTAGTTTAAAAAGAAATCACTCCTATACTTAGGCTAAATAATAAAAAAGATAGTAATTACTAGTACTCTTGGTCCTTGTGGATACGATATTACCGGTCTTACCATAACTATACTATTGAACAATAGGTGCGCTTGCCTTTATTGTTGTCATAGTTAGTTTTAGACACATCACTGACCTGCTTCAAATTCTCAAACTCGAATGTGCTTGTCATGCAATTTCTTAAGTCTCTCCTTAAATAATTTAGCATTCTCGTATGAAGACATTCAGAGTTCTTCTAACTCGTTAAGTTGAAGCATCCGTTTCTCTTTAGCAATTTTAAGATCCAAGTTGAGTCGTTGGAGAGCCCAGTATGCTTTGTGCTCTAACTCCAAAGGCAGATGACATGCTTTCCCAAAGACTAACCTATAGGGTGAATTCCCTAAAGGTGTCTTATATGCTGTCCTGTAGGCCCATAAAGCATCATCCAGTCTTTTGGACCAATGTCGTCGGTCCGGGCAAACTACCTTCTCAAGTATGCCTTTGATCTCTTTGTTTGCCAGTTCAGCTTGACCATTCGTCTGTGGATGGTAAGCTGTGGCAACCTTGTGCTTCACTCCATGTTTTTCAAGTAACCATTTCAACCACTTGTTCACAAAATGGGACCCTTCATCACTAATGATGGCTCGTGGGGTTCCAAACCTTGTGAACACATGCTTCTGCAAAAACTTCATCACAACCTTTTCGGATATGCTTCAGCCTCAATCCATTTAGACACGTAGTCTACAACTACCAAGATGTATTTGTGACCAAAAGACGGAGGGAAAGGATCGAGAAAGTCAATACCCAAAACATCGAACAATTCTATTTCAATGATGTTTGTTCGAGGCATCCCGTTTTTGTTGGTGACATTTTCGACCCTTTGACATCGATCACAACTCTTTACATAAGCATATGCATCTTTAAATAGTGTTGGCCAAAAGAATCCGGCTTGCAATACTTTGGCCGCAGTACGTTTTCCTCCGAAGTGTCCCCCACTCGGAGCTGGGTGACAGTGGTATAACATCTTATGTACTTCATCTTCTGCCACGCATCTCCTGATCATTTGATCTGCACACTTTTTAAACAAATATAATTCTTCCCAGAATAGTACTTCACATCGTGAAGAAACTTTTTCTTTTGATGATATGTCTTATCAATCGGCATCAAACCACAAGCTAAATAGTTAGCAATATCAGCAAACCAAGGAGTATTATTATAACACCCCAAACCCGACCTGGACGTTATGGCCGTATCTGGCAATGTCACATGATAGTGTTTTTAAAACCTCGTTGTTACGATGAAAACATTACATGTTATTATCTTTAGTAAACCTTTGTTAGAACTTAGGAAGTCGTCTTTATTTATTTAAAACATTTGTTTTGAAACATCCCACGTTGCGGAAGCTTTAATAAAACAGACTAGGTGATCATGCGTTTAGAAATTACTTTAACTTTTTGAAAATCGAATTTCCTACGACCAGCAGGTATAAAACCATAAAGTAAAATAAATAAATAAAAACCCAAATTTAAAACCAAAGTCCCAGAGGGTCCTTAAATTACAACCCAAATAATCAATAATAATCAAATCATAAATCGTAAATTGAAAACCATAAAGTCCAAAAATTACTGTGGTCACCGCTGAGTCCTCCATCGCACCGATCCGTCTGAGTCTGGGGATTACCTGTGCTCATTAAACAAAAGGGGGTGAGTTTACGTAAACTCAGTGTGTAATCGCAGAAACAAACAAACAATCGGTATTCACGATTGCACGTTGAATGCAGTTTTGGGCCTAAGCCATTTTGATATCGATGTGATTTGGGCCTTAGCCCATCTCAATCTGATTTCAAAAATGCGAGAAGGCCTTAGCCCATCATAGTATCGATAGCGATATGATTATGCAAGAGAAAATCCTACCCAACCAGCCTCTACACACCATCTCCGTCCAACCACCTCGCACTCCATGTGGGGATATAATCAACCCACCCATCCCTACACTCTAAGTAGTACCGAATACAAAGACAAAATGATAGTTTTGCAAATGAGCCGATAAATTAGGCTTAAAGCCTTTCAAGACACTTCCTCCGAATAACAACCCCCAACCCAATGCAATGCAACATACAATGGATGACATGCTATTATGCAATTTCAATTACATATATTCGGATTCGAGATATTAACATGCCCGAGATGAGATATCATTCAATCAATTTCACATATTTAGGGGTCTAAGTAGCGCTACATCGACTCTGATGAGGTTCACTGATCGACTTGGGCGACCGTGCAACCTTAAAAGCATTTCGGTAAAAATGGGCCCACACGCCCATGTGATCTGCCCGTGTGGCCCAAATTGGCCTTGGCCGTGTGATCCATTTTTAAAGTAACCCATGCTAGCTCAATACTCATATATGTTTTCACTATTTACTTATATGTTCATTCAAAGCTGTCTACTTGAGTCATTATCACTAAATTATTTATATCTTGAGCTACAGAATTCCAAATTAAGATCCGCTTGATGTTTTTGAAACTATACTCAAATACCTTTCTACCATAAAATTTTCAGAATTTATAGTTTATCAAATAAGTACAGTAAAATATTTAAAGTTATCCCTATTCTGCTGTTTGACAGCTTCATCCTTTCCTTACTAAAAATTATTTATCTCTTAGCACGGAATTTAGATGATGTTTCCGTTTGTTTCTCTTGAAAATAGACTCATTAAGGATTTAAAAATATAAATTTAAGCCCATAATATATGATCGCTGTGAAGTCAGAGTTTTAAAATTTATAAAGAGAATGATCGAACCTGGAAACTAACTATGACAACGATTGAGGCAAGTGCACCTATCAAACAGTAGTATAGCTTAGGCAAGACCAGATTGTCAAACCCAAAGGAACTAAAAGTACTAATACTAACTTTCTTTCTATTATTTAGCCTAAAATAAGTGAAGTTGTTTATCTAGTCTAAATTAATTAACTATTAAACTAAAAATTCTAAGACAAAGAAGAATGAAATTGAGAGAATAACTTGAGAAAAACTCAGTTGATTAAGACGACACCCAAGGAAGAATCCACCTAGACTTCACTTGTTATCTAACTCTGAACCAGATGATGTATTCACTTGACTTGATCCGTAGGACTCCCTAATTTATATTAAACCCTCTCTCGAGGCGAATAACGTCTAACCCTAGGTTAATTAACAGAAATCTCATTCTCGAATAATAACCCCCTAGAATAGCAGTAAATCGATCTATGGACATCCCATATTAGGTTTCACCCTAATCCGAAAAAATCTCGTCACCCTATCTCTAGGCGCGCGATCAACTCCGCTTAATTATGCTAGATCTACTCTTAAGCAGGGACTTTTGCTCCACCACCTAAGCACATTCAACTTGAATTAATATCCACGAAATATTAACACAAGAATTAAGCATACATAATTAAGAACAAATCAAGTATTTATCATATAGCTCAGAAAATAATAAAAAAATTCATCTAGGTTTCATCCCCCTCAGGTATCTGAAGGGTTTAGTTCATAACAATAAAGAAAAACATCTCAGAAGAAAAGATAACACAAAACATAAGAAATCCCTAAAACCCCTGAAGGAATTGAAGAGGAGATCCTCCGTCTTGAGTAGAATTCCGGCTTCTAGAGATGGATCAACTGGCTATCCCTGAGTGAATCCCCACAAATCTGCCTTCTCTGGCCTAGCAAGACGCCCCTAAATGATGGCTTTGGGCCTCCCTTATTAGGTCATACTTAGGGTGTATTTATAGGCTTTTGAAATAGGTTTCTTTGCCCCTAAGTATCCTTTCCCGAATGAAATTGCTCTTCTCCACGGCAGAGGCACGGCCATGGCACACGCCCGTGTGAATCGTGGTCAGGCTGTGTTCGGACTTCTAATGAGGGCACGCCCGTGTAGATCGATATCAGGCCGTGTTCTAGTATATTGAGGAGGCACGGCCGTGTGAGCTTTAGTCCAGGCCGTGTCGATTTCATCCTTGGCCCATTTTGGTCCTTTTTGAGCCCGTTTCTCGTTCTTTTTATTCTTGGGTGCTTTCCTGAGTATATAACATGAAAAGAAAGGATTAATAGCACCAAATTATATAAAATAAGGGATAATTCATCCAAAAGCATACTAAATGTGGGATTAAAATATGTTACTTTTACGGTTTATCAAATACCCCCACACTTAAGCTTTTGCTTGTCCTCAAGCAAAATTCTCAACTCATAATTAAAACAAACTTCCCTCAATTCATAATAGTCATTAATAGTGTTTCATCATAATTCAGAGATAATTCATACATGGATAATTCAACTCAAAGAGTCCTAAAGATTCAAACAGTCTAAGTCATACATTTGTAGCACAAAACATAGGTGTTTCCCTTCATCTAAACAATTACCTCTGATTTAAAATCGACAAGGATTGACATCCTCACTTAAAGATTCACTCAAATCACTCAAAGTGTTTAAGGTTCAAAATTAGGCACTCAAAAGTCAAACATGAAGAGTTAATCCCATAGGCTTGCATGAGAATCAAATCTCCACCACTAAAATATGAGATGAAACACAAATCAAAAGGTCTTTGAAAGGGTTGTAACTGGGGCTTGGGTTAAAGGTGTGGAATAAGGTGAATTAGAGGGTTAGAATCGAGACTGAATTGACAAATTACCTAACCAGAAATAATGAACTGAATAATAAGTAATTACATTAATTGAAAATTAATAATTCTAATACTATGAGCTTTTTCTTCAATATTTGGAATTTAAATGTGTAAGCTCATTTAATCACATGACTAATAATGAATATACTTCGTTTTTTTAACATCATAAATACATAATAAATACATAATAAAGGATAAGTTACTGAAATAAAAATCATAATTAGGCAACTAATCAAATTAAATCTTGATATAAGGGTAGTTAAAAAGAATGGTGATAACAAATAAAAAAGGGTTTTGGGTTAATATTAGTGGGTGAGTCAATAAATGGGTTGTTAGGATTAAACGGGGTTCACTAGGGGTTAATTATGAAGGTGGGTTTTTAGTGGAGTAAGTGGGTTAAATCCTAGGTGCCTTTATCATCTCTGTATATCAAATCAAAAAAATGTGGTCTCGACATGTATAATCGATGCAAGTTCTAGAATAACAGATCAATGTTGACATACTCATAATCAATAAAGTGAGCAAGAAAAAGAATTTATGCTCTATAAGGCTCAAAATCTCACAAAAATTATGGGTATTTTGATGTCAACCTCGTAAATTTCAAACTTCAAAGTAATATTTAAATTTGGTAGACATCCTAAAAAAAATTTAATTCTTGAAAAATAGACTTATCATGCCTGATTCTCTAGTATTCTTAGAATTTAATTATCAATGCACAATTATCAATGACTTAATCTAAAACATATCAATAAAAATCATAAATTAGGGGAATTTCATTCTAGTCATAATATGAGAAACTTACTGTAGGACAAGGAATAATTCAGGGATTTTCAGATAATGCTATAGTTAACCCCCCCACACTTAAGATGTGCATTGTCCTCAATGTACAAAGATAGATAATATCAAAATAATCATAAAATCGTAAGATGGGGAGAGAAGTGAAACTTCCTGAATTTTGGATGAAGCCAATGAAAAGAAACCGGATAGGATTGGAGGTGAACGTGGGGAAACGTCTCGAGCTATTTGAGTCCTCGAAGCAGCCATCCTAATTTTATTGTATCCTAAGCTAAATCTAAATGGAATGAATAATAAGAAGAAAATAATAAAGAAAATAAAAGGAAATTAAAAGAAATAAGAATAAAAATAAAAATAAAAATAAAAATAAAAGTAAATAATGGAAAATGAAAAAAGAAAAACAACTGGAAAAGAAAAAGGAAGAAGGGGGTTAAATAAAAATTATGGATCTGGTGGTTGCCCCGCCCTTGTACCTTCTCGTGGTGGCCACACTGCCACGCCACGATCGTGTGTAAGGTGTGTGGTTTGGAAATCTGCACTTTGGTTAGTTTATAGTTAGGTGCTAAAAGAAGAATTAAAAATGTAAAAATTAATGGGGTTAGTGCTCGGGTTGCCTCCCGAGAAGCGCTCGTTTATAGTCTTAAGCTAGACTTTACCTCTCATTCATATGGCCAAGGTGGTTTGAGGAGGTGAAAATCCTTTCTCATGCGATCAATTTGGTTGTGGATATAAAGTTTAAGTCGAGTAGTGTTTACCTCAAAAGTGTTGAATTTAGGATTACTTACCTTGACTGTGCCGTATAGGAAGACATTAAGTACCTCAAAAGTGATTTCTTCGTTTGTCTTGAGGTTTGAATTGGTGATTCGAGGGTCTTCCTTATTCAACAATACCTGATCCCCTATTTTGAAGTGATTTGTTGTTCCTATCACTCGTCTGCAGGTTTTCTTGGTTTCACTTTGTGTATTCCTAGTTTCTCTTTAAAGTGTGTTTTCCACTTGTCTAGTTCATCGACCTGAAGCCTTAGTCCTTCATGAATTATTTCTTTATGGGTACGAGGTCTAAGATCTAGCTCAGCTAGGTGATTTCGTGATGCTTCCTGTAAAGAAGGTTAAACCAAATGGTTATCAATAGAACTAACGTTCGTACCTTTATTACTCGATGTCCTAGCTGAGTCAAGAGCTTGAAGAGTGATTGTTTCGTCGTCTACACGAAGTGTGAGTTCACCGACTTCTTCCTCTATGTGGTCTTTCTTTATTGCATCGGGATATGGCACACGAGGTTGGTACTCTGTAATTGCCGGTTTTGGTATATCATGGCACACCTCAACCTTACCTTCACTTACCACAGGTTCTTCCTTTGGGTTTGGTTCGTCTAACCCTTCTCTATCGTAAATGGCTTGATTTTGCTCTCACGAGTTAGTTTCAGTAATCCGTGGCAAGCTTCCTTGTGGTAGTTCTGAGATCAGCTTAGCAAGTTGTATAACTGACTTAGTAAATTCCCCAACTGACTCAGTAAGTTCCCCAACTTGGTTCTTGATCCCTTTGATCGATGCTTGTTGGTCATTAAGTGTTGTCTCGCTTTTTGGAGATGGTTATCCGTTGTCGCCACGAATTTTGTCAAGATCTCTTCAAGGTTCGACTCCTCTTCCGTTGGTGAGGTGGTTGTTGAAAGTTTGGAGAAAGTTAGGTCTTTGGCTACTTTGATCATCCCACGAGAAATTGGGATGGTACCTCCAACCTGCATTATAAGTGTTATCATAAAAATTATTTTGAGGTCTAGAATAGTTACCCATATAGTGGACTTGTTCGTTCTCCATGCCATATCCGTAGGGTGGGTACTCAGGATTCGCCATGCCTCCTAGATTTGAGTCATATTGCATTATTGGGTGTACGTCGAGGTTGAAGACATTGGCTGCTTTGGCTGGCCTTGTCCTTGTAACTTCCCACTGATAGTTATTCAATGACATCTTCTCTAAAAACTAAAATTATCTGCCAAAAGCAAATGGAGGAAAAATTAGCAAAGTAAAAATAATAATAATAATAATAATAATAATGCAATAAAAAAATGGCTAAAGTAATAAAAATAGAGCTTTCTTAATATTTTAGTTCCCCGACAACGGCGCCAAAAACTTGATCGCTGTGAAGTCAGAGTTTTAAAATTTATAAAGAGAATGATCGAACCTGGAAACTAACTATGACAACGATTGAGGCAAGTGCACCTATCGAACAGTAGTATAGCTTAGGCAAGACCGGATTGTCGAACCCAAAGGAACTAAAAGTACTAATATTAACTTTCTTTCTATTATTTAGCCTAAAATAAGTGAAGTTGTTTATCTAGTCTAAATTAACTAAATATTAAACTAAAAATTCTAAGACAAAGAAGAATGAAAATGGGAGAATAACTTGGGAAAAACTCAGTTGATTAAGGCGACACCCAAGGAAGAATCCACCTAGACTTCACTTGTTATCTAACTCTGAACCAGACGATGTATTTGCTTGACTTGATCCGTAGGACTCCCTAATTTATATTAAACCCTCTCTCGAGGCGAATAACGTCTAACCCTAGGTTAATTAACGGAAATCTCTTTCTCGAATAATAACCCCCTAGAATAGCAGTAAATCGATCTATGGACATCCCATATTAGGTTTCACCCTAATCCGGCAAAATCTAGTCACCCTATTGTCGAAACCCTTTTTTAAGAGTTTTGAAAAAATGGGGATCGACTTTAAAAAAATATGGAATGGAGTCGCCACCGATCTTTTATTTGAGGTGTGATCGATCATCTTGAGATGGATTATTTTAATAAAACATTTTGATTTATTAAAACAATAATTTTTGGTCTACGAATTATAAGAAAACGGGTTCGGAAGTCGGTTACGTGCGAGGAAGGGTTAGCACCCTCGCAACGCCCAAAATTGGTACCAAATTGATTAATTAATGTCCTTATGTTGAAAACTTAAAAATATTTAAGGTAAAAAAAATTTAAAAGAGAATTAATTAACCTTGAATTGAATCTCAAGATTAACTCGTTTCAAAGGGATAAAATATCACACCCAGTACGTTAGGATATAACATATTTATACCTCGACATCGAGATCATCTTTGATCTTCAAAACATGCAAATAAGAAGGGTATTTGGCTATTTGGTTGGACGGAAAATTAACACCCAGTACGTTAGGGCATAATTTTCCGACCTTCCAAACGCACAAACATTGCCTTATTTTGGGCAAAAAGTTTAAATACACACTTTTTAATTTAGCTCAAAATGCATTTTTAATGAAATGGAACATTTAGTAGAGACTTGAATACATTAGCAATCGAAGTATAATACAATGGTAATATGCATAAACATTAACCATGAAATACACACAAATTAAATATCATATTAACAACAGGTTATAAAATATAATGATCTTACCAAATTGACAATATAAAATTAATGTTGAATTTGAATCTCAAGATTAACTCGTTTCGGAGGAATAAAAATATTATACCCAGTACGTTAGGATATAACACGTTTATGTCTCGACATCGAGATCATCTTCGATCTTCAAAACATGCGATTAAAAAGGGTATTTGGCTATTTAGTTGGACGGAAAATTGACACCCAGTACGTTAGGGCATAATTTTCCGACCTTCCAAACGCACAAATATTGCCTCATTTTGAATTTTTTTTTAAATACGCAATTTTAAAATTGGCTCAAAATGCATTTTATTTGGTATACTTGGATGAAAATTTTTTTCATAAATAAATTGAAAATTTAATCTCAATACAATAATAAAAGCAAAAGTATAATTGCGAAAATAAAATACAATACATGGCAATAATGAAAAACACAAAAGAGCAAATTAGGGTTCATACAATGGTAGCATATCATACACTATACAAATATCAACATTCAAGACTAGTGAATTAAAAGATAGTTTAGGAAGAAATACTAAACAATTTAACATAAATAAAATGCATCATATTTTAAGACAAATAAAAAATGAATAATATATAAAAGAAAATATTGAAAATAAATACTTATACAATAAACTAAAAATATGCATAAATAGAAGTATCAAACCAATTAAAACACCTAAAACTGGTAAAATAATTCAATATAATTTATTAAATCAATTTCTATAATAAATAATAAGTAAAAAGTTGCAAAGATTATAAAAATAAAACTTAATCGAAATGACCATAGAATTAGAAGACTATTTCATAAATAAACAAAATTATTTAAACCAAAATCGAAGATCAGATTAAAATTCGTATAAACATTAAGGGATTAAACTAGCAAATATCCTGAAGTTCAAAGCGCAGCACATTGACAGGATTGGACTGAAATGACGCACAAATTATAGAGGTCAATTTAAAAAAAAAACAAAGGAAATATGCCAAGGATCTAATTGAAACAGCGGCGCCAAGAAAAGGATTATACGCGTAAATTATCCATCACCGCAGAAATGCGCGGGTCACGTGGATACTAAACCGGATCGGGTCGGGGAAGCCTTGTACGGCGTCATTTTGAGGCCACTTAATCAGGCTTCAAACGACACCGTTTCGCGTAGTTTTAAAAGGCTAATAAAGCCTGAAAAACAATCCGAAGATCGGCCTCCTTTCTCCCTTCTTTCGAAATCAAAACCCTAGCCCTTTGATTTTTGCTCTCAGCCGCCTCTAGAAACCATCCCGCTCTGCCACTAAAACGTCACTATAATCGGTGAATAGTGATATGCGAAGATCCGATCGGCTTTTATATGCGCCTATTCGTCTGTCTCTTTGACCTACATCCTCATCTAACTCCGATTGCGACGGAGAAGACGGGGACATACGACGGTAAAATCCCTTCCTTTTCTTTTTATTTTCGCATGTGTACTCAAAGTAAAAAAGAAAGAAATTCTAAATCGAAGATAAAATGATGAAATCACCTTTTGATTCTCTTTTTGATTTCGTATTATTTTTTTTGTATTTAGTCCATGTATATAAAAAAAAATGTCCCAATTTACAACTGTTTTTCTTCAGTTTTTATAACCGAATTCAGAAAAAGAAATAAAAAAAATACAATCGTTTTTTCTTGTTTCGCTATGTTTTTTATTTCCTTGTGCAGGTACGAGGCGACGTGGAGGCACGAGGGTGGTGTACGGAGGTCGTACGGTGGCGACGTGGCGCGGGGTGGCTTTCTGTTGGGGCTGTGTGCGGTGCTGGTGGGAACCCTAGGGTTTCTGAGTTTTGGAACCATTCGGGCCTTAGGGTTAGGGCCATTTGGTCTTAGTGTTTTAGTATTTGGGCCACTAGGGACTTTGGGCCTGCTATTTTATTCATTTTTTTGTAAATTTGAACTACTGATGGACTTTATTATTATTGTTTTTGGTTTTTGGTTATAAAATGGGCCCGGGCATAAATTGGGTCTTACAGCTGCCCCTCTTTGCTCATTGTCGTGTAACGAGAATGGAGCAAAGACCTTAAAAGGGCCAATTTTGCCCGGTCTCGCCGAATCTTGACTTCATTCAGTGCTTTTCTTCTTTGAGTAGCTTCATTCCATCCCACTGCATCTTCAAGGGCATGTAATTTCCTGGAGAAGAGATTTGTAGCTTCAATCTTGTGGCACCCCAAACCCGGCCTAAACGTTACGACCGAATCTGGCATGTCACATGAAAGGAATGTCTAAAAACTGTGCATTCGTTAAAAAGCTCATATTTTTTATAGTTGTGGTGAGAAATCGAGTTTAAGTAATTTTGAATAAGAAATGGTTTATTATCATTTTAGGAAAATCCCATATTGATCATTTAATAATAAGCAATAAACAAATTGAAAGCTGAAACCAAATAAAATACCCAAGGCCTTATTACATAACAAAAACTCAAATAAAAATAAGTCCAAATAAAGGAAACGAATTTACGAGTAAACATATGTATAGCCTCCACGAGTCCACCTCGGCTCCCAAATCCGCGATCTAATGATTACCCGCAAAATTTAACTAAGGGGTGAGTCATCGAGACTCGGTGTGTAAATCCCCATCCAATGTGCCCTTACACAATTTCATATGAAAATATGCATATCATGCACCCAAACCTAGCCATCCGCAACTCCTTTTTCTACCCCGTGTGGTACCAAACCACCGGTGGTGCCAAACCAGCGGTGTCCAAGGACACGATATTTATCAATATTGTGGTGCCAAACCACCGGTGACTCGAAGTCACGAATAATAGTGATGGGGCCAACCCATCGTGTGATACCAAATCACCGGCGCCAATCCCGTTGTATTATACGTGGGGCCAACCCCATCGTGGTACCAAACCACGGGACGCGAGACGCTATGAGGTGCCAAACCTCGGTGTCCGGAGACACGAATGTGATACCAAATCACTTTGGTGACTCAAAGTCACTAATAATCCATCTGTGGGGCCAACCCACGCGTGTGATACCAAATCACCGGCGGCGATCCCATATCTCAAAAGTGGGGCCAACCCACGGTGGTGTTAACCACGAGGGACGAGTCGCTATGAGGTGCCAAACCTCCGGAGGTACCAAACCTCTCGGTGACCGTAGTCACAATGTGTTACTAAAAACACTTGGTGCCCGTCGAGCACGAATACACCGCCTCCACTCATATAACCCATGCAATATGACATAATAATTCGTGTATGCAGTATGTCATGTATGCTAGACATATATCAAATATAAGTATAACATGAATTACCATCATAATCAGATAGACATAAAACAACATAATCACCCTAATCAACCTCTAAGGGTATAACCGTAATTTTACCTACTAAGGGCATTTTCGTAAATTATCTACCAAGGGTATATCGGTAATTTACCCACCAAGGGCATTTTCGTAATTTACCCACTAAGGGCATTTTCGTAATTTACCCACTAAGGGCATATCGGTAATTTACCCTTTAGGGATATTTTGGTAATTTACCCACTAAGGGTATATCGGTAATTTTGCACCTACAATGGCCTTACCCAAAGGCCCAAATGTCACCCCGAGCGACTCAGCTACCATTTCCCGGTCAGATTGGGACGATTGGGCCTAAAACTCGATTCCAGCCCATTCTCGCCCACACGCTCGTGTGGCCCACCTAGTACAAATCTAGCCATGTATATAAGTTCCACCTAGTCTAGTTACACTATATACTACACAATCGCACAATTTACTCATAAGGGCCCACGGGCCCATTGGGCCCACTTCGCCCATCGCGCGCAAGCAAACCCCAACCCACAAGAATACTACTTATGGCCTCAACTATCGCTCGTCGAAGCCCCACATGTGCGCCGCGACGCTCGTGTGGCTACTATTGTCGTGGACCGCACTTCGGCATTTGCCGCCTACAACTAGAGTAGAGAGAGTTACACACCGATAGGACTCTGGTGTTAATCCAGCGCTCCGACCACTCCTGTGCCCAAACGCCTTCCAAGGTGTGTCAACCCTCCTCCTGGAATGTGCTCTTTATATAGCTAGCTCTCCACCTTCCTTCTTTGTATCTTTCCGATGTGGGATCCCTTCGTCAGTAGAGTTTAAATTCAACTGAAACTCTTCTCGTCCAGACCGCAAAATAAATACTCCCTTGCTTCTCATGAGATTCGAACCCAGGCTCCCTTGCAACATAATCCACGCTGCTAGCCACTTGGCCACAAGCTCCTCTTGTGTCTTAAACCATGCGCGACTAAATATAAATCTATAGCCAAATTCTGAAGTCCATTTAAAAAGAAAACCAAAATGTAAGAGCCAAGACTTGAACCTTGGACCTCCTTCCTTCCTTGTGGCGTCACTCCCTTGCCTCTTAAGTGGCGTCACTTTGCCACTACACCACACCTCCACTTGTGTCATTTTTCCCCACATTTTATTCTTAAGGCCTACCCGCCAACTTCCGGGTTTTTTTCACCTAAAACCAAAATTTCCCCAAAGCTAATATTTGATCCCGGGACTTCATAGAAGCCCTCTAACCTTCCAAAATAACTTACCTAATAAGTCTAACTTGCATTAATGCCGTTCTCAAAAAATTTTAAATCAAGGCCCATTGGGCCCAATCCTACTAGGCCCAATTTCGGGATGTTACAAATCTGCTCCGTTGGGACTTCGAGGTGATAAAAATCCAGAGAGAAGAGATTCATAGTTTCAATCTTCTCACTGAAACTTCTCGGAAATAAAGGTTGACCCTCAATAACCTCAGGGAGAAGGGATTTGTAGCATCAACCTGCTCCACTGGGACTTCGAGGTGATAAGAATCCAGAGAGAAGAGATTTGTAGTTTCGATCTTCTCACTGAAACTTCTCGGAAATAAAGGTTTATCCTCAATACACTCAGGGAGGAGGGATTGTAGCTTCGACCTGCTCCAGTAGGACTTCGAGGTGATAAGATTTGTATCTTCGATCCACTTCGTTCAGGAAGGTAAGATCTGCTATCCTCAATCTGCTCCACTGCAAACTCAGGGATGACAAACTGGTAGCTTAAATTTGTTCTACTACTGCTAAGGGGGACAAGATTTGCCGTTCGATCTTGATCCACTACTGCTTAGGGTGACAAGATCTACAATTTTTGACCTATTCCACTGCTGGTCAGGGAGATAGGGCTGGTGGCTTAAATCGGTTCCACTACTGCTTAGGGAGACCAGATTTTCCGTTCGATCTTGGTTCCCTACTGCTTAGGGTGACAAGATCTACAATCTTTGACCTTTCCACTGCTGGTCAGGGAGATAGGACTGGTGGCTTAAATCTGTTCCACTACTTCTTAGGGAGACCAGATTTGCCGTTCAATCTTGGTTCCCTACTGCTTAGGGTGACAAAATCTACAATCTTCGACCTATTCCACTGCTGGTCAGGGAGATAAGACTGGTGTCTTCAATCTGCTCCTGCAACTTTAGGATTGCCAGATCTGCTATCTTCAATCCCCTTCGCTCAGGAAGGCAAGATTTGATGTCTTCGATCTGCTCCAGCGACTTCAGGATTGCCAGATCTGCTATCTTCGATCCGCTTCGCTCAGGAAGGCAAGATCTGATGTCTTTGATCTGCTCTTGCAACTTCAGGATTGCCAGATCTACTATCTTCAACCTACTTCGCTCAGGAAGGCAAGATCTGATGTCTTCGATCTGCTCCTGCAACTTCAAGATTGCCAGATCTGAGTATCTTCGATCCGATCCGCTTAGGAAGGCAAGATCTTCGAATTCACCAATGTTGCGACACCGTCCTCTGGGGGACCTGTCCTGTAAAATCGGTTTTATGTGTTTGTGCTTATGCAAAATGGTTAGGATGCAATGATCAGAATGAATCTAATGCTCCTAGCTAAATGTATTATGGATGACATTTGCATGAATGCAGAATGTGATGAGAATGATTTCTTACAATGATTAGGATGCAATGATCGGAATGAATCAAATGCTCCTAACTAAATGTGTTTTGCAGAATTTCATGAGAATGATGCCCTTTTAAATGCTTAGGGTTGTCACCGCTTATTATTTATTAAGGCTTTATCACTGATATATTATGCTGCCATCTTGTTCGGCTAGTATTTTCAACAGAAAACCCGAGAAAATGATTATATCTTGCTTAACAGATCTGCCCACTGTAACTTCAGGGTTCATCTCATTATGACCTATGGGTATGAGGTTTGAATCTTTTCCCATCTATTCCATTGCGACTTCAAAATGTAGGTTTGTTTCTTCTTCAATCCATCTCATTGCTATTCAAAGGTATAGGATCTGTATTATCTTCCATCTATCCCACTATAACTCGGGGATATAGGGCCTGTAGCTTGTTCCGTCAACTGATCACTCCTCGGGTGACCCAACCAGATGTGTATGCATGATGCTCGCGTGAATGCAGAATATCAATTTTTCTCTCGAGAATGATTCCCATTTTACACTTGGGTTAATGATGCCCATTTTTCGTCAGGATTGTATTACTGACGCAATATCTTGTCATTTGTTCAACCACCATTTTGGCAAAAATTCGGAGAGATAGTCTTAGTTTAGACTCTTCCTCCACCAATATTTCCATCCCTCACACTTGGTGAGTTTTAAACAATAATCATGTTTCAGTTTCTTGTATTATTTAGAAGTTCTTACAGTAATATGCGAAACTTCTTTTGTGAAAGTGTTATTAGTCCACTAATCGTTATTTCAATGCAAAATGCCTGAAAAAGATCATAACCATGGACAAGAAGGAAATTAATTAGGAGCATAGCTCGAAACAAATAAGCTAAGCAAAGATAGCAATCGCAATTAAGAAGGAAATTTAAAATAGGTAAAATAGAAACTAGGTGCCCCAGATATCGCAGCCTGAGCTTCTCTGTTTAAACTTCTTGAGGACCATTTTAAGCTCAATATGTGTTTAGGGGATTCAGAGTACTTTGTTGATGCCTCGAGACGCAGCATACTTCTCATTGTTAATTCAGGCATGGCAAGACTGCTGTATGCCCCCCTTTGATCAAAAATTGAGCCGCCCTTTTTGGGTTTTCAACTCAAATCCCCTTTGGTCTCAAAGCACCCTTTGCGGGTTTTCGCCTTGGCCTCTCCTTGTTCTTTCTTTTGATTGAATTTTTTTTTAAAAGCGAAATACTTCTTGACTGAATTCACCGGATTGGGCATATCCCTACCATCCATTTTGGTCAATGTTTCCAGAATAGACTTTTTCCTTACATAAAGTCCTTTCTAGTTTGGCCTCCATTTTTCTCTGAAATCCTTTTGTATATAAAGGATCTTCTTCAATATCAGGTCCCCCTTTGGGAACTTTCTAGGATGAACCTCTTTTTCACAAACCCGCATCGGATAGCTATTAACTTTTCCTCACAAATTTGATTGATCACATCGGGATTGGATCCTTTCTGCCTCATCCAACTTCAGTTCTTGATAAAACTCGAAAAAAGGAATTTTAACTTCAATGGGCGAAACCAATGAGGAATGTGTTGCCCCGGTGACAGCCCTGGCCAATGTTTGATAAGCATAGAGGGTAAATAGTAACTTCTGTATGCCAATCTTTACAAGTCTCGGTCTTTTTTACGATCTCTTATTTTTCTTTTCTTTTTTTTTGTTGCCCTTGCTGCACTGATGTGGCGCCTAATCTTTGAACAGACCGCAAACTTTTGACATTTTGTGGTTAAATATGACTTTTTAACATTTTTTGTGTCGGTGTTTTTTTCTTTCTTTTTCTCCTTTTTTTGTTCTGATGACTATCGACTTTGTAATATTGGCATAGGAAGCGACTTTTACCATCTTAGTGAAGTAACCGAAATCTACGAAAATGAATCGATGTTGGCTAGAAGCTTTTGATGAGATTGGCTTGATAACATCTATGCCCCACATATATGGAATCTGTGAAGACATAGAGGAGGCGCGTAAGTCTGTATTCATCCATCTGGCATTCTGGCATAACTGATGCAACCTCCCTTTTCTGGTGGACCAGCAGTACCTAAACCTCATGATTAGCCTGACTATTGTAGAACCATTAGCATGAGTTCTTTAAACACCAATCTTAACAGCATATCCACGTTTCAGTAGCCTAGCGTGCCTTGATATGATCGTGCGAAAACATCTTGAATTCTTGAAAATACCTCAATGATGTCTCACCTTGTGGTGAATTATGCTTCGATATTTGCCCCTTCTTAATCTCACAACGTCCATTGACCTTTTGCAAGGTAGAGTCTATTTTCATCTTGTTCTACCATCCTTAACAAATCAAAAGATAGGCTACGATCTCTTTCATCTTCCAAGTCCTTAGATCCCTTAGGCCCATATCTCATTCAAAAAGGGAGTCAGTAACAACATTGCTCATGTCATTGATATCTGGGTACCTATTGTAGGTACGAAGGCAAATTCCAAAGAATAAATGATTCTAATGATGATTATTTGTATGGTATGGTCATGAATAAAGAATGAAAGAATATTCTAAAAAGCAAATAATGTATAGTATGAAATGTAAAGAATAACAAATATTTGCTTAAAAAGATGCATCTTATTGAAATAAAAATTCTGGACACAAGCCTATTTCACAAAAAGATTCTTGTTGCTTCTAGGCTTAAAGCAACAAGCATGTTTTGAACATTGCTCTAGATTAGCTCTAAAATACAGGGATCCCTTCACAGTCCCATTGTTTAAAATCTTCCCAAGTACGTAAAGGTAGAAACTTGGAAAATCTATTCCCTGGTTCTCTTTTCGAATATATCATTAATGTTCAAATTCGCCAGTATCAGGTTTTGCACTAGAGCCCTGAACTTGACGTACTCCTAATCTCATGCCCCCATTCATCATGGTACTCACAATAGTTAACCCTTTAACAGCATGGTTGAGTAACGGATTTTCTGCACCAGAGGGATCATCGAATCTTATAACTCCTATTTTGATGAATCTTTCGACTAATTTCTTGAAAGCGGTGCAGTTTTCCATCGAGTGCCCCGTAATTCCTACATGGTATTCGTATTGGGCGTTCAAATCGTACCATTTAGGGTATGGAGGCTGTATTGGTTCCACGTAAAAAGGGGATACAACATGTGCTTCAAACAAAATTTGGTACAATTTCCTATACGTGATTGGGATGGATGCAAACTGGGGTTTTTCTGAGTTCGGTTTTGGATCAGGTTCTTGCCTTGGGGACTCACTTACCGGTAGTTACTGATCCTTGGTCGGCCATCAGAATGTCGGCTCGAATAGCCATTGTTATACCTTCTCGTACTATTCGTTTTATTTTTCTTTTTCTTCAGGGCTTTAAAAGTCCACTTTCCTTATTCTTCTGTTTTTGTCAGTACAACCGGTTTGGCTCGATCATCCTCCGAGTTAAAACCTGAGCCCATCGGGAAGTTCAACAGTGCCGAGGTATTAATCTATCATTGGGGTTTGATAATGACAGGTGCCCCTTGCGGAGGCACGTCTGGTTGGGCCGAGACACTTATTGGAGAATAAACGATGTCTTCATCATCATCCATACTGTCGACCACTGGGCCACTCCTTTTTTCAAGCCCTCCGACTAGTAATTGGGTTAACTGGCGCATCATATTCATTTGATCTCGCATGTCCCGTTGAATTTTGGCCAACTGCTCTTGCATCAGTATTTGCCTTTGCTCTAATCTCTCCAACCTTTGTTCCATGTTTTCCAGGTTAACTGAAATAATTTTACCTAATTAGGGTCTTTCTACAAATTTTAATGCATGTGATATGATGTAATGCAAATGCATGAAATGCAATGCAAATGCATGGAATGAATGCAAAAAAAAAGAGAGGCGTTGATTCTGAATTCAATTTCGTTAGAAGAACTTTTCTAGAAAATAGATTTCTTTACATAAAACGGATTACTTATGCGGTCTTGTCCTCATAGTC
Organism: Gossypium sturtianum; assembly: GCA_025698515.1. Taxonomy (NCBI): domain Eukaryota; kingdom Viridiplantae; phylum Streptophyta; class Magnoliopsida; order Malvales; family Malvaceae; genus Gossypium; species Gossypium sturtianum. The sequence continues at coordinate 21,897,479 of CM046949.1, forward strand.
CAGGTGAAGACACCAATCCTTTTCTTCGTATCCGGATGTTATGGTCGTGTCCCGTGAACTTCCTCAATAGATGCCTCTTCTAGCTCATTGTTGCTTGGTCCAGGCCGTACATCTTCACTTACTTATCCTTCGCGATGTTCATTGAGACGTGATGACTCTCGAATAATCCTTGTTGGCTTGAATCCTCGAGCAAAGTCTTGTATTCTTCTGCGGACTATCAGCCTTCTCTCGTTGTTTACCTGGACTATGTTCGAACGACCGTATTATAATCCACTTTATCAAGTAACCCATTTTCTTATGAAAAACTCTTTTATTTAGCAATCGAATATGAACCAACACCTCCTTTCTAAGAATGATGTGATGCAATGCAATTCAATGCAATCAAAACAAAAGAAAACACGTTAGTGCAAGAGAAATAAACAACATAAAACACCTGACCAAGTGACTGCTAGGGTTTGGCGTGGCTCTATCTAGGGTAGGCTCCTAGGGCTGCTATATGCGGCTTGGTTCTAAAGAATAGGTACCTGAACCAGTAGATTCCTCAATCCTCACCCATTATAGGCTCATATGGATTGATTTCGGTTCAGGGGAATACATTTCCCTATGGCCATGCGGAGATGAAAATCTCACGGAGCGCATAGGTACAGATGTATCCCGGAAGCGGTCCACTAGCCCATGCGGAGGTGAAAACCTCACGAAGGCGTAGTTTCTCACTCCCACTTAAAGGTGTGACCACAACGGTCATGCAATGCAATGCCAAAGTATTTTATGAGACTTGACATTATTGCAATTATAGCATAAACAAATGCATCAAAAGAAACATGACTTTTCAAAACAATTTTCCAAATTTTCAATCAAAAGGACAAAAATTAATCAATCTATGGCCTGACTCTCAACCAGAGATTCTAGGTTCGATCCCCAGTGGAGTCGCCAAGCTGTCGAAACCCTTTTTTAAGAGTTTTGAAAAAACGGGGATCGACTTTAAAAAATATGGAATGGAGTCGCCACCGATCTTTTATTTGAGGTGTGATCGGATCACCTTGAGATGGATTATTTTAATAAAACATTTTGATTTATTAAAACAATAATTTTTGGTCTACGAATTATAAGAAAATGGGTTCGGAAGTCGGTTACGTGCGAGGAAGGGTTAGCACCCTCGCAACGCCCAAAATTGGTACCAAATTGATTAATTAATATCCTTATGTTGAAAACTTGAAAATATTTAAGGTAAAAAAAAATTAAAAGAGAATTAATTAACCTTGAATTGAATCTCAAGATTAACTCGTTTCAAAGGGATAAAATATCACACCCAGTACGTTAGGATATAACATATTTATACCTCGACATCGAGATCATCTTTGATCTTCAAAACATGCAAATAAGAAGGGTATTTGGCTATTTGGTTGGACGGAAAATTAACACCCAGTACGTTAGGGCATAATTTTCTGACCTTCCAAACGCACAAGCATTGCCTTATTTTGGGCAAAAAGTTTAAATACACACTCTTTAATTTAGCTCAAAATGCATTTTTAATGAAATGGAACATTTAGTAGAGACTTGAATACATTAGCAATCGAAGTATAATACAATGGTAATATGCATAAACATTAACCATGAAATACACACAAATTAAATATCATATTAACAACAGGTTATAAAATATAATGATCTTACCAAATTGACAATATAAAATTAATGTTGAATTTGAATCTCAAGATTAACTCGTTTCGGAGGAATAAAAATATTATACCCAGTACGTTAGGATATAACACGTTTATGTCTCGACATCGAGATCATCTTCGATCTTCAAAACATGCGATTAAAAAGGGTATTTGGCTATTTAGTTGGACGGAAAATTGACACCCAGTACGTTAGGGCATAATTTTCCGACCTTCCAAACGCACAAATATTGCCTCATTTTGAAAAAAGTTTTTAAATACGCAATTTTAAAATTGGCCCAAAATGCATTTTATTTGGTATACTTGGATGAACAATTTTTTCATAAATAAATTGGAAATTTTAATCTCAATACAATAATAAAAGCAACAGTATAATTGCGAACATAAAATACAATACATGGCAATAATGAAAAACACAAAAGAGCAAATTAGGGTTCATACAATGGTAGCATATCATACAATATACAAATATCAACATTCAAGACTAGTGAATTAAAAGATAGTTTAGGAAGAAATACTAAACAATTTAACATAAATAAAATGCATCAAATTTTAAGACAAATAAAAAATGAATAATATATAAAAGAAAATCTTGAAAATAAATACTTATACAATGAACTAAAAATATGCATAAATAGAAGTATCAAACCAATTAAAACACCTAAAACTGGTAAAATAATTCAATATAATTTATTAAATCAATTTCTATAATAAATAATAAGTAAAAAGTTGCAAAGATTATAAAAATAAAACTTAATCGAAATGACCATAGAATTAGAAGACTATTTCATAAATAAACAAAATTATTTAAACCAAAATCGAAGATCAGATTAAAATTCGTATAAACATTAAGGGATTAAACTAGAAAATATCCTGAAGTTCAAAGCGCAAAGACATTGTGATTGGTGAAATGACGCACAAATTATAGAGGTCAATTTAAAAAAAACGAAGGAAATATGCCAAGGATCTAATTGAAACAGCGGCGCCAAGAAAAGGATTATACGCGTAAATTATCCATCACCGCGGAAATGCGCGGGTCACGTGGATACTGAACCGGATTGGGTCGGGGAAGCCTTGTACAGCGTCGTTTTGAGGCCACTTAATCAGGCTTCAAACGACACCGTTTCGCGTAGTTTTAAAAGGCTAATAAAGCCTGAAAAACAATCCGAAGATCGACCTCCTTTCTCCCTTCTTTCGAAATCAAAACCCTAGCCCTTTGAATTTTGCTCTCAGCCGCCTCTAGAAACCATCCCGCTCTGCCACTAAAATGCCACTATAATCAGTGAATAGTGATATGCGAAGATCCGATCGGCTTTTATATGCGCCCATTCGTCTGTCTCTTTGACCTACATCCTCATCTAACTCCGGTTGCGACGGAGAAGACGGGGACATACGACGGTAAAATCCCTTCCTTTTCTTTTTATTTTCGCATGTGTACTCAAAGTAAAAAAAAGAAAGAAATTCTAAATCAAAGAGAAAATGATGAAATCACCTTTTGATTCTTTTTTTGATTTCGTATTATTTTTTTTGTATTTAGTCCGTGTATATCAAAAAAAATGTCCCCCTTTACAACTGTTTTTCTTCGGTTTTTATAACCGAATTCAGAAAAAGAAATAAAAAAAATACAATCGTTTTTTCTTGTTTCGCTATGTTTTTTATTTCCTTGTGTAGGTACGAGGCGACGTGGAGGCACGAGGGTGGTGTACGGAGGCCGTACGGTGGCGACGTGGCGCGGGGTGGCTTGCTGTTGGGGATGTGTGCGGCGCTTGTGGGAACCCTAGGGTTTCTGAGTTTTGGAACCATTCGGGCCTTAGGGTTAGGCTGTGTGAATCGTGTGAATCGTGGTCAGGCCGTGTTCGGACTTCTAATGAGGACACGCCCGTGTAGATCGATATCAGGCCGTGTTCTAGTATATTGAGGAGGCACGACCGTGGGAGCTTTAGTCCAGGCCATGTCAATTTCATCCTTGGCCCATTTTGGTCCGTTTTGAGCCCGCTTCTCGTTCTTTTTATTCTTGGGTGCTTTCCTGAGTATATAACATGAAAAGAAAGGATTAAGAGCACCAAATTATATAAAAATAAGGGATAATTCATCCAAAAGCATACTGAATGTGGGATTAAAATATGTTACTTTTACGGTTTATCAATATAAATTTAGCACGGCCTAAGGCTATCGAACACGGGCGTGGCCCTGCCGTATCAAAGATTAATTCTATCCGGAAAAGGTTACTTGGGGGAAAAGAAAGACGTTCCAAAGCCTATATAAACACCCTAAGGGTGACCTAAAGGAGGACGCAGAATAGAACGCAAAAAATACTCGAAGACAGCCGTCGGAAGTAGCTCGGAGGAAGGATCTCCATCAATACTGAAGATCTCCCATCAAGTTCTTTAGAAACTTTTGGGTTTTCCTATGTTTTGTTGTTTTCCTTATTTTGAAATGTTTCCTTCTATTAGTATGAACTAAATCCCTTAGATATCTAAGGGGATGAAACTTAAGACAGATCTTATTACTATTTTGATTTATAAGATAAATACTTGTTCTTATTCTTAATTGTGAGTTCTTATTCTTGTTTTGATAATTCAGGTTATTGGTTCAAGTCGAATGTGCTTATTCGGTGGAGCAAAAGTCCCTGTTTAAGAGTAGATCAACACAATTAAGCGGAGTTGATTGCAACCCTAGACATAGGGGCTTAAAATCTGCGGATTAGAGTCAAATCTAATAAGGGAATCCATAGATCGAGTTAATGCGATAATAGGGGTTTTAATTAGAAAGAGATTTCAATTAATCAACCTAGAGTCAGTTGTTTTTAGTCTCGAGAGAGATATTAACATAAATCAGGGATTTCTACGGATTAAGTTAAGTGAATAAATCATATGAATCAAAAGTAATAAGTGAAGTCTAGGTGGATTCTTCCTTAGGTATTGCCTATCACATAAGTTGTCTAAAAGTATTTTCCCAATTCTTTCGTTGTCGTGTTTTTAATTAAGTTTTAGTTTAAAAAGAAATCACTCCTATACTTAGGCTAAATAGTAAAAAGAGAGTAATTACTAGTACTCTTGGTCCTTGTGGATACGATATTACCGGTCTTACCATAACTATACTATTAAACGATAGATGCACTTGCCTTTATTGTTGTCATAGTTAGTTTTAGACACATCAAGTATTTGGCGCCGTTGCCGGGGACTAAGATATTAGGAACACTAAATTTTTATTACTTTAGCCATTTTATTTACTTTTATTTGCAATTTACTTTTTATTTCTATTCACTAATTTTTTCTTTACTTCTGGCAGGAACTTTTAGTTTATGACTAGAAGGAACCCGTCAGGACCATTACTTTTTGACAGTGAGATTGAAAGTACAGCTCGAAGAAACCGAAGAGAAATAAGGCGAAGTCTACAATACATAGAAGAAGCGCAAGAAGACGAAACTAATACTACCAAAGATATGGCTGCTAATAATTCGCTACCTCCTGTGGTTGCCACAAATCCAGTAAATCAGAATCATGCTCCTCGAACTATGTATGATTATGCTAAACCTAATTTAACAGGAACCGAATCAAGTATTGTTAGACCTGCTATTGCTGCAAATAATTTTAAACTGAAACCTAACACTATTCAGATGATTCAGCAATTTGTTCAGTTTGATGGCTTGCAGGATGAGGATCAAAACAATCACTTGGCAAACTTTCTGGAATTCTGCGACACTTTCAAAATTAATGGCGTTTTTGATGCTGTCATTCGCCTTCGGTTGTTTCCCTTTTCGTTGAGGAACAAAGCTAAATAGTGGTTGAACTCGTTACCATGAGGATCAATCACTACATGGGACCAAATGACCGAAAATTTTTTACTTAAATATTTTTCATCGGCTAAAATGACTAAGTTGAGGAATGATATCTCTTCTTTTGTGCAGATGGATTTAGAGACACTTTACGATGCATGGGAGAGATACAAGGATTTACTAAGAAGGTGCCCTCACCATGGGTTACCTTTGTGGCTTCAGGTTCAAACCTTTTACAATGGTGTGAACCCCTCAACTAGGCAGTTGATCGATTCAGCCGTCGGTGGAACCCTAAATAAAAAGACCCCTAAAGCAGCTTATGAGTTTATAGAGGAGATGGCACTGAATAACTATCAGTGGCAAGTTATGAGGACAAAGCCAACAAAAGCCGCCGGAGTTTTCAACCTTGACGCAATGACCATGCTATCAAACCAGGTAGAACTGTTAAATAAAAAGATTGATGGTTTGTGTGGTTCCTCGCAGGTACATCCAGTGATGCACTGCGATACAAATGGAGGAGGGTCGAACATACTAAATACCCATCCTACAACCCTGGCATAGAAAACAAACAAATGAACTATATGGGTAACAATTCTAGACCTCAAAATAACCCTTATAGTAACACTTACGATCCAGGTTGGAGAAACCATCCAAACTTCTCATGGGGTGGTCAAGGAAATCAGAGACGAAGAACCCTTCCGGAGCTTTCAACAAAGAACCCTACCCACAAGAGAAGAAGTCGAACCTTGAGGAGATGCTAACAAAATTCATCACGGTGTCAGAAACCCGTTTCCACAACATCGAAACAGCACTCAAAAATTAGCAAGGGTCAATTCAAGGGCTCGAAAACCAAATAAGTCATCTTGCCAAGCTGATCTCAGAACGACCACAAGGTAGCTTGCCAAGCAACACTGAAACTAACCCAAAAGAGTAAATCCATGCCATTACTATTCATGATAGTGAAGGGTTAGACGAACCAAAATTGAGGCAAGAGAATGTTGTAGAAGAAGGTAAGGTTGAGATAAGCCATGAAAAACCAAAACTGGTAAGTACAGAATACCAACCTCGTGTGCCATATCCCAATGCGACAAAAAAAGACTGCACAGATGAACAATTCGGTAAATTTCTTAAACTCTTAAAAAAATTACATATTAACTTACCATTTATTGAAGCTCTTTCGCAGATGCCCAATTCAAAAAAAAATTTAAAAGAGCTTTTGACAAACAAACGAAAGTTAGACGAGGCGTCGCATGTGGAGCTAAATGCAGTATGCTCAGCAATCTTACAAAATAGACTACCACAAAAGTTAAAAGATCCAGGGAGTTTTACGATTCCTTGCTTAATTGGTGGTTTATTTGTTAGTAATGCTTTAGCAGATTTAGGGGCAAGCATAAATGTTATGCCTTATAAAATGTTTAAACAGCTAGGTCTTGGGAAACCCAAACAAACTAGGATGAGCATTCAATTGGCTGATAAAACTATTAGAGTTCCTAGGGGTATAATCGAAGATGTACTAGTAAAAATTGATAAATTCATATTCCCAGTAGACTTTGTTGTCTTAGACATGGATGAGGACAATAATGTTCCTTTAATTTTAGGAAGACCCTTTTTAGCAACTGCTAAAACTAGAATTGATGTTGGTACAGGTGAACTCACACTTCGTGTAGGTGATGAAACGATCACTCTTCAGGCTCTTGACTCAGCCAGGACATCGAGTAATAAAGGTGAGAACATAAATTCTATTAATGACCATTTGGTTCAACCTTCTTTTCAGGAAGCACCACGAAATTACACAGCTGAGCCACATCCTAGATCTCGTACCAATAATGAAAGAACTCATGAGGAGCGAAGGCTTCAGATCGATGAACTAGACGAGTGGAAGACACATGTTAAGGAAAAACCAAGAACACACGAAGAAAAATCGAGGCAACTCCATAACGAACTTAAAGATGAAGCAAACTACTTCAAGGTTGGAGACCAATTTCTAATGGATAATACAGATCCCCGTGTTGCCACTTCTGAACCTAATGGAATAACTCCTTTCACGGTACTTAATACTTTCCCATACGGTACAGTCGAGGTAACTCATTCTCAATTTGGCACCTTCAAGGTAAATTGTACTCGTCTAAATCCATATTTTATTACAATTGATAGCAAGAATGAGGAGTTTCAACTCCTCAGACCACCATGATTATGCGAATGAGAGGTAAGTCTAGCTTAAGACTTTAAATGAGCACTTCTCGGGAGGCAACCCGAGCACTAACCCCTTTAAGTTTTATATTTTTTTTATTTTTAGCACCTAACTAAAAACTAACCAAATTAATAAAGCGCAGGTTTCCCTACCACACGGCCTTGCACACGGGCGTGGTCGTGGCCGTGTAGACACCACGAATACGCACATCGGCATGGCATAGACCGTGCAAACCAAGAACGACAATTTTCCCAAAACACGGCTGCGACAAAATGCCACGGCCGTGCGATACGGCTGTGGTCGACACTGAGAAAGTAACACGAGTGTGTGACACGCCCGTGCCCCTAGGCCGTGGTCGACACTGATCAAACGAACATGGGCGTGGAAACCTCTACACGGCCGTAGGAGAAATGAACGAGGTACCACACGGCCGTGCGATACGGCCGTGTGACCTAACACGCCCAGGGCACACGGGCGTGGGCAACTGATTTCTATTTAAACCCGCTTTTTCTGTTCACTTTCTTCCCCAAATCCCTTCTTTCTCAACCCTAGCCACCACAGCTGTTCTCTCTTTTTACCACCGGCCACCGCCTCCTCACCCCACTTACTCCATTTTTTTCCACCTCTTCTTCCGCCCAAAAAACCCCCCTTTTTCCTTTTTATTTTCCCATTATCTTCCCCTTATTCCTTTATTCCTCCTTTACACCACCACCACACCACCACCATCCTTGCCATCATACACAATGATAGATACTAGAGGCAAGAGCAAAGCCACTATCTCCATGTCAAAAAAGTGAAAGGCTCCTAGCACGGTCTCCCCGTGCGCGACCACTCCATATAAGTTCATGCCGGCCGCTTCATTAATTCGACAAGACAAGGACCTTTGAGTCCATTTAATTTTTCTTTTTATTTTATTTTCATTTTTAAATTCTTTCCGTTTACTTTTCTTGTCTTTAATTCATATTATTATATTTTGATTTCTTTAATTTAGGTTCAAGGGGCTATTACGGAACGACCCCACCACCACCGGAGTATCCACCACCCCTGCCCACCTTTACACCGTTTCTTTTCTTTGACTCCATCCAAAATTCAGGAAGTTTCACTTATTTCCCTATCTTATGATTTTCTTACTACTTTGTCATTATTTATCTTTGTACATTGAGGACAATGTACATCTTAAGTGTGGGGAGGTGTCAACAATACTGAATTATATTTTGTTCTTAAGTAACTTTCTCATATTACTATTAGAATGGAACTTCTATTGATGTATGATTTTCATTGATATGTTTCGGATTAAGTCATAGGTAATTGTGCATTGATGGTTTAAACTTTAAGACATTAGAGAAGCAAGCATGATAAGTCTATTTTCAGAATTAAAAATTTCTAGGTTGTTTCCCTAAATTTAAATATTACTTTGAAGTTTGAAATTTGTAAGGTTGATATCAAAAACCATAATTTTTGTGAGATTTTTGAGCCTTTTAGAGCATATTCTTTTCGTGCTCACTTTATTGATTATGAGTGTGTCAATATTGATTTGTTATTCTAGAACTTGCTTCGATTATACATGTCGAGACCACACCTTTGATTTGATATACTGAGATAATAAAGGCACCTAGGATTTAACCCACTTACTCCATTAAAAGCCTACCTTCATAATTAACCCCTAGTGAACCCCTTTGAAGCATAATCAACCAGTTCTTGATATACCACTAATATTAACCCGAAACCCAGTTATTTGATTTATTATCCCCATTTTTTCTTGACTACCCTTTTGTCGAGATTTGATTTGATCAGTTGCCTAACTATTTTCTTTATTTCAATGGTTAAATTCATCTTGTATCATGTACTTGTTCTTATTCTAAAAAAAAAAAAGTCGGAAATTTATTCATTATTAGTTCTTGGTTATTTGAGCTTAAGCAGTTAATTTTATATTTTTAGAAGAAGCTCGTGTTATTATTGATAAATTTTCAATTAGTGTAATTGTCGAAACCATTTTTTTTTTGGAAAAAATAGGGATCGACTTTAAAAAAACGAAAACGGGAGTCGCCACCAATCCCTTTTTGCTTAGGTGTGATTGGATCACCTTATAAAACATTTTATTTCAAAACATTGATTTTGGCCTACGAAATTCAAGAAAACGGGTTCGGGAGTCGGTTACGTACGAGGAAGGATTAGCACCCTCGTAACGCCCAAAATTGGTACCGGATTGATCAGTTATTGTCCTAATGTCGAAAATTCGAAAAGATTTGAAAACATGATTTCTTTAAAAACTTGAACAATTTGAGTTGGAACTTGAGATTCCTTTGTTCCGAAAGAATACAAACATCACATCCAGAACGTTAGGACATGATGTTTTAAACCCTCGTAACCAAAATCATCTCATGATTTACAAAATTCATTAAAAGGATATTTAGTTATTTAGTCAAACGGAAAATCGAAACCCAGCACGTTAGGGCACTATTTCCCAAATTTCTAAACACAAAACATTGCCTTATTTAAGAAAAACTTTTGGATAAAATGTGGTAATTAAAGAAGATAGATATTTTTAAACAAAGATTTGAAAAAAGTAACATTAAGTTATTACAAAAAAGTGCAATTTACTAAAGTTACAGATTATATTAACAATTAGCACTAACATAAACAATTAAGTAAAAGAATGACAAGCAATAATAATAATGTTAAGGTAAACAAAGATAATGGATTCAAATTTTTTTTAAAAAATGAACAATCAAAATAAAAAATATAGAGTAGATAATAGCAATTTTAAAAGAATCTATGAAAAAATTAAGGAAAAAAAATTATTCATAAGATTAAATTCAAATAAAAATAAAAATAATATAAGGTAAATAATATACTCAAAACAATTAATGAATATTATAACAATTTTTAGAAAAATGAAATAAAAAAAAAACGATATGGCAAAATCTAAAATAGTTAATATATACATTAGGGGTGAGCGTTCGATCGAATCGAATAAAAAAATTTCGGGTTAATCGAGTTGACGAATCATATTTTATCATCCTAATTTGATTTGAAATTTTCTCGAATCGAGTCGAGTGAGATGGAATTCGAATAGAATCGAATCGAATATATTTGTTCGAGTTAAATTTTAAAAAATAATTTTTGGTCCTTGTAACCATTGTCACCCATCGTAATAAAATTTTTCCACCTTAACCAAATTTTTTATTAACTTTCATCACCAAATAATTTATTTATTAATCTTTTATATACGGGTTAGCTTCTTTGCTTGCTTAGTTGTTTCAATTATCTTCAGATTCTTGTCACTATGTATTTTGGAATTAAAAAATATATTAAATGTAAAAATGTGATTTTTTAATGAAAGTTATTTTAAAGATAAAATGTGAAATTGATACCAATACAAAATTTTAACACGAATATTTTATGGCATAATTAATAATTCAATTTTAATATAAATATTCAATATGACTAAATAATTCAATAATATAAATAATATAAAATGTGAAATTTAATTTAATAATATAAATAGTAGATATAAATAAAATTATTACTATTTATGTTTAGTGATTTTTTGGATAATTTTGATTTTTATTTGAGAGTAAAGGGTGAGAAGTAAAAGTTTAGGGGAAAAATAAAAAGTTTTGGAGAATAAAAGTATGAGGGAAAGTAAATAGGGGGAGTAAAATTTTGAAGGGAAAATATTAAAAAAAAATTGGAGGGGAGATGGGTTTGGGGTAGATGGGAGGTGAGATGGGAAGGGAGTAAAAGTTTTAGGGGAAATGTGGGAGGGAGTAAAAATTTTGGGGGAAAATAAAAAGTTTTGAGGGTTTTTGGGAGTAAAATTTTGAGAAAAAGTAAATGGGAGAGTAAAATTTTGGTGGGAAATGGATTTTGGGTAAATTGGGGGGTTGGGATGGGAGGGGAGTAAAAGTTTTGGGGGGAAAGTGGGAAGGAGTAAAAGTTTTGAGGGAAAAGTAAAAAGGTTTGATAGTTTGGGGTAAAAATGTAAAATATTATAGTTTGATATTCGAATTATTCGAATTATTCGAGTTATTCGAATTCAAAAACTCAACTCGATTCGAACTCGAAATTCGAAAAAAAAATCGAGTTGACTCAAATAACTCAATTAACTCGAATAACTCGATTCGTTTAACTCGAAATTCGAATTTTTTTTCGATTTTTTCGAGTCGAATCGAGTTTTGCTCACCCCTAATATACATAATAAAATAAATAATATATATTTTAAATAAATAATATAAAAACTTTGAATAAAAATGTATAAGGGATAACTTACTATAAGTATATAATATACCATTTAAAAATAGATAATATACATATTTTAAATAAACAATATATGAAAAATTTTTGCCTTAATAATAAAACAATTTAGATGATGTACAACATACAAATTTTCAAATAATACATAATATGATTAAAGTTAAATAATATATAATATATAGATAATATATAACAAATAAAAATAATAATATATATGATAAAACAATTTAACGTAAATAGGGAAAAGCAAAAAAAGAAAAAAAAGTTTAAAATAATTAAAATAAATTAATAAATAATGATTAAGCAATTAAATGGATAAATAAAAAAAGTTAAAAAAAACGCATAAGTCAACCTAACTCCCGCAATATGTGGACTCAACGAAATTCCTTCACCAAAATCTAACTCGAACGGAAGCAACTCAAAAAGAAACGAAGATGAGCGAAGAACAAAATAGGAACAAGCCACAGAAAATAAGAACGTAAAAGAGAGAAATTTGAGTGAATGCTCTCAAGAATTTTTTATTACTCAAAATTCAAGTCCTTTACAATGAAGGGAGAGGCCTCTATTTATAGTTGAGCCTCCCCAAATCCAACGGTACAGATCAATTACATCAACGGCTAAGATTAAAAGGTATCTACAAATTAAATCTCTAAGATTACAAAATCATATCTTCTAAGATTGCATACCATATCTTCTAGGATTGCATATCATATCTAAGATTTGCATATCATATCTAAGATTGCATATCGTATCTTCTAGGATTGCATATCATATCTAAGATTGCCTATCCTTGATGATTGTGTTTCCATATACGTCAAGCTTGTAGATGTACCTTCAATCTTTTTAAGTAATGGGCCATTCCGATCGGGCCAAATGATATATTTTGGACTGGACTTGGACTTTGTTTTATTATTTTGGGTTTATTATTTTTTGTATGGGCCCGGGCTAAATTGGCCTATTACAGCTGCCCCTCTTTGCTCATTGTCGTGTAACGAGAATGGAGCAAAGACTATAAAAGGACCAATTTTGCCCGGTCTTGTTGAGCCTTAACTTCTTGATCCTCATCTTCTTCAAGTAGTCTCTAACCCAACTACAACTTCAAGGAGATTGAATCTGTAGCTTTAATCTTATTCTACTGCAACTTCAGGGAGATAAGACCTGCTCTTGTAGATTTAATCCATCCTACTGTAACTTAAGGAAAGTGAGACTAGTATCTTTGATCGTGCTTCACTGCAATATTCAGGAAGACAAGATCTACTATTTTCGGGCCGCGCTCTCCGCTGCCATTTCGGGGAGGCAAGCTAATATCTTCGACCGCTTCGCAACTTCGGGAAGATAAGATCTCGCTATCATCGATCTGCTCTCATTGCAACTTTAGGGAGGCAAAGCTAATATCTTCAATCGCTTCGCAACTTCGGGAGGATAAGATCTCATTGTTTTTGACCGCTTTCCATTGCAAACTCAGGAGGCAAAGTTAATATCTTTGATCTACTTCGCAACTTCGGGAAGATAGGATCTCATTGTCTTTAGTCTCGCTCGCTGCAACTTCAGTGGAGGTAGGCTAATATCTTCGATCTACTTCGCAACTTCAGGAAGATAAGATCTCGCTTGTCTTGACCGCTCCATCGCAACTTCGTGGAGGCGGGCTAATATCTTCGATCCGCTTCGCGCTTCGGAAGATAAGATCTGCTTGTCTTCACCGCTCATTTGCAACTTCAGTGGAGACAGGCTAATATCTTCGACCGCTTCTCGCAACTTCGGGAAGATAAGATATGCTTGTCTTCGCCTACTCTGCAACTTCGTGGATGCGATCGATGTTTTCGATCCGCTTCATCGCGCAACCTCGGGAAGGCGGGATCTCGCTATCTTTTAGCTCGCTTCCATCGCAAACTCGGGGAGACAAGGTCGATGTCTTCGACCGCTTCATCGCAACCTCGGGAAAGCCGGATCCGCTATTTTAGTCCGCTTCCATCGCAACTTCGGGGAGGTCGGTGAAAAGCGTCAATCTACCCTACTACATTGTCTTATAGAGGACATGACACCTCGTAGAATGGGTATATGCTTATGCCGAATGATTAGGATGCCCCGATCGAAATAAATTAAATGCTCCTAATTAGACGCGCTATGATATATGAATGCAGAAATGTTATGAGCATGATTCCTACTTAAGGTGTCATCACTCATTTGTTCTTCATCCTCGTTCCTCTCTCAAGTATCAATCATATTCTCGCTCAAATAATTTGCCCCATGGTAATTCCGAGTCCACTCCACTTGAACCTTGGGACATAAAGTTTGTACCTCCCCATCGCAACTTCGGGAATAACATTTGGTTTCTTCCATCCATCCTCCGCCACTCGTGAGGTATAGAATTTGTATCATCTTCAATCAATTTGATCTATTACACCATTCCCTCGGGTGTAATGACCAGATGTATATGCTGAAATTTGCATGAATGCAGAGTATCATTTTTCTTTTCCGAAATGATCCACTTTTACACTTGGGTTGACATTGCTCGTTATTTTTCGAGAAGGTATCACCGATTGAAATGTCTTATCTTTTGTTCAACCAATAAAAATCCAAAGAGATAATCATCTTTCAATATTTCCAACCTTTAGGCTTGGTGAGTTCTAAACAATAGTCCTGTTTCAGATTCTCATATTATTTAGAAGCTTCCAGAGTAATATGCGAAACTCCTTTTATGAAAGTATTATTAGTCCATTAATCGTTATTTCAATATAAAATGCTTGAAAAAGATCACAATAATGGATGAGAAAGAAATTAATCAGGAGCATAGCTCGAAACAAATAAGTTAATCAAATCTAACCAAGGCAATAAAAGAAAATTGACTGGGGTGTATCTTGAAAAGAATAAAGTAATCAAAGATAGCCAAGGCCATAAAAGAAAATTGATTAGGGTGTATCTTGAAAAGAATAAAGTAATCAAAGATAGAAAATTCAAAATGGGTAAGATAGAAGCTAGGTGCCCCAGATATCGCAGCCTGAGCTTCTCTGTACAAATTTCTTGAGGACCATTTTGAGCTCAATACGTGTTTAGAGGATCCGGAGTACTTTGTCAATGCCCCAAGACGTAGCATACTTCCTCATTGTTAATTCAGGCCTAGCAAGACTACCACATGCCCTATCTTTGATCAAAATTTGAGCCGTCTTTTTCGGGTTTTCGGCTCAAAACCCCTTTGGTCTCAAAGCACCCTTTGCGGGTTTTCACCTTGGCCTCTCCTTTTTTTTTCAAGGCGCCCTTTACGGGTTTTCACCTTGGCCTTTCCCCTTTCAGGTAAAATACTTCTTGACTGAACCTGAATTCACCGGATTGGGCAAGTCTTCGCCATCATCCGTCTCGCATAAATATCAATGCTCCTCTAGAAACAGCCATTTTTACTACATAAGGTCCTTCCCGATTTGGCATCCGCTTTCCTCTGAAATCCTTTTGTATAAGAAGGATCTTTCTCAATACTGAGTCCCCATCATGAAATTCCCTTGGGTGGACCATTTTCGACATAAATCAGCATCATCCATTTTTTGACTATGATGAATACTTTCAAACCCTTTTCTTCAGCCAAGCTCACTGGAGACATTCTACTTCATCCAATTCTTGACTCAATCAAAGCTTAGAGCAAAGGAATCTCGATTTTCATGGGCAAAACCACTTCTATTCCATAAACCAATGGGAAAAGTATTGCCCAATGAAAGTCCCTGGTCGACGTTTGATAAGCATAGAGAGTAAATGGTAGCTTCTTATGCCAATCTTTACAAGTCTCGGTCATCTTTCCTACAATCATTGTTTTGTTTTTTCTTTTTGGCTGCCTTTGTTGCTTTATGATATAGCGTCTGATCTTTGAACAGACTACAAACTTTTAACATTGTACTTTTTGGCATTCTTTGTCGGCGCCTGATCTTTTTTTTTTTTTTTTACTGTCGACCTTGTAAAATTGACATGTGAAGCTACTTTCTCCTTCTTAGTGAAGTAATAAACGACCACCAAGATAAATCGATGTATACTAGAAATTTTACTGAGATTGGCCTGCCCCACATAGAGAAAGTCTGTGAAGAAATTAATGAGGCATATGAATCTTGTCTCCTTAAATACGGCATAACTGATGCCATCCCCTTCTATGTAGATTAGCAGTACCCAAACCTCATGATTAGCTTGGCTATTGTAAAACCATTAGCATGTGTCCTTCTGACATCCTTATGGACCTCTTTTAAGATTTCAACGTACCCGCGTCTCAGTAGCTCAGGCATGTCCTGATATGATCATGCAAAAACATCTTTGAATTCTTGAAAATAACTCAATGATGTCTCGCCTTATTTCTGTGGTGAGCTAGGCTACAATCTTCACCTCTTTTCTAGGCTCATAATATCCACTGACCCTTTGTAGAGTAAGGTTTGTTTTTCATCTTGTTCTACCATTCTTAACAAATCAGAAGATAGGTTACAATCTCTGTCATCTTTAAAGTCCTGAGATCCCTCTAGACACATATCTTACTCGAAAGGAGACTTTGAGTCAGTAACAGCGTTGCTCACATCATTGATATCTGGAGACCTATTGTAGGTTCAAAGGAAGATTCCAAAGAATAAATGATTCAAAGAATGATTATTTGTATGGTCATGAATGAAGAATGAAAGAATACTTGAAAGAAAGTCCAAAGAACAAACAAAAGAAAAAAAACTAAAAACAATTGTTTGTACAGTATGAAATCGAAAAAAATAAAAGAATATTTGCTCAAAAAGATGCATTTTATTGAAATAAAAATTCCGGACACGAGCCTATTTCACAAAAGGGTTCTTATTGCCTCTAGGCTTAAGGCAACAAGCATGTTTTGAATATTACTCTAGATTAACTCTAAAAATACAGGGATCTCTTCCACAGTCCCATTATTCAAAACACTCCCAAGTATGCAAGGGCTTGAAACTTGCTCCCCGGTTCCTCTTCGCTTTTGACTTCTTCAAGGAGTCGCAACTTTCTTGTCTCCTCCTTCAATTATCGCATTTACTGCCTCGTCAAAGTGATCAGGTTCTGATGAAATGTCAAACTTCACAATTCCCATTTTAATGAACCTTTCGACCAACATTTTACACATAGTACAGTTTTCAATTGAGTGACCCGTTATTCCCGCGTGGTACTCGCATTGGGCATTCTCATT
Source organism: Gossypium sturtianum (assembly GCA_025698515.1). Taxonomy (NCBI): domain Eukaryota; kingdom Viridiplantae; phylum Streptophyta; class Magnoliopsida; order Malvales; family Malvaceae; genus Gossypium; species Gossypium sturtianum. The sequence continues at coordinate 21,914,545 of CM046949.1, forward strand.
ATACCATTTTGGGAATGGAGGTTGCACGGGTTCCGAGTAGGAAGGAGACACCACATGCACATAAAAAAAATTCTGATATAGCTCCTTATATGTCATCGGGATGGGTGTGAACTGGAGCTTTTCAGTATTTTGCCTCAAATCGGATTCCTACCTTGAAGAGCCTTGATAGCTAGTGGTTACTTTTGGTTGACTAACAGTAATTGACTTCGAGTACCCTTTGTTATATGTACTCGTATTATTCACCTCGTTCTCCTTTTTCCTTGGAGCTGACCTTTTGGTGTTTTCCCCTGTTTCTATCTTGCCACCCCTTATGGCATTTTCAATCATTTCTCCCACCATTACTATATCCGCAAAGCTCTTTGTGGTACTTCCTATCATGTGAGTAATGAATGGGGCCTTTAAAGTATTGATAAAAAGCATTGTTGTTTCCTTTTTTAGGAGCGGTGGCTGAACTTACATGGCAACTTCCCTCCATCTTTGTGCATACTGCCTGAAGCTTTCATTTGATTTCTTTTCCATGTTTTGCAAGGTGATTCTGTCAGGCGTCATGTCTGTCACATGATTGTATTATTTCATAAATGCTTGTGCTAGGTCTCTCCAAGAATTAATCCTAGCACGGCTCAATTGGTTGTACCCACAGGACGCCCCACCAAACTATCTTGGAAACAATGGATCGCAGATTGATCGTTATTAACATACCCAGTCATCCGCTCTACGAATATAGTAATATGGGCTTCGGGATGACTAGTCCCATTGTACTTCTCAAATTCTCGCATTTTGAACTTGTGAGGAAGCACCAACTGGAACCAAGCTCAAGTCTTTAGCATCAATTCCATGGTGATTATCAGCATTTTCCAAGGCCTTGAACTTTTCTTCTAACCATCTACAACGGTCCCTCTAACGCGCCTTGGTAATTCAATTCTCGTCCCTTCCTCTCCGCTATATCTAAATCAGGGATAACAAGATTAGCAGGGTTATCTCCTGGGTTATATTCTGAACCAACTTGGAAATTCATGGGCACCCCAGTATTAGCTTGACCTTGTTGAGGCCTAATTGTAACAGATGGCCTTCGAGGATATGCTTCAGGTTGTGTTTGTGCATGCGGTGGGGTAAAACCCGGAGGATAATCCTCATTATCTTCTCCAGTATTAGTCATGGGACCTTTTCCCTTGTCCATTGCCCCATTCAGTAGCTGAGTCATTTGAGCCACCATATTTCTTTGGGCTTCCATCATTTGTTCCCTCATATCTTGTTGGATCTTTGCCAGTTGCTCTTGCATCTGATTCTATATTTCTCTTTGTAGTTGCTCGAGTATTTCTAACCTTTGATCCATATCTCTTGTCTTAGCTCGAGTACCGTACCGATGCCTAGTTTCCAGATTAATTCTCTCTCACTCACTCTCTTTTTTCTGAAATAACTTCAACTAATTAGGGTCCTTCTATGGATTTTAATGCATATGATGCGATGTAATGCAAATGCAAAAAGAAAGAGAGGCGTTGATTCTGAATTCAATTCCATTAGAACAACTTTTCTAGAAAATAAATTCCTTTACATAAAACGGATATTTATACGGCCTTTCCCTCATATTCCAAGTGAAAACATTGATCCCTTTCTTCTTATCTGGATATTAAGGTCCAATCTCGCAAACTTTCTAATAAATGTCTCTACTAGCTCTTTTTACTTGATCTGGGCCACCACTCACTGCTCACTTATTTCCACAATGCTCGTTAGCCTCTTCAAGAAAGCCGAGACGTGGTGATTCTCGAATAGTGTTTGTCAGCTTGAATCCTTGGGCAATAAAGTCTTGTATTCCTTCACGGACTATCAGTCTTCTCTCGTTGTGTTTACTTGGACCATATTCGGACGACCGTATTATAATCCACTTTATCAAGAAATCCATTTTCTCATGACAAACTCTTCTATTTAGCAATCAAATTTGAATCAACACCTCTTTTCTATGATGTGAATGCAATGCAATCAAAACAAAAGAGAGCACGTTAGCACAAGAGAAATAAATAACAAAATAGGGCACCTATCTGGGTGACCACTAGGGTTTAGCATAGTTCTACCTAGGGTAAGCCCTTAGGTTTTCTACATGTGGTTTAGCTCTAAAGAAAAGGTACCTGAACCAGCAGATTCCTCAATCTTCACCCATTATAGGCTCATACAGATCGAGTTCAGTTCAAAGGAATACATTTCCCTATGGCCATGCGGAAGTGAAAACCTCACGAAGACATAGGTACAGATGTATCCCGGAAGCAATCCACTAGCCCATGCGGAGGTGAAAACCTCACGAAGGCATAGTTTCTCACTCCCACTTAAAGGTGCGACCACAACGATCATACAATGCAATGTGCGCAAAAAAAAAACAATCATATGCAATGACACAAACAAATGAAACAAAAGGATCGTAATTTTCAAATCAAATTTTCAAATTTTCAAATCGAATTATCAAATTTCTGACAAAGGACAGAAAATAATCAATTTTACGGCTTGACTTTCTTATTGGTCCCCAGTGGAGTCGCCAAGTTGTCGAAACCATATTTTAAAAAAAAATAGGGATCGACTTTAAAAAAACGAAAACGGGAGTCGCCACCAATCCCTTTTTGCTTAGGTGTGATTGGATCACCTTATAAAACGTTTTATTTCAAAACATTGATTTTGGCCTACGAAATTCAAGAAAACGGGTTCGGGAGTACACGCACGAGGAAGGATTAGCACCCTCGTAACGCACAAAATTGGTACCGGATTGATTAGTTATTGTCCTAATGTCGAAAATTCAAAAGATTTGAAAACATGATTTCTTTAAAAACTTGAACAATTTGAGTTGGAACTTGAGATTCCTTTGTTCGAAAGAATACAAACATCACATCCAGCACATTAGGACATGATGTTTTAAACCTCGTAACCAAAATCATCTCATGATTTACAAAATTCATTAAAAGGATATTTAGTTATTTAGTCAAACGGAAAATCGAAACCCAAAGACGTTAGGGCACTATTTCCCGAATTTCTAAACACAAAACATTGCCTTATTTAAGAAAAACTTTTGGATAAAATGTGGTAATTAAAGAAGATAGATATTTTTAAACAAAGATTTGAAAAAAGTAACATTAAGTTATTACAAAAAAGTGCAATTTACTAAAGTTACAGATTATATTAACAATTAGCACTAACATAAACAATTAAGTAAAAGAATGACAAGCAATAATAATAATGTTAAGGTAAACAAAGATAATGGATTCAAATTTTTTTTAAAAAATGAACAATCAAAATAAAAAATATAGAGTAGATAATAGCAATTTTAAAAGAATCTATGAAAAAATTATTCACAAGATTAAATTCAAATAAAAATAATAATAATATAAGGTAAATAATATACTCAAAACAATTAATGAATATTATAACAATTTTTAGAAAAATGAAATAATAAAAAACGATATGGCAAAATCTAAAATAGTTAATATATACATAATAAAATAAATAATATATATTTTAAATAAATAATATAAAAACTTTGAATAAAAATGTATAAGGGATAACTTACAATAAGTATATAATATACCATTTAAAAATAGATAATATACATATTTTAAATAAACAATATATGGAAAATTTTGCCTTAATAATAAAACAATTTAGATGATGTACAACATACAAATTTTAAAATAATACATAATATGATTAAAGTTAAATAATATATAATATATAGATAATATATAACAAATAATAATAATATATATGATAAAACAATTTAACGTTAATAGGGAAAAGCAAAAAAAGAAAAAAAGTTTAAAATAATTAAAATAAATGAATAAATAATGATTAAGCAATTAAATGGATAAATAAAAAAAAGTTAAAAAAACGCATAAGTCAATCTAACTCCCGCAATATGTGGACTCAACGAAATTCCTTCACCAAAATCTAACTCGAACGGAAGCAACTCAAAAAGAAACGAAGATGAGCGAAGAACAAAATAGGAACAAGCCACAGAAAATAAGAACGTAAAAGAGAGAGAAATTTGAGTGAATGCTCTCAAGAATTTTTTATTACTCAAAATTCAAGTCCTTTACAATGAAGGGAGAGGCCTCTATTTATAGTTGAGCCTCCCCAAATCCAACGGTACAGATCAATTACATCAACGGCTAAGATTAAAAGGTATCTACAAATTAAATCTCTAAGATTACAAAATCATATCTTCTAAGATTGCATACCATATCTTCTAGGATTGCATATCATATCTAAGATTTGCATATCATATCTAAGATTGCATATCATATCTTCTAGGATTGCATATCATATCTAAGATTGCCTACCCTTGAAGATTGTGTTTCCATATACGTCAAGCTTGTAGATGTACCTTCAATCTTTTCAAGTAATGGGCCATTCCGATCGGGCCAAATGATATATTTTGGACTGGACTTGGACTTTGTTTTATTATTTTGGGTTTATTATTTTTTGTATGGGCCCGGGCTTAATTGGCCTATTACAGTAATTATTCAGTATTAGTTTATTTTTCTAGTTAGGTAAATTATCAATTCAATCTCGATTTTAGCCCTCCTTTTTAGCCTTTATCCACACCTTTAACCCAAGCCCCGTTACAACCCTTTTAAAGACCTTTTGATTTGTGTATCATCTCATTTTATAGTGGTGGAGATTTGATTTTCATGCAAGCCTATGGTAATAACTTTTCATGTTTGACTTTTGAGTGCTTAATTTTTGAACCTTAAACACTTTGAGTGATTTGAGTGAATCTTTAGTGAGGATGTCAATACTTGTCGGTTTTGAATCAAAGGTAATTATTTAGGTAAGGGGAAACACCTATGTTTTCATACTATAAAAATCTATGACTTAGATTGTTTGAATCTCTAGGACTCTTCTAGTTAAATTATCAATGTATAAATTATCTATGAATTATGATGAGACATTATGAATGAGAATTATGAATTGAGGAAGTTAATTTTAATTGTGAGTTGAGGATTTTGCTTGAGGACAAGCAAAGGCTTAACTATGGGGATATTTGATAAACCATAATTTATACATATTTTAACCCCATACTTAGCTTATTTTTGGATGAGTTTTCATTAGATTTGATGAATTCGATGCTCCTTGTAACACCCCATACCCGAGTCCGAGGCTAAGACCGGATACAAGACATTACTATGCTTAAACTTTCTTAAACATGTACTTACGGGCTATAAAATTTCGTTCCGAATTAAAAAATTCTCTTTCTTAGTCAAATCAGACATTTCATGGGCCTACGAGGCCTCAGACTTACGTCCCGAAACTTTCGGAACTCAATTGGAAACTTTCTCTCAAAACAGGGGTCACACGTCCGTGTGACTTGGGACACGCCCGTGCACCCCTAAAACATGCCCGTGTCTTTCACACGTGGAGGATACTGGCAAATTACACACGGCCCGACACGCCCGTGGCCCGGCGTGTGCTAAACCTTGGCATTCGACTTATTCACACGGTCGTACACACACGCGTGCAAAGCGCCACCGCTTGACAATTGTATTTCTAAGTGTCAAGTGCAGACTTCACACGGCCTTGGCACACGCCCATGTGCCAACCGTGTGTATCACACAGCCTGAAAAAATGGCCGTGTGACCAGTCCGTGGTCTAATCTGACTTAAGATACTAAGATGCAGGAGACACACGCCCGTGTGTCTATCCGTGTGGGCACTTAGAGGCTATCTTACCAAGCCTTTTACCACTCCCGTTTGCATACATTCGTATACTACTTCAAAACATTCTCAAATCATCAAGTAAAAACACATGAATTAACACATTTAATCATTAAAGAGATAAAGTCTTTATCCCATACACTAGGGAGAACTACTCCCAATACAAATACAACCAACTCTAGATTCTCTTAGGCCAATACAATTTAGCTACATCGGTTAGAACTTAATCAACTTTAAAAGAATCCCTATACATGCCATGACTCATAAGGACTTGATACCTCATGCCAAGTGTCTGCTCCATAGTGTGAAAATATCTCCGGCGGTCTCCAACCCGAGCTAGTTAAAATAACCTAAAAGGGATGAAAAAAGTAAATGAGTAAGCAATAATGCTTAGTAAGCTCATCTGCATAATGTGTCAAATATTGATATTCATTGAATATACATAATTACAAAGTATCATGAAGAGTGTCTCTCATAAACTCATGGTTACTTGCTCCAATATTCTTGAAACTTACTCATTCAATCTCTTACCACATTCTTACCATGTCACAAGCCAATTGCTCGTTCAATTAGCATACATTCATGCACTGATCAGCATATGATCATATAAAACAACACATCAAGCATTTTCAATAAGCCGCTCATGCTACTAATATCTCGGTGGTTTCGCACTTAGCCCACCGTTGAATCTCTAATAGGTGGTATCGCACATAGCCCACCAATAATTTATACTTTAATGGATAGTAATCCACATGTATATCTCTATTTCAAATATTCATCCGAGAACATTCTCACACACTTCTATTCTTACTTAACTTTCTATGATACTCGTTTGCATTCACACAATACATTAATAAATCTATCTCATGCAACTAAAGTGTATTGAATACACATAACCCACTAAGGGTTCATCATACACTAAATCCATATCAATTCAATTCTAACACACACTTGTGCTTTTCGTGGTACAACCACACACTTTCTTCCTTTTCACATATACGTTGACTCACTCAAGTTATTAAATAACTCTCTCGAGTCTCATACTCATAATGTCACATAGAATTTATACCCCAATAGGGTCTTACTTGCATTAACATATCGATGCCATGTCCCTGACATTGTCTTATACGAATTCTTACATCGAGCCCATATTCCAATATGGTCTTACACGAGACTTTAACTATCATCATATCATTCTACATACATTTCCCATTACTCTTAGATTCAATTCTTTTGACCTCTCATCAAAGATATTTCATACATTCATAGAGTAAATATACATTCCATACAACATTGGAACATTAAATTAACTCATACGTAATTGCAACATTCGCACATGAACTTACCTCGATGTCGAAAGGGCCGAAAGGGACCTTTTTGCCCACATTTCTCTTTTCACCCGTTCTAGGTCCGAAACTCATTTTCTTTGATCTAGAACAATGGAATTTACTGATTAATCACTTATGAATCATAATGCACCATAATCTACACTTTAGGCAAAAATGACTATTTTTGCCCCTACACTTTGGCAAAATTATGATTTTGCCCCTAGGCTCGTAAATAAATTTTCATCTCAATTTCTTATTAAGCAAGCCTAGCTGAACATTTAATCCTCTTACAACTATCAATAATTCCATCTATTTCATGCCTTAATGAACAAATTACAACTTTTGCATTTTAGTCCCAATTAGGTGTTTTCATGGCAACACCTTTCACAAAAGTTGTTTCTCATCATCCTATTATTCATTTTCTTCCATAAAAACTCATCAAACAACATAAACTCTCTCATTTCAAGTCCCTAGACTTTCAACCATGTTGCAAATTAATCCTCCCATTAGCTAGCTTAAGCTTTGGGGACTCCAAAAATGCAATTTTCATCAAAAATAACCATCAAAGTGACTTACTTGAAGAGAAAATGAGCTGCTGAAATTTAAAGCTTTCAAAGCCCTCCCATGGTTGATATTTTCGGTTGGAGAAGAAGACTAAATAAAAAGATGATAACTTTAGCTTATATCATCTTATTTTATTTAATTTTCCAACTAATATCACCAATTTTCTATCATAATAAATGCTCTTGTCCCCTATGTATTATTATGGCCGGCCAACTCACTTAAATAAGGCCAAATTACACAATTGGGACCTCCAATTAATAATCCATAGCTATTTGGCACCTCTAGCAAATAAAATAGAACTTTCACGCTTTATGTGATTTAGTCCTTTTTCACAATTTAGCTAGAAATCGCTAAAATTAAGGCACCAAAATTTTCATGCATCCTTATAAACATGTTATAATACATAACATAACATGAAAATAATTTTCTATAACTTCAAATTAGTGATTCTGAGATCACTGTTCCGACTAGCCCCTAAATCGAGCTGTTACACTCCTAATCCTTTAATTTCATGTTTTACACTCAGGAGAGCTTAGGGAGTCGAAAAGAACGAGAAACGGGCCAAAAAGGAACAAAATGGGCCTATCTTAGAATTCAACACGGCCTTGACCATTGGACACGGCCATGTGTTACGAGCAGGATCAAAGACAGCCTGGATCAAGGTACACGCGGCATCACACGCACGTGTGTGTGTGAGCGAGTGAGAGAGCAGCAGCACGGCCTAAGGCTATCGAACACGGGCGTGTCACACGAGCGTGGCCCTGCCGTATCAAAGATTAATTCTATCCTGAAAAGGTTACTTGGGGGCAAAGAAAGACGTTTCAAAGCCTATATAAACACCCTAGGGGTGACCTAAAGGAGGACGCGGAATAGAACGCAGAAAATACTCGAAGACAGCCGTCGGAAGCAGATCGGAGGAAAGATCTCCATCAAGACTGAAGATCTCCCATCAAGTTCTTTAGAAGTTTTTGGGTTTTCCTATGTTTTTTTTGTTTTCCTTATTTTGAGACGTTTCCTTCTATTAGTATGAACTAAATCCCTTAGATATCTAAGGGGATGAAACCTAAGACGGATCTTATTACTATTTTGATTTATAAGATAATTACTTGTTCTTATTCTTAATTGTGAGTTCTTATTCTTGTTTTGATAATTCAGGTTATTGATTCAAGTCGAATGTGCTTATTCAGTGGAGCAAAAGTCCCTGTTTAAGAGTAGATCAACACAATTAAGCGGATTTGATTGCAACCCTAGATATAGGGCGACGAAAATCTGCCGGATTAGAGTCAAATCTAATAAGAGAATCCATAGATCGAGTTAATGCGATAATAGGGGTTTTAATTAGAAAGAGATTTCAATTAATCAACCTAGAGTCAGTTGTTTTTAGTCTCGAGAGAGATATTAACATAAATCAGGGATTTCTACGGATTAAGTCAAGTGAATAAATCATATGAATCAAAAGTAATAAGTGAAGTCTAGGTGGATTCTTCCTTAGGTATTGCCTATCACATAAGTTGTCTAAAAGTATTTTCCCAATTCTTTCGTTGTCGTGTTTTTAATTAATTTTAGTTTAAAAAGAAATCACTCCTATACTTAGGCTAAATAATAAAAAGATAGTAATTACTAGTACTCTTGGTCCTTGTGGATACGATATTACCGATCTTACCATAATTATACTATTAAAAAATAGGTGCACTTGCCTTTATTGTTGTCATAGTTAGTTTTAGACACATCACTGACCTGCTTCAAATTCTCAAACTCGAATGTGCTTGTCATGCAATTTCTTGAGTCTCTCCTTAAGTAATTTGGCATTCTCGTATGAAGATATTCGGAATTCTTCTAACTCGTTAAGTTGAAGCATCCGTTTCTCTTTAGCAATTTTAAGATCCAAGTTGAGTCGTTGGAGAGCCCAGTATGCTTTGTGCTCTAACTCCAAAGGCAGATGACAGGCTTTCCCAAAGACTAACCTATAGGGCGAATTCCCTAAAGGTGTCTTATATGCTGTCTTGTAGGCCCATAAAGCATCATCCAGTCTTTTGGACCAATGTCATCGGTTCGGGCAAACTACCTTCTCAAGTATGCCTTTGATCTCTTTGTTTGCCAGTTCAGCTTGACCATTCGTCTGTGGATGGTAAGCTGTGGCGACCTTGTGCTTCACTCCATGTTTTTCAAGTAACCATTTCAACCACTTGTTCACAAAATGGGACCCTTCATGACTAATGATGGCTCATGGGGTTCCAAACCTTATGAACACATGCTTCTGCAAAAACTTCATCACAACCTTAGCATCGTTTTTCGGATATGCTTCAGCCTCAATCCACTTAGACACGTAGTCTACAACTACCAAGATGTACTTGTGACCAAAAGATGGAGGGAAAGGACCAAGAAAGTCAATACCCCAAACATCGAACAATTCTATTTCAATGATGTTTGTTCGAGGCATCTCGTTTCTGTTGGTGACATTTCCGACCCTTTGACATCGATCACAACTCTTTACATAAGCATATGCATCTTTAAATAGTGTTGGCCAAAAGAATCCGGCTTGCAATACTTTGGCCGCAGTACGTGTTCCTCCGAAGTGTCCCCCACTCGGAGCTGGGTGACAGTGGTATAAGATCTTATGTACTTCATCTTCTGCCACGCATCTCCTGATCATTTGATCTGCACACTTTTTAAACAAATATGGTTCTTCCCAGAAATAGTACTTCACATCGTGAAGAAACTTTTTCTTTTGATGATATGTCTTATCAATCGGCATCAAACCACAAGCTAAATAGTTAACAGTATCAGCAAACCAAGGAGTATTATTGTAACACCCCAAACCCGACCTGGACGTTATGGCTGTATCTGGCAATGTCACACGATAGTGTTTTTGAAACCTCGTTGTTACGATGAAAACATTCCATGTTATTATCTTTAGTAAACCTTTGTTAGAACTTAGGAAGTCGTCTTTATTTATTTAAAACATTTGTTTTGAAACATCCCTCGTTGCGGAAGCTTTAATAAAACAGACTAGGTGATCATGCGTTTAGAAATTACTTTAACTTTTTGAAAATCAAATTTCCTACGACCAGCAGGTATAAAACCATAAAGTAAAATAAATAAATAAAAAACAAAATTTAAAACCAAAGTCCCAGAGGGTCCTTAAATTAAAACCCAAATAATCAATAATAATCAAATCATAAATCGTAAATTGAAAACCATAAAGTCAAAAAATTACTGTGGTCACCGCTGAGTCCTCCGTCGCACCGATCCGTCTAAGTCTGGGGATTACCTGTGCTCATTAAACAAAAGGGGGTGAGTTTACGTAAACTCAGTGTGTAATCCCACAGAAACAAACAAACAATCAATATTCACAGTGCACAATTGAACAGTCTTGGGCCTAAGCCCTTTTCAGTATCAGTGACAATTTGGGCCTTAGCCCATCTCAGTACAGTGTCAAAAATGTAGTAAGGCCTTAGCCCATCACGAAGATCGATGCAGTGATACTTGATTATGCAAGAGAAAAATCCTACCCAACCAGCCTCTACACACCATCTCCGTCCAACCCTACACTCCATGTGGGGATATAATCAACCCACCCATCCCTACACTCTAAGTAGTACCGAATGCGGCACAAAATAGTAGTTTGCAGCTGAGCTGCCAGTAAATTAGGCTTAAAGCCTTTCAGTACACTTCCTCCGAATAATAACCCCCAACCCAATGCAATGCAACATACAATGGATGACATGCTATTATGCAATTTCAGTACATATATTCAGTTTAGATATTAACATGCCCAGTACAGATATCATTCAATCAATTTCACATATTTAGGGGTCTAAGTAGAGCTTACCGACCCTACAGTAGGTTCACAGTCGACTTGGGCGACCCGTGCAACCTTAAAAGCATTTCGGTAAAAATGGGCCCACACGCCCATGTGATCTGCCCGTGTGGTCCAAATTGGCCTTGGCCGTGTGATCCATTTTAAAAGTAACCCATGCTAGCTCAATACTCATATATGTTTTCACTATTTACTTATATGTTCATTCAAAGCTGTCTACTTGAGTCATTATCACTAAATTATTTATATCTTGAGCTACAGAATTCCAAATTAAGATCTGCTTGATGTTTTTGAAACCATACTCAAATACCTTTCTACCATAAAATTTTAAGAATTTATAGTTTATCAAATAAGTACAGTAAAATATTTAAATTTATCCCTATTCTGTTGTTTGACAGCTTCATCCTTTCCTTACTAAAAATTATTTATCTCTTAGCACGGAATTTAGATGATGTTTCCGTTTGTTTCTCTTGAAAATAGACTCATTAAGGATTTAAAAATATAAATTTAAGCCCATAATTATTTTTTTACATTTTTTTATGATTTTCCAAAGTCAGAACAGGGGAACCCGAAATCATTCTGACCTTGTCTTACAAAATTTATTATATCTCATAATTTACAATTCCATTGCTTACAATGTTTCTTCCATGAAAAACTAGACTCAATAAAATTTAATTTCATATTTTATTCAACCTCTAACTCAATTTCCACTATTTTTTATGATTTTTCAAAGTTAGACTACTACTGCTGTCCAAAACTATTTTAGTACAAAATGTTGATTTCCAAGTTTATAACACCCTTATTTCCTTTCTCTATAATTTTTCGCATCATTTTCTCTTATTTCCCTTATTTCTCGACAGCAAACAATTTCAGCTTTTTTTGCCGAATCCCGTTTTTTATGTTTCGGGTACACATCTGGTATCATTTTGATACCTAATCACTCCCGAGCACTTTAAGGCCTAAAATCAAGATACTCAACATCAATTTAACGGATTTAAAAGAGAATTGACAACCAAGAACGAACAGAAACCCAACTTACCGCCAACGATAACCCTCCGTTTAACTATTGTTAAGACGAGAACACCGAATTCACCAGTCCGAGCCTCCCCTACGCCCAAATCGCAGAGAAAAACATTACCACTTGATCGCTAAGAGATTCATGACAGAAACGAAGAGAAACACTTACTGAAACTAAGCGAGCACTAATCGCGTGCGAAAACGAAAAAAAAAAGAAATGGATTAGGGAAAAATCAAGGAGAATAAAAAGAAGAGAAAGATGGAAAAACTAAGAGAATTTCTGCAAGAGGAGAGGGAGAAGAATAGACGGAAAAAAAAATTTGGAAAAGGGAGCCAAAATTCGGTTATGGGAAAAAAATAAAATAAGATCCCGATAACCCCCAAAATCCCTTAATCTTCTCCCCTAAATCCCACTTCACATCCACTACTCAGAATCCCCCTATTACACAACTCTATCCCAAAATCTGAGTAAAAAAAAATAATACCCTTGCCTGTGCAGGGATTCGAACACAAAACCTCCACCATAATAACACACAACTTAACCACCAGACCAGCAAGCCAATTCTGATGTAATTTACCCAACATTTAAACTTAAGCCCTTTAGGCCAGGTTAAGGCTTTATTTATAAAAATTCTAAAATTTGCCCAAGTCATGACTTGAACTTGGGACCTCCCACACACACCCAATACACATCACCACTAAAGCAGACAGTTATTTGTGTCACACATACACAAAACAAAAATTAAAACTTTGGGGCGTTACAATTATGGACATGATTTACCTTCAGTATGTGTTCATCTAAAAATGTCTCCTAAATTGGTATAAATGGATAATTCCCTTCTTGCGGCTCCAATCTGGACAAGTGATCTGCTACTTGATTTTCTACTCCCTTTCGATCTTGAATTTCTAGATCGAACTCTTGAAGTAGAAGTACCCACCGGATCAGTCTCGACTTAGCGTCTTTCTTGGCAAGTAAATACTTAATTGCCGAGTGGTCCGTATAGACAGTCACTTTGGTACCTATAAGATAAGATCAAAACTTGTCAAAAGCAAACACAATAGCAAGTAACTCTTTTTCTATTACCGTGTAATTCAGTTGAGCTCCTGTCAGAGTCCGACTCACATAGTAGATGGGATGAAAAACTTTGTTCCTTCACTGAACCATAACAGCTCCGATCGTGAAGTCACTTGCGCCACACATCAATTCAAATGGCAAGTCCCAGTCTGGTGTGACTATTATGGGTGCCGAGACTAACCGACTCTTCAAATCGTTGAAAGCTCTTAAGCACTCCTCATCAAATTTAAACGCCGTGTCCTTCTCCAACAATTTGCATAAAGGTTTAGAAATTTTGGAGAAGTCTTTGATAAATCTTCGATAGAAACCGGCATGGCCCAAAAAGCTCCTAACACCCTTTACAGATGTCGGAGGTCGGAGTTTTTCAATAACATCTGCCTTTGCTTTATCTACCTCGATTCCATGTCTTGTTATCCGATGCCCTAGAACAATACCTTCTCGTACCATGAAATAACACTTTTCCCAGTTAAGTACAACGTTTGTTTCTTCGCATCGCCTTAGTACCTTGGCTAGATTGGCTAGGAAATCATCATATGTATCTCCGAATACTGAAAAATCATCCATAAAAACTTCCAAATATTTCTCAACCATTTCAGTAAAAATAGACGTCATACATATTTGAAATGTAGCAGGTGCATTACATAAACCAAATGGCATGCGCCTAAATGCAAATGTACTGAACGGGTAGGTGAATGTTGTCTTGTGTTGATCTTCTGGTGCTACTGTAATCTAATTATACCCCGAGTATCCATCGAGAAAATAGTAATAGTCTCGCCCCACGAGTCTATCCAGTATCTGATCCAAAAACAGCAAAGGAAAGTGATCTTTCAGTCGCCTTGTTCAACTTCTGGTAATCGATGCAAATTCTCCATTCCGTAACCGTTCTAGTTGGCATCAACTCTTTATTCTCATTTTTAATGACCGTGATACCTCTTTTCTACGATACGCACTGGACTGGACTTACCCATGAACTGTCTAAGATGGGGTAAATTGTACCCGCATCTAACCACTTGATGATTTCTTTCTTTACTACGTCCTTCATGATGGGGTTCAGTCTTCGTTGTCCATCAATCGTCCCTTTCTCGTCATCTTCTAGTATGATCTTGTGCATGCATACAGATGGACTAATACCGGGAATATTGGCTATGGTCCATCCGATAGCCTTCTTGAATTGTTTCAATACAAGGATGAGTTTCTCTTCTTGCTCATTGGTTAATTTAGCTGAAACAATCACAGGCAAAGTAGAAGCGTTACCTAAATAAACATATTTTAAATGTGAAGGAAGTACCTTGAGTTCTAATTTAGGTGGCTCCTCGATTGACGCTTTTGGTTGGGCACAATCCCTATTCTCTAACTCCAAAGATTCAAAATGGGATTGCAGATTAAATCCCCTTTGATTAGCCTCTAGCAAAGCTAAGTATTCATCCTCCTCTTCATCATTTTGAGGGTCTGATGTCAAAATTTGTTCTAATGGATCCTCAACATAGTTGAGTTCCTTCTCCATGATTAAATCTTCTAAATCAGACACTGCAGAAAAATTATCAATTGTGTCAGGAAATCGCATAGACTTAAAAATGTTAAATGTTACCTGATCATCCTAAACACGCATAGTAAGCTCGCCCTTCTGCACATCAATAAGGGTCCTTCCGATTGCTAAGAACGGTCTTCCTAGGATGATTGGCACCTCTTTGTCTGCTTCAAAGTCTAGAATCACAAAGTTAGCAGGAAAGATAAATTTACCTACGTACCACTTTGTCTGCTTCAAAGTCTAGAATCACAAAGTTAACAGGAAAGATAAATTTATCTACACGTACCAATACGTCCTCGATTTTTCCTTCTGGATATGCTAAGGATCGATGTGCTAATTAAAGTGTAACTGTAGTTGGTCTAACTTCACCTATCCCTAACTTCCTAAATATTGACATAGGCATCAAGTTGATACTCGCACCCAAGTCACATAGTGCCTTACCACAATATGTTGCTCCAATGTTGCAAGGTATGGTAAAACATCTAGGATCCTTCAACTTTGGGGGTAGTTTGTTTTGAATATATGCACTGCATTCCTTTGTCAAGGGTACTGTCTCAAATTCTCCAAGTCTTCGTTTTTTAGACAGGATATCCTTCATAAATTTGACGTAGTTCGACATTTGTTCAAGTGTTTCAACCAACAAGATGTTGATATGAAGTTGCTTGAGTACGTCTAGGAACTTCTTGAATTAAATTTCCTACTTCTACTTCTGAAGTCTTTGAGAGTAGGGTGGTGGAGGTTTCTTTACTAGAACTGGTTGATTCGTCTTCTGTGGTAATTCTGCATCTAACAAAGTTGTTAGTTGATCAGAATTAGCTGGTTCTGAAGTTACTACCTTGTCGAATTTTGTAGATTTTGGTTCTTGTGAAACTGGAATTTCAACACTCGGTTGAACTTCCTCTGAGTCTTGAGCATCAGCTGGCTCCTTCTCAACTTCGACGGAATTAGGCTCAAAAGTCTTTCCACTCCTCAATGTCAATGCTTTACAATTCTCCTTCCCTGGATTCCTCGAATTCTCCGTATCACTAGATAAAGCACCTTGTGGTCGGTTCCTGAGTTTAGTAGCAAGCTGGCCCATTTGGTTTTCCAGATTTTTCAATGTAGCTGCTTGGCTTTGAATTAAGGCATCATTCTTCGCCATGTATGCCTTTAACAAATTTTCTAAGCCATTGGATGGTTCTGTAACATCCTAAAATTTAGAATTTTATTGTGTTGCATTATATCTTGCATTAGGCTAGTTAAATTATAAATTGTGTATGTTTTAAGGTCCTAAGAACGCTCGGGGTTGAGTTGGGCCTTAGTAAAATTTTTGTGTTTAAGCACTTTAAGGAGAGAAGGTAAGTGGCATCAAGGCTTAAGGAAATAAGTGTGCATTTTTGCTAGCACAAGTGAAGCTAGTAGAGGAGTGGTGCGGCGTTGCATGTATGGGCTTGAGGGGTGGAGTTCGAATCCCACCTAGTGCAAATTTTGGGATTTATTTTTTTTGTGTTCCTTCCCTAAGTGTCGGCCATGATAGTATTTTTGGTAAGGGAGACTTTTTATTTATGGAAAGATGGCTAAGGGAATATGGTAAGGAGGAAAACAAGGGAAAAACAATGAATGAAATGAAAGAAAAGGAAAGAGAAGGGAACATGTTGGCTTATAGTGTGGAAGGTGTTTTAGAAAGATTTTATTTGGTCAATGTTCATCTTTTGGTAAAGATGATACACGGTTTGAGAGGGGGTTTTGGGTAGCCGAATTCTTCATTAGTCATTTGGCAAATTAGTGCTTGGAAGGCCTACTTTCTTTTTAGCATATTGGTGTTTTCTCTTCCCAACTCTCTTCCTTTGTTTTGGCCAAAATTCTCTTTGCATTTTGTTCATCTTGTTCCCTTGTTGTGCCGAAACTCTCAATCCATCTATACTCATTCTTCCCTTGTTGCCGAAACACCCATATCATATTGATCATCTTGACCATTTTGATCATTTTCATTTTTGTGTCAACCGAAACTCCCTAACACTTCTTTTCTATCTCTTTTTCTCTTTTCTCTTCACTAGCCGAACCTATTAACACCTAATCTATTCTTCTTCTTTTCTTTTTATTTTGTGTTGGACACTCCTTTCTTGACCGAATTGGTAAGTGACTTCATTCCCCTCTTTTCATCTTCATTTTATTTTTCTTCCTAGCCGAATATTTGTGTCCATCACTAATCGGTATTTCACTTTGTTTCTTTATCAAAATATATCTCTCCTACTCTCTTAAATCATGTTTTTCTTCTAGTGTAGTGTTATAGAGGAAAGCCGATTCTCATAATATTGTCTCATCCGTAGCCATAAGTCAATCGATAGAAATCGGATTCATCATCATTAAGGTAAGGGATTCGTCATGGTTCATTTTAATCTTTTTCGTTGACCAGTTAGTTGCTAAACGGAATAGTGGTTGTGACTAATCGTTTATTTTTTTAGGGACTAAATCGCTCGATCTATCCACTTGTTGATCATACGGAAATAGTAGTAAGCCGAACTTTTTTCCTTAGACAATCATTTTATATCATCGTAATATCGTTTTTTATTACGACTTTTTTCCAATAGAGGCAAGTGGAACCGATTTGAAAGGAAAAGTGATTGGAGAACACAAAAGGAGTGGATTTGCGTTCCTACTCCTAAGTTCAAGCGTAGAGCGGTATCGACGATTCGAGATTTCCCACCGGGTTGTGGACCATCATCCGGTGAGAATAGACAAATCGTGGTCGTTCACGATATCGAGGGTAAGCGTTTCAATAGATCGCTTGGTTTAGATTTAGATTAATAAAAATCTCGTTCATTAGATTAATCGAGTATTATGTTGTCATAGGTGCTGACGATCAAGAGAGTTTGATAGTTACCGTAATCAGGTGTGTAATCTCACATCGTAATTCCGTAGATCCATGATTCGGTAACATGTTTAATAGTAGATTGTTATTATCATTCGACTAAAAATCGTAATATGGCATAAAATGAGAAAATTTGCTTAAAGTATATTATTTTTAAAAGATTTGTCAAAATCGGTATTAAAATTGTTGAATTACAAAAATGCCCCTATGGGCCGAATTACGAAAATGCCCCTATAGGCCGAATTACCAAAATGCCCCTATGGGTCGATCTTCTAGAATGCCTTAGTGGGCCAAATTACAAGGTTTTATAATGGGCCTATTCATCTTATTAAATTATTGGATTAATGATTATTGTACATATATGTGGATATTATGCTTTATTATGTATGTTGCATGTTATATATTGCATGGGTTGGGAAAAATGTTGAAGAGAAGTGTAGCCTGGTGGCATTGCCACAATAAAATGTTTATTAAAAATGTTTACGTATGATATTGGTGGCTTGGCCACAATAAAAATATTATAAATGGCAACTTGCCTGCGAATTGGTGTGATTGGCGGGGTGGGTTGACTTGATCCCCACAGGTGTGATTGGCTGGTACGGGGGTGTGTTGGATGGCTGGGCTGGGTTACATACATTGCATTTATATATTCTGTTATGTAAATGGGCTTAGGCCCAAGATGATGCTAAACGGGTTCAGGCCCAGTGGACAACGGTAAGGGGGATTATACACTGAGTTCTAGTAACTCACCCCTTTTTCCTTAACCCTTGCAGGTAATGCTCAGTGATATGGATTTGGGCCGTGGATAACTCGGTGGAGGCCATACTTCAGAAATGGTTTTTATTGAACTTTATATTTCTATTTCCGTTCACTTTAGTACTTTTACTATTTTGGGTTTTTATGTTGTAATAAGGCCTCTGGAATATTTTATTTTTGCTTTATGTTTGACGAACTTATTATCTTGCTTAAATTGTTTTAAATGGAAATTTTACTAAAAACATAAATAAAGATTTTCCAAAATAGATTAACAAATGGAGTACATAACAAACTTTTACAAATATTTTTAACTCGAAAATTTTATCTCGAATTATCAACAATATTTTCAAAAGTCATGGTTTATAAGATCTCTAGTTCAAATTATCGATTTATCAATCAACCTTCGAGGTTAGTAGTACTTTATCAAATATTTCAAATCAAACTTGTTTTCTTAATTATAACAAAATAATACCTATTTTAGTACAAATAAAAAGGATTTAACATGTTTTTTTTTCTCATGTGACATGTCAGATCCGGTCATAACGCATGGGCCGGGTTTGGGGTGTTACAGGTTCAGCTTGGGTTGGTTTCTGAACTTGTTGGTGAAAACTAGGTGGCTGGATCGATCTAGGTTAGGCGTAAGTGTTACTGGTTCTAGCCCCTTGGTTACTCCAGGAAAAATTCGGGTGGTTTCGCCATGATGGGTTATGGAAATTGGATTGCAGTCCTTGCCTTCCTCGATTTTGGTTCTGGTTACCCATGTAATATACGGATTCTGGGTTCGATGGACATTCTTCAAACAAATGTCCTTCCCCACAATAGACACAGGCTATATTTTCAAATTGATTTGGTGGCTGTGCTGCAAAACTATTAGACCCATTAGTAGTAAGATTTTTTAACATTGAGGATATTGATGATACCTAATATGCGAGTGAAGTAAGAGCGTCTACTTCATGTATTCCAGCAACTCGTCTTCTTGATGCTGCTCGATTGGTTGGCCATTGATAATTGTTGCTAGCAATCCTCTCAATGATTTCATAAGCCTCATTATAAGACTTAGAAAGGAGAGCACCGTTAGCAGAAGCGTCCACTACCATCCTCATGTGAGCATTGAGACCATTATAAAATGTCTCAAGTTGGATGCAATGTGGGATTCCATGATGAGGGCACTTCCGTAATAATTCTTTGTACCTTTCCCATGCCTCATACAAGGACTCATCATCCATTTGTTGGAAGGCAATGACCTCATTCCTCAACTTAGCATTCTTGCTAGGCGGGAAATACTTCATGAGAAATCTTTCTGCTAACTCTTGCCATGTGGAAATTGAATTTGGTGGCAATGAGTCCAACCAGGCTCGAGCTCTGTCCCTTAGCGAATAAAGGGACAGCTTCAATCGTAATGCGTCTTCGGGTACTTCGGCTAACTTGAAAGAGTCACTCACCTCCATAAATAGTCTTAAGAGAAGATGAGGATCTTCGGTAGGCATTCCACTGAATTGGCCCACAGTCTGAAGCATTTGGAACATAACTGGCTTTAGCTCGAATTGTTGTCCTCAATTTCGGGTCTCCTAATACCCGGATTAAGATCATGAAACACTGGCATGGCATACTTTCTTAAAGCTCTATCCCTATCATCAGCAATAAGGATAGGATTTTGAGCAGGGTTTGCTTCCTTTCCTTGATTCAAATTTTCAAGGTTCATCTCTTCGGTCCTTCTCTGATTTGCTTGTCTTCTTCTCTGTCGAAAAGTTCGTTCAATCTCAGGGTCTATAGGAAGTAAGTCAATAATTCGGTCAATACTCATAAACACCTGAAATAATCACAGAAATAATATTTAAGTTAAAATTTAAACAGAAAATTAAACCAAAATGCAAAACTAACAAATTCACAAATAATGACTTTTTAAAACGGTCCCAACATGGCGCCAAAAACTTGAAGCGATGAAATGTGCAAGTGTACACAATCGCAACAAGTAATAAAGTGACAAGTAAATGTCGAGTTATCGTACCCACAGGGACTGTGAAAAGAATTATTTATGAGTGTTATTTAAAACACTTTGGTGAAGAAAAATATTTTGTTTGAAGAGGGTGATTAAAAACTAAGATTTTAAACTAAGTAAACTAAATAAATAAATCTCAAGTGCACGATTTCAAAATATGATTTTAATCAAGATGACATAATTGTGTTAGATTAATTACATTTCTTAACTTAGAATTATTAAACTCATCTTTATATTGTTACGAATAAATTCAAGGAAACTCGGTAATTTTCTAACTTATGAACATACTTACCTATCAAAATCCATTCATCTCTTGACTATATCCCTATGTCAATTCAACCGATTAAACAAATCTTAATAGGAAAATATGTTATTGCACATACATACTTATTAAATCGAAATAATCTCTTGTACATATCCCTATGTCAATTCAAATGATTAATTAAATCTAATAAGCACATAAAAGACTACGTGAGGTAACAAAGTATCCCTACCTTGAAACAGTTTAGTCACAATAATCTTGCAAGTTATGCAAGGCAAATGTATCGTCAAATATCGTTGCCAATTTAACCCTTAGCTACCTTAGATGATTAAACATGCACTGATTAAGTACTGTGTCCATTAATTACAATTTCAATCCATTTAAATAATTAATTCATTAGCTACCTCACAATTGTAATGCAAGAATAACTTAGTCATTATTTTACTTAATCAAGCATCTTACTGAGGCCTATAACAATATAAACACAATTTTAACAATTTTAGCAAACGAAATGCAATCAACCTAACACGAATTAAATTCAATCTAAATTGATTAAATTAACCATTCCAACAACATAAATATTCATAGATATGTTCATCATAACAACAACAAAAATTAAAGAGATAGGGAACAAGAATCAAATCCGGTGTTTTTCCGTGGCCTGACTAGTTTGCTCCGTTCTTCCTTCTCCGTTGTCCTCGTCGACCAAGGCTGCTATGAACACATAATTGCTGCTCCAAATGGCAGATGAATGCCCCTTTTCCAAGAGGATAAATCGGTAATAGAGCAAGGGAATTTGGAATGGAAAAGAAGAGAGAAAGTTGAGAGAAGAGAGAAAATATGTAAATGCTTGAGATGTGTTTAAAATGCCCAGCCTAAGGGGGTTTTTATAGCTGAAGTGGGCTGCTAAAAATAGCTAAAATTATCAGCCAAAGAGCCCTCCCTTGGCCGGCCACACATGTGGCAAGGTTGATAGTTTCAACTTTGCTTATTTAGGCTTGGGGCAAATCTATAAAGCCACCAATTGTGGAGGGGTTTGTTTGCAACTTGAACAAGTCTTCAAGGGCCTCTTTGCAAGCTAAATAATCAGCCAATAAGCTGATTTGGGTCAGCATATGGACGGTTTTGGGCTGTCCACTTCTTGGTCGGTTCGGTTCACTCGATTTGACTCAACTGGACCACTTTTTCATAATTAATTAATAACAATTTATTTAACCAAAATTAAATTGGATATAAATTAAAATTAATTATATCATGAATTAATACATATAATTGGACCGACTTAGGCTGAAAATTAATTCGCCTTGATAGTTCAAATTGCTTCTCGATTTTGAACTTTTAGCTGTGCCTGCCGAGTCGTTTTTTTTGCCCTTTGTGCAAATCTGTCGAAAAATGATCAAAATTAATTATAAAATTATTAAAATTCAACATGTTCATATTTTAAGTGCAATTTAATTATTTTATAAAAATTAATTATTTTTCGATAAGAATTTTATCAAAACTGCATGAATTTAAGTTAAAAAGGGCATGAAAAAGTGTGTGTATTTTTGTGTTTCTAGAGTCACGCCGCAACTTCTTCATTCTACCCTAGTGGGACTCTTGGTTTACCATTCTATGGACCCCATATGCTGCCATAGCCGAGCTATGGTATTACACCTTGTAGCCTCATATTTATTATCCTTGCGGATTACCCCTATTTACTGTCCCGACAGACTCTATTAGTTTCCATAGTCGAGCTATGGTCTTACACCTTAAACACTATGTTTGATGTCCTAGTGGACTTTATTGGTTGCCATAGCTGAGCTTTGATCTTACACATTATACCCCATGTTTAATATCCTGGCAGACTACCTATGTTGCCATAGTTGAACTATGGTTTTACACATGTAACCTTTTTTGAGGTGTCGTCTCGAAGGACCTTACTGTCGTCGTGATGTTGCTCCATCGAGTCGATAGACCATTTTCATAGTGTCACTCTAACGAGCCAGTTGATAACGTTCCAAGACGTAACCTAACTCCCTTAAATTCCCTTAACAATCCGCCCATTTCGCCACTTTTTCCTAACTTCATCTACCCCGCCAAGGTAAAATTCCCCCGTACTCCAAAGAACTTCAACCAAACGTCTGAGGATTTTAGCACTTCATATATCAAATACAAACATGATTCTCTAAACTCTACTCTTGTTTTATTCTTTATGCATATATTCAATATCAAGTTTATGATGTTTATTGATTCCACGAGGAACTAATCCTTTTATGGGTGATTAGCGAGTGAAGGTATGGATAATTAACTGTTTTGTAGGGATTTCTTAATGGATCAACTATTCAAGAAAGGAATAACCTAAATCCTAGGTCTAACAACCCTGGAAAGTCATCAAGGTGAAAATTAACCCAAATTTGGTATGGCCTATCCGTGAAAACCTTAACCTTGAATTGGTCTGGACTGTGAGGTCGGAAGATAAGAAGTTCTTGTCGATTTAGTATTTTAATGGATATATCAGAAGATCCTATTGGGTTATTGACTAGTTGATTGAATAAGAAAACCCGAGAAGACAATTGATTATGACTACCAAAGCGAGCTAATCGCCCATATTTACATTTGATCCAGTTTATAATCTAGTTTACTGAAAACTCCTTTTATTTATGCTTTTTTAGTTATTTAATTATAAAAACCAAAAACATTTTATTTATGTTTATTCGTTATATAGTTTATTTAAAAAACTAATTAGATCTATTGGCGTTTAGATTAGAATTAATCTAGTACTCACCTCCCTTGGGTACGATCCTCGGAGTATTCACCTACTTTGTTGTAACTATATTACAACCTGACTCATATACTTGCGGACACCGCCTCAAGTCCACATCTTTAGTTGCAGTATTCACACTCTAGACATTAGTACGTCCAAAGGCGGTCAATATAGTTCAAGCAAGCAACACAACATCGTCCATCACCCAAAAGTGAAGTATAGAAACTCACTTTAAAATCCTTTCCCTTTGTCAACTTAGCTTGTCCCTACGCCAGAGCCTCCTTCGTCCTGGTAGCTAAGCATGACAACCATATAAACCGATTAAATGGAAATCACACAAACCTTAACTCAGAATTCACTTAACAGAAACTTATTAGGAGTCATTACCCTCCTTCTTTCTCAAATTCTCGAGCATAGAGAGTTAGGAAGCTTACCAGTTTCAAAATCTCTCTACTTCCAAACTCCAATTCTCACAACTTCTACCCCATACAGAGCTCTCCTAAGTTCTCTTCTTTTCCGGTGCAATTGAAGAAGACAAAGCAAGTAAAAAGAAATTTTACAGACTTAATTAAAGATAATTTTTCTTCTTTACCTGAATGTCCACTTTCACCTATATATATCCTTTACACGGTCTCTCAAACCCTCTTAGCCAATCACCGAAAATCATTATGTCTCTCATTATGAAACTAGTCGGTTTTATCCTAACTAAACCAGAATTGGAACTTAACTATTTACCCAACAATCACAAACTTTTCCAAATTTCATGGTAGAGTCCGCCAACTCTCTACTTTGTTCAATGAAGTCCTAAAATTCCTCTAAATTCGAGTCCTTAAATATTTTCGGGTGTGACAAACCTGTTATGAAATTATTTTAGGAATAAAAATTATAGAGTCACTAATGATAGAATGTGAAATCAAATTTTAATCTGAAGCTAGGAATTGAAAGTTATCATTATCTCGGGTTTAGGGACTAAATTGAATAAAATGCAAAATATATTTCTAATAAAAAGGATTAATTTGAATAATGCATTTCATGGCATTGTGTTGGGAAATGTGTTAATATTGTAGTAAACATGTAACTGTTTTCTATGCATTTGAATGATGGATAAATAAATAAAGTTAATTTCACATTTCATTGTTATATCTTTTGTGTTTCTGTCTTTCGTGTTTTACATACATAGCAAAATTGTGACAAACAAATATTAGCTCATTGATTCTGTAAGTTCAAGTTGTTGATAAGCAGAACTGTAAGAACATTTACATTGTGAGAAGGATAACTTACTTCAGCAGATAATCTAAATGAGTTTGTAATCCCATAAAAGAATCAAAGTGAACATTTGATTCAAATACATTGAAGGATTATTATGCCATCTACAATTTCAATTAGGGAAATAACTAGTATTGGCTATCGGAGCAGTTGACTCCATGAGTAATGACATAAATGTACTCATTGGAAGAATGATACATTGGACTGGACCCAAGTTGAATTAATTCTGAATCCGTTTGTGAATAAATTTACTTGTGACGTTCATGGTGTGACTTACCTAAATTCTGAGTTAGTCACTGACCATGCGTATGTAACCATGTGCTTTGATATAAGTGGAGGTTTATGCTCTAAAGATGATTGAGCCAATATCCGGTATGTTGGGTACATGACTTGTGTATGGCATGACTTTACTAGCAACAATAGAATTCATAGCTCGATTAAAATGTTAACGATATCCTCTCATTGGCATTGTCTAGATTGATAAATATAGAACGTGGCAACGAGTTGCTTGTTCTCGAACGAGCAATTTATCACAG
This sequence comes from Gossypium sturtianum, assembly GCA_025698515.1. Classification (NCBI taxonomy): domain Eukaryota; kingdom Viridiplantae; phylum Streptophyta; class Magnoliopsida; order Malvales; family Malvaceae; genus Gossypium; species Gossypium sturtianum. Next base: position 21,939,983 of record CM046949.1, read on the forward strand.
TCATTAGTTGACAGTGATCATATAATCATTAAGAAGACACAACAGTGACAATGAGATAAAAAAAGATTGTATAGACTGAAAGGATTTAACTCAAAGGAATCAATGATATCATATGATGGTAACACACACATGGCGAGGTCATTGGACAAAGCAATTGGATAAGGTGTTTTCAATCATGGTACTTCTTGTGAACTGACTCCATGATTAAGTAAATTGTAAATTATCAGAATGATGCTTCTAGACATAATTACAATTGCTCAAGCCTAATTGTATATGTATGATTGGTCCCTCCGTTAGCTTAACAAAAGCTTGATCGAACTACATTTGAATCAGAAGAAAATTCTACGACTTAGGAAATAATTTAATTGAGTCAATTTATTCGACCTGAAATTAAATTAGGTGGTCGTGTGAATTGTTAAATTAGAGAATTTGATTAAAAAATTTTCATGAAAAATTAATTTGGAAAATCTTGGTGATTTTTTGGAAAATTAATTTTGATCATGTAAAATTAAATTAATCAAATTAACTAAAATAAATATGATATTTTTAGAAATTAAAGTTTAAGTTAGACAATTGGCCCGATAGATAATTGAACTTGAAAATTGGATTCGTGATCGAAAATTGAACCCAAGAACCCAAACTCGAGACCCAAACCCCAAAACTAGTTGAATCGGCCCTATGTATGAAACTGGGTCGATAGTCCAACCGATGGCTGGACCAGATCGATCGGGCCATCACTGGCCCAGACTGAACTAGTAGCAGTCGAACCGGCCAAGCCCATTCGGGCAAAACGACGACAATTCAGGGTGTTAGGGAATTCGTGCTGACGATAGCAACAACGGGCACAGCGGCTGCGACGGTGGCGATTCGATGGCCAACAAATGGTCGACGGCAGTGATTCGACAGCCGACGAATGGTCAATGGTGGCGGTTTTTCGGTGGTAGAGCAGTGGAAAAATTAAACTCCTAGTGGGACTCTACCGGGTAACTTGATTTCAAATTAACTTTTCCAAAGATAATATTGTTGTAATTAATTTAATATTAAATTTAATTTAATATTTATCTAGATATTAATATGAGATATTAAATTTAATTTAATATTTATTTAGATAATATTTTATTAATTTAATATTAATGTGATTAATTCTAATCCTAGTTGAGCTCTCTCTAAACTCTTCCTATATAAAGAGGACATTAGTCATTATTCTTATACACTTGAATTCAATAAAAGTTGTAGAGAAAAAATTCTCTAAAGAAATTATTTTAGAAAATTGCTAGAGATATTCTTGTTATTTACAACTTGACCCCAGAAGTTTAGAGAAATTATGAAATTTTCCCACTAGTAATTTTATGAAAAATTTTCTAATTTGAAACAAGCCCACACTCGGCAGACATGAGCTTGAGGATAGCGGAGAAGACTACTCGGTCAAAGCGTTCATCCTAGACGAATCATAAAGGTACGATTTTGATTAAGTGTTTATTACTTTAAATATCACAACCAAGTTCTTGTTTTGGAAAAAAAATTAAACTCTAGTTTTTCCATAAACCTATTTCCCGCTGAGTTTTCCAAAATCGATTTTCCAACACATCGTTGTTAAGAGTCATTAAATGGCTATTGTGTGTTAACATGTGGTGATTGATATATATAGTTGTTTAAAACCAAAACACGATAACAGTGGAGCTAGTAGAGGAAAAGCAAAAATTATGTAATAGTCTATAAAGAATCTATCAATTTCGTGTTTTGAAAAGGTGAGTTCATATGGAACTTACTACCTTTCTTTGTGTTATATGTATGCTTGTGTTTATTTCGCTATAATTATGCTTAAACGTAATTTAATATGTTGATGGAAATTGGCATACATGGCTATTAAATGAGATAAGTGATTGCTATGTGGTAGTACAGTGTATAGGGTATAAAATGCAAATGCGAATGATTACAAGGTATGAATATGCAAAAATGAATGATTGATACCCATGTGAACTTAGTAAAATGTTAGGATATAATTGGCATGCCAATGGGTTCATATGGGTTCATATGTGCACTTGTGACGAGATAGTTAATGATATGAAGATTATGACAGGTTATTTTTGGGATCCGGCATTTGTTGCGAATCATTGACTATTTATTGTCTCTACGGAGACCTTGATGTGGTGGACGGACGTAATTGAAAATGTTTAAACATTTGATGCCTACAAAATTTGCACTTCGGTGCCTTGGTGTGGTGTAGTTTAAACTTATATGAGCTATCTTGGTGTGGTGTAGTTCACCCGTGTATCCGAGTTCGTTTTACTAGGGTTGCATTAGGCGAAACATTGAAATTCAATTTCGAAATAAGGAAATGAAATTAACTGAATTTGGTAAGCTATTCTGATATTTGAATTAGATTGAAATGGTATCAATTTGTGAATTGATGATACTATATGAATTTGTGATGATCTTGCATGAAATGGAAAGAATAGGTGGTGTTTTGGATATGTCAAAATGTCTAACACATTTGTATGCACTTAGTTCTCATTTAGTAATGAAAATGGTTGATTTGGTTATTATAGAAAATGTAAAATAACTCTTTTAGTTCTCGTTATTTATAATTTTGTGTCAATTTAATCCTTACTCTTTAAAAGTATATAAACAATTACAAAAAAATATATGTTTTAAAAGCTTTTTTTTTGTATTTTTAGTAAAAATAAAAAAGAATGTGAAAAAAAAAAAAACTCTTTAAATTTTAAAAAAATAAAAATAATTTTAAAATATATGAAAAATATAAAAATTAAAAAAAAAATGTGTTATTTACTAAGACCTATCCATACGTCAGCCCGGGTCCAAAAAATTTTTCAAGTCCAGACCTATTTCGGCTCAACCCAACCAAAAAACCCATTTCATTGTTCAAAAATAAAAAAAATATTAAAAAAATATTTTTATTAACATTTTATGTATTTTATAATTTAATTTAATTTTAAAAATATTTTATTATTTAAATTAAATTCAGGCCAATTGGCCTGGGACATAAAAACCTTGTCCAAGCTTAGCCCAAGTTGAGTCGATTCAAAGTTTCTATGATATTTAAAATTTATTTCATACTAATATTTTATATACTTTATAATTAAATTTACATAAAATATTTTTTATATATAATTAATTTGATTGAAAATAATAATAAAAAACACTTATTCAAATTTGATTTAATATGGACCAAACGAATAGCTCAAAGTTTGGAGAGATTTTATTACCATTCATTGAGTAAATTAATAGACCTATAAATGGGTTGAGTAGCCAACTATTAGTGTGCTTGACAATAATTAACAATTATATGTGTTTGACGATCAAATTGATAAAACTTATAAATGTGGAGGGTTGAATTTATTGAATTATTTAGAATTAGGATCAAATTGATAGAATATGTAAGTATTAAGGACTAAATGTATTATTGTACTATCTAGAAAAAGGTCACATTATCACTTCCATTAACCATTTAACTAATAGTGACCAAAATAAAAACGATTTAAAACGTGAGTGATCAAAATAGAAATGATCTAAAATGTTAGTGATTAAATTAAAAATTTTCATAGTTGAGTGACCAAAACAGAAACATGCTAATAGTTGAGTGACTAATTCTATAATTTATCCTAAAATTTAAGTCTAATTACAAACAAAAATCTTTCTTTTTTCTTAATAGTGAAACAACAGATGTTATACTTTAAATTTATAATTACTTTTTATTTATTTACTCTAATGATTTATTTATTAGTATATTAATTTTATTTATGATTATAAATTATAATTACGGATGGTGATGCAATCTTATAATTGTGATTTATATATTTATTTTAATATCATATAAATACTTATTTTAAAAAAAATCATATAATTACTTATTAATTATAAATAGTAATAAATAATTATAATTATAATTATAATTATTTATCATAATTTTATGAAATTTGAGACTAAAAATATTAAATAAATTAAACTTGTTAAAAAGAAATAAATTCTATAATAATAAAGATAAGTTCATAAAATATGCTTCTAAATAATTTTAAATTGATTTAACCAAACATTCGAACCAAACAAAATAATCTAATATAAATTTCTTGAACCAATCATACCTAACCGTATTAAATACTTTTTTTTATGATATAATTATTATATATATATATATGATATCTATATTATCCAATAAACTTAATATAAGGGAATTAAAGTATGAATAATAAGAACTAAACATGAAAGAAAATGAATTCCTCAAAGAATTCACATCTTTGTTTAATTTATGGAGTAAATAACAAAGCTTGTAGTGAATTTTAAGAAGTTTATAGTTGGCGTAATAAAGAGATACAACATCCTTTTTATAAATTCTTTCTCCTGTTGTTGGTACAAATAATAGTCTTCGAGAAACGGAAATTCAAACTCCAGATATATTGCGTACCCTTTTTTCATTTTTCTTTTCTGGCTTTGCCTATCACTAGTAGGTTTAATTTCAGTACAATAAAAGAAACATCTCCTCGAACAAAAACTGAGGATTAACAAATTCACATACATGTAAAGTACAACTCATCCCTTTCTTCCCCCACCCTTCTTTTATGAAACGTAATGATTCACTGAATAATAAATTAATTCCACTCAAACAAAATGAATAACTTACAGGTTCAACAGGTGATCTTCGACCTCCTCTTTCCAAGCAAAGCTGCCTTCTTCAATACATAGAAAGAAACAAGATGACGAAACCAACAAAAATCATGGCAAAATATACCTCAGCCCTCAATAGCATTCTCCACAGAGGGTGGTCGTCGCTGTTGTGTCTGAGACTGAGACTGGGGCTGCTGTACTTCGGCCTCAGCTTGCACCTGTGCCAATTTTTGCTGCTCAACAAACCTGTTCATGCGCTCTAACAACTGAGCAGCCTTGCGCTTGCCCCTATCTGTACCATTTTGTGCCAAGTCCACCAAAGGACCCATCACTCCTAGTTCCTGGGCCTCTGCTAAATGTTGTTGATCTCCGGAACAAAGGTGAACCAAAACTGCAGCTCCATTCTCTCTGTTCCTTGGAGATCCATTTCCAATAACACCTACCAAAACCGGCACTGCCTCTGCTGCTCCAATGGCAGACTTCCCTTCAGGATGGCTTGCAAGTATTGCTAGTATGGCCAATGCCTCATCCACCATTCCACCACCCGGTTCTGTCAACAAACGCATTAATATAGGCACAACACCAGCCCTCACTGCTTTTCCCTTGTTCCCTTGGTAAATGCACAAGTTGAAGAGTGCTGTTGCTGCATCCTTTTTGCCCCTTTGCGTTCCTTCACTTAGCAGTACCACTAATGGAGGGATTGCTCCCGAGGCACCAATTGTCACCTTATTTTCATCCACTACTGAAAGGCTGAAAAGAGTGGCTGCTGCATTCTCTCTAGCTTCCATGCTCCCCTTCTTAAGCACCTGGACTATACCAGGAACTGCTCCGGAGGATATGATACTTCCTTTGTTATCTTCACAAATAGAAAGGTTAAGAAGTGCTGTAACAGCATGTTCTTGGATGCGTGAATCAGGTGTTGAAAGAAGGCTCACAAGGAGAGGTATGGCCCCAGCTTCAGCAATGGCCACACGGTTATCTGCATTGCGTTTGGCAAGAAGACGGATTTCACCTGCAGCCATTCTCTGGTCTTCAGGACTGCTGGATGCGAGCTTACGGAGGAGAATTTCAATCTTAGTACGTTCAGCTGGTGAGCAGGCAGATGTAGTTTTACTGGGACGAGTGCTGGGTCTTTTGGGTGGTTCAATACCATTTGCCTCACACCATTGAGCTATTAGACTACGCAATACATAATTAGGTGTAAGGGCAGGGCTACTGAGTGCCTGTTGCGTCTTTGGACATGTTCCATGCCCTTGCTCCAGCCATTTCTCAATGCAAGAACGTTCATAAGTCTACAGAAGAGAGTAATGAAACCTGTTATGGATATAGCACAAGGGTAATGGTAAACAAGACTTCAGCCTCTGCATACATGTGCGATTTCCAAAACATGTAGTATAAAACACAAGGTTCTTATAAATGTTTAGTTAGCATCCATTAGGGACAACATTAATTTATTTACTCATGCAAATGTATATTGAACATCACAATATGACTACGACCATGTCCCGAGCTAACTTTTGGCCCAATAAATTAATGGCCCAACAATGTGAAATGATGCAACTAGCAGGTCAATAACCAAATAAGTTTATCGAGCAAAATTGAGCATTTACTGACATTAACTAAAGGATGAAGAGGTTGTTTTCAAGACTGAATGATTGAAAAGAAATTAAAACGAAAAATCACATTATAACATGTACAAGAAATCTACAACAAATATACCTGCCCAGTCGAAACAATGACAGGATCCTTCATCAACTCCAGGGATATTGGACAGCGGAAATCATCTGGTATAACTGGAGTCTTGCGATTTCCATCAGTAGTTGCTTGCCCACTGCTACTTGGAGGAAGATACTTTTCTCTTGCAGAAGCATCCAAGTTAGGATTTTCTGTCTGTATAAAGTCTTTGATTTTCTTTAATAAGCTCGACATCTTCTCAAATGTTTCACCAGGATCTCCACCACTGGCAGAAACCATCTCATGTAGAGCTAATGTTTCTTGCGTAAGTTCAGCTATGCCCACCAATTGTAACTTCTTAGCCAATCTCCTTAGTACATCTGGATCTACTTCTGCATCATCGCTCTTGTTGTACAGTGATAATAGATCCTCATACAGCTCAACATCAGGCGCATCAACTCTTCCTTTAGCTCTCCTGAACTGAGCTAGTACAAGCTCCACCTAAACATGGAAATATCATACATGTAACTCTTTTATATATATAAAAAAATGATATAATAAAGCAAGCTGAAGTTGCTTTAAGCCTCTCAAATTATAATTTAATAGTGTTCAGAGAGGAATTCTAGTTTTGGTTGCTATCATCAAGTCTTTCAATGCTTATCATATGCAACTCCAAGAAAACACAATTAATGAAAGAATACTTCAATTGCTTGATGGCACTTTCTTCCATGTCTAATATGCCTATGATTCAAGTAATCATCCTTAGATCATACAGGAAAGGACCAAATATGACAAAGCAAGAGGAGAAGAAAGTACTATGTAGTTCTTCCAAAGACTGTCAACTAACAGATCTATACCTGTTCCTTAACTTCATCTGATATGTCAAGATTCTCATAGGAAATTCCTCTCAAAGCTTGTTCCAATTGCGCTGTTACTTCAAGAAATTTATGCATGATCTGCTCCCTCTCTAGAACCTGTTAGCAGAACACAAATAGTTTATCAGTAAATAGTAAGATTCAGTGACAAACCACTTCCGGCTAAAAATTATTCCAAAAAGAGAATTTGGCTTCTCAAGAAAGGAGAAAAATAACCATGCCCATTCCTTTCCTCACAAACTATCTGTACCATAAAACTAGCACATCCATGAATTGCAGCCACTACCAATGTCCCCTATTTACTGCCTATCTAAAAGTAGAGGCATGAGAAGAACCATTATGGCGAACTTCTTTGTCAACCTCAAAAAATAACACCAAAAGAATTGAAAAAAGCACAAAAGCACGGAGCAATAACTGATGGTTCCAAGAAAGAACTCAAAACCAATGAATATGACAACCCGGTTAAGAATAATTACTTGCGAAGAACTGCTTAGAATAGCATCAAGGCAGAAACATAAAAAGACAGTATCGTGGCCGCTAATAATCACCACCTCCCCTCCCCTTTTATCTCTCTCCCTCCTCCTCCATCCCTCGCTCTAATTTTCACGACCTCAAATAACCTCCTGAGTCCAAGACCAGAAATAGTGCAACCCAAACTCAACAAACTACCATTGCAGAAACAGTGTCTCCATAATCATATGAAAGGGTCAAACTCATCTAGTACAGACTTCCAGACATACCATGTCCGCCAATAACGAGTACAATGATGAAACTAGCGAGTTTCTACCTTATACTATATCCAATATGATATAGGGGCAGAGTTGAGCAAAAGAGGATCAACAAGGTTATATCAAATGAACGATTCGGATTTGACGATAATCCAGACACAAATCGACAATCCTTAAATAAGTCAACAAAGTTATATCATTTTCCCCCTCTACAGCTTCTACTTTAGCACTTGCATATGTCGAATGTCGATCACTTGAAGCTTAGAAATCTTTGTGATAAGAATTACTCATAATAGTTATTTGAAGATGCAAAATAAATAAATAAAAATGAACAAGAAAATCGATTGAAATTGTGACTCAAATATCTACAAATATTTTATTAAAAAGGTAAAAAAAGGAACCACATCAATTTCCTTTTTGAATTAATAAGGAATGTAGCACTAGAGATCATATTAGATTTAAATTCCATTATCTTCCACTGGACTAAGCTAAATTTTAGCATAAATTTGATCGCTTAGTTTTAGATAATGTTTTTTCCAGAAAAAAAATAGGATCATCTCCACGCACTTCACAAGCTAATTTTCCTCCACTTTCTCAGCAGCCGAACAGATCCAAAAAAAAAAAAGAAAAAAAGAACAGTAATACTCACACACCAGGTAAATCTTGCTGCCTTCACTGCCGAAACTGAGCAGTTCCTTAGCCGAAATGAGAGCTTCTTTCAACGAGAGCAAAGCTTTAACAGTTTCTTCGGGGATTTGCTCTTTGCTTTCTCTAATCTCCTCGAACATTGGCGTCAACAGCTTGAGCCGCCTAGCGAGATTGCAGTACTCCTTCTTAACGGAGCATCTGTAGTCGCTGATTGAAGCTATTTGGTTCACCGCATCGATCAAGCTCTGCACCAGCACTCCTTTCTCTTCTTCCATTCCGATTCCGGATCTTGTTTAAACGCTTTCAAACTAGAAGAGGATTTTGATTCTAATAGAGAGATTTAAGATAAGTTTTTGAAAGCTAAAAAGAGGAAAAACTCGTCTCCATTAGAGAGAAGACTTCAACAGTAGGGAGAAAGTATAATAAATAATACGCAAGAGAAAAAAGTTTTATTCGCAGACTGCTTAGAACTTTTCCTTCCCCGCCTCGGCTTTCTAAGCTGAACCGCACCGGACTGGAAGATGTGATGAGATTGGAGACTAGAGGGATTAGACTCGGGTGGTGTGTTGTGTTTTGGTTTGGTCTATGTTACATAGACTCGACTCGGCTCGGCTTGGCACAGCTAGTGAGTCAGTCTCTGTGGTGCATAATTTCAATTATTTGTTGATTCCTTTTTATATATTAATTAATGGACAATTACGTTGTCCTTAGTGGAGTTTTTTTAAGTTATATTTTAGATTTTATTATTTTAAGTTGTCATGCGTGGGAAAATTATACTTTAGTACCTACATTATGGATCTCGAATTCAAATGCGTGTCGATGCTTTGTTTTCCTCACATTCTTCGAATTAAGATAATTATTATGATATGATTATTATACCTCAACATTTGTATTTGTCGAGTCCATGGTAAAATATTTAAAATTAAATGATAGCACTCTAATTTATTTTGGGAAAAATATAATATTAGTATTTGAATTTATTCACTTCTCCCATATTGGTATCTATAGTTTTTTTTTCTCAGATTGGTACTCAAACTTTTTTTTGTCCACGAGTTTGGTACTTGAATCTAACGACATTAATTTTTTGCTGACATAGTAGCGCTAGCCATTCGCACACTGCCACATGTCACCATCTTTAGCTACAAATTAGGCCCATTTATTAAATTTCCTTTCATTTTCTCTTTTAATTGTTTTTCCTTTAAAAAATAATAAAATATTTTCCCTTTCATCCAAAATAAATCACGATTCTATTCCTTTTTTATTTTTTTTTGTTCGTTTTTCTCTTTTCTATCTCCTTTTATTCTTATTCTCCATATTCATCTTCTTCTAACCCTAGTCGTTGCCGCCATAAGTCACCACCATCCATGGCCTTCTTCGACCATTAAAACCCTTCTCTCTTCCTCGTCTTCTCAAATATTGTCTTGTATTTCCAAGAAAATCTCTTTAAAGTCAAAAAAAAATCAAAGTTTGATCCTTGAGCTTTTGAAATTATACTCTCCATCTATTGATGAAAGGCTAAGGAGGCTTCTGATGAAGCTTAGAGCGAGTTGAGGAGCCAAAGGAAGCAATAGCAGTGACGCTGCCATGGCAACAACAGAGAATCGGTTTTCTTAAAACCTAGTAGAAGTTCTTCAAGTCACGGAGAAAAGAGTCAACAAATTCAAAGGAGGAATTGCCCCTGTTGTTCATTAGATCCATAAGATTTCTAGGGTTTTATAAATTTTAATAAAAATTCATTACGTTTACTTATTTTATTTTTTTTTTTGGTTTGTTTGTTATGAAGAAAACAAGGGCTTTGACTATTAAGATTCTACCGCATTTTTTCTTTGTTTTGATTGAAGCGTTGTTAGTTTATTACTTTTTTTTTGTATTTTCATTCTTTTCCAATGCACAAAAATCAATGGTTTCTTCATTGTTACCCTTCATGAATTATATATTTACATGTAAAAGATCTCTTCAAATATTTTGCGTATTCTTTTGCGTATAACTTTTCTTTATTTAAGATTTTGGGTTCTTTGTTTGTTATTTATTGTTTGAATGTGTTGGGTTATTTGTTATTTGTTCTTTGATTGTGCTGAGTTTTTTTTTTTTTTAATGGAGCTGCATCTCCCTTTTTTTTTTCTCATATTTTCTCAGGAAACAAATTCAACTACCCAACAACTGAAAAAAGAGAAAAAGAATTTAATGCGAAAATCTAAAAAAGAAAATGAACTCAAGACTCGAAATACAAAAAAGAGAAAAGAAAAAATGTGTTTAGCAAATGTGTTTAACAGAGAAAAGAAGAGAAAATGCGTTTAACAAACATGTGAGGAATTGAAATCAGCCATCGAAAGCAAACATTGATGCGTCATTGAAAGCACTAAAAATATCATATTCCCTGTAAAATAGTAAAAATAACAATAAATGGGAAGTAGGGTCGAATCCTCAGGGACCGGAAATAAAAAAACAGAATTAAGAATTTCGATCTGAAAAAATAAAAACAGAATTTAAAGTGAATTGAAACTGCGAAATTAAATAAATTAAAATGAAGAATATGAAAATAAACAGAGTTTAGGGAAGAGTAAGTTTCTTATGTGGCGAGATTCTAGCCTCCGGTTGTTTCGTTCCGCCTTGGGTTCAATCCTTAGCTTTTAAGTAACCCTTCTCCAGCAGGATAAGCCAGTTATAGTGGAAGAGGACGCCTACGACCACCAGCTCCAATGATTTAGACTTAAAATTTGGTGGAGCCTGACTCTAGCCAATAATCGCTTTTGTGGGACTATCTTCTGCTAGATCATCACTTCCCAACGGCGAATACCACGCCGTTTTGTCTCTTGGATTCGCGAACCTCTGACGCAGAAAGCCAACGAGCCGACGGTGCAACCTTCCCAAAACGTACAAAGCGGTCGTTCCTTGCACAAGTTGAAAAGATCACCTATTAAGAGACATGGACGGAAGCGTCAGCCCCGTAATACGGAGAAGCGATGAATATCTTGTTGAGAAGGCTAAGCGCGGGTTCTAAGCCTCATGAACCCTTTTGGGGAATTTTGACAACCTTCGGTTAGATTGGTTTAGTGGCTCATGATTTTTGGGAAAGAAATAAATATAATAGAAATGAGATTTTTATTGAAGAAAATATGGAGAGAATAAAAGACAGAGTTTTTGGGAGAATGAGTGTTTACAGAAAAAAGAGATGTCAAATATGTGCCACTCCATCCCCTATTTATAGTACTAGAAAATCTAGCCTATTCCTAATTAAATTCTAAAAGATAAATACAAATAAATAAAGATAATTAAAGATAAATAAAGATAAATGAAAATAAATCCTAAAATTAAATCTAAATAATTATCCTTAATAATTATCCTAATAACATTAAATAGAGTCTTGTGCTATAAAATCTCTTCTTTTGCATTTTTGTCCTTAGGTCTTCCATGTTTGTATTTTTGGCACCACCTTTTTCCCTCTGTCGCATGTTGGCTGAATTCATCTTTAATTTCACGCTTTTCGCCATTAAATTTACTTTTGCCTTCAATTTAGTCCCTAAAAGATAAAAGACCATAAATAGCTCAAATTAGTAGAATCATACTCAAAATAAATATGCAATTAGCACATAAAAATATGACATTCTAGAGTATTATCAAATTCCCCCTACTTAGCTCATGCTTGCCCTCAAGTATGGTTCCTGTCCACTGTGAAAATTAGATCCTGCCATGAAAGAAATTTTACTCCAAAGTTTTATAAAAATTAGTCAAAATGCATACGAAAAATAAAGAGAACCCTTAGCTTGATTTAAGTAAAATTGAAAAAGAGTTCCAATTAACACACACAAAATTAAGATCGACTTGGATTATTTCATGAAAATTAGGTAATTTACCAAACCTATCAAGACACCTTATTTATTTCTCCCTTTAGTCCCTAAATTTTATTAATGCATATTTATTTATTTTTTTCTTTTTTCTTTTTTCTTTTTTTCTTTATTTATTTTTTTCTTTTTTACTTTAATTTCAACTTTATTTATTTACTTTCACTTAGGAAAATATTGAACCTTTTGACGCGAAGAGAGATGACAGCCAAGCACCCCACCCCGGTTACTCAGCCCAACACATTCCTAATTTTTATTTTTCTTAAGAACATATCGAACCTTTTGACGCGAAGAGAGATGACAGCCAAGCACCTCACCCCGGTTACTCAGCCCAACACATTCTTAAAAATTAATTCCGGTTAGCGGAGTTTTACCTAACACGTCACACAACCTTTTGACGCGAAATAGGATGACAACCCAAGCACCCTACCCCGGTTACTCAGCTAGTCACGTCTTAAGCTGCACTCATAACCACGGAAAAATTATTATTATTAAACGGAATTTTAATTTTGGAGGACTTAGGAAAAACAATCAAGTGTCGAAAATAAGTTTCAGTAACCACCTTAATAGTCATGAACATATTTTAAGCATGCAATTGTATTAAGTGTCCTCTTTGTATTTAGACTTAATCAAATTTACTAAAAGCAAAATAGGGTTAACTCTATTAATCATAATTATTTTAACTAAAAGAAATAAAACAGTGGAGATGAAATCTATTAAGCAAAATCATAATTAACTCAGTAGATAAGAATCATGCATGGAGGTCAAACAGTGGCCAAGTCATGGTCAAATTCTTGGGCATGAAAAGAGGCAAAATATTCGAAAAAAATAAATGTGGGCAGAAACGAGCACAAGGCAATAGCAAAAGTAACACAACAGTAAAAGCAGTAGATAAAACGGCAAAAATAATGAGGAATACCTCCCCCTACTTAAAACATATTGTCCTCGATGTGGAAGAAAATAAACAAATAGGTGGAAAAAGTTTAGAAGAACTCCCCGTGTAATTACTGTCGTAAAGGACGGCACACGCGGAGAGGAGGGCGATGGTGCGGTGGTTTCGTGCGGAAGGGAAGAAGAAGGCGAACCGGTGAAGGGTGGCGATGGGGTAGGTGACGCGTGCGACGACGGCTCGGCTTTGGGTTCTCACCTTGGTGGCTGAAAATCGATGATGGAGGGGTGGGGAAGAAGGTGCGGCGGCTGATGGGATTTTTGGTGTAAAAATGAGTTTATTTTTAGGGTTTGGAGGTGAATAGGAATGGTGTTTGGCTTAAGGGTGAGTGTTTGGAGGCAGGTTTTAGGGAATCTATGGCAGGAATGCGCTATTCCAGACTGGAATAGGGATGGAATAAGAGCTGTTTCATGCTAATTTTTTAGTTTTTCTCCTTTTTGTCCCTATTTTCGCGTTAGTGTACCTAGATAAAAGAAGAGAATTTTATCAATATCCAAAAATATAGTAATAAATAATAAAATAAAATAATAAATACTAATAAAATGAAATAAAATAATAAATACTAATAAAATGAAATAAAATAATAAATACTAATAAAATGAAATAAAATAATAAATAATAAAAATTAAGAAAAGTAAAAAAAATAAAGGTTGGGTTGCCTCCCAACAAGCGCTTGTTTAACGTCGCTAGCTTGACGCCTCAACTAGTATTGGGGCTGTTCCGGCTGAATTCTTTTGTTCGTATGGGCTTGGAAATTCTCCTTTTTTATCACATCCACCATATTTGGGTTTAATCGTTCTTGCGCCTCTTTCATTGGTTTCATATTTTCCTCCAAGGGGTTGATCCCTTTTAAGTCGGCAATGGTCTCATCATTCTCCAAAAATGTGAATTTGAGATGCTCGAGAAGTGGTTTTAATTTCGGATCTGATGCCTGTACAACAGAAGGTAGAATTTTAGTATCCATAAGAGCCAATAATTTATTAACATATTCAAAATCATCAAACATCATTTTAGACTTATCTCCATAAGATGACTCAAAAGTTTTTTCTATTGATGAGTTAATTATGTCGACACAGTTTACGTCCAAGACTTCACTTGGGTGGCTAATAGTGCCATAAACGTTAAACTTCACGATCTCCCCATCAAACTCCATCGTGAGGGTTTCGCTTCGTACGTCAATCTTAGTATTTGCAGTACTAAGGAAAGGTCGCCCCAACAAGATGTCTGAAGACCCATGAGCGTTATCCTCCTCCATTTTTATCACATAAAAGTCTGCAGGGAAGATAAGTCCATTGACTTTGACTAATACGTCCTCGAGGACTCCTTCAGGATGCACAATGGACCTGTCTGCTAACTGAATGATAACACCTGTTTTGTCAAAAAACCCGCGTTAAGTGATTCATAAACAGAAAAAGGCATGACATTTATGGAGGCCCCTAAATCATACATAGCCTTCTTAATTCCTAAATGGCCTATTTTGTAGGGTATTGCAAACATGCCCCTATCTTTACATTTTGCCGGCATTTTTCGCTGTAACACTTCGGATACATTCTCACCGACATTCACCCTTTCATTACCTGTTAATTTTCACTTGTTGGTGCAAAGCTCTTTAAGAAATTTAGCATACCACGGAATTTGCTTGATGGCATCCAACAGCGGAATGTTGATCTCGACATTCTTAAATGTTTCGAGGATCTCCTTGTCCTCTTTACCTCTTCGACATTGTTTGAAACGTTCTGGAAATAGAGGTTGAATTTTAGGCAATGGAGGTTCCGGTCGGACCTGTTCGTCTTTTTCGGGTTTTTCTTGGGCGATTTCTTGGCCAAGATTCCTGTCAGGAATTGATTCCAGTACCTTTCCGCTGCGCAACGTCACTGCATTCACATTTTGTCTCGGGTTTGGTTCTGTTTGTGACGACAGCTTCCCTTGAGAGTTCAATTTCTCAATTGACGTGGTCAACTCTCTTATGGATGCCTCGGTTTTCTGTTGAAAATTAAGAATATTAGCTGCTAACTTATTGACCAAAGCTTCTAGAGAATTACCTGAGCCTTGCGGCTGTTGCGGGAACCAATTTTGGTATGGCTAGATATTTCGTGGATTGGTCCTGTCGAAACCATTTTAAAGTTTTTATGAAAAACGGGGATCGACTTAAAAAAACGAAAACGGGAGTCGCCACCGATTTTTTTTGCTTAGGTGTGATCAGATCACCTTATAAAACATGTTTTGTTTAAAACATTAATTTTGGCCTACGAAATTCAAGAAAACAGAGTTCGAGAGTCGATGCACGTGACGAGGAAGGGTTAGCACCCTCATAACGCCCAAAAATTGGTACCTAATTGATAAAATCATGTCCTAATGTTGAAAATTTTAAAAAATTTAAAATACGATCCTTTTATTTGAAAGAAAGCTAAAAACTCACTTATCTCAAAGAAATAAAATGTCACACCCAATAAGTTAGGATGTAACATCTCAAGTCTTCGAAATTAAGATTGCCTTTATTTGTAGAAAATCTTACCTCGAGATACAAAGCATTATATCTAATAAGTTAAGATATAACATTTTGAATTTTCGAGAATAAGTTTTGATTTGAAGTTTATGGGTTTTTTTTTTAAAAAAAAAGGATACTTGATACCTTAGGTTCCACGAGAAAAATTAAAACCCAGTGAGTTAGGGTATAATTTTTCTCGAAGTCGCCAAATATCATGTATCACTGTATTTAAAAAAACTTTTAAATAAAATGCGACAATTTAACAAAATGTGTTTTTATAAAAAAATAGTTTGAGTAAGATATTGCATTAATATATTGCAACATATATACCAAATAGCAATTCACCATAATTACAAATCATATTAACAATTAATACTAATATAGATAACTAAAGAAAGAATAATATAAAATAACGAATGATACAAATAATAGAATAACTATACTAAAGTAAACATAAAAATCATAATCAAATAAAAGAGCATGAATAAACAAATATAATATATAAATCAGTAAATAACGAAAGATAAAAAAAAAACTACTAAATAAATATGAAACTTTACATGCAAGATTAAATGTAAAATAAATCAACAACATAGAATGAGTGACATATAATAATAGATATTGCAAATTAAAAGACATACATATAAGAATGACATGGCATAATAAAAATAATATATATATATTCATGAGAAAATAAGTAGAATACATTTTTAAATAAATAAATGATATATAACTTTAAATAAAAAAACATATTTATAATACAATAATCTAATACATATATGCATAAAAACTACATATTTAAGAATAAACAATATAAACAATACATGTTATACAATATACAAAATTTTATACAATATTAAGGATAAAATAATTTAAATGTTATATATAATATAATATAATAATATATAATATACAAAATAAAAAGTGTAATATAATAACTAATGTGCAAATTTAAAAATAATATATAATATATGAATAATAAAATAACCTAATATAAATAATAAATAGTAATAATTTCATGCATATAAAAATAATACATATTTAAAATAAACAATACATAAAAAAACTTTACAGTATTAATAAATTAATTTAAGCAATATATATATTATACAAATTTTAAAATTAAAAATAATACAGAATTTCTAATAAAAATAAAATAATTAGATATACTGTTAAACAATTTAAAAATAAAACAAAATAGAAATAAAAGAGAGTTTTTTTAAAAAAAAAAACAAAGAAACAGGGATTAAATAGAAATAAAAGTAAAATGTAAAAGGGCTAGATTAAAACACGCGTCACACTGTAGGGACCCATTAGGCAATTACGCCTTATCTCCTAAACGACGCCGTTCCATCTCCTGCTTTTAAAGAGCCCGAGGACCAATTTGCAAGAAATTATAAGTTTCAGGGCTGAATTAAAAATAATAGAAAACTTTAATTGGACGAAATTAAAAATAATAAAATTACGAAAGGACCAAAGAGGCAAATTGCCCCTTTTATAAAAACACGCGGATCCTCTCTGGGTCGGGTCAACGTGCGGGTCTTATGCCTTTAAACGACGTCGTTTTGGCCTTTAAAGGTGACCCCCAAAACGGCGTCGTACAGATAGCCTATATAAGCTAAAAAAAAACCAAAAAAATCATTTTAAACACTTTGAAAAAAAAAACAAAACAGGGGCTCTGAAAAGCTCTCTTCCCCTCAGCCTGAGGCCAGAATCGAGCCTGGGTTCTGGTGACGGGCCACCGCACGTGCACCCCACGCACAACCAAAAGCTTCGCCACACACGGCGGCCGGAGGCCAGAAATTTCGTCTTTTCAGTGCAGGTCGAAAGGTAAACTCCTTCTATCTATTTTATTATTTTTATATTTAAAAAAATTGCATGAATAAAAATAAAGAAATATTAAACAAGATGTAACAAACGAAAATCACCTTTGTTCTTTCTTCTTTTGTATTGTATTTCTGCCTATTTTTTTTACGTGTATATTCGTGTATCTCCTTTATAGATTGTATTAGGGTTATTTATAACCCCGAAAATAAATAAAATACAAAGATTATGTCCTGTTGTCTCTTGCCATATTTGCTGCTGTATTTTTCTTTCCTTTTGCAGGTTAACGACGAGAAATCCAGTAGTGGAGTGTTATCCGTGTGCAGATTGCGGCGCAACCGAAGGCCCGTTTTGGGTGTTTGCGGCGCCTAGGGTTTCAGAAACCCTAGGCTTCTGATTCTTGTTTGAGCATTAGGCCCTTTGGGCCTAGTAGGTTTGGGTTTGGGTGTAATTAAGTTTTGGGCTGCAAATGGACTGTATTAAAAACTGGACATTATATTTTTTTTTAATGGTATGGGCCCGGGAAAAATGGGCCGATTACAGGTCCCATAACTCAAGTTAGGATGGTCCCTCCATCCTGGGTTGTAGGTATTAGCGTAGGGGTCATATCGTCTCTGTGGTGGCCCAGGGAAATTTCCCACAGCATCCAGATAGGCCATAGTATCATCATTCAAACTGGGACATGCGTCAGTTGTATGTTCAGAGGTAGCACATATTTCGCATACTCGGGCTGGTCTGGCTTTTTCTGCAACAAGAGAGCTCATAATATTAGTAAGTCTATCAATTTTATCTTATAAGGTTGAATTACTTAGCTGATGAACCCTTCTAGGGGGTTCAGGATTGGCTCGGAATTGTTGAGTATTTGCAGCCATTGTGGAGATTAAGTCTCTTGCTTGTTGTGGAGTCATGTTGAGCAACGCTCCTCCACTAGCGGCGTCTACCATATTCATCTCCATAGGTTTCAGGCCTTCATAAAAGTATTGGAGGAGAGATTGCTCCGTTATACCATGTTGTGGGCAGCTTGCGCACAATTTCTTAAACCGCTCCCAATAGTCGTAAAGAGACTCTGCTTCTTTTTGCCTTATTCCAACGATCTCTCTTCTTAGCTCAGCCGCTCTAGATGCTGGAAAAACCTATTGAGAAATAAACGAGATAAATCAGCCCAAGTTGTAATAGATCCAGGGGGTAAATAAAATAACCATTCCTTAGCAGAATCTGCTAAGGAAAAAGGGAAAACACGTAATTTGATTTGATCCTCAGTTACCCCCTGAGGTTTCATGTAACAGCCTGATTTAGGGCCTAGTCAGAATAGTGGTGCGAGACCACGAATTCGAGGTGAATTTATGAGTTTTTAAGGTTCATGCCATGTTTGCATGTTAGTGTGAAAGTTTCATGAAGCAATTTTTCTAAATTGAAGTTGAATGGTAAAAAAGGACTAAATTGCAAAAGTTGCAAATTATGAGTTTCTAGAAGCATTTTGTATGAAATAGCTCTAGAATAGCAATTATGAGTCCTTAAATAGAAATTTTCCTAAATTATAATTTTTGGACAAAATTGGACATGAGTTAGTAAATGGTGATATTTTTAAAAGAATGGCATTTTGGTCATTTACCTATTAAATGATTAATAAAGGAAAAAGATGACAAAAATCATTATCATCTTCTTCCTCATTGCCGAAATTTTCAAAGAAACCATAGTTAGGGTTTGCTCATCTTTCAAGCTTGCTAGTAAGTTCATCTTAGTCTCGTTTTTAATATTCTTCGTGTTTTTGAAGTTTTTGTATTATGAATTAGCTATTTTTAGCTATAAAATGAGCTAAGATGCATGTTTAAAAATCTACCCATGTATGACATGCTTTTTAAATGATGTTTCATGGAA
Source organism: Gossypium sturtianum (assembly GCA_025698515.1). NCBI lineage: Eukaryota > Viridiplantae > Streptophyta > Magnoliopsida > Malvales > Malvaceae > Gossypium > Gossypium sturtianum. The sequence goes on from CM046949.1 coordinate 21,959,512, forward strand.
GATTATGAGAGTTTGATGTTAGATAAACATCTTTTCCTTAATGAATTTCATGAAAAATGAATATAGGGACTAGTTTGTAAAAGTTTTGAGATTTCTCATACATAGTAGAAATAGTGAGAATTGATGGTTGTCATAGTAGAGAAAATGAATCAGCTAAGCATGAAGTTTAAGAAAGTTGAATGAGAATCATTTTACGAGCCTTGGGGCAAAATTGCAAATATGAGAAAGTTTAGGGGCAAAATAGTAATTTTTCCAAAGTATGATTTAAGAGTCAATTTAGTCAATGTGAGTATTAAATGATCTATTTATGACTATAGATCAAGAAAAATGAAGCCCGGATCGAAACCGAGGCAAGAACAAGGTCGAGGACTAAATTGCATACCTAGCTACATTTTGTATATTGAGGTAAGTTTGTATGATTTCTAAGCTTTATGATTTATATCATTGAATTGCTTAGTATAATATACAATGTTATTATGAAAATGTTTAATGTTATGTTAAACAAAGAAATTAATGAAATCAAGCATGAGAAAGCCCCGATTAAAGTTGAATAGCTTAAGATACTCAATCTACCACATGAAACAAGAAAGTCCGTATAAGACCAAGCCGAGGCATGGCATCGGCAAGCAAGCAAGATATCATGTAAGTCCAAGGCAAGCTTGGCATCATGTAAGTCCAAGGCAAGCTTGGCATTGAGTAAGTTATCATGCAAGTCCAAGGCAAGCTTGGCATTGAGTAAGATATCATGTAAGTCCAAGGCAAGCTTGGCATTGAATAAGTTATCATGTAAGTCCAAGGCAAGCTTGGCATTGAATAAGTTATCATGTAAGTCCAAGGCAAGCTTAGCATTGAGTAAGTTATCATGTAAGTCCAAGGCAAGCTTGGCATTGAACAAGTTATCATGTAAGACCAAGGCAAGCTTGGCATTGAAAAGTTATCAATAGAAAGAGATCCCATATAAGTCCAAGTTAAGGCATGGCATTGGTGAGAACAAGAAAGACTTCGTATATGTCCATGTTAAGTCATGGCCTCGAAATTTAGATGAGATTTAGTATCCTCGGTTATTCATATAAATTCATCGGGCAAACGAGTTAAGCTCCAAAGAGATAACAAGAAAGCTAAGTAAGTAAGGTTATTATCAAGTGAAAAGAATATTATTCATGTTATGAATGATGAATTAGAAATTATGAGTATTATGTTCAAGTATCTTTGATCAATGTGATCTAGTGATACAGTACTTTGTTTGCCTATCAAGTATGAGACTAGTAAGTTTCATGAGTTATGTAAGAATCAAGTATGAGTAAGTAAGCTTTATATAGCTGAATTTATGATGCCATTGTTTATATCAAATGGTCTATATTAAGTAAGAATGTTGCTATGTGTATTATGCAAACTTACTAAGCTAAATGCTTATGTCTTTCATTCTTTCTTTCCATGTAGTCCCGCATAAGCTAATATCGAGGATCACCGTCATCTGAGCTCGAGAGCACACTATCAATCGCTATTTTGGTATAGCCAAGTTGTTTTATTAAGTATGGCATGTATAGGTAGCATTACATTTTGAGTAAATGTTTTAAGAAGAGCCAAAGTATAGGCTATTAAGTTTGTTATTCTTTTGTATATGGCTAAGTGATTGGCCAAGTGTGTATGTTTATAATTATCAATGAAGCATGTAGTATTATTCAAGATGATGTAGTATTGATTTGTAGAAATGAGTATGAATTGTATCTTAATTTCAGGATGGCAATTGGCTTGGTAAATAGCCTCTAAGTGCCCACACGGTTAGACACACGGGCGTGTGTCAGGCCGGCGAAAACCTACACCTTAGTCTTATAAGTAAGAATAGGCCACGGACTAATCCCACGCCGTGTGTTAAGGCGTGCTGCATGACACACGGTTAGAACATGGGCGTGTGCCGGTCCGTGTGAAATAAGTCAGTATATCAAGATGTAGTACACGGTCTAAGTCCACGGGCGTGTCATGGCCGTGTGGAAATTGGCAGAATACTGAGTTTTAGGGCACGGTCTGAGGACATGGGCGTGTATGCCTATGCACGGGCGTGTCTTATATTACACGGGCGTGTAACCCCTGTTTCAAAGAAAAGTTTTTCGATAAGGTTCCGAAAGTTTACTAGTACGAGTTTAAGGCCTCGTAGGCCCATGAAATGTACGAATTGTTTAAGAATGAGAAGTTTTAATTTCAGAACGAAATTTTATAGCCCGTAATGTCATGGTTAAGTAAGTTCAAGCATAGTAATGTCTCGTATCCAGTCTCAGTCTCGGACTCGGGTATGGGGTGTTACATTTCATGCTAAGACAAACCATATGAAACTCTTTCAAATGCTTGTGGGGATTTTCGTTTTGCAACCCACGAAAAGTTGGCAGTAGTTGGATTAAGCCTGACTTCAATTCAAAATCAGTATCCATAGTAGGATACGCGATGCATAGTGGCGGTTGTTCTGCCGGAGCTTCGGCCAGTTGCCGAATTGTTTGAGCCATTGGTTGTTGTGCTAAATTTGGGTTTTCGTTAACCCTAGTTTCAAGCACTTCTTCAGGAGAGTCGACTTCTACTTTTTCGCTTTTAATTTCTTGAGCAGGGTTTTCGTTAACCCTAGACTCAGCTTCGTCGACTTCGATTTCTAGCGGTGGGTTACTTTGAGTCCCAACCACCGCTGACTACTTTTTCCTTAGTTTTGTTTCCTTGCGATTTGTTCTAGTAGTCTTTTCTATTTCAGAATCGAACGCAAGAGTACATGGAGCAATAAGAAACAAAAAACAAGATTAGTACGTTGCCAGTCCCCGGCAACGGCGCCAAAATTTGATGCGTCGTTGAAAGAACCAAAAATATCCTATTCCCTATAAAATAGTAAAAATAACAGTAAAGGGGAAGTAGGGTCGAATCCTCAGGGACCGGATTGTACGAATGCTTGTTTCTTGAAATCCTGGACAATTTCTTGGCCAAGAAAACCTGCGTTCCTGAAAAATAAAAAAACAGAATTAAGAATTTCGATCTGGAAAAATAAAAACAAAATTTAAAGTGAATTGAAATTGAAAAATTAAATAAATTAAAATGAGGAATATGAAAATAAACAGAGTTTAGGGAAGAGTAAGTTTCTCATGTGGCGAGATTCTAGCCTCCGGTTGTCTCGTTCCGTCTTGGGTTCAATCTTTGGCTTTTAAGTAACCCTTCTCGAGCAGGATAAGCCAGTTATAGTGGAAGAGGACGCCTACGACCACCAGCTCCAATGATTTAGACTTAAAATTTGGTGGAGCCTGACTCTAGCCAATAATCGCTTTTATGGGACTATCTTCTGCTAGATCAACACTTCCCAACAACGAATACCACGCCGTTTTGTCTCTTGGATTCGCGAACCTCTAACGCAGAAAGCCAACGAACCGACTGTGCAACCTTCCCAAAATGTACAAAGCGGCCGTTCCTTGCACAATTTGAAAAGATCACCTATTAAGGGACATGGACGGAAGCGTCAGCCCCGTAATGCGGAGAAGCGATGAATATCTTGTTGAGAAGGCTAAGCGCGGGTTCTAAGCCTCATGAACCTTTTTGGGGAATTTTGACAACCTTCGGCTAGATTGGTTTAGTGGCTCATGATTTTTGGGAAAGAAATAAATATAATAGAAATTAGATTTTTATTGAAGAAAATATGGAGAGAACAAAAGACAGAGTTTTTGGGAGAAGGAGTGTTTACAAAAAAAAGAGATGTCAAATATGTGCCACTCCATCCCCTATTTATAGTACTAGAAAACTTAGCTTATTCCTAATTAAATTCTAAAATATAAATACAAATAAATAAATATAATTAAAGATAAATAAAGATAAATGAAAATAAATCCTAAAATTAAATCTAAATAATTATTGTAGAAAGCCCAAATTGCCCGGGCCTAAAGTCCTAAACAGTAACCCAATACCCCCAAATGAAGACCCAACCAATTAAACCCAACCAAAACCCAAAACTAATCAGCCCAATTACAATAACCTAAACCCTAGCCCATTTCAGAAAATTAAACAAAAAAAAAACACACAAACAGCAAACCCTAGGTGCGCCGCACCTAGGGCATCTGACTTCTGACCCCTGGCATTCTGACGCCGTCTGCAGCCACCGGCCACCGCCTCGTCACATCTCCACCGCCCACACCACTAGCACCTGCAAAGAATAAATGAGAAAAGACAGAAAGCAAACAAGTTGTAAAGAAGCAAGGGCTATAAAAGCCGATTAATTTCTTTGTAAAAGAAAGGTTTTTTTTAATACAATACAAGCATTTTCGAACACAAAAGAACATATTCAAACAAAAAAGAGAAATCAAAAGCAGCGAGCCGAGATTAAACAACGAAAAGAGCAAAGTTTAAACACTAAGAAACCACCAAAAAAATCAAGAACGGAAGCCACAAGAGGTGATATTTCCTTATCACTTTCGAAAATCCCTTTTCTTTTCCTCCTTTTTTAAACATATGCATGTATACTCATAGTTTTAAATAGCATATAAAATATAAAAAAAAATTACCTCGTCGGAGACTCGACCGCTGCGTGTGCGGTACGGCATGACAGAGCCCTGGCAGAACATAACCGGAACGACGCTGAAATCCCACTGCCCCAGACCTGCAGAGAAAAAAAAAAGAAGCAGGATTAAGTTTTTTTTTAAAAACAGGAGAGAAATGAATTTTTTTGCAAAAACTTGGCTTATATAGCCAATCGGAACGACGCCGTTTTGGCCGGCGTCCATAAGCCCCAAAACGATGTCGTTTCACGCCCGACCCGACATCCGACCGCGCCGGTAGGATCCGCGTGTTTTAACAAAAAGGGGAATTTGCGCGCACAGCCCCTCCGCCTTTTTTGATCTTGAAATCAAGTTTTCAGTTTTTTTAATTTTGGCCCCATATTTTATTCTGATTCTATTTTGGTCCCTATGCTGTTGCGCGTTTTGGGAGGGAATGGGTTATTACCCATTTTAGTCCCCCATGTAATCCGCGCACTTCAAATAGGCCCTTTTATTTTATTTTTTATTTCAGATTTTCCCAAAAAAAACGTTTTAATTCAATTTTAGTCTTTTTTTATTATTTTAATTATTTTACCCTTAAATTTCATTACCTTTTTATAATTATTATTACTATATGTTATTATTTATGTTATTATTATTTTATTCTTCTACTATTATTATTACTATTACTAATATTATTATTTTATTTATTTATTATTATTATTATTTGTTATTTTCATTATTATTATTATTATTTATTTTTATCATTATATTATCATTATTATTACTATTATTACTATTATTATTCTTTATATGTATTTTTATTAATTTTATATATTATTTCATTTATTAATTACCACCATTACTACCGTTATTATTATTATTTTTTATATCATCGTTACTATTTTATTATTATTTTCTACTACAATTAATAAACATCTATTATCGTAATACTTTCATTTTATCACTACCTATATTATTATTATTATTTTGTCATTATTATTGATATTTTAGTAACACTCGTATTAGCATATTATTTGGATTTCATATCGTTATTTTATTATTATATTATTTTCACGCGTAACGTCGTATTTTCATACTATTTTTTCTCGATGCACCAGTTTTATAATAATCAATATTCCATATTAAAGATTCGAGGAGGTCGAGCCCTAACTTACTGGGTTTCGGTTCTTCTCGTTTAATCTAAATAACGGAATATCCTTTTTGAAATCGCTATATAAGTTTTGAATAAAATATTTGTTCTCGGAAATTCGAAATGTTGCGCCCTAACTTACTGGACACGACATCTAGATACCCCGAGATAAGTTTTTAAAAAAAGTGAAGGCAATATTCCGTATTTGGAATCTCGAGAAATTGAGCCCTAACTTACTGGGTTCTGGTTTCTCATTTAACAAATAACGGGGTATCCTCCTCAAATTTAAAGTCGAGTTTTAAAATCAAAAGGCAAGCTCAGTTTCGGGAGCCCAAAGTGTCGCATCCTAACTTACTGGGTATGATACTTTATCTCTTCAAAATGAGAGGGTCTTATCATTCATCCCGATTCGTTCAAGTTTTAAATATATATAAAAAAGGACAGTATTTTCGAATCTTTTCAAATTTTCAACATTAGGACATTATTAATCAATTTGGTACAAATTTTGGGCGTGACGAGGGTGCTAATCCTTCCTCACACGTAACCGACTCCCGAACCCGTTTTCTCAAAATTCGTAGACCAAAAAACACTGTTTTAGTAAACCCCAAATGTTTTATTAAAAGAAAGGTGATCCGATCACACCAAATAAAGATCGGTGGCGACTCCGTTCTTATTTTCGTTTTCAAAACCCTAGTCGATTCCCATTTTTCAAAAAAAATGGTTACGACAATTATCCTTAATAATTATCCTAATAACATTAAATAGAGTCTTGTGCTATAAAATCTCTTCTTTTGCATTTTTGTCCTTAGGTCTTCCATGTTTGTATTTTCGGCACCACCTTTTTCCCTCTGTCACATGTTGGCCCAATTCATCTTTAATTTCACGCTTTTCGCCCTTAAATTTACTTTTGCCTTCAATTTAGTCCCTAAAAGATAAAAGACCATAAATAGCTCAAATTAGTAGAATCATACTCAAAATAAATATGCAATTAGCACATAAAAATATGACGTTCTAGAGTATTATCAAACATGTTTAGCAGAGAAAAGAAGAGAGAAGGAAATTGGGAAGAAGAAAGATCACGGGAAAAAGAAAGAAAAAAAGGAAATAGTTTTAAAAATATTTTTATTGATTTTAATATTTTTTTAGATTATGACGTCATCATGACATCATTTATATCACGTGTCACAATCTTATTCCGCCACCTGTCCTGAAGTTAACGCCATTAGGCTCAGGTACCAAACTCATGGACGGAAATAAAAGTTTGGGTACTAATCTGAGACAAAAAAAAATCATAGGTACTAATTTGGAAGAAGTAAACAAGTTCAGGTACTAATCATGTATTTTTCCCATTTAATTTTGAACGATGATGGATAACATGTAATCCTAAACTCGACATTTGTAGGTGTCAAGTCGTGACCCAGGTGTCAAATTTCACTTAAAAGTCCTAGTAGAACACTGATTTTAAAATCTATAAATAGCCTTTTAAACTTGTTAGTTTTTCATAAAAAAACTAAAACTAATCATCTTTTACATTTTACCCTAACCCTACATAGTTAAATAACTTGAAATTATAATTTCCAAGCATACCATAATGGCTGCCCAATTATTGAGATTCGAATGAGGACATATTGCCAAAAATACAACATTGGAGTATTCTCTTATGGCTCGACTTTGCAGCAATATGAATATAGGTTTGCCTTACGAAAAAAATCATTCCTCAATTAATAGGCATTGATTTCTATCACAAAAAGTTATATTAGGAAAGTTACTCATATAACGTCATTCCTATCCACTCTAATTGAATCATTGAGATGGAGACCTATACGTTTCATTTTCCATGCAACAAAGTGACAATAACGCTAGAAGATGTAGTATTGTTGATGTGGCTTCCAGTGAATGTGTTATGTAATGCTAAGTTTTGAGCACAATCTAGTATAGGTTTTTGTTGAATTGTTCAGAATAAGTATCGACCTTTTGTTTGATTTTAAAGGGCTTCGAGTGAAGTTAGACTGGTTGAAAAGGCAATTTGAGCATCTCCCAGAGAATCCAACACCTGTTGATATTGATTATCATGCTCAAGCATACATTTTTTGCTTAACTGGAGGTGTGCCTATGCCAAGCAACTTAATTTTTATCGTGTACCTCCCACCGTTATCAAAATTTTAAATGATTAGTACATATAATTGGGGCTCTACCTTTTTGGCTTGCCTATGCAAGGTGTTGTAAAAAGGCCTTATGATTTTAAAGTCGTAGGGTGGTATCAACTTTCATTCATTGTGCCAAATCCCTCTAAACCTCTAGTTGCCCTTTAGCTAGAAGGTAAAAGTAGAACTCTAATCCCTAAAATCCATTACTTTAATTTTATATTTTTACTAACATTTTGTAATTTAATAGGTGTTCTAGGCATCATGACCATACAATATACTAGAATAACGATTTGGTATCGATACAAAGAGTAATTGATAAAGAATACAATGATTTGGTAAATTGTGTTCTATGTGATCAATTTTGTTTACCTTAATTAATACTACATCATAAAGAAATTTAAATTCAATATCTTTATCAATGTTGAAAAAGTAATTGATCTCGACACCCATCAAGAATCTCAGTTAGGTAAAAAAAAGAGACTGAATTTAGCTCTCTTCAATATCAAATCACTTGCTCTTATTAGGGACGTTAGGGTTTCAAGAATCTTTAGCACTAAAAAATACCATAAACACGACACCTATGGATGTCAAGTTTATTGTCTACTACATGTTGAAATGACAACTCAATGAACTAGACACCCATGGATGTTGAGTTCATTGTCTACTACATATTGAAATGAAACTCAATGAATTCGACATACATGGATGCTAAATTCACTTTTTCTTTTTTGTAGATGACATCTAAGGTTGTCGATTTCTTTGATGCAAAGAGCTATAAATACAACCCAACCTGGTGTAGGTTGTATTCAACATTCATATAGAACTCTAAACCCTTTACAAAATCATATTGTTCAATAAATATTTTTTAATCCATGAATTACTTTTTGTTGGTTCGCGATTTACTATTGGGTTCTCTGCATCTACCATTTATAAGGAATAGGAAAAGGGACTATTGTTTCGTCTACAATTGGCCTCAAGTGATACTAGTCTTAAATCATTCAGTTTGGTAGATTCCTTCATTATTCATATCAATACAAAATATGAGAAAGAGGTGCTAAGCAAAATATATATACGTCTATTTCTAACATCTCGTTATTGGTGTCGAGGTGCTCTCGCCAAAAGTCAAATGCCTTTTAGTTTGCAATCCATTCCCCATTTTCATCTCAATTAGGTTCAATTTGCCCAACCACAATCAGGCCCTCCAATTTCAGAAGAAAGCATCACTTGATTACGATGTTATTGATATGCACACGCGCGCACACGCACATATATCATATTGATATTCATTTTTTATAAATTGTTATATTTTCTCCATATGCATTGATTATGATATTGCATTTAAATTTGAACTGTGTGGATTTACAATTTAACTATATATTCACATTTCAACCATTGTATTATTATTATTATTACTTTGCAAATATTCTACCTTCTTTATTATTGCATGCAAAAAACCTAACTCAACAATTTCAAAAGTCGCTAAGTAAATGCAAATACAAATAACAAGAATATCAATACAAAACAAATGTTAAAATTTACAAAAAGTTTTATAAATTGAATAAAAAAAGATTGCATTAGTAACGCCGACATGGTGGATGAGTTCCACAACTCGGTGGATGTCGATTTTGAGATAGAACTTCGTCATGGTAGATCCTGGATCGACACATCATTGTCTCCCTCATCATTTGTTTCAAGCGACGTTACGAAGAACTCGAACCATGCACCCGACTACCATATCGAAGATAAATGATATAAGGGATGCAGGGGCTTAGGTGTGTGGTTGAGCTCATTTAACTGAAGAGCTATGTAAACTTTGGATTCTTTTATGTCATTTTCATCACCAAAGTCACAAACAATGATGAAGGGAAATTGTGATGACCAGATCCCTCGCCAACATGGTACGAGGACCCACTTGGACAATAGGTCATGTTGGAAAAATTCAACTTGGAAAATAATTTTGTTGCATAGCGGAAATTTTTTTTATTTTTTTCTAAATATCAAGTGGTTGTATTATTTATAGCAATAAATTCATTACTAAATTCGTGTCTTTGTTTTGGAATAGGCAATAAAGGATGTTTCCCGTCTTTTGTCTAACATAATCTTCTCTGTTATTCTCGAACATTTGCTTACTCTGAGTGTGAGCTCTAATTCACGAACTAGTGAGCACAGTGAAAACTTCCTATTAATACTCGATGGGAATATCAATATCTCTTAAAGACTAGAAACCAAAAAACGAACTCTCCCTAAATTTGAAATTTATTTAAAAAAATAAATCTCATTGAATTTTGATAGAGTGTTAACGCTTAGTAATGTGTTAAGGTGTGTTTTGGCCTAGCCAGTGATATCTATTTATAAAGAAAATCACAAGAGTCTTAATTGAACAAAAAAAATATTTTAATAGAAAAATATATAATCCCTTTAGGATTGACTAGGGTGGGCGGCACTTGGAACCCATCTAAATCATTATTTGGTTTCTGCTTTGACGGCACGACACCCAAAGATCAACCACACTCATACTCTAGATCGATGGCACTAGTTGTAGTGATTTGATATGCATCAAACTCAACATTTATGAATATTGAGATAACCTTAAAAAAATGTATTATGGAAAATAACTTTAAAACATATAATGATAATTAATATTAGAATACACAATATAAAAGTAAAAAAAAAAAAAAAGCTCCTTTGTATTACGTTAACAAAATAATAAAAATTATGAAACAAAATAAGATAATAATTAATTGAATTTGTGAAGTTTTTTAATTAACTAAATTTTACTAGTAGTTCCTCAAATGTATATTTTAAAATCATCATCAAATTTAAAAATAATAAATAAAATTACTATTTGTAGATAATATTAAATATATTATAATTAAATTTAAATAAATTTAATTTTTATTTTGAAATATGAATTAGACTAACTCGATTTTATGTAGTCTTTATTCATAGCATAATAATTGGGTTTAGACCAATAATTAATTTAACTCTTAAATAGATCTATTTTTATAACTAATATAATATTACTATAAACAATATATTAATTAATATTAAGGGTGTATTTAAGTAAGGAATTTGTAGGACGGATTTATTTATATCAAGGTTTTCAAAATTTTAAAAATGAATTTATTTGTTTAGATAAATATATTGTGGAATTTTAAATTTTCTAGATAATATCACCTATCAATAGGAGTGAACAAAACTCGATTCGATTTGAAAAAATTAAAAAAAATTCAAATTTCGAGTTAGTCGAATCGAATTATTCGAGTCAACTCGAATAAGAAATTTCGGATTTCGAGTTCAAGTCAAGTTGAATTTTTACAATTCGAATAACTCGAATAATTCGAATAACAGATTAGTATAAATACCCTTTTGGTCCCTATCAATTTTGAAAATGAGCAAATTGGTCTCTCTCTTAACAAAAATTACAAAATAATCAAAATAATTTTCAAAAATTGAAAATAATTTTTAAAATTCAAAACATTTATCAAAATTCTAAAATTTTAAAATATATTAAAAAAAGTTGAAATTTTAAAAATTTTATAAAATAATAATTTTGGAATCTAAATAAGTGATTAATGATTCAAGTTTATCATACTAAAATATCTTATTATTATTATTATTATTATTATTATTATTATTATTATTATTATGCTTTAAAAAAGTTTTCAAATATATATGGTTTCAAATTTATGTGCTCTAAAATGGAAAAAGTTATATTGTAATAAGATTTTAATTTGACATTATTAATTTTTCTAATTTAACTCAAACAATTTCACTTGATTCGACCCAACGCTCTCACTTAATTCGAGTTATTCGAAAATCCAAATAAGAAAAGATAAAACTACGTCGTTTTGATAAATGTTTACTTTATCTAAAGTTAAAAGTCAAAATTATCAAGTTAAAAGGCAAAACTACGTTCATTTGATAAATGTTTACCTAGTAGTCTTACTTTCTTTCCCGAATCGCCCCACCTTCCCTTTTTCCTTTACTCAAAATTAATCTAAAAGCTTGTATTTCATCTACTAGTTAAATAATTGATCCATGTAAATGCAACATTAAGTATAAATAATAAAATTCGTTAACTCGACTCGACTCGAAATTTGTTGACTCGATTCGACTCGATTAAAAAAAATTAAATTGAGTTCAGTTGCTAAAATAAGATTCGTCAACTCGACCAAATAAAAAATTTTTGACTCGATTCGACTTGACTCGATCAAATACTCACCTCTACCTATCAAGAGGGTATTTTAATAGCTCAAATTCTTTTTCTAAATTCCACCTAAATAGGTGGTTTTTCAAAATGCCTTCTAATTTTATTTGATTTAGTACACATGATTCTATCATAAGATAAAAACTTAAACTTTAAAAATTATTTTTATTTAATTATAATATTATTTTTTAAATTTTATTTTATTAAAACTATTTATAATATCATTTACAAATATAACTCGGTATTGAATATTTTTATTACAATTTAATTTTAATATAATTATTTTTAATTTATAAAATTCTATTAACCTAATTTTTCTAAAATAATTATTTATCTAAACAAAGTAAGCGTAAATCCTAACATTTAAAATTTAAAATTTTAAAATTTGTCGTCGAAACATACTCTTACGTATAAAAAGTCCTTTTACAAAACAATGTAATTCAATTATAGGAAGCATGAAACATAATAGCAAGCGATCAAAGTAGGGGTGAGCAAAATCCGATTCGATTCGAAAAACTCGATAAAAATTTCAAATTTTGAATTAAATAGTTCGAGTTATTTGAGTTAATCAAGTTATTCGGATCAACTCGAATAAAAAATTAAGTTTTTCGGTTTAACTCGAATATGAATTACACAATTCGAGTTATCCGAAAATCCGAATATGAAAAGACAAAACTACGTCGTTTTGATAAATGTTTACTTTTTTAAAAGTTAAAATTCAAAATAATTAAGTTAAAAGTCAAAACTACGTCGTTTTGATAAATGTTTACCCATTAAGTTAAAAATCAGAATCATTATATTGTTCATGTAGTTAAATAATCTTGTACTTCGTCTATTAGTTAAATAATCGGTCCATCTAATCGCAACATTAAGTATAAATAATAGGATTCGTTAACTCGACTCGATTTGACTTGAAATTTTTTGACTCGATTCGATTCGATTCGAAAAAAAATTAAATTGAGTTCGGTTGCTAAAATAGGATTTGTTAACTCGACTAACTCAAAAATTTTTGACTCAATTCGACTCGACTCGATCGAATATTCACCCCTAATCAAAAGTTTTAGAGGAAGAAGGTGTATGGAGAAAATTTTGGTAATGATGAGCTTCCAAGAAGGAATGAAAGCTGAAAAAAAATCCAATCATAGCGCAAGAAAGTGCCTTGAAGGGATGGAAAAATAGGGACATTGCCGCATGAGCTCTGAGGCTGGACAGTGCTAGACGATTTACGCGTAGAAACAGACTGTCTCTCCGACAGACACTTCTGGTTTTGTCTAATAATGGGAACTTTGATGGTGATGGGTGTCTCGTGTGAACGTTTGTGTTTCCAAATTTGTCAAAATGGCCTGTCCTTTCCTAATCACCTCAATGCCAATAAAAATAACCCAAATAGGATTAAGTTTGCTAAATTGCTTGGGGTGGTAAAATATGAAAATTTAGTCTCGTACTTAAAAAATTAGAATTTAATTCTTTCATCAAATCTCAGTGCAAAATATTTTTATAAAAAATTATTAATTTTTCATGTTAATTAAATTGCCTTACATATGATAAATTGTTAAATTTTAATAGAAACTACTAATAATGATAATAATTAAATTAAAAAAAATATAATCAAAATTTTTAACTAAATCAAAGGTAGTAAATGATGAAAAAGATTCTTCATCGCTAAGTTTTGGGTTAAAGTCTTAAGACTTTGATCTGGAATAATGTATACACAGTCTACACATCCAGCCTGGCAACCTTGAATTTGATACTAAAAGGTGCTAATTAGTGGCACAATTCCTCAATAATCAAATCATTCAATCACGCGGTTAAATAATTTTGCTTTAAAATAAGCATCATTAATATTAATTTAAGCAGTCCAAACAAAAATGAAGGTAACAACCTGCTTGACTTAGAGATGGGCACCCGAAAGTGCGAAAGAAAAATATGGTTACAGTTTGGACAATAAGAATATTAAGGAACAATTAGATTCTTGATGAAGCAATGATATGATAATCACAGCTAAGCAATCAAAACCAGCAAGATCACAGGCGCCAAATGTGGGATCGGGATTAACCAACCTACTTCTGATTTGATTGTAGTCAATATAATATATGTGAGTAAGATGTCTTTAATGCTTTTATATGTATTTCTACAGAAATTTTTTATGTTATCATGTCTAACATATTAAAAGAATCCTAGGAAAGAGGCTCCGACACCTTTTTATTTTTTATTTTTATAAGGTTAAAATATGTTATTTGTCTTTATATTTTTTTATAAAATTTGAAATTTATTTTTATATTTAAAAAATTAATTTATTTTTATTTTTTTTCTATTTAAAAACTGTAATCTAATCATTAATATTATAACATAAATTTCAAAATTTGTCAACTTAAGTTGCTTTCCTATAATGCAGTATATAAGTAATGAAAAACAAGTATATTAAATTGATAAATTTCACCATATTAATGATTTGACTATAAATTTTAAAATAAAAAAAGTTAAAAGGTAGAATTAGATCTCATATTTTACTAAAATACAAGGATAGATAGCAATTTTGAAGTTTGGAAAAATTTAACGAACTGCACTTCATTTAATGATTAAATTCTTAACTTAAAAATTGGATGAATATAAAAAGTTGACATCTGATCACTTATAAGAATAAAAAATAAAATTGGTTCACATCCTATCAATCTGAATTAACTTATTTCGGTGGGTATTGGATTTTTGATGCATTTGGTACAATATCATATCAAATAAATCATTGATTCATAAAAGAAAAGTCATGCACTCGAGATTTTAGAATTGGAGGCTCATTAGGGTGAAATTATAAATTTTACGCCTAGATTTAAATTATAAGTTATTTAAAAGTTTAAATAAAATTTATTATATTAATTTATATTTTTATAAAACTGGGTTTGGCCCAAAAGATAGACTCGTTTAAAATATGGGTTAAGCTCAAGCTTAAATATTCAAGGTCCGTGTAACACTCCGTTACCCAACCCGATCGCCAAGTCTGAGTTACTACGTGCCACATTCATTGCTGAAGCAACTACGGTCAAATCACATTCATTTACAATCGTTTAAACAATCAAATGTACTAAAGCAAGTGTATAAAATTATTCATAACCATTTCCAGGATTTATATGAGCTTACAGAAGCTCTTTTACTAATCCGAAATTGAATAGGACCAAATTGTATAAATTTAAAAATTTTGGGTTGATGTTGCGACACCGGGGGTTCCTCGTCATGATGCAACTCACTTCTTGTCTCATCCCAATGTCAAGGGTCCATCGTTGCAATGTGACTCTCTATTTGGAGCTTGTCGTGACCTTGAGCATTGACATCGCCACCTAGAATTTTGCTCTATTTCTCATCCCGACATTAGAGATTCCTCATTGCAATGTGACTCACTGTTTTCACAAGAATGAACCTAGTACAAATTTGATTGACTTGAAAATATGTTTAAACACCTTCCCTAGAACCAATTCAACCACCTACCAAAGCATATAACACAAAATGTGCAAAATTTGGCTCTTCCAAGTATCATCAAATGATTAAGTTCTAATTTCAACTAACCAATTTGGCTTATACCATTCATGCTTCCAAAAACCAACCAAAACATATTCAAAACTATATCCACAACCTTAAGGCTTAAAGTTAACTAAATGAACACATTCAAAACACCATTTCAAAGCATTAGCATAAGATTATAACATATAAAATTTGACCATTAAGCATTTAACCAAAATCCCTAGATACATGCTATAAGATCAAAATAAAATGAACTATACAAGCTTTTTTGAACTGAAAACGACGGTCTGGATGTTGATTTCACTTCCTGGGGCTTTGAGAATTTCCTACACCTGTGCATGGAACAAACAACCGTACACTGAGCGATAAAGCTCAGTGATACTTTCATGATTCAAGACAATATAATATAAAGTAACATTTATAACATGCTATGATATTTATAATCTCAATGCCTACTAATACATATTTTATATGGTAACATAAGTATACAATCAATTACATATGAAGGTATACAATTATCAAGGCAAACTAATTCAACTATCATGGCAAAAGAATAATCAAATTCAATTACATTTATCAAAACCTATCTTAAGGCATCTAGTTATCAATACCAATTCACAATTTAAAACATTCAAAATCCGTTCATTATGACATTCAATATCAAATTCATTTCATATCAAAATTTGTTTAACTTATCGCCCAACCCTTTTTCTGGAGCCTATCAACTCATTCGTATTCATTTCGATACTATATTTATAACGTCCCAATTTTCTTAAGTTTCGATTGTTAAATTATATTAAATAATTTAATTTGGTTTAATAGTTGAGTGTTGTGATGGTATGTATGAGGTTCTAGATTCAAGTTTAGGATATTATCAAAATATCTTATTTTTATTTTTGATTTAGCAACTTCCCTAGTTTTTCTCCCCAATTATAAGTCAATTTCCCCACTCCCTTTTTGCACGTTTTCTTTTCTTTCTTTTTCCTCTATACGTTTTTTTTTCCTAGTCTTCTTCTTCCCTTCTTCTTTCTTTTCCAAATTCCTCTTTTGTTACATTAAAAGTTTTCTTTTTGCCATTGCGATTCTGCTGTTACATTAATAATATTTTCAAAGTGTTTGACAAAATAAACTGTTAAAAAACTTGAATTAACTTATTTTTTAACGAGTTTTTGAAGTGTTACATATATTTAAGTGGATAAGTATCGGTAGAATTCAAGATGAAAAGACCTTAAAAAAATCTACAAAATCCTACCGGTAGAACTTTATACAACTTGGGTTCTAAAAGAAAAAGTTTCCTCTCCAAAAAGTTCACATCATTAACCTAATTTTTTTCTTATACTTTTCCTTGCCACCATTACTAACCATGGATTCACCTTGGTTATTACCCATAAATATGAGAAGAAATTGCAAAAAGAAAAAGCTATCCAAAAAAGGTTTCTACTTTTGTTTTTTGCTTGGCGTTCACCATATTGGGTTTAATTTCATCAAGTTTTCTATTGTCTCCTTTGATTCTGAATCATGTAAATTTATCACTTGTTTTACTCCATTGTCTCCTTAATTGTGGATCATATAAAATCAGAATCCAAGTATCAATATATTAAGCTTGATTTTGCAAATATCCAACAACTAATTTTCTTCGATTGACTTTAATCATGATTTGTTCTGAGTTTGATTTTATCATGTTTTCCTTTCATCGTCTTCTTTGAATATGGATCTATTCAAGTATCAAAGAACTATGCTAATTTTGCAAGCATCCAATTCTCATAAAAGTATGAATCTATGGCAAGCATAGGAAAGGAATTAGGTTGATGACGTGAAATTTTCTGATATGAAACAGATTTTTTTTTTTTTTTTTGGTTTTACATTTAAGTATTTTGAATAAAGAAACAGTTGGAATTCTTGCTTATGTGTTTTTATGACATGATAAATACAAATTTACTTGATTAGGGCTTTGATATAAGTAGTGAGAAGGAATTATCTAATATTTTTTTCTTCGTATATATGGCGAAATGGTAAGTTATAAGAATTTTGAATCGAGTCCTTACACGTGGTGAACTCTTAGGGTTTGATAAAAGTCAAGTCTGATCTGTAAAACAATGAAAATAGAATATAGTAGGGGTGATTAAAATTCGATTCGAATCGAAAATATCTAAAAAAAAAAATTGAATTTTAAGTTAATCGAATCAAGTAATTCAAGTTAAGTTGAATTTTACAATTCGAATAACTCAAATAATTTGAATAACGTATTGGTGTAAGTGTCCCTTTGATTCCTGTTAATTTTGAAAATAAACAAATCGGTCTCTCTCAACAAAAATTACAAAAAAATCAAAATATTTAAAATATTTATTTTTTTTAAATTAAAAAATTCTAAAAATATATAAAGAAAATAAAATTTTTAAAAATTTCTAAAATAATAATTTTGAGACCTAAATAATTTAATTAATGATCCAAGTTCATCATACTAAAATATCTTCTTTTTTTAATTTTGCTTTGAAAAAGTTTTCAAATATATATGGTTTTAAATTTATGTACTTTAACATGAAATTAATGATAATGTAACATGATTTTAATTTAACACGAACAATTTTACTTAACTTGATTCGAGATTTTTTTAAATCAAATTATAATGATAAAATATGACTCATTAACTCAATTAATTTAAAATATTTTCACTCGATTCGATTGAATACTTATCCTTAAAATATAGACCATGTAGGTGACCCGCGACCCCACATGTGGTGGAAATGGGTGGTGGTGGTGGGTTTATTAGGAAGATAGACCATCACTTCCTTCTTACATGACAACGACTCGTGTCTTGATTCTAGTGGACACCCATCCGGTTAAGCTCAGCCTGGCTCTAACAACCGAGCCACTATATCAAATCAAATATATAGCTAATGGGCCAATAAAATATTTATCCATTTTATTAGTGGGTCCTAACGATGGAACGGACGCCCATATGTGGACGTAATGATGGTGGTGCCTTACTCAACGTGGCACGATCTGGCCTCGAAGATGGTAACAAATCACAGCCGTTCATTTGGGAATCCATGATCCAATGTGAAATTCTACTTAAACAAAAAAAAAAAGGAAAATTAAGCAAATTATTTTTTTATTCAATTTATTTAATCGTGGGGCCGAGACAGTTACGGAGTTGCACGTGAGGTGTCGCAAGGACAGCTCAGATACGACTGCTCTACGAGTTCAATTTTTGCCAACGAACTTTCCTTTGATCCGTGAGAAATGATCACGTCACAAGCGGGTTCAAAAATGATCCGTGATGTAGTACACGTGAACTTACGTGTGCATATCCCGATTTCCTCCGTTATTTGTTTACTCATAAACAAAAATATTTCTATTTATTTGTAAAATTGGTTCAATTTCAAGTGATCACTATTTTAAAATTTGCATTCCGTAAATGGTTCAACACCTCAATTCGAGTTGATTTTTTATTTTTCTTACTCAACCCTAGTAATAGGGGCTTGAAAAAAAGATAGTTGATAGTGCAAAAGGAGTATATTTGATCCCCATTTACTACACCAATTATTGATGCAATGTTTGAGTGATGGGATTTTCTTACGGTTTACTTGATAAGCTAAAAGCTTTAGATGATTAAAAATGGTCAGAATAGAGATTCCTCAAGAGGATTGGAGGTAAAGGAAGAGAGAGAGGTGGATAGGTCATTTAAAAAATTATTTTATTGAAAGTGAAATTTTTAACATTTAATTTTTTTTTCAGTGTAATTAATAACTATATTAACTTTTTTTTATGTAATATAAAATTTTTAACAAAAAAAAATTGAATATGGTAAATAAGTAGATACCTACTTATCACTTAATGGAAAAAAATATTAAATTGACTTTATTTTTCAAAATCTTATTTTTGAAATAAATTATTTTCTCATTTTCTTAAAAGTTAAAATATTCAAAATTTCTTTTAACTTTTATTTAAAACCATTTAAAATAAAATAAATAATATCGTATCAAAATAATTATATTTAATACTTAATTTTTATTAATATATCAAATAATTTTATAATATAAATTTAATATTAAAATTTTCAACACTTAAGGTACGTTTGGTTCACTGTAATGGAATAGGGCTGTAATTGAATAGAGCTGTAATTGAATAGACCTGTAAGTAATTCAACTGTTTGGTTGAATGGAATGGAAATAGAACTGTAATAGTATTCTTGTGTTTGGTTGAATGGAATGATGTTGTAATAGCATAAGGAAAAAAACTAAAATGACCAGAATACCCTTAGCAGAATTTTTTTTAGGTAGATGATTATTGTTATTGTTATTAAATTTTAATAAGATTATTATTAAAAATAATTTTAAAAAAATAAATAATTTAACCATATTTTAACATAATTATTATTAAATATAATTTAATAAAATTCTTAATATAATTATTATTATATGAATTAAAAAATCATAATATATAATACTATAAAAATAATATATAATCTACTTTATTATTTTTAAACTGCAATACATATGTAATGTGCTAAAATATCATTAGTGAAATAAATAATTTAATTATTCTACAATAAAAAAAATATTAGAAGTAATAAATAACTTGAGAATTATATTTCACATCCAAACATAATATTCATATATTAACAAAAAGTTACATGATTTCATTAGTTTATATGTCATAATCCATATGTTATAAAATTTTACAACCTCAAAAAGTTACAACATTGTAATGACATTCTATTATGTCATTATATCATCCAAATATTACAAACACAAAAAGTTACCAAAATATTATCAACACAACCATGATTTTTAATGGTCAGCAAGAAATCTTCTGACCCATTCCAATCGCACAAAAAAAGGTAAACTGAAGAATGAGCATTTGCATTGGATGATCTGAAATTTTGCTCAATGCGCGATAGCGCTCATCCTCAGTTAAACCTTCTACTTCACATAATGTTGGATATAATTTTAGAGCACTTTCTTGAATTTTCATTTCTGACTTTTGTTGAATAGCACTTCGGAGGCAATACTCTTACTGATTTCAAGGCCAACGGTCCGTATGTTTTCCACCAATAAAGTGGCAGCATCATTAAATGAAGTAGAAGAATCACTTGCATCAAATTTTTTTTTTCTTCTTTGAAAATGCGGAATCACCTTGGCTTCTAGCTGGTTGCAGTTGTGTACCTGAAAGATCCATGTCATCCAAAGAAACATCAACTTCGCATCCATGGAAATTGTTTCTTTCTTCATGATTACTTGTAGTAGCTACATCCTCAACATCTATTTCTTCAATAATATCAACGACTGTTTGAGCATCTTTCCCAGTGGCTCGATCTTTTGCGTAGATGACAGTAAGTTGGTCATAATAAGGGAAACTACGATGTTTGAATTGAGTGGCTTCTTTATGACTCTATAAAAATGAGGAATTCATATTAGATATAAGTTTGGTCAAAATAAGATAATAAAGACTTGAAATAATTCTTACATTTATATATGAGTTCCACACCACATCTTCAGCAACAACAAGCTGCTTATGCTCATCCCAACCAAAGCCGCTATTGTTTTTTCCACTAAGCATGTCATAAACGATTGACCAATCCCTTTTCAATGTCTTAATCCTCGATTCAAGATTAGGTTCAGCCTTCAACATGGCATTGGATAAAACTTTTTCTAACATTTTTTCCAACTCATTTAAATAACCAGCTTTGAATCCCATATCTGCTTTAAAGATTCCAACATTGTGTAAGTCGACCATACAAGCAACCAACGCAACATCTTCTTCTGGAACCCATTTTCTTTTGGTTCCTCGAGAATTTTGGGAAGAAACACTTGATTGTGAAAAACCTGACATAACTATCTTAAGAAAAAACGCAAATTAAAAGTAAGTTCAATATTATGCATCAAAAGGTCAACACTTTATAAAAATATAACACATGATGAATCAAAAGAAAATAAATTATCATTCAACAAGTCTAGTACAATACAAAAAAAACAATTCAAACACCACCAAAGTTTCATAAACTAGATACATGAAATAACATAAACAACTTAACGTTTACTATTTTTACCCTAAACCTAACTAATTTCTAGATGCTTGCCATTCATCGAACATTTGATTGGCTAGTTCCATCCTCCAAGTAGCCCATGCATCCGATGGATGAATATTTACGATATTCGGTTCATCGTCATCTATCACATTACCAGGTAATCCTTCTCCCAACTCCGCTTCAATAGGATCAACACTCATATAGGTTCGAATAAAATTATGGAGCAAACAACATGCAATAATGATTCTATTATGCACCATCACAGGATAGAATGATGGACTCTTAAGTATTCCCCATCTAAGTTTTAATAACCCAAAACATCTTTCAATAACATTACGCGCGGAAGCATGTTTCATATTGAAAAATTCTTCCGGAGTACTTGGTTGGTAACCCTGACGCCACTCATTCAAATGATATCTTTGTCCTCTAAAAGGCGCAAGAAATCCCTCACAATTTGTGTATCCAACATCAACTAGATAATAACAACCTATAAAAAGAAACTATTTATCATGGTTAATTTCCCAAAAAAGAATAATCTTAAAAATTAATTCAAATTCCTCTAATTTTTCACTTTACCATGAGGAACTTTTAGTCCATGTCTCCTACTAATGGCATCTCGAAGAACTCGTCCATTAGTAACAAAACCTTCCCAACCAGGAAGAACATAAACAAAATGCATATCAGGTGTACAAACACCTAACATATTTGTTGCTATGTCACCTTTTCGCGTTTGATATCTAGGTTTATCAACTGTTGGAACCCTAATCTTGATGTGGGTTCCATCTAAAGCACCTAAGCAATTCTACATAACATGTATAAAACCTCGGGTTAGGATACTATATTTAAATCTAAATGAACTAAATTATGTACGAGCTATATATAAAACTCATTCCAATACCTTGAACCATTTCCACCTTGGATCTGTAGAATTAGCTGTAATTGGCTCTGCCTTTTTAAATAACACATCTTGTAAGCGTATGACGGCATTTAAAACATTGTGAAATGATTTGCTAACAGTTTCCCCGGATCTATTAAAGTGATGCTTGATAACTCGATTTTTAAGGTGATGAGAAATGATATGTAAAAACATTGCCACTTGCTCATCAACAAGCATGTTCCTTGACAACTATAATCCCCCTAAAGTTTGTAACATCTCACATAGTTTAAAAAAGGTAACTTGTTCAATACAAGTCTCGTCACTAGCATATACAAGTCTTTTCACATAATCTTGTTTTGCATAAAAATCTAAAATATAGGATCTAATCCTTGGTCTATAAGTATGTAGGCTATGGATAGCACCCAATGTAACTAAGAACCAACTCGCAACTGTACACATTTGCAACCATATTGTAATAGCAAGACCAATTCTTTTACGCCTCTCACTTTGTACTATTAAAGACAGATGAGCCATTACTGCAAGATATTAAAGTGTTACATATCTTCAAATCGTAGTAAAATGGTCACACTTCTCCAATACTAATTTCAATAACAGTAAAACAAAATCAAAGAATTTAATTGCCAAAGAACTTACAGTGATCCAGTGAATAAAAGATACTCAACTCTAGGTGGAGGAAGCAATCAAACAAGCCAAATAAGAAGAGGAAGCAATAACAAACAGTCAAAGAAAAATGAACAATACATATTAAGGATCTTTACAAAGCACAAAATAGAAATTTCAACTAAATATAAAGGTCTATTTAGAATATTTTTAAAAAAATACATATTAAGAAAAATGAACAATACATATTTTTTTAAAAAATACAAAATAAATTCACTATTTTATCCTACAATGCGCTTGTTTTATGTTTTTATCCATTTTTGTGTTGTTTGTATTTCAATTATTTTTCTTGCCCTCCCTCAACTATGTGTCAATTGAGTTGTAGTTTGATTAGCATTCATATTGTTGCAAGAGTAAAAGAATGTGAATTGTTTACATTGCAGGAGAACGTGAATTGCATAGAGTGTGTTTATCTTTGTATTTAAGAGTGAAAAAAGATTATGAATAATTCCATAAGATATATTCACATAATTTATTACTGATAAATCCCAACCAAAATAACTGAAACAATTTCACTCCTAAACATCTTTTCTTTGTAATTTTATTTCCAAGTCCTGTCATATAATTATAAAGCATTAGAATAGGAGGCTTGGCAAGCATGAGATAGACAAAACACTGAGGCATACAAACTCCTAACTTCCTAGCAGACTGAAAAGCACAAAAAAGAGAATGCAAAGCAACAACCACCTTTATCCAGAGATGTTATTAAATTTGAGTATTAGAGTGATAACTAATGTAACCCGGATCATAGGACAACACTTGCAAACAACAGGTTTATGCAAAACAATACCCAAGTCCTGCTATTGAATTATTTTATCTATCAGATAAGCAATTGTTCAGATTGGGCAATTCATTTTTAGTCAGTGACACCTTCAAAGTAGTATCCCAAATTTGTAACTTGATCCTTTTTCCATCAAGCTCTATGGTCCTTATCTTAAAGTCAATTCTACCAAATAAAACACAACCTTATTAAACCACATGCCCCAAATACAAAATAATAATATACCACTATACATTTAACACATTTAACACCTTATTCGAAAGGTCTTCTTAAAGTGTGAACCTTAATTTCCGAGGAGTGGTGTATGAAAGGTTGAGAATATAACAATTACTAATAAAATGGCCAAAAAAAAGTTAAAGAAAAAATGGAAGCAAGAAATTGAGGAAGAAGCTGCGCAACAAAAATGAGAACAAGCCAAAACCATGAAGAACAGTTAGATGCCATTCAGAGATGAAATACCAGCACTCCATTAAGTAGAATAGCAACTATAAATCTAAATAATTTATGATCACTTTCAAAATGTGCAAGTAAACTGCTTATCTTACATGTTAAACATTGGATTCAACCTTCAGCAAAACATGAACCCGTAACAATTACCTCAAAACTTGCCAAATCCTACGAAACAAAGACACTCTTTTATTTGGCAATTCTTATAGCTGCTTCAATAACTTCCAAATTGAATGCCCCAAATCTCATCAACAACCACTGCAACGATAGATACATCATTAAGCTGAATGCTCCTCAATCAAAACATCTCCAAAGAGCTGAATGAGATATAATCTGTTCAAAAGTACCAATTCTACCTATCTACATTCTTATGCCATTGGCAAACCATGATCAAAAGAGTATGATAATTAGGGCTCCTCTGTTATAAAAAATGGGGAGGGAAAATCCACAAACATCTAATGCAGATTTGTTGTTCCAATTCTATAAAATGGGACTCACCTTGGAACCACTAAAATCCCCTTTGGTCAATTCATCTCCCTGAAAAGAAAAGTGGGAAAAGAAAAATTGATTGTAAATTTGCATTCAGTAAGCTGCACACATAAAAGTGATCAGGGACAAAGCATAATTTTTTTTAAAAAACCAATCGTGTTCAATATGACACTTGAGGAAAATGTTAGGCAGCCCCGTACATATTAACAAGCAAAAAAACCCAAATTTTCTAACCATTCATAGCCAAAACAATGATGTAAAGACAATAGTAATGGAGGGCTGTGGAAGCTTCTCCATCACTCCATTTTTTACCATACAACAGTCTGATAAGTCAATAGGAGTAGCTTGGGCCAAAAGCCAAAAATAAGAGACCAACAAAATAAGTAGCACCTTGAGGAAAACATAAAAACAACATTATGTTTTAAAATAAAAAAGATTTTCAAGAACATAGTGGTATGCCAAGGCATATCAAACTGATAGAAAGGAAGTAGGTTGTGCCAATTAGTATAAAAATAAACAACACAAAGATTATCATTAGAACAAAATTAATTCCTTAGATTAAAATGTACTGTACTATGTCATCACTAAAACTAAGAAGCATTCTAAATCAGCCAATAGAAATCATAGTTTCTAATTTTAGAACTATTGTGTTACTATTGTAAGTCCCAAATTTATGATATTATTCCTATATTACTTCCAGAACCAATTAAGAATTTCATTATATTACAATATTGTTGGCAATGCCTAGAAAACTGATCCTAGGAAAAGAGAGAAATATCAAGAAGTACAAAAAACTTAAGAACATACCGATTAGTAAAACAAGCTTCAGGGCCTCGAGTAAGGCGCCTTCCTAAGTTCTTGCTTTTATTTGAGACTGTATCTGTCAGAGATACTTTATCAATATGATACAAGTTAGGAAGCACCATCTTAATTAAGGATAATGAGCATTTGTGTGTATAAACATTCAAAGGCAACTAATTAACAAAATATCTTATTTAGAAAGTTGAGTCTTCATGGAAGCAAGAAACAGGTTGTCTGGAGGAAAAGGAAGCTGAGTTCTAGTGCGTGGATAAACATTTTTCACAATAATGAATAAAACAAAGATCACTAATTAGTTTAGGCCTTAGGATGCAACATATGAATATAAAAAAAAAACAAGGATAGGGGAAGCTAGATTAACAGGCTGAAGATTCACCATAAATTACCACCTTCAAACTAACTCCCATGAAATAACTCCCAGAAAACAATTGGATTAGTAACATAAAATGTGATTCACACATATAATATGGTGTTCATTTCATGCACAACATAGAGAAAAACCACCAAGCTACAAGAAAGAATACATCTGTCTTATATTGTCCCAGCAACATTAATTTAACACTGACAAGTGAAAAGAAGAAACACCATGAAAATAAAACTAGTATCAATCTTCAAAACTGAAAAGAAACCTATTATTTCTACTAATTTAACAAAAAAAAAAAACTAGAAAAAAAGGAAATCAAAATGGGAGAAGAGTTACTTGAGGGACGACTGCTCACATCGAACCAATCCGATTGTTTCTCTTCTCAAGTTTTCACCTCATACGATTTTTAATTGAAGGCCTTGTTGAGGGTTGTTAGGGTTTGTCAAAGGGTTGGTGAGGATAGAAGCATGAAAAAAAGGGAGAAGGTTGGAAGAAAATGGGAAGAAGAATGAAAAAAAGAAGAAAATACTTCAGAAATGAGAAAGAAATGGAAGGGTAAAGTTGAAACACTGAACTAATTTTTCACACTGAATCCTTATTCCGTGGGGAGGGTGCCGAATTGTAAACGACACTTTTTCCTTGAATAACCCAGTATGGAATAGGGCTGTAATAGCGCATTATAGCCAACCAAACAATGGCTTAATGATGGGCCCACAGAATTCACCTGTAATGACTTAGTATTACAGCCAAACAAATATGCTGCAAAAATTTCAGTTTATCAAACACTTCATAATATTTATACATGGAACCTAAAGCGTGTATGATGGGACAATGCCAAACCTTTTGGTTTGTTCATTTTATAATAAAAAGAATTAATAGGGAGGAATATGGATTTAATGTGAAATGGACAATAGTAATAATGTCTAAATATATTATTTGTGTACTTAAGTTGGATATATATTTTTTTAATATTGTATTTGTATTAATTTTTAGTTAAATTTGGTACCTGTATTTGATAAAATTTATATATTTTAGTACCTAAAAGTAACGATATTAATTTTTTAGTGTTTAATTCGGGTTCTAGGGTTGATTTGATGAAAGTTAATTGATAATATTATTAAGTTCGAATTTTTCATGATTTTGTTAATAGAATAAAATTAATGTTAATTTTGAATTTGTTTAATTATGTGTATAATTTGTCAAATACAATTTATGGATGTGATTTAATTCGGATTTTAAGGTTGATTTGATGAAAGTTAATTATTAATATTATTAGCTAATTATGAATTTTCAACAAATTAACTCTAATACTCGAATTAAACACTAAAAAATAACATTCTTGTCTTCAAGTACCAAAATATTCAACTTTTGTCAAATACATATACCACATTAAACAAAAAAATATACATAAATACCATATTAAAAAAATATAAAATTCAGGTAATTATGCATTAACCCAGAAAAAGAAGAATCGAACCTTCCATGTAACAAGCAGTAGGCAATCATTCAGTTACCCAATAATTCAAATCATAAATAAATATGAAGGATAATATTATTATAAAGTTAGGAAAATTATTTGGTGTTGTGTTAGTAGAGTTTAAAATTTTCACTAAATAGAATGAATTACTGTCATATGTTTTAAAAATATTACAAATAAATTAAAACAAATATGTGTCATACACTAAATCTTGTTTATGGAGTTAAAAAAGCTCCAATGACAATCAACAAAATACCAACCTATAAAGTTAATCTTCATACAAATACTTTTAAAATGTCCCACTCAGTTACTCGCCACACCATCACAATACAATAGAATAGAGGGCTTTACTTAGACCAAAGTTTTGGGTTACTGCGTAATCTTCAATATCTGATTTAGTGGGCTGATCATTTCATGTTTTTGATTATTGTCCATTTAAAAGGTGCTTAGTAAACATCAGTATATGAATTTTTTTTTACTCGTAATTTTAAGACTCTTTACATTAAGAATAGATTGTCAGGTTGCATTCGGATGTTGCAACGGCATCAGGCTGCTACCTCGCCTTTTTCTCTAGTTCGGGATATTAAGCAATTTTGTGCTCGAACTATGCAGGTGGAAATTCGCCATATACCTCGGGAAGCAAATCAGATAGCGAATATGATGGCTAAGTTAGCCGGAAACGGATAGCATGAGTTGCTTGTTTATAATTCGGTGCCGCTGGCGGTGTTGCATTTGTTGGGGTCTCCAAGGTCTGATTCTGACTCTATTAGATAATTGATGTTTTCATAGGGCCTGTACCCTCTCTTCCAATAAAACAAAAAAACAAAAAAAACTAATACATCTTTAGACACTAACTTGAATGATCTAAACAGAGATAAATAATCTGAGTTAAGTTTTTAAACGCTTGGATTAGAACATGACCCTTGAATATATTTTGGATTTATATTTAATTATGGTCGAATTTTGTTCTTGAGCAAATATCTCAGTCCACCAAACGATTTTAACCTTTTAAACTCATCTTTGTGAGGAAAAAAAAAGGAATCTTTTTCGAAGAACCATATTCGGAGAAAGATCAATAGTTGTAGTGCTCGTGTATTATCGCAAGGGGAAGGAAGTTTTTATAAAGTTTATTTTATAGGTCATCCTTATTTATTTTGTTTTATTTTTTACTCCCAATTACTTTTTGTAAGGAGTTGGAAGGTGTTATCAATTATTTTTTGTGGCAAAAAGCTTATAGTAGGTGAGGGATTCATTGGTGCAAATGGTCGGATATTTGTAAGTTGAAAGAAAATGGTGGTATGGGTTTTTACGATTTGGGTAAATTCAATATTGCCCTCTTAGCCAAACAGGGATGGAGATTAATGTCAAATATGCAGACGTTGGTAGCTTGTGTTTAAATGTCTAAGTATTACTCATCTAGTGATTTTCTTAATTCATAGTTAGGTATTTACCCTTTTTATACTTGGAAAACTATTTGGAAGTCAAAGGCTTTGTTGGAATTGGGGCTCCATTGGAAGGTAGGATCGGGAAAAATATCTCTATTTAGATGGACAATTGGCTTCCAGGATCGACTAATTGCAAAATATGAGATACGGAGGTTAGTGGTAGTGTTTCCATGGTGTTTGATCTTATTGTTCATGAAAATAGGATTTGGAAAGCATATATCATCAATTATCTGCTTAGTAATATTGATGCGGAAAGAATTCTGAGTGTTCCACTTGCAAGATCAGTTCAGAATGATATGTTGATTTGGAAGGTTAAAAATATTGACGAATATACTGTGCGTAATGGTTACAAGCTCCTACTCGACATTTCTATGCCCCTTAATGACTACTGAATACAAGTTTCTTTACAAAAAATTATGGCAGATACAAGTTCCTAGCAAAATTAAAATTACAAATTAGAGGTTCTTTCAAAATTTTGTGCTCACTTTTGAGAACTTGTACAATAAGAGGATTGTAGCTTCACCAATTTGCCCATGTTGTAGG
Source organism: Gossypium sturtianum (assembly GCA_025698515.1). Classification (NCBI taxonomy): domain Eukaryota; kingdom Viridiplantae; phylum Streptophyta; class Magnoliopsida; order Malvales; family Malvaceae; genus Gossypium; species Gossypium sturtianum. The sequence continues at coordinate 21,988,982 of CM046949.1, forward strand.
ATAGCTCAAGAATCAACGTTACATGCTATATTTGAATGTGAAATAGCCAGACAGGTATGACAACTTTTGGGAATTTCTTGGCCTACATTGAACAATATGGTCAAATTTAGGGATCTAATGGTCCATATTTTTACTAATGCTCATGATGAAGTTTGGTGTACAATTGTGGTAACTATTTGGAGCATATGGTATTCTCGTAACAATTTGTTTCTTGAGAATCAACGAATTATTGTTACTGATGTTTTAAATAGAATAAAGTCTTTTGTAAGGGAGTTAAAAATGCTAGATGGTAACATACCTTTCCAATCTTGTCGGTTGCATAGGCGTTGGTCTCCCCCCTCAACTTCGTTTGATAAAGTTAGCTTTGACGTGGGGTTTAAAGACAATTTAAAACAATCAAGATCATGTATCGTTATTGGGAACAGTGATGGTTTAATATTAGGGTCAACAACACTGGTGAACAAGAATATACCTGAAGCTTTTTCAACTAAAGTCCTCACTTGCGTCTAGGCCATTCAGTTCGCTGAAGACATGGGTTTCCAATCGGGGAGATTGAAGGAGATGCACACACGATTATTAGGAGACTCATAAATGCCCAGACAGACCGATCAGTTATCGGCACTTATATTGTTGATGGGAAGCAAGTTGCGGCTTGTTTTGGTGCTTTTTGGTTTAGATTTTGCAGCAAGAACATCAACCTTGTGGCGCATCAGCAGGCCACCAAAGGCTTTGATTTCAACGAGAATAGATATTGGGTGGAGGAGCTAGGGGAATTCGCCTAGGTTGCAGCAAGAAACGATCGCTAGTGGGTTGTAGTTCTTGAGGTGATTTTCTCTCTTTTCAATAAAGGCCAGTTTTTATTTAAAAAACAATAATGTACAATTATATTTGATTCCTCTAAATGTTTTGAATTAAGTCTTAGTTAAAAGATTAATCCAATGCAATAAATTTTGTAATACTTTTAATTTTATATTTTATTGCTTTTAGCTTAATTTTTTTACATTTTTATTTAATCAAATGGATATATTTACATTAGTTATTTTATTAGCAATATTTTTCATTCTTTGCTCATAATGAAAAATAAAATAAAATATAATATTATTTACAAAAAATGGAAATTAATTATTTTACTTCTTCTAAATTAATATAATATTATGTTTTTATTTTATAATATTAAACAATTTTGTGAATATTTCAATTATTTTATTAATTTTGTTATAATTTCTTAGAAATCAAAACTTTAATACTTATACTTTTTTATATATATTTAACTAACAAACATACTTTATAAAATTTTGATAGAGAAATGCAAAGATCTAGACCAATAAACAAAAAAAAAAAAAAAGAACTTAAGTGATGGAATAAAAATTTCAAAAGAAAAAGAAAATAGAAAAGAAAGAAAGGGCTTAGAGCTGTATTAATCCACGACAAAATAGAATTCTGGCGCTAAAATGATTCAAATTTGGAAAAAAATATAGAGGAAATTAATATTAAAGTCAAATTTAAACAATATAAAATAAAAACAAATTAAACAAAAAATAAATAAAATTGTCTTCGGGCCAAAAACACCAATGATCAGATAAATCTTTCGTATGAAATCTCTTAAGAGAAGGACTTTTAGAAAGATCAATAATCGAGTTTTGATAAGGTTGGAAACTTTGCAAAAGTAATAAGTTTAGAAAGTAGCAAGTATTAAAAGGAAAACAAGAGTTGAATCACTCAATCCCATAACACACTTATTGCCTCTCACAAAAAAAAAAAAAAAAAATCATCAAAAATATATTTTATTCCATGAATAAAAAATAGGCTGAAAATACAAGTAATTTGTCGAAACCATTTTAAAATCGAGTTTTGAAAAAATAGGGATCGACTTTTAAAAACGAAAATGGGAGTCGCCACCAATCCTTTTTACATAGGTATGATTGGATCACCTTTTAAAACGTTTTATTTAAAACATTTAATTTTCGTCTACAAAAACCGTAAAAAGCAGGCTCGGAGTCGATTACGTATGAGGAAGGGTTAGCACCCTCATAACGCGCCAAAAAATTGGTACCTAATCGATAAAATCATGTCCAAATGTTTGAAACTTAAAAGTATTAAAAAAATATGATTTCTAAAAATTTTGATCAATTTGCTTTAAAATATGAGAGTTCTTCGATCCGAAAGATTATAAATATTACATCCAACACGATTGGACATGATATTCTTAAACCCTCGTCACTAAGATTATCTCATAATTTATAAAACTTATTAAAAGGATATTTAGTTATTTAGCCAAACGGAAAATCAACACCCAGCACGATTGGGCATTATTTCCCGAATTTCTAAATACCAAAACATTGCCTCATTTTAAAAACCTTTAAATAAAATATTAAATTTGTGAAAATGTATTTTTTTTTATTTTAAACCATAACCATATGGCAATATTGCATTTGTACATTATCGAATAAAAACAATTGTAATATACTAACATTTAAGATATGCAATAATAATACAAAATGCGACAAATAATAATTCCTGTACTAAGCAATTATAGACGAATATGATAAACAGTAAAATTAACTATGAACATTTTTCATGCAAAGTTTAATCGATAAAAAGGACAAGAATATAAATAAAGTGTTTAAAAATATATATATAAAAAGGATATAAAAAAAATGAATATATTATAAGTAATTTTAACTAAATATATGATATAATATTATATGATATGTAGCATTTAATATAATGTCTAATATATATAAATACTAAAATAATATGTAATAAAAATGATTAGACAAAATAATAGATATTTACAATTTAATAGATTAGTATACTAAAATATATAAGGTATTTAATATAATATTTAAGTTAATATCAATTTAGAATATATATAATTTTTTTTAAAAAAGGATTAAATTGAAATAAAAACAGATTCCCAGGGTTAATTTACAAAATAAATTAATTATTAAGACATAATTAAATTAAATGAAATAGCGGAGGGATCAAGAGAGTAATTTCCCCATTTTAAAAGAAAAATACGAGACACCGGTTTGGGTCCGGTCGACGCTACGATCTACTACCGCCGCCAAAGCGACGACGTTCTATTTTTACTATAAAAGTCGGTTTGGTTAAAAATCATTTGATTTGTATTTTAAAAAAACTCCGAAAAATCCTCTCGAAAGTTTCCTAGGCCTCCGATCGTCGTCGTCTTCGCCATCGCTCGACGCGCTCCACGCGCCTCGTGGCTGATGGTCTGAGGCCTAAAACATCAGTTTCACTGCGTTCTCCGAATAGGTAAGCCTCCTATCTTTTATATTTTTCTTTAAATGTAATGGTTATACGCAAATAGATATATATAAAAGCAAAAAAAACGAATAATAGAAACAGAAAACAAAAATGGTAAAAAAAATCACCTTTTCCAAGGTCTTTTATTCAGAATATCCTTCCTTTGCCTATTTCGTGAGTATTTGTTTGTGTTTTTGTATTTTTTTTCTGTGTTCGTGTGTTTGTATCGCTGTTTTTCTCTCTAAAAAAAAACTTCCTCCTCATTACAGGTTTTTACAAGGGGTTTTATACCCAAAAACAAAAATAAAAGAAAAGGAAAAGATATCTTTCCATATCTTTCCATATTTGAGCCTGCGATTTGTTTCCTTTCTGTTTTGGATATTTTCCTTTCTTTGCAGGTGACGAGAGCGCGGCAGTGGTAGGGCTGTGATGGTGGCGCGATTCGCGGCACGAGGCGTGATCGATGGCCGAACGAGGATTGCGGCGCGACGATCGGTCTGGGTGCGAGGCTGCGGCGTGACTCTTGAGTTCCCACATTGCGGCGCCTAGGGTTTCAGAAACCCTAGGTCTTCTAGTTGTTATTTTGATTTTGGGCTCTCTTGGGCCGCCTAAATTTTGGGCCAGGGTCTGTTTAGGGGGTTGATCTGTTTGGGTGTAATGGGTTTCAGGGTAATCTGTTTAAGCTAATTGGGTAGTGGTGGGTCATTGCTTGTAAATGGACTGTAAAGATTTTTGGACATTTTTTATTATTTTATTCAAATGGGCCCGGGAAAAATGGGTTATTACAGCTGCCCCTCTTTGCTTATTGTTGTGAAACAAGAATAGAGCAAAGACTATAAAAGGACCAATTTTGCCCGGTTTTGGCCGAACCTCAACTTCTTGATTTTCTTCAAGTGGCTTCTAACTCCACTGCAACCCCAGGGAAATAAAGCTGAAAGTGTCTTTTTGATCTGCTTCCTGCAACTTCAGGAAGATGAGATCTTCTTTCTTCAATCTACTCCACTGCAACCTCAGGGAGATAAGACTGAAATGTCTTTGATCTGCTTCCTACAACTTCAGGAAGATAAGATCTTCTGTTTTCGATTTGCTCTACTGCAACTTCAGAGAGATAAAATCTTCTGTCTTTAGTCTACTCCACTGCAACTTCAGGGAGATAAGACTAAAACGTCTTCGATCTGCTTCCTACAACTTTAGGAAGATAAGATCTTCTGTTTTCGATTTGCTCCACTGCAACTTCAGGGAGATAAAATCTTCTGTCTTTAGTCTACTCTGCTGCAACCTCAGGGAGATAAGACTAAAACGACTTCGATCTGCTTCCTACATCTTTAGGAAGATAAGATCTTCTGCTTTCGATTTGCTCCACTACAACTTCAGGGAGATAAAATCTTCAGTTTGTAGTCTACTCCACTGCAACCTCAGGGAGATAAGACTAAAACGTCTTCGATCTACTTCCTACAACTTTAGGAAGATAAGATCTTATGTTTTCGATTTGCTCCACTGCAACTTCAGGGAGATAAAATCTTCTGTTTTTAGTCTACTCCACTGCAACTTCAGGGAGATAAGACTAAAACATCTTCGATCTGCTTCCTACAACTTTAGAAAGATAAGATCTTCTGTTTTCGATTTGCTCCACTGCAACTTCAGGGAGATAAAATCTTCTGTCTTTAGTCTACTCCGCTGCAACCTCAGGGAGATAAGACTAAAACGACTTCGATCTGCTTCCTACAACTTTAGAAAGATAAGATCTTCTGCTTTCGATTTGCTCCACTGCAACTTCAGGGAGATAAAATCTTGGTTTGTAGTCTACTCCATGCAACCTCGGGGAGATAAGACTAAAACGTCTTCGATCCGCTTCCTACAACTTTAGGAAGATAAGATCTTCTGTTTTCGATTTGCTCCAATCGCAACTTCGGGAGATAAAATCTTACATTTTTAGTCTACTCCACTGCAACTTCAGGGAGATAAGACTAAAACATCTTCGATCTGCTTCCTACAACCTTAGGAAGATAAGATCTTCTGTTTTCGATTTGCTCTACTGCAACTTCAGAGAGATAAAATCTTATGTTTTTAGTCTACTCCGCTGCAACCTCAGGGAGATAAGACTAACGTCTTCGATCTGCTTCCTACAACTTTAGGAAGATAAGATCTGAAACTTTGTCGATATCGCTACACCGTCTACTGAAGGACATATCCTATAAACTCAGTTTCATGTGTTATGAATGACATGAATGCAACATGTCATGAAAATGATTAGGATTAGAATGCAATGACCGGAATGAATCAAATGCACCTAATGAAAAATGTTATGAGTATGATTCCTACTCTAGGTGTTATCACTCATTTGTTCTTCATTTTTGCTCATTAATCACGTTTTGCTTGACCGGCTTGTTCCAATGTAATTTTCAGGTCCACTTAGCTTAGATCCTGAGAACACAAGGCTTGTTCTATCCTACCACATTGAGAGTCGCAACTCTTTTAATCTAATCCTTCTGCAAATTTTAGGGTATAGGGTTTATTTCAGATTCATCCCATTCCTCCACAATTCAGGGTTTCTTAGTTCATCGCACCACCCCCAAGTGTCATGACATCACGTCCACTTAAAGAACTCAGAGAAATAGTCTCTATCCAGACTCTTCTTTCTCAAATATTTCTATGCACATGGAAATCCTAAACAATTGTCCTGTTTTGGCTCCTTGTCTTATCTAGAAATTTCTAAAGTAATATGTAAAACTTCTTTTTGTGAAATTATTAGTTCGTCAATCATTATTTCAATGCAACACATTTATGAATAATGGGTAACAAATAAATTGATCTCAAAAGAAGGGTTAAAATCTGAATACATTACAAAGAAAAATTAACTGGAACATATCTTTGAGAAGAATCCAAAGATAGTAAAATGAATAGGAAAAAAATCAGATGCCCTAGATACCGCCGATTGAGCTTCCATATACAAACTTTATGAAGACTGCCTTGAGTTCAACATGTGTTTAGAAGACCCAAAGTATTTTGTTGATGCCCCAATATGCGACATTCTTCATTTCATTGTTGTTTTAAGTGTAGCGAGATGACTGCGTGTCCATTCAGAATTTGAGTCGCCCTTTTCGGGTTTTCAACTCAAAACCCCTTTGGTCTCAAGGTGCCATTTGCGGGTTTTCACCTTGGCCTCTCCATTTTTCTTTTTCTCTCTCTTTTTTTTTTTGCGAAACTCAAAGCGCCCTTTGCGGGTTTCCACTTTGGCCTCATCTCCCTTTCAAGCAAAGTATTTCTTTACAGAATCCGAGTTCACAGGATTGGGTAAACTTTTCCCATCCATTTCGGTCAGGATCAGTGCTCCTCCAGAGAAAGCCTTCTTCACGACATATGGTCCTTCCCAATTCGGCATCCATTTTCCTCTGAAATCTTTTTGTATTGGAAGGATCTTTTTCAATACAAGGTCTCCCTCATGAAATTCTCTTGGGCGAACTTTCTTATTATAGGCTCGCATCATTCGTTTTTGGTACATCTGACCATGTCGCATAGCCCTTAGTCTCTTTTCTTCAATCAAGTTCAACTGATCATATCGAGCCTAAATCCATTCAGCTTCATCCAACTTTACTTCTGTCAGCACTCGAAGAGAAGGAATTTCCACTTCAATGGGTAGGACAGCCTCCATCCCATATACCAATGAATAAGGCGTTGCCCCAGTAGAGGTTCTGACCGACGTCTGATAAGCATAGAGTGCAAATGGTAGTTTCTCATGCCAATCCTTGTAAGTTTCAGTCATTTTCCCCACTATCTTCTTAATTTTTTTGTTAGCCGCTTCCACTGCCCCATTCATTTTTGGACGATACGGAGACGAGTTATGGTGTTTGATCCCAAATTGGTTACAAATTTCTACTATCGAACTGTTGTTCAAGTTCGGTAGCGTTGTCCGATATGATCCTCTCGTGCATTCCATATCGACAAATAATCTCCTTCTTCAAGAATCGCTAATCTTGATTTAGTAACATTAGCATATGAAGTAGCTTCTACCCATTTCGTAAAGTAGTCAATCACTACAAAGATGAACCGATACCCGTTCGAAGCTTTTGGTGAGATTGGTCCAATAACATCCATGCCCCACATGGAAAAAGGCCATGGAGAAGTCATAACATGCAAAGGTGACGGAGGCACATGAATTTTATCTCCATAAGTCTGGCATTTATGACATCTCTTAGCATAATTAATACAATCACCTTCCATGGTAGACCAATAATACCCAAATCTCATTATCTATCTGGCCATTGCGAATCCATTAGCGTGTGTTCCACAAACGCCCTCATGAACTTCTTCAAGAATTTGCTTGGCTTCAACAGCATCAACACATCTCAATAGCACTTGATCTTTTCTCTTTTTGTATAAGATATCTCCATCCAAGACATAATCAGAGGCCATTCTTCTTAAAGTTCTTTTCTCATTTTCAGTGGCATTATCCGGGTATTCACAATTTTTCACATATAGCAATACATCCTGATACCAAGGGCGGTCATCTCATTCTTCTTCTTCTATGTCATAAAAATGAGCTGGAACCTCGAAGATGCTCATTTGAATAGGTTTCATATCCTCTAGTCTATTTACTTTAATCATAGAAGCCAGAGTCGCCAGGGCATCTGCCATCTGATTTTCATCGCGTGGAAGATAATTGAAGGTAATGTCATCGAACTCCTCAATCAATCCTAGAACCACTTTTCGGTAATCAATTAGTTTGGGATCTCTTGTCTCCCACTCTCCTTTAAGTTGGTAGATTACTAGGGCTGAATCTCCATATACCTCTAGCACTCTGATCTTGCGCTCTATGGCTGCTCAAAGGCCCATGATGCATGCCTCATACTCTGCCATGTTATTTGTGCAGTTAAAATCCAATTTGCATGTAAGTGGATAATGATCACCACTAGGGGATACCAAAATTGCCCCAATTCCATTTCCCACAGCATTTGAGGCTCCATCAAAGTTGAGTTTCCACGGACAATCTTCAGCATTTGCCACATACATCAGTTCTTCGTTTGGGAAATCAAAGCTCAAGGGTTCATAATCCTCCAATGCTCTGCTAGCCAAGAATTCTGCTACTGCGCTCCTTTTTATAGCCTTTTGGTTCACATAGACTATATCAAACTCAGATAGCAAAATCTGCCACCTAGCCATCCTCCCATTCAAAGCAGTGGATTCCATCATGTACTTTAACAGGTCAAGCTTCGAAATCAACCAAGTAGTATGATATAGCATATACTGCCTCAACCTTCTAGTTGTCCAAACCAAAGCACAACACAATTTCTCGATTGACGAATACCTCATTTCACAATCAGTGAACTTTTTGCTGAGATAGTATATCGCCTTTTCTTTTCTTCCTGTCTCATCATGTTGTCCCAGTACACATCCCATGGAGTTGTTGAATAGTGACAAATACAGTATTAATGGTTTATCTGGATTAGGCGGGGATAATACAGGTGCATTTGACAGATACATTTTGACTTTATCAAAAGCTCTCTGACATTCATCGTCCCATACACCTGGATTGTGTTTCTTGAGAAGATGAAATATGGGATCACATTTTTCCGTTAACTGTGAAATGAACCGAGCAATGTAATTTAACCTTCCAAGAAAATCTCAGACTTCCTTCTGAGTGCGCGGTGGAGGCAATTCTTGTATAGCTTTAACTTTGTTTGAGTCAACTTCAATTCCTTTCTTGCTGACTACAAAACCTAGTAACTTTCCTGACCGAGCACCAAAAGTACATTTAGCCGGATTGAGTTTCAATTGAAATTTCCTCAACCTCAAAAATAACTTCTTCAAGACCTCAATGTGTTCTTTTTCTGTTCGAGATTTGGCAATCATATCATCAACATACACCTCAATCTCCTCGTGCATCATGTCATTGAACAATGTAACCATGGCCCTTTGATATGTTGCCCCAGCATTCTTTAGTCCAAAAGGCATTACTTTATAACAGAATGTACACCATAGTGTTATGAAGGTAGTTTTCTCCATATCCTCGGGGTGCATCTTGATCTGATTGTACCCTGAGAAACCGTCCATGAAGGAAAACAATGAAAATCCCGCCGTATTGTCCACCAACGTGTCGATATGCGACAAAGGAAAATTGTCTTTTGGGCTAGCTTTATTTAGATCCCTGTAATCTACACACATCCGGACCTTTCCGTCCTTCTTAGGGATAGGCACAATATTGGCAACCCATTCCGAGTACTTGACTACTTGTAGAAAACCAGCATCAAACTGTTTCTGGACTTCTTCTTTTATTTTCAACACTATATCGGGCCTCATCCTTCGTAGTTTTTGTTGAACTGGCTTGTATTCTTCTCTGATGGGAAGGCGATATACCACAATATCAGTACTTAACCCAGGCATATCTTGGTATGACCACGCAAAGACATCTTTAAACTCTCGCAATAACTCAATAAGATCTTGTCTCGTCTCCTTGACTATGCGCATCCCAATTTTCACAAACTTTCCTTCTTCCAAGGTTATATTCTCTATGTCTTCTTCATGGGGCAAGATCTGTTTCTCCTCTTGCTTTACCATTTTTAACAAATCTGGAGATAACTCGCACTCTCGGTCATCTTTAAAAACCCGAGATTCTCCTAAACACATGTCTTGCTCAAAATAGACCTCTGGATCCGTATTATCGTCGCTCATGTCATTGATATCTAATGACCTGTAATGGGTACGAAAGAATGTACAAAGAACAAATAAATTTGAGGACACATTATATGAATGAAAAAATATACAATTTGGGAGGAAATTAGAATGTCAAAAGAATGAAATGAAAGAATATTTACTCGAGTTAATTATTCAAAATGTATTTTATTGAAATAATAAGTTCTGAACATAAGCCTATTTCACAAAGAGATCTTTATTGTTCCTAGGCTAAAAAATAACAAAGCGTTCTGAATATTACTCTGTATAATTCCTAAAAACTACAAGGAGTTCCTATGCAGTCCAATTGTCCAGAATGCTTCCAGGTTCATAAGGGCAAATGCCCCTCAGGTTCCTTTGTTCCATTCCTTCCTCATGTATGGCATTGATGTGAGGACTTTCCAATAACCCTCTCTCAAGGTGAATTATCCCTCCTGATACAAAGGTTTGGGATATGTGAGGGAATATCATCGGTTCCCACTGGACATCTTCTCCATTCAAGCGTGCCCTTTTTCTCTCCTGCTTCTTCTCCATGTCATTCCTTCTTTGTTTAACATCTGGCTTGAAACCTACGCCAAAACGATCTCTCTTCTCCTTCAACATCGGTACTTGAATCTCCCCCTGGAGGTATCTGCCCAATCCTTTTCCTGGTAAGGCTCCTTTCCCCATTATCATTTGTAGACCCATCCTCGTGGTCTTGGATATCTTAGGCACTAGGACTTTACTCCCTTCTGAGATGAACGTTGCGTTGACGAACTCTAAAGAACGGAAAGAACATTCGATGGCCTCCTTATTTGTCTCTACATATGGCGCATCATTGGTAACAGTCGTTATAATGTCCTCTTCCGCATTTATAGTGACCAGTCGACCCTCTGTCACTAGCTTTAGTTTTTGATGAAGGGATGAGGGTACCGCTCCTGCTGAATGAATCCAGGGCCTTCCTAGCAAGCAATTATATGAGGGCTTTATATCCATCACCAGAAAGTCCACCTCGTATGTGTTTGGGCCAATCTGTAACGGTATGTCAATTCTCCCCATAACCCTTCTCTCGGTACCATCAAACGCTCACTCACGTTGCACGCACGACTTCATGTGAGAACTATCTATTGGCAACCTCTTCAGTGTCGTCAACGGTAGAACATTCAAAGCTGATCCATTGTCAATCAGCATGCTCGGTAAAGTATATCCTTTGCAATGAGTAGTTATGTGTAGGGCCTTAGTCGACCCCATACCCCCAAGTGGAATCTCATCATCACTGAAGGAAATAAAATTGTCAGCACTTATGTTACTAACTAATCGGTCAAGTTTAATGACAGATATGTCTTTAGTAACATATGTCTCATTCAACACCTTCATCAAAGCTTCTCGATGTACTTTCGAACTTAACAGTAAGGCTAACACCGAAATATGAGCCGGTTGTTTGCGTAACTGCTCCACCACACTGTATTCACTGTGCTTTAAGAATTTCAAAAATTCTTTAGCCTCTTCCTCCTTCACAGGTACATTGATAAGGTTATCAAGTCCTTCCCCAGGCTCAATTGGCACATCCTTTGCCTTTACTGGTTCTGCTCTGACATTTACCGAGTCATACGGCTTCCCATTTCGTGTATAAAATCCCTCTCTTTGAACTTCCTTGGAAGTATTAGCTGAGATTTCTATTCCCGGTGTCACTATGTTACAATTGTAAGTCCATGGTACCATATTGTTATCCTTATAAGGAAAGGATACAGGTCTATGAACTATGACTTTAGGCGCGGTTCATGCTCTGCCTTCTGCATTTCTCGGTCGGGAGATAATGACTTTCGGATAATTAACTTTTTGACTTGTCAATTCTCCCTCGGTTGCATGTATGTGTCCTTCCTCTGAGCCTTCTTCATAAAAATCTAGCTCCTTATTATCCATAAGGCTCTGTACCAATGCCCTAAACCTAGCACATTCTTGGAGTTTATGTCCATCAGCTTCATGGAACTCACAGTAGTTCCTTGATTCTTCATTTCTTCCCTCAAGACTTGACTTTATTAGCCCCTTTCTCACCATTTCCCTCCAAATTATTCTTAGCGGGGTCTTTACCTCCGAGATATCCCCCTTGGTCCTTCTTACTAGATTTTCTCCAATCACATTTACTCCCTTATCCCCATGATTGGGTAATGGGTTCTCCACACTGGGTGTATCATTCAACTCAATAACTCCCAACTTAAGAAGCTTCTCAACTACCCTTTTAAAGGCATTACAATTTTCTATTGAATGCCCCGTTATTCCTGCATGGTAATCACATTGAGCGTTTGAGTCATACCATTTAGGATACGGGGGTTGTAATGGCTGTAGATAAAAAGGGGACACCATACGTTCTTCTAATAAAGTATGATACAACTCCTTATACGTCATTGAGATTGGCGTAAATTGGATCTTTTCAGCATTTTGTTTGGGGCCTGATTCTTGTCTTGTAGACCCTTGTTGCCCAACAGTAATCACTTTAGGCTGACTAATAGTAACTGCCTTTGAGTTCCCCTTGTTGTACGCACTTGCATTGTTCACCTCATTATCTTTTTTCCTAGGAGCAGGTTTCCCAGTGGTCTCTCCTGCTTCAATCTTGCCACCCCTTATGGCATTTTCTATCATTTCACCCGCCATGACTATATCCGCGAAGCTCGTAGTGGTGCTTCCTATCATATGAGTGATGAATGGTGGCTTTAGAGTGTTGATGAATAACATAGTGGTTTCCTTCTCCAGGAGAGGTGGTTGAACTTGCATGGCTATTTCCCTCCATCTCTGCGTCAGACACAGAAACTCTCGTTTGACTTCTTTTCCATGTTTTGCAACATGATTCGATCAGGCGTCATATCTGTGACATGATTGTAATGCCTCATGAAGGCTTGGGCCAAGTCCCTCCAGGAGCTAATGCTAGCACAGCTGAGTTGGTTGTACCACCTAGACGCTGCTCCTATCAAACTATCTTGAAAATAATGAATCAGAAGCTGATCATTGTTCACATAGCCCATCATACGTCTACAGAACATCGTGATGTGGGCTTCAGGGCAAGTAGTTCCATTGTACTTCTCAAATTTCAGCATCTTAAATTTGTGAAGAAGCACCAAATCTGGGACCAGACTCAAGTCCTTGGCGTCAATACCATGATAATGGTCAGCATTCTCCAAAGCTTTGAATTTCTCCTCCAACCACCTACAGTGATCCTCCAACTGTTTTGCAGATTCTACTCTGATCCCCTCTCCTTCTATCGTGTTTAAGTCAGGGACAACAGGATTAGCGGGGTTGTCCCCTGGGTTGGATCCCATGCCCACTTAGAAATTTGTAGGCATTCCAGTGTTGGTTTGTCCTAGCTGAGGCCTGATTGTGACAGATGGCCTTCTAGGATATTCTTCATGTGGTGCTTGCACATGCGTTGGAGTGAATCCTCTAGGGAAATCCTCGTTATCCTCAGCATTGACTATAGGACCCTTTCCTTTATCCATTATTCCACTCATCATCTGGGTCATTTGGGCCATCATGTTCTTTTGGGCCTCCAACATCTGGTCCCTCATTTCTTGCTGGAGTTTTGCCATCTGCTCTTGCATCTGGTCTTGCATTTCTCTCTAAAATTGTTCCATCTTTTGGTCTATTTTTCTTGACTTAGCTCGTGTACCGTAAGGGTGTTCAGCTTCCAGATTTTCTTTCTCTCTCTCTCCTATAATTTAAATTAATTAGACTCTCTCTATGGATTTGAATGCATGTAATGTTATGTAATGCAAATGCATTAATGCAAAGAGACATCGATTCTGATCAACTTCATTGTAGAAAACTTTATTAGAAAACAAAATCATTTACATAAAACAGATTACAAATAAGCTTTTGCCCTAAGTCTTAAGGTCTTAATTTTCCCTAATAGCGAAACTAGTTCTTGGCTACACCCTAACTGTAACTCATACTTTATGCTCAATACGTCAGCCTGTGCTGCCAAAGTCTGTAGATGATCAGCTATCTCTCGAATCTGAACTATGGCTTCCCCCATGAGATAATCCCGGTTGCTAACTTGACTGTGTGAATGGTGGAGCTCTTCCCTCAAATGTCCTTCTCGAAGTTCATAACTGTGTAGTGCTGACTCTAACTCTTCAATTCTACCCTTCATTTCCTCAATCGTATTCAGGCTTGATTTTAACTCGATCACGGAATTACGACTCTGATGGTGATGAAGAGACCGTCCAAGCTCAGCCACTCTAGCTTTTAACTCTCCCTTTTCATTCAGACTTTCTGCCAAATTCTTTTCTAGGGCCTCGCTTCGCACTTGCATTTCTCGAAACTTTTTCTCCCAATAGTCAGCCTTAACTTTTTCCTCTTGGACCTCTTATTGCCACTGTTCCGAAGTCTTCCCTAATCCAGCATTCCTCATCGATAGGCGCATCTTTTTGTATTATATCTTCAAGCTATCACGATCTTCCTCAATCGCTCTCTTCTCCTTTTTTGCTTTCTCGGCTTCTGATTTCTGAGCATCCACGTCTAGCTTCAGGTACATCTTCTCTTCTTCTAACTTTTCTATCTTCTTTCCAAACTCTAAACTTTGCCTTTCGAAATCCTGCTTTATAATCTCTAACTCTGATGGGATGACTTGTAAACTCTCTTTCAGTGATCGAGATCCTTCCATACTTGGCTTAGGAATGTTATCATTGATCCTTTTTCTCAACCACTCTTTATATTCCGGAGTTGCCATCGGTCCTCGAGTCAAAATCTTCATACAGCGAGCCTGCTTCCAAGCCTCAGAAATCTCTCGAATCCTCGTCTTATAATTTTTTCCTTTATATGAGAACTCACTCTGAGCTAACCCATGCGTTGCCAGTATGAACTGTCCTACTTTGTATTGCTGTAGTACGAGCAACGGTGCATATCCTACAGCTCCCCAAACTCCAGGCAAAGGTACCCGATCAAAATTTCCACACCGATAAAGGACTTCGTCAGGAACCAACCAAGGGGCTTTCCACTCAACATCTTCCTCTTGGAGGTTTTGAAGAATTTCCATCCATCTTTCTTCTGATAAATCATTTCTCCTTGTCGTAGCTGCGGCCTCCTTCAAAGGGGAATAACTTTCAAAGAACACTCGGTAAGAAACTCTGTCAACCTTCCAAAAATGGCTGTGAAACCAAACCATTAACAACTGTGCACATTCAATGAATCTACCCTCACCAGTTTTCCGACACGCGCCCAAGGATCTGAATGTCTCTACTAAAATGGTAGGTACGGGTGTGACTCCTTTGCTAAGTCGATCGAACAAGTCGGTAACCGCTTCATCTATATGTCGTAGCGCCTTGGGGAAGATCACCAATCCATAAATACATAAAGCAAAGATGTCAATCTTTTTCTTTTCATCTGGATGTGTCTGAATCAAATCCCTCAAACTCACCCAAGGTATGCATTTGCCTTCACCTTTTTCTTAAATCCTAGCTGTAACCCACTGCTCACTCATCCTTGTGATTCCCATCAATCTTTTCACAAAAGTCGTGACATTGGAAGCCCTAAAATAAACTCTATCGGCTTGGAACCTCGAGCAGCGAAGCAAAGTCGTATATTCCTCCAACGTGGGTACTAAAGCTACCTCCCCAAAAGTGAAACAGTTATAAGCAGAGTTCCAAAACTGAGTCATGGCCCGAAATAGATGTTTATCTACCTTGATGTCAAGCAAATAAGGTAGATCACCATAATCACGATAAAAGAGCTGTTTTGCCTCATCACTCTATTGAGTCCATATATCATTCAATTCTTTAAACTCATTCTGCGTAATACTAACACGAGTAAAATCCCAAAGTTCGGATACATACCCATCAATTAAGCTATTCCCCTTCTCGAATTGTGTTTTCTCTGACCAAGCGCGAACAGCTGCATTGTCACCTACTTTATCAAGGAATCCGTTCTCCATAACCAGCTTTCTAACTTAGAAACTGACCGTGAATCGATACCTCTAGAAAAATGAAATGGCATGCACAAAAATGAAACACCACGAGTTAGTATCGCAGAATGAAACATAAAGCAAGTGAAATAAACACACCTATTTGGGTAACTACTAAAGTTTGGGATCGCTCTACCTATGGTAAGTTCTTAGGGTTTACTAAATACGGTTTAGTTCTAAAGTTGAGGTACCTGAACCAGCAGATTCCTCGATCCTCACCCATTATAGGCTCATACGGACCAAGTTCAGTTCAGGGGAATACATTTCCTTATGGCCATGTGGAAGTGAAAACTTCACGAAGACATAAGTACGGATGTATCCCGAAAGTAATTCACTAGCCCATGCGGAGGTGAAAACCTCACGGAGGCATAGCTTCTTGCTCCCACTTAAAGGTACGACCACGACGGTCATGTAGTGCAATGCAAAAACATTTTATAAAATAAAATCACATGCAAAACAAAATCATGACTTTCCAAAACTTTTAAATTTTTGATATTTGGACAATAACTAATCGATTTTTCGGCTTGACTCTCTTAGTCCCCAGTGGAGTTGCCAAGCTGTCGAAACCATTTTAAAATCGAGTTTTGAAAAAATGGGGATCGACTTTTAAAAACGAAAATGGGAGTCGCCACCAATCCTTTTTACATAGGTGTGATTGGATCACCTTTTAAAACGTTTTATTTAAAACATTTAATTTTGGTCTACAAAAAACCAAAAAACAGGCTCGGGAGTCGGTTACGTATGAGGAATGGTTAGCACCCTCATAACACCCAAAAATTGGTACCTAATCGATAAAATCATGTCCAAATGTTTGAAACTTAAAAGTATTAAAAAAATATGATTTCTAAAAATTTTGATCAATTTGCTTTAAAATATGAGAGTTCTTCGATCCGAAAGATTATAAATATTACATCCAGCACGATTGGACATGATATTCTTAAACTCTCGTCACTAAGATTATCTCATAATTTATAAAACTTATTAAAAGGATATTTAGTTATTTAGCCAAACGGAAAATCAACACCCAGCACGATTGGGCATTATTTCCCGAATTTCTAAATACCAAAACATTGCCTCATTTCAAAAACCTTTAAATAAAATATTAAATTTGTGAAAATGTATTTTTTTATTTTAAACCATAACCATGTGACAATATTGCATTTGTACATTATCGAATAAAAACAATTGTAATATACTAACATTTAGGATATGCAATAATAATACAAAATGCGACAAATAATAATTCCTATACTAAGCAATTATAGACGAATATGATAAACAGTAAAATTAACTATGAACATTTTTCATGCAAAATTTAATAGATAAAAAGGATAAGAATATAAACAATGTGTTTAAAAATATATATATAAAAAGGATATAAAAAAATGAATATATTATAAGTAATTTTAACTAAATATATGATATAATATTATATGATATGTAGCATTTAATATAATGTCTAATATATATAAATACTAAAATAATATGTAATAAAAATGATTAGACAAAATAATATATATTTACAATTTAATAGATTAGTATACTAAAATATATAAGGTATTTAATATAATATTTAAGTTAATATCAATTTAAAATATATATAATTTTTTTTAAAAAAAAGATTAAATTGAAATAAAAACAGATTCCCAGGGTTAATTTACAAAATAAATTAATTATTAAGACGTAATTAAATTAAATGAAATAGCGGAGGGATCAAGAGAGTAATTTCCCCATTTTAAAAGAAAACACGCGGACCCTGGTTGGGTCCGGGTCGACGCGCGGATCCTACCCTGCCAAAACGACGACGTTCTATTTTTACTATAAAAGTCAGTTTGGTTAAAAAAATCATTTGATTTGTATTTAAAAAAAAAACTCCGAAAAATCCTCTGAAAGTTTCCTAGGCCTCCGATCGTCTGTCTTCTGGCCACTGCTTCGACGCGCCCCACGCGCCTCCGTGGCCAGTGGCCGGAGGCCTAAAACATCTGGTTTCTGCCGTTCTCCGAATAGGTAACCCTCCTATCTTTTATATTTTTTTCTTTAAACAGAATGGTTATACGCAAATAGATATATATAAAAGCAAAAAAGAAACGAATAATAGAAACAGAAAACAAAAATGGTAAAAAAATCACCTTTTCCAAGGTCTTTTATTCAGAATATCCTTCCTTTGCCTATTTCGTGAGTATTTGTTTGTGTTTTTGTATTTTTTTTCTGTGTTCGTGTGTTTGTATCGCTGTTTTTCTCTCTAAAAAAAAACTTCCTCCTCATTACAGGTTTTTACAAGGGGTTTTATACCCAAAAACAAAAATAAAAGAAAAGGAAAAGATATCTTTCCATATCTTTCCATATTTGAGCCTGCGATTTGTTTCTTTCTGTTTTGGATATTTTCCTTTCTTTGCAGGTGACGAGAGCGCGGCAGTGGTAGGGCTGTGATGGTGGCGCGATTCGCGGCACGAGGCGTGATCGATGGCCGAACGAGGATTGCGGCGCGACGATCGGTCTGGGTGCGAGGCTGCGGCGTGACTCTTGAGTTCCCACATTGCGGCGCCTAGGGTTTCAGAAACCCTAGGTCTTCTAGTTGTTATTTTGATTTTGGGCTCTCTTGGGCCGCCTAAATTTTGGGCCAGGGTCTGTTTAGGGGGTTGATCTGTTTGGGTGTAATGAGTTTCAGGGTAATCTATTTAGGCTAATTGGGTAGTGGTGGGTCATTGCTTGTAAATGGACTGTAAAGATTTTTAGACATTTTTTATTATTTTATTCAAATGGACCCGGACAAAATGGGTTATTACATAATTAAAGTGAAAAATATCTCTGAATAATAATCTAAATTAATTCCTAAGTAAATATTTCAATATCACTTAAAAACCAATAAAAAAAATACAAATATCACCTATGACTTGTTCCAACCAATGAGGTTCAAGATAAATAGATTAATTATAACATAGTACTGATTTATAAGAGATAAAAAACTAATGAAAATTAAATAATCTTTGGTTGATTATGAAGAGGTCGATTTCTATCAAACGGCACCTCTAACTCTTCTAATTTTTTCGTGACTAAGTAACAATCTGTGGTAAATCACATGTACACTTAGCCAAAATTCTCATGCTATTCTAGGCTTCCATTTGCCCGCGGGTTGATTTCCCATGCTATGGCCTATAAAAAAATTAATAAAAAAACATAAGTCCATTAAGCATACTTAGAATTTTTACTTTTAAAATTACTATAATAAAGTAAAAGTTTCTAAAAAACAAAAATAATAAAATATATGACAAAATTACTAAACTAAAAAAAGGGAAATTTTCCAAAAATGAAAAGTTTACCAAAAATGACAATTTCCTGAAATGAAAAGCTATCAAGAACAATCAAATACATCCAACGAATTTTTTTCTTGTATATTTTCACCTCACAAATGTCATGACTCAACCGGAAAAGGCTAAAAATAAAGTTTTGGATGAAAATATTGAACTTCAATTTCATCTGATGCGTTTTGCTTCTAGTGATTAGACCACTAAATAAAACGAACTTTTCAAAAATCACTCTTTGAATTCCTACTATTCTACTATTCTTTATCAATTTTGAAATTTGGAAAAAAAAATTATCATAAGACACTTATATATTATTGATAATTTAAAAATTATATAAGATTTAAATATGATATTTTTTGATGAAATTGTTCGCTAAACAAGCAAGAACAATTTTTTCTTGCATACCCTAGTTTCGCCCATCTGACATCTAAAAAATATATTTTAAATTAAAAAATAGTTCCAAGTTTATCTAAATTTTTAGAGAAATTATTTAGACCGAGCAATCAAATTATACAAATACTATAACTTAATAACTTATTTTTGTTTAAATATTTAGATACAGAATGGATATATATATATATCGATTAATGTACAATGTTGTTTAACTTTTCTCTTAGTTTGGTCTCCCTAAATAAAATCTCTAGCCTTGCCCCTCGTTTGGAGATAGCTCAGTTCCAGATTTATTACACTTTCACTGAAACCAAGCCATTTTCCCAAGAAAGCGGCATGACTATATATAATTTCTTCATTATATTATATGAAATATAATAGGACCATAGTTTTTTGTGTTCAAACATAATCCCATTCATGCATTCCAACAACAACGATGTTATAGGAAGTTCCTAAGTTCATTTGGGATATAGTTGGCCAAGTTGAGGGGTTAAAAGCCATTGATTGTTCTCTTTGCTGTCTAATCTACCACCTTATTCCCTATCTTAACATGGTGAATCTAGGGAGTTGGCAGGTACTCGAGCCCCTTAAAATAGAAAATTTTATATTTAGGCTTTTTAGGATTTTTAAAATTTTAAATTAGTAAAGGTAAAATTTCACGTTAGTCCCCTAAAAATTATAAAAAATTGATTTAATTTTTTAAAAATTATAAAGATATAAACTATTAAAATTGTAAAATTACACTTTTACTATCGTAAAAAATTACAATTTAATTTCAATCCCCCTAAACAAATTTTCTGGCTTCACCCCTGATTGTGTCCGCGTATGGATGCATGCATGCTACTATATACAAGGCAATGTAGAGTGTTGAAATTTTGTTAAGTTAAATTTGATGAAAGCCTGGGTGAATCTTGTGGTAGGAGTTCTTCTTCAATTATTGGTGACTTCGCTGGTGGAGATACCACTAGAGATGTATGTCTAGTTGTCGT
The DNA here is from genome assembly GCA_025698515.1 of Gossypium sturtianum. Taxonomy (NCBI): domain Eukaryota; kingdom Viridiplantae; phylum Streptophyta; class Magnoliopsida; order Malvales; family Malvaceae; genus Gossypium; species Gossypium sturtianum. Next base: position 22,009,534 of record CM046949.1, read on the forward strand.
TTGAAGCTTGTAGCTATAGGTGCTTCCAATGACGACACAAGCTGGATCTGGTACGTGGATATGAGAATTAAATGGCTTTCTTTTTAACAATATGAGTTTTTTTTTTTTTTGGTGAATAAAGAAATTACAAAAAACTAGAAAGTAATAAGAAGAGAGTCTAACATATAACTGTAAGCTTTCCTCTCTATCAAATGCCAACTTAGTAATTTGATTAGCTTCCATATTATCTTCTCTAGGAACATAATCAATGGACCAGAATGCCTCATTCAGTAAGAGATAAGTAAAGCGTCTTATTAAAGTAGAATTTGACCCCTTCAAAAAAGCTTCCTTAATGTCCCCAATGACTTCCATATTATCAGTTTTAATCGATAATCTGTCATGAAAACTTCCTTGTGCCAATGTCACACCATCAAGAATGCCCCACAATTCAGCTTCATAAACAAAACAGATCCCCACTCTGCGATTAAAACCAAGGATCCAATCACCATTTTGGTCTCTCAGAACTCCACCTGCAAAAGCAGATCCTGTATTAACTTTAACAGCTCCGTTAGACCTAATGCAAACCCAATTTCCTGTTCCCTCAAAGTCCTCCATTGAAGTATGTCTACCAATTCTCTCTCTCTCTTACGAATAGAACCGTAATGTTTATCCCAATTGTAAGCGCATTTGATAATCTCCTCTATACTCCATGGCACTCATTGAAAGGTATGGATATTTCGGTTTTTCCAAATTCACCAAGCAAGAAGGGGAAAAAAAACATGGCCAAGCAGCCTCCCTCCAATCAATAATAATTCAGCTCTCCAAATTAGCCTCAAGCCACTCTTGCAAATTACCTGAAAAGAAAGCAGTTAATTTATTGGGAGGAACGATTCGGTACCATACCTTCTTCACTGTGTCGCAATCCCTTATAGTGTGAAGCACATCTTCAACTCCATGACCACAAATTGTGCATCTTACATCGTTACTCACACCACGCCTAAGCCTTTCTGCTTGAGTAAGCAACTTCTGTTTGATGACCAACCAAAAGAAAACCCGGACCCTTTGAGGTCCCCCTACATTCCAAGGCAATTTCCAAGCCTCCTCCAAAGGATTCCACGAACGCTCCTTAACCTTACGATAAGCGCTTTTAATAGATAAGCATCCTGATGAGGTTCCTTTCCAAGCGATTCTATCCGGACCTGCTAAAGGATGCAGATGAGGGAAACAATATGAGATTTCAAACCATGTAAAACTGCACTTTCTTTAAGGTTAAATATTATTATTAATTGAATAAAAAACATGTAAAGTACAAAGCATATATATTACTTGAATCAATTTTGTTTATCTATCAACACGTTGGTTTATTACATAACCCCCTATCATTTACTATTCCCACAACAACATAATATCAAATACAGCCCCATTAACTACTTACTAACTTCATCTCTACATGTTATTAATTTCTTTGCCTGATTCAAAATTCAAAGTTTTCGAAGTGCAAAGCATAAAGTTGAATTGACTCAGAACGACCATAATTGCACTAGGTTATCAACCTCAAGTGGTTGTTTTTCACTATAGAATTCCAAGAAGTTGTAATGACGTACATTGAACTATTGCCCATAACCCACTTATTAAAATTGATTTTAATTTCCTCCATTGATGGTTCCGACAAACGAGCTTTAATGGCATCTTTTTTGGTCTTCAAATGCTTAACCTCGAATTCGTTGAGGAACTCATGGGATTTGAGTTGTGAAAACGGTATCAAGAATCAACTTACTTGAGGGTTTACGTCGGAGAAGAATAGTTTCTTTTGGATCACAAAAACACAATCTGATCTACCCAAATTTTCAATGATATGTTGTTTCAAGCTTTGGGGCAACAAAGGCGGGGGATAAGAGACAATGGGTCTCTTATTCTTGTTATTCTCTTCCTTGAATTGATGCTTGATAAGTTATAAAAGTAACATATTTTAATCTCATTCTTGATGCATTTTTTGGATTATTTATTATTTAATTTGGTAAATTTGATGCTCCTAATCCTTTAATTTCATGTTTCCATACTTAGGAGAGCATAGGGGAGCAAAAGGAGCAAAAAACGGGCCAAAATCAGACAAAACGAGCTACTTTCAGGATCCACACAGCCTGGCCATTCCTACACGGGCTGAGCACACGCCCATGTGAGCCACACGGGCTGGCCACATGCCCATATGCCTGCCCGTATTGATATCGCTCTCTGTTTCCCAAACACACATAAAAAGCCAATTTTTAGGGGTTTTGAGCATTCTGAAGTTTATAAATACACCATAGAAGAAGACCTAAGGGAGCACGCAGAGTAGAACGGAGAAATTAGTCGAAGAACACCATCGGAATCAACTCAGAAGTAGGATCTCCTTCAAGATTGAAGATCTCCATTCAATTTCTCTAGAATTTTTTGGGTTCTTTATGTCTTGATGTTTTCCTAATTTTGAGATGTTTTCCTCCCAAATTATGAACTAAATTCCCTAGATACCTAGGGAAGATGAAACCTATGATGAATATTATTATTTGATTTTTCTGAGTTACATGATAAATATTTGTTCTTGATCTCAATTATGTGTACTTACTTCATGTGTTAATGTTTTCAGGATATTAATTCATGATTGATGTGCTTATTTCAGTGGAGCAAAAGTCCCTGTTTAAGAGTAGATCTGGCATAATTGAGTGAAGTTGCATGCAATCCTAGAAATAGGACGACATAAATCTACCGGATTAGAGTCAAATCTAATAGGGAAATCCATAGATCGAGTTAATGCGACAATAGGGGTTTTAATTATAAAGAGATTTCAATTAATCAACCTAGAGTCAGTTATTTTTACTCTCGAAAGAGATATTAATATAATTTAGGGATTTCTACGGATCAAGGCAAGTGAATAAATCATTTAACTCAGATTCAGAATAATAAGTGAAGTCTAGGTGGATTCTTTCCTGGGTATCGTCTTTCTCATTAGTTTTCTTCGAATATTTTCCCAATTCATTCTATGCCGAGCCTTTAGTAATTAGTTTAATTTTAGATTAAAAACAACCCTTCAATTTATAGGCTAGATAATAAAAAGATAGTAAGTACTAGTACTTTTAGTCCTCGTGGATATGATATTCCCGACTTACCAGCTATACTATTATTCGATAGGTGCGCTTGCCTTTGTCGTGATTTTAGTTAGTTAAGTGAATCACACCATCAAGTTTTTGGAGCCATTGCTGGGGACTAAAATATTAGGAACACTTAATTTTTATTACTTTAGCCATTTTTATTTTTATTGCATTTTATTTTTATTTTTGTTTTTATTTTAATTTTTATTTACTAACTTTTCTTTTATTTGTTCCTGGCAGGTTCCTTTAGTTTATGACTAGAAGAAACCCGTCGGGACCACTACTTTTTGACAGTGAGATTGAAAGTACAGCTCGTAAAAATCGAAGAGAAGTAAGGCAGAGTCAACAAAATATAGTGGAAGAGCAAGAAGACGTTATTGTTATTACTGAGGAGATGGCTGATAATCAGAATAATCCGCTACCTCCTGTGGTTGCTGCAAATCCTGCTCTTTGTACTATGTACGATTATGCCAAGCCCAATTTAACTGGGGCTGAATCGAGTATTGCTAGACCTGCTATTGCTGCAAATAATTTTTAACTGAAACCTAACACTATTCAAATGATTCAACAGTTTGTTCAGTTTGATGGTTTGCTGGACGAAGACCCAAATACTCATTTGGCTAATTTCCTAGAATTCCGTGACACTTTCAAGATAAATTGCATTTATGACGATGTCATTCACCTTCGGTTGTTTCCATTATCATCAAGAAATAAGGCTAAACAGTGGTTGAACTCCCTACCACGAGGTTCTATCACTACATGGGAGCAAATGACCGAAAAATTCTTATTAAAGTACTTTCCACCGGCCAAGATGGCCAAGCTGAGGAATGATATCTCTTCCTTCGTGCAAATGGATTTAGAGACTCTATATGATGCATGGGAGAGGTATAATGACTTATTGAGAAGGTGCCCCCCCATGGGTTACCTCTATGGCTACAGGTTTAAACTTTTTACAACGGTTTGAACCCCTCAACTAGGCAATTGATCGATGCAGCTGCCGGTGGGACTCTGAATAACAAAACACCTGAAGCGGCCTATGAGTTTATAGAGGAGATGTCACTGAATAATTATCAGTGGCAAGTCATGAGAACAAAGCCAATGAAAGCAGCCGGTGTTTTTAACGTTATGCGGTCACCTTGTTATCAAATTAGGTAGAACTTTTGAGTAAAAAGATTGATAGTTTATATGGTTCTACGCAGGTACATTCGGTGATGCAGTGCGATACAAATAGAGGAGGGATGAACAATTCAAAATGTCTATCCTACAACCCTGGCACAGAAAGCGAACAAGTCAACTATATGGTTAATAATTCTAGACCTCAGAATAATCCCTATAGTAACACGTATAATGCAGGTTGGAAGAACCATCCCAATTTCTCGTGGGGTGGTCAAGGAAATCAAAGACAACAACCACCTCCATGCTTTCAACAACAACCTTACCCTCAAGAGAAGAAGTTGAACCTTGAGGAGATGTTGAGAAAATTTATTTCGGTTTCAAAGGCCCATTTCCAAAACACCGAAATAGCACTAAAAAATCAACTAGCGTCGATTCAAGGGCTTGAAAATCAAATCAGTCAATTGGCAAAGATGATTTCAGAATGACCACAAGGTAGCTTGCCAAGCAACACCGAAACTAACCCAAGGGAGCAACTTCATGCCATTACTGTTCGAACTGAGAAGGGTTAGCTGAATCTGAATCTGAACCGAGGCAAGAAACTATGGTCAGTCAAGGTAAGGTTGAGGTAAGCCACAGTGAATAAAAATCGGTAAGTAAGGAGTATAAACCTCGTGTACCATAACCAGATGCGACAAGGAAAGACCACACAAGCGAATAATTTGGTAAATTTCTTAAACTTCTTAAAAAGTTACATATCAACTTACCGTTTATTGAAGCTCTTTCGTAGATGCCCAATTCAGCAAAATTTTTAAAGGACCTTTTGGCAAATAAACGGAAGTTGGATGATTCGTCGCACGTGGAGCTAAATACAGTTTGCTCAGCTATCTTACAGAATAAACTACCCCATAAGTTGAAAGATCCAGGGAGTTTTACTATTCCTTATTTAATTGGTAGTTTAAATGTTAATAATGCTTTGGCTGATTTAGAGGCGAGTATTAATGTCATGCCCTATAAAATGTTTAAACAACTAGGTCTTGGGAAACCCAAAAAAACTAGGATGAGTATTCAATTGGCAGATAAAACTATTAGATTTCCTAGGGGTATTGTTGAAGACGTACTTGTGAAAATTGATAAATTCATATTCCCAGTTGATTTTGTTGTTTTAGACATGGATGAAGACAGTGACGTACCCTTAATTCTAGGTCGGCCCTTTTTAGCAACTGCTAGAACCATAATTGATGTTGGTACAGGTGAATTGATACTTCGCGTAGGTGATGACACGATTAAACTCCAAGCTCGTGATTCTGTTAGGATATCTAGTGGTCGAGATGATTATACGAGTTCTGTTACTGTTAATAACCTTGTGTCTCAACATTCTTTGCAGGAAACACCTTAGAAAAACGTGATAGAGCCACAGTTCAGTTTATATGACAAAAATAGAACAACTCATGAAGAAAAAAAGACTACAAATCGATGAACTAGATGAATGGCGGACACATGTCAAGGAGAAACTGAGAATACACGATGAACCAAAGCGACTCCATGACGAGCTTAAGGATGGAACGAACCACTTTAAGGTTGGGGATCAAGTGTTGTTAGATGAAACCGACCCTCGAATAACCACTTAAGAGCTTAACACAAATGGAGCGACTCCTTTTACGGTACTCAATGTCTTCCCATACGGTATAGTCGAAGTAACTCATTCTCATTTTGGCACTTTTAAGGTAAACATTACTCGACTTAAACCTTACTTGAATAAAAGAATTGACAGCGAGAAAGAGGAGTCTTGACTCCGCGAACCACTGTGACCATGCGAATATGAGGTAAGTCGAGCTTAGGCTTTAAATAAGTGCTTCTCGGGAGGCAACCCGAATGCTAGCACAGCTAATTTTCTTACTTTTATTTTATTTTTAAAATTAATTTAATTAAAAAAATTGTTTTTAAAAACCCACACGACCTGGACACACGGGCGTGTCCTTGGCCGTGTGGATCCTTTGACTTAGTTTTAAAATTTGAAAAAATTCAACAGTGAGTTACACGGCCTGGACACATGGGCGTGTCCTTAACCGTGTGGAGCCTGGGGCTTAATTTTTCCAAAAATCGACAGAGACACAGGCTAAAATAGTCCACACGAGCGTGTGACACGACCGTTTGGACCACACGGCCTGTACACACGGGCATGTCATAGGCCGTGTGAAACTTGGAGCTAAAATTTTCAATTTTAAAACAAGTCATACACGGGCAAGGCACACGGTCGTGTGTGCGGTCACACGGGCGTGGGAGAAATGAAAGAGATTGCACACGGCCGTGCGACACGGCCGTGTGAACCACACGGGCGTGTCCGAGGCCGTGTAAAGACTGGGTTTGGATATTTAAATGCACACGAGCTAGGGAAAGCCACAGGGGCGTGTGACACGGCCGTGTAGCCCAACACAGGCCTCACACGACCGTGTCCCCATTTAAACCCTAATTTCCTTTTCATTCTTTTTCTATTTTGTCTTCTTTCTCTCAAGTTTCCAAGAACCCTAGCCGCCGCCGTACACTCCCCTCCACACTCTGGCCGCCGAACGCTCCTTTCCCTCCCCTCTTCCCTTCTTCCTCAAGCCTGCACCGTCCACCAAGCAAACCCGACCCTCACGCCCATCTCTCCTCCTCCTCGCCTTCTCCACTACACCCACACACACACACACACCTTCCACTCGCACTAACCACTGCGCTCACCGCCGACCACCTAGCCACCGTCTCAACCATAACAATCAGTTTTTAATGTTCTTTATTTTTATTATTTTATTTTATTTTATTGATTTACTAATTCTTTTGATTCTTGTCATTTTCTATTTTACTATTGATTATTATTTTGTTAGTTTTATTATTATTATTCGTTTGGTAATTTATGCCTCTTGTTAACAGTTTGGAATTGGGATCTTACTATGTTGATTCTTGTTTTTTTCATCCGCTTCATTCACTGTTCTAATCATAGGTTCTTTTGATATTTTTTGGATTTGGTTAGTCGTTAAATGATGTCAGGGTTGTCTTTAGTATTTATTTATTTTCATTATTAGGTGCATTGGCTTGTCCCTTTTTGCTATTATTATTGCTAATTAGTTTAGTATACTGTTAGTTTCGATTCATATATTGTTAGTCTTTGCATGTTTAGGTATTAGTGCATATAGGAATAAATTCTACATCTCAGCCACTTTTATTTTATCACACTAGAGTCCTTCAAGTCATATTTTTGTCCTAAGCTTCTCGATGTGTTTGATTGGTGATATTTTTGTTCCGTTTTTACTAATATTGGAATGGTCTACTTTTCAGGCACACCATGACAAACACACGAGGCAAGACCAAGACTGCTGTCTCCGCTTTGAAAAAGTGGAAGGGGCCCGGAGCGACCTCCTCTTCGAGCACATCCATCGAGGCCCGCCACCCCTACCTCCGATTTGCAGAGGGCCCCCAGGAGGATTTATATCAAATCCATCGAGTACGACCACTCGGCCCAGGACACTGCATTGATTGGGCCGCATTGGATCAGGTCCGTTTAGCTGATGATGTGCGTGCCATTATTGCCAGAGCTCCGTGGGATAGATTCTTCGCCATCATTGAGCCCTCTTACATGGAGCTTACCTTGGAGTTCTATGCTACATTTTCGGTACAGCAGGTCATGACGGTTCATGACGAGCCAGGCACCATCACTTTTCACATTGGTGGTTTGGTGCGACATATGAGCGTCCCAGAGTTCGGTGCTGTTATGAGACTCTACACAGAGGAGTTCATGAGTGTCGAGGACTTCCTTCAGCTTCATCGGCACATCCATCACTTGCCATCGCATTTTTGGATCGATCTTACCGGTAGCCAGACACCCTATGACGCGAGTCGCTCAAAGGCGACTTCTCTCTCTCCGGCCCTACGGTACATTCACGCACTCTTAGCTTACACTTTGACAGGTTGGAGAGACAGCACTAGAGTCTTTAGCACTCATGACGCTTACTTTCTATAGAGCATGGCAGACGGGCAAATATTTGACTTGGCTTACTTCATCGCTCTAGCCTTCCGCCATCAGACTAACCGCCATAGGAAGGGCCCCATCTGCTTAGGCCCTTACGTGAGTCGCCTCGCTCGACACTTCGGTCTCCTAAACACTCTAGAGCAATCCTCCACACTCATACTTGTTGGCCAGATGTCCCCTTAGGGCATCTCGAGCATGATACACATGAGGATGATCGAGCAGCGTCATGGAGTGGATCCTTCTCAGTACAGATTGTTTCATTCTGACACTTAGAATGACCCTAAGAACTTCACTTATGATGCTCCTCCCTATCACGAGGACCCACCACAGCCTCCACCTTCGAGTCACCGGCATGTTCCTTCTTCTGCTAGCTTTCGAAGAGTATCCTCCGAGGAGTTTACTAGTTTCCGTCAGTACTGTGTTCAGAGGTTCGACAGTATTGATGCGACATTGCAGCAGATTTGTCAGCATCTCCATATTGCTCCTCCAGCGCCGGCACTCACGACACCGATGTGTTTGATGATGAGGACCATTGAGTCCTTTTCATTTATTTTATTTTCTTTTTCTTTTTCTTTTTAGTTTTCTTTTTATTTTTCTGTTTATTTTTATTTCCATAGACTTCATTTTCTTTTATATTTTGAACTATATTTTATTCATTATGGTTGTTTCTAATCGGGTTAGTAACCCTTTCATCTTCTTCAGCATTGTGTTTATTTTCTTATCAGTTGCTCAGAATCTTGCACTACCTCTACATTTATCTACAATTCCTCTTTTCACTATTCTGGTAATTTCATCCAATATTCAGGGTAGTTTCAATTATCTCCCTCTCTTATGATATTCTGTTTATACTATGATTATATCTGTTTGTACATTGAGGACAATGTACATCTTAAGTGTGGGGAGGTTCTTTATATGATTATTAGAAAATCCCTGAATTATGTCTTGTGTTAAGTAACTTTCTCATATTACTATTAGAATGGAATTTTTATCGACTTATGATTTTTATTGATGTGTTTTGGATTATATTCATAGGTATTTGTGCATTGATTGTTTAAACTTTAAGACACTAGAGAATCAAGCATGATAAGTCTATTTTCAGAATTAAAAATTGTTAGGTTGTTTCCCTGAATTGAGGTATTACCTTGAAGTTTGAGATTTGCAAGATTGACATCAAAAACCATAATTTTTGTGAGATTTTGAGCCTTTAGAGCATATATTCTTCTTGCTCACTTTATTATTGGTCATGAGTGTGTCAATATTGATTTGTTATTCTAGAACTTGCTTCGATTATGCATGTCGAGACCACACCTTTGATTTGATATACTGAGATGATAAAGGCACCTAGGTTTTTAACCCACTTATCCCAAAAACCCTACCTTCATAATTAACCATTAATGAACCCCTTTGAGCCTAATAAACCGTTTCTTGATCTACCCTTAATATTAACCCATAACTCATTCTTTTTTTTGAGAATTTTTCCTATTTTATTGACTTTTTTTTTATCGAGATTTGTTTGGTTAGTTGCCTAACTATGTTATTTTGTTCAGTTGTTAAATTATCTCTTATTATCTTTATGCTAAAAAAAAAGAAGAAGAAAAGAATGAAAATAAAAATTATTATATTCATTTACATTTATATTTGTTGATTGTTACGTACTTTCATGTCGATTGAGCTTAAACGGTTAATTTCACATTTTGAGAAGAAGCTCGTGTTATTGATAAGTTTTCAATAGATGTAATTATTCAGAATTATTTTATTTTTCTAGTTAGGTATATTATCAATTCGATCTCAATTCTAACCCTCTATTTCAGCCTTTATCCACACCTTTAACCCAAGCTCCATTACAACCCTTTAAAGACCTTTTGATTTATGTATCATCTCATTTTATAGTGGCGAAGATTTGATTTTCATGCAAGCCTATGGTAATGACTTTTCATGTTTGACTTTTGAGTGCTTATTTTTAAACCTTAAACACTTTGAGTGATTTGAGTGAATCTTTAGTGAGGATGTCAATTCTTATCGGTTTTGAATTGAAGGTAATTACTTAGATAAGGGGAAATACCTATGTTTTCATGATTTAAAAATGTATGACTTGGATTGTTTGAATCTTTAGTGTTCTTTTAGTTAAATTATGAATGTATAATTATTTGTGAATTATGACAAAACACTATTGATGAGAATTATGAATTGAGAAAGTTTAATTTTTAATTGTGAGTTGAGGATTTTGCTTGAGGACAAGCAAACACTTAAGTGTAGGGATATTTGAAAAGCTATAAAAGTAACATATTTTAATCCCTTTCTTGATGCGTTTTTTGATGATTTATTATTTAATTTAGTGAATTTGATGCTCTTAATCCTTTAATTTCATGTATCCATACTTAGGAGAGCATAGGGAAGCAAAAAGAGTAGAAAACAGGCCAAAATCAGACAAAACGAGCTACTTTCAAGATCCACACGGGCTGAGCACACGCCCGTGTGAGCCACACAGGCTGGCCACACATCAATGTGCCTGCCTGTGTTGATATCGCTCCCGGTTTCCCAAACACGCAAAAAAAGCCAATTTTTAGGGTTTCTGAGCATTCTAAAGTTTATAAATACACCATAGAAGAAGACCTAAGGGAGCACGCAAAGTAGAACAAAGAAATTACTCGAAGAACGCCATCGAAATCAACTCAGAAGCAGGATCTCCTTCAAGATTGAAGATCTCTATTCAATTTCTCTGAAAAATTTTGGGTTCTTTATGTCTTGATGTTTTCCTAATTTTGATATGTTTTCCTCCCAAATTATGAACTAAATTCCCTAGATACCTAGGGAAGAAGAAACCTATGATGAATATTATTATTTGATTTTACTAAGTTACATGATAAATATTTGTTCTTAATCTCAATTATGTGTACTTACTTCATGTGTTAATGTTTTCAAGATATTAATTCATGATTGATGTGCTTATTTCAGTGGAGCAAAAGTCCCTGTTTAAGAGTAGATCTGGCATAATTGAGTGAAGTTGCATGCAATCCTAGAAATAGGACGACATAAATCTACCGGATTAGAGTCAAATCTAATAGGGGAATCCATAGATCGAGTTAATGCGACAATAGGAGTTTTAATTAGAAAGAGATTTCAATTAATCAACTTAGAGTCAGTTATTTTTACTCTCGAAAGAGGTATTAATATAATTTAGGGATTTCTACGGATCAAGGCAAGTGAATAAATCATTTAACTCAGATTCAGAATAATAAGTGAAGTCTAGGTGGATTCTTTCCTGGGTATCGTCTTTATCATTTGTTTTCTTTGAATATTTTCTCAATTCATTCTCTGCCGAGTCTTCAGTAATTAGTTTAATTTTAGATTAAAAACAACCCTTCAATTTATAGGCTAGATAATAGAAAGATAGTAAGTACTAGTACTTTTAGTCCTCGTGGATACGATATTCCCGACTCACCAGCTATACTATTATTCGATAGGTGCGCTTGCCTTTGTCGTGATTTTAGTTAGTTAAGTGAATCACATCATCAATGCTTCCTTTTCAATCCGTTCTTCTCTTGCATGGAGCCTATACACCAAAAACCAAGACTTGTGTTTCCAACTTTTCTGATTTTGAAGCTTCGTTGTTGTGATTTCTCTTAATCGACTTTCGTAACCTCTAACAAATAATAGAAAGCACTCCGTTTAGGATCGGTGTTTGTGTCCTTGAAATCTTCAAATTGAAGGAATTCCATCATCTTTTTTTTCTTAGATAATTAAGCAACTGATACGCCACAAGTATAAAGAGAGTTGAGTTTGGTGAAAAGTATGGATTAATCCTACAAAAATATGAATATATATAGAGAGTGTGAGCTTCTTTGCTTCCAAGTCAAGTAACTCAAACGATATCTTTGAAATGTATACTATCACCAACGGTAACTAAGCCTCTCACTGTTCATATTTCGGTTTTCTCCGACAGATTCCCTGTTTGAATTTTTTTCCTCTCTCTAAATCTGTCAAAGAACATATTGAAATTTCCCTGGTATCTATTGTATATAACCTTCAAGAAAATCAAAACCATATATATTTGTAATTCTTTGTTTGGATTTCCTGTTTGGTTCTGGTTCTGTCAATCTCCGTAGAAAAAATCGAGTTTTTGTCAGGTTTCTGGATACATATTTTCCGGTTTTTGGGAAAATGGGTTAAAGCATTTTCCAATGGTTCTTTTGATTGTAATAGTTTCTTGGATTTGTGTTGATAAATGCCTGAATCAGGCACTGTATTTCTATTTTCTTTCTTAAAACCAATCATAAGGGTTTCTTTTTTGGATAAAATGTTTTCCATATTTCCGGTGGGTGATGCAACTTGTAAGAGGTGAAGTGGGAACAAAATTTAAGCTTGTTAAAAGAGGTTTACTTGACCTTAAATCTGACTCTATTCAAGTTAGAACATGAGGGTGAATTCTCAGATCCTTATAGTCAACTTGGCTGCATCATTCCCAGCGTGTATAATGACATTGCCGATAGTTTGGAGAAACCTTTTTTGTGTCGAGAATCAGTAACCTTTCCTTGACCTGTGGCCAATTGTAGCAACCTTTACTTGGCTCTGGGTGTGGTAACTTCTTGTTTCAAATTGGTGTTTATTTCTCCTTGTAGTTACTATTTTTCGTTTTCAATGTTGGTGTTTCTCTAATTTTTGTTGAACTATCAATCAATGACTATAACTGGAGTCCCTCAATACTCCCCCATTGCCTGCAAGGACTAATTTAGCTTTAGCAGTTCCATCGCATGATGTATTCGAATGCGGCTGAGCATTGGGGGCTATTAGGACCGTTCTATGGATAAGGATTTGGATTTGGATTTGAATTAATTCAAATCCTATTTCTATTTAAATTCAATAATCCTATGTCTATTTGTATTTGGACTAATTTAATATTTTTAAAAAAAAAAAAAACCTAACTCTGCACGAACTGTTCAGCTTTCATGTCTGTATATTTATACTTCCACCCTAATAGCTATATGATTATCTAAAACAAAAATGGAGCTTCTTAGTTCTGAAGATTTCAAGAACACAAGGATTAAACCTGAATGGACAAGTATAGATTATTTGTTAGAAGTTATGAGAGTCGAGCAGGAAAAAATGCAAGAGCGAATCTTCATGAAGGAGAAGAAGAATAACCGATTGAAAAGGAAACGCCAAACCCAAGAAGAAAAAAACAAGAACAAGAGACCCATTACCTCTTATCCACCTAAGCCATTGTTGCTTGAAGGCTTGAAACGACATATTGTTGAAAACATGGGCGGATCAAATTGCTTTTTGGTGATTCAAAAACAATTTATTTTCTCCGATGTGAACCCTCAAGTGAGTCGATTGTTGATATCATTTTCGCAAGTCGAATCCCATGAGTTCCTCAATAAATTCGAGATTGAGCGTTTGAAGAATAAAGAAGCCATTAAAGCTTGCTTGGTGGAACCATCAATAGAGGAAACTGAAATCAACTTTAAATGGTGGGATATGTGCAATAATTCAATGTATGTCGTTACGACATCTTGGAATTCTATTGCAAAGAACAATCAACTCAAAGTTGATGATATTGTTCAACTCTGGTCGTTCCGAGTCAACTCAACTTTATGCTTTTCACTTCAAAAATTCTGAGTTGATTTAACCTCAAAAAAAAAATGTATAGTTGAAATTATGAAGTAGTTTATGATGTTAAATATTAGTATTACTTGAATCAAAACATGTATATCTATTGGTTTATTACATAACCCTCCAAAAAAACAATGTAAAAATCTGATGTTATCTACGTTAGACTCAGATATATTAGCAATAGTAACTAAATTTTTCTTTCAAAGGTCTCATGTATATTTACTTATCATATAGAGAAGCATAAAATGTAGACCCAAAAGCCATTTTTACTTTTTGTCTTGCTTATTATACTCTCTTTAACTAAAATTAAATCAATGGTAGGGTAAATAAACTGAATAATTTGTCTCCATGCCATTCAAACCAATTGCCAACACCACATTTGTAACACCAAAATCTGTGTGAACTAATTAGGTCACCTTTAGGAGTGTGCAAAACTCGATTCGATTTGAAAAAATCGAAAAAAAATTGAATTTCGAGTTCAAGTCGAGTTGACTATCACAATTCGAATAACAGATTGCTGTAAATACCCTTTTGGTTCCTGTCAACTTTGTGTCGAAACCATTTTTAAGTTTTTATAAAAACGGGGGTCGACTTTAAAAATAAAAACGGGAGTCGCCACCAATCCCTTTTTATTTAGGTGTGATTGAATCACATTACAAAACGTTTTATTTCAAAACATTGATTTTGGTCCACGAAATACAAGAAAACGGGTTCGGGATTCGGTTACGTACGAGGAAGGGTTAGCACCATCGTAGCGCCCAAAATTTGGTACCTAATTGATAATTTCATGTCCTAATGTCGGAATTTTGAAAAATTTAAAATATAATCCTTTTATTTGAAAGAAAACCAAGACTTACTTATCTCAATGAAATAAAATGCTATACCCAATAAGTTAGGATGTAACATCTCATGACTTCGAAATTAGGCTCGCCTTTATTTGTAGAAAATTCTTACCTCGAGACACAAAAACATCATATCCAATAAGTTAAGATACAACGTTTTGAATTCCCGAGAATAAGTTTTGATTTGAAGTTTACAAGTTTCAATTTCGAAAGAAAAGGGATACTTAATATTTTAGGTTCAACGAGAAAAATCGAAACCCAGTGAGTTAGGGCACAATTTTTCCTGAAGCTCCCAAATATTAGGTATCACCATATTTTTTGGAACAACTTTGAATAAAAATGCAAAAATTTAGTAAAATATATTTTTTATAAAAAAAATGATTTGAATAAAATATTGTATCAATGCATTACAAAACATAAATTTCACATAGTAATTCACTATAATTACAAGTTGTATTAACAAATAATATAGACAATAAACGAAAGAATAATGTGACATAGCAAATGATACTCATAATAAAAGGATTATGCTAAAAAAATATTAAGCAAATAAAGAACATAAATAAACAAATACAAGTCATAACATATGCAATAACAATTTAAAAAATCTATATGGAAGATAAAAATTAAGAAATAAATATGAAATACTACAAACAAGATCAAATAAAAAATGAAATATATATATATATATATATATATTTAAGAACATCGAATAAAAATAAAAATGATAATCTCTAAAATGATTAATATGTATAAACAATATATTTTAAATAAATAATATAAAAACTTAAAGTATATGAAAAATATAAGGATACTTATAATTTAATAATTTAGTACATAAAAATATAAATAATAATATATGATAAAAACAATTATAAGTAAGTAATATATAACTTAAAATAAAAATATATTTATAATACGATAATCATAAAAGAAACTACATATTTAATATAAATAATATAAACAATACTTGTTATATGATATACAAAAATTTATATAATATAAAGGATAAAATAATTTAAATTATACATATAATATAATAAAATAATATATAATTTTATAATGTATAAGATAATAATTAATATACACATTTTTAAAATAACATATAATATATAAATAATATTAAACTTAATAAAATAAAATAATAGATAATAATTTTATACATATAATACTGAAATAAATAAAAATAAGAATTAAATAAAAAGAATTAAATAAACAAGGATCAAATCAGGAAATAAATGAAAATCAGGAGTAAAATTTAAAAAAAATGGATGATATCGAAACACGCGCCAACATATAAGGACTTATTCGGCAATTATACCATATCTCTTAAACGGCGTCGATTTGAAATCAGTCTTAAAGTAACCCGTGGGACCAAATTGAAACAACAACAAAATTTTGGGGCTAAATTAAAACAAAAAAAATAAATTGAACTAAATTAAAAATAATAAAATTGCGTAAGGACTAAAGAGGCAAATTGCCCTTTTCTGAAAAACGCGCAGATCCTCCCCGGGTTTTCGGGTCAACACGCGGATCCTTATCCTTGAAAGACGTCGTTTTATGCTTATTGGCTTAAGCAAAAACGGCGTCGTTTTCATGCTGCCATATAAGTTAATTTTAACCCAAAAAATTCATTCTAATCTATTTCAAAAAAAAACTTTAAAAAATTCTCTGAAGCCCTTCATCCTCTCGTCTGGGCTTCGATCGTCGGACCTCCGGGCCACCGCCCGCACGCGCCTCACGCGCCATCATCGGCACTGCCCGATACGACGGCCGGAGGTTAAAAAACCTCTTCTTTTCAATGCGAGTCGAAAGGTAATCCATTTTTTATATTTTTTAAACAGTATTCATATATAAAAATGTATAGATTAAAAATAAAAAAAAAATAAAAACCGAATGAAATAACTGAGAAAATCACCTCTGCAACCAAGTTTTCATTTTTTATTTCTCTGTATTTTATGAATATTTGCGTATTCTCTCTGTTTTTCTCTTTTGTTACAGATTAGGGCTTTTATAGCCCTTGAAATAAAAATAAAAAGGGAATAAAAAAATTTTGTCCCGTTTTGCCATGTTTTGTTGTTGTTCTTTCCTTTTTGTGCAGGAGAATGACGAGAAGCCCGGCATCGGAGTGATTCGCGCGCTGATTGCGGTGCGACCGAAGGCTGACGTTGGGGCTGCTATGGGTGCTTGCTGGGGCGCTTGCGGCACAGTGGAAACCTAGGGTTTCCTGTGTCCGCAAGCTACTTGGGCTACTTGGGCTTAGGTTTAGGTTGGGTTAGGGTTTAGTTTTGGGTCTGTTTTGGGTCTGGGTCTTTAGGGTGTAATTGGGCTCGGGTGTAATTTGGGTTGTATGTTTTAGTATTTTGTAATTCGGGCCATGAGTGTATTTGGGCCTTTGTAATCTGGGCTGTAAAAATAGACATTTGGTATTATTTATTTATTTTTATTATTTTGGTTTTTTTCTGAATGGAATGGGCCCGGACAAAATGGGCTAATTACAGCTGCCCCTCTTTGCTCATTATCGTGTAACGAGAATAGAGAAAAGACTATAAAAGGTCCAATTTTGCCCAGTCTTTGCCGAACCTTGACTTCTTGGTCTTCGTCTTCTTCAAATGGCTTCCAACTCCGCTGCAACTTCAACGGTATTGGAACTTTATCTTGATTTCAATAAGTCTGATGGCTTCAATCTACTTCACTGCAACTTCAAGAAGGCAGTATCTGCTATCTTTTAATATGCTCCATTGCAAACTCAGGGATGCCAGATTGGTATCTTCGATCCGCTTTGCTGCAAACTCAGGAAGACAAGATCTGCTATCTTCAACCTGCTCCACTGCAAACTCAGGGATGCGATCGATGTCTTCGACCGCTTCATCGCAACCGGGAATGCCGGATCCGCTATTTTAATCGCTTCATCGCAAACTCGGGGATGCAGTTGGTATCTTCGACCGCCATTTGCAAAATCGGGAAGACAAGATCTCGCTATCTTCAACTGCTCCACCGCAAACTCGGGGATGCGATCGATGTCTTCGATCTACTTTATCGCCACTTCGTGAATGCCAAATCTGCTATTTTAATCGCTTCCATCGCAAACTCAGGGATGCCAAATTGGTATCTTCGATCCGCTTCGCTGCAAACTCAGGAAGACAAGATATGCTATCTTCAATCGCTCCACTACAAACTCGGGGATGCGGATCGATGTCTTCGATCCGCTTTACTACCACTTCGTAATGCCGGATCTCGCTATTTTAATCGCTTCCATCGCAAACTCAGGGATGCCAGATTGGTATCTTCGATCCACTTCGCTGCAAACTCAGGAAGACAAGATCTGCTATCTTCAATCTGCTCCACTGCAAACTCAGGGATGCTAGATCAGTATCTTCGATCCGCTTCGCTGCAAACTCAGGAAGACAAGATCTGCTATCTTCAATCGCTTCCTTCGCAAACTCGGGGATGCGGATCGATGTCTTCGATCTGCTTTACCGCCACTTCAGTAATGCCAGATCTGCTATTTTAATCTGCTCCACTGCAAACTCAGGGATACCAGATTGGTATCTTCGATCCGCTTCGCTGCAAACTCAGGAAGACAAGATCTGCTATCTTCAATCTGCTCCACTGCAAACTCAGGGATGCTAGACTGAAAGTGACAATTTACCCTACTACATCATCCTGTGACCTGTATAATGGGTATATGCTTATGCCGAATGATTTGGATGCCCTGATCAATATGAGTCAAATGCTCCTAACTAGACATGTTATGATATATGAATGCAAAAATTTTATGAGAATGCTTCCTATTTTAGGTGTCATCACTCATTTATTCGTCAAGGTTTCATCTTCATTCCTCTTGAAGTCAATCATATATGCTCAAATAATTTGCCCCATGGTAATTCTGAGTCCATTCCACTTGAACCTTGGGACATAAGGTTTGTACCTCCCACCACAACTTCAGGGGAATAACATTTGGTTTCTTCCACCAATCCTATTACCACTCAGAGGTATAGAATTTGTTTCATCTTCAATCAATTTAATCTGTTACACCATTCCCTGGGTGTAATGACCAGATGTATGAATGCAGGGTATCTTTTCCTGAGAATGATCCCGTTTTACACTTGGGTTGACATTGCTCGTCATTTGTCGAAATGGTATCACCGACGAAATGTCTTATCCAATAAAAATCCGAAGAGATAATCATCCTTCAATATTTCCCACCCTTAGGCTTGGTGAGTTCTAAACAATAGTCCTATTTCAAATTCTCATATTATTTAGAAGCTTCCAGAGTAATATGCGAAACTCCTTTTATGAAAGTATTATTAGTCCACTAATCGTTATTTCAATGCAAAATGCTTGAAAAATATCTTAACAATGGACAAAAAGGAAATTAGGAGCATAGCTCGGAACAAATAAGTTAAGCAAAGATAACAAATGCAATCTAGAAGGAAATTTATTGGTAGTGTATTTTGAAACAAATAAAATAATTAAAGATAACAAATTCAGAATGGGTAAGATGGGAAACTAGGTGCCCCAGATATCGCAGCCTGAGCTTCTCTGTTCAAACTTCTTGAGGATCATTTTAAGCTCAATGTGTGTTTAGGGGATCCAGAGTACTTCGTCGATGCCCCAAGACGTAACATACTTCCTCATTGTTAATTCAAACGTAGCAAGACTACTGTATGCCCCACTTTTGATCAAAATTTGAGCTGCCCTTTTCGAGTTTTCGGCTCAAAACCCTTTTGGTCTCAAAGCGCCCTTTACGGGTTTTCACCTTCGCCTCTTCTCTTTTTCCTTTTCTTTCTCTTTTTTTTTAAAAGGTCTCAAGGCACCCTTTGCGGGTTTTCACCTTGGCCTCTCCTTTTAGAAGAAATCTGAATTCACCAACCTGAGCATGTCCTTGCCATACATCTTGGTCAAGGTTAATGATCTTCCCGAACAAGCCTTCTTCACCACATAAAGTTTTTTCAAATTTTGGCATTTATTTTCCTCTGAAGTCCTTTTGTATGAGAAGAATCTTTCTTAATGCCAGGTCCCCATCATGAAATTCTCTTAGGCAAACCTTTTGTCAAAAGCTGGTACCATCCGACCGTGATGGATAATTGGAAAAGCTGTTTCTATTCCAATGAGAAATGTGCTGCCCCAGCGAAGGTTCTAGCCGATGTTCGATAAGACAGAGGGTAAATGGTAACTTCTTTATGTCAATATTCACAAGTCTCAGTCATCTTTACCATGATCCTTGTTTTGTTGTTTTTGTTTTTATTTTTTATTTTTTTGCTGCCTTTACTGCATTGTGATATGGCGTCTGATCTTTGAACAAGCTTCCAAACTTTTGACATTGTCCTTTTTAGCACTCTTTGTCGGCACCTGATCTTTTTTTTTTGGTTTTTGTTTTTCTTTTTTGAGAATTTGATGACTATCGACTTTATAACATTGGCATATGAAGCTACTTCCACCCTCTTAGTGAAGTAATCGATGACCAAAAAGATAATTCAATGTCAACTAGAAGCTTTTGACGAGATCGACCCCATAACATCCATGCCCCACATATAGAAAAGCCTGTGAAGAAAGTGGAAGAGTCGCATAAGTCTCGTCTCTTTTTCAATTCAAAGATTTCTGATATAAGCGATGCAATCCCTTCACTGGTAGACCAACGATTGTTCGATCCTCATGTTTAGCCGCGTCTTATTAGCTGTGCATGTCACGATATGATCGTGCAAAAACATCTTTGAATTCTTGAAAATAACTCAATGATGTCTCGCCTTAGTTCTGTAATGAGCTAGGCTGCAATCTTCACCTCTTTTCTAGGCTCATGATATCCACTGACCCTTTGTAGAATGAGATCTATTTTTCATCTTGTTCTACCGTTCTTAACAAATTAGAAGATAGGTTACAATCTCTGTTATTTTCAAAGTCCTGAGATCCCTCTAGACACATATTTTACTCGAAAGGAGACTCTGAGTCAGTAGCAGAATTGCTCACATCGTTGATATCTGGAGACCTATCGTAGGCTCGAAGGAAGATTCCAAAGATTCAAAGAATGATTATTTGTATGGTCATGAATAAAAGAATACTTGAATTAAAGTCCAAAGAACAAACAAAAGAAAAAAAACTAAGAACAATTGTTTGTACAGTATGAAATGAAAAAAAAAACAATATTTGCTAAAAAATGCATTTTATTGAAATACAAATTCGGACACAAGCCTATTTCACAAAATGGTTCTTATTGCCTCTAGGCTTAAGGCAACAAGCGTGTTTTAAATATTATTCTAGATTAGCTCTAAAAATATAAGGATCTCTTCCATAGTCCCATTGTTCAAAATACTCCCAAGTATGTAAGGGCAGATGCTTGGAAAAATCCAGTTCTTTCTTCAGATACGTCGTTAATATTCAGATTTCCCAATATCAGGTCTTGCACTCGATGCATTCTTGAATCTCATAGATCTCACCCCTTTATCTAGATGGTTGGGTGACAGATTTTCTGCTCCAAAGGGATCATCGAATTTGACAATGCCCATTTTGACAAGTCTTTCGATCATCTTTTTGAAAGCGGTGCAGTTCTCGATCGAGTGTCCTGTGATTCTCGCATGGTATTCGCATTGGGCATTTATGTCGTACCATATGGGGTATGGGGGCCATATTGGTTCTATATAAAAAGGGGATACAACATGTGCGTCAAACAAAGTTTGGTACAAATCTTTATACGTGATTGGGATGGGTGCGAACTGGGGTTTTTCTGAGTTCGGTCTTGGATTGAGTTTCTGCCTCAGGGAGACCTGATGGCTGGTAGTTACCGTCCTTGGCTGACTTACTATAATCGGCTCCGAATGGCCCTTGTTATACCTACTGGTACTATTCGCTTCCTTTTCCTTCTTCTTCGGGGCCTTTAAAGTCCACTCTCCCCTATTTTTTGTTTCTGCCAGAACAACCGGTTTGGCTCGATCATCCTCCGGGTTAAAACTTGAGCTCATCGGGAAGTTCAACAGGGCCGAGGTATCAGTTTGACATTGGGGTCCGATAATGACGGGTACCCCATGCGAATGCATGTCTGGTTGGCCCGGGACACTTACTGGGGAAAAACTTGGGGAATAAACGATGTCTTCATCTTCATCCCCACTGTCGACCACTGGGCCACTCCTTTTTTCAAATCCTCCGGCTAGTAACTGAGTTAACTGGCCCATCATATTCTTTTGGAAATCTAGCATTTGTTCCCGCATTTCTTGTTGAATTTTGGTCAATTGCTCATGCACTGTATTTGCATTTGCTCTATTCTTTCCAACCTTCGGTCCATGGCTTTTGTTCTTGCGTGAGTACCGTAACGACGCTTAGCTCAGTAGAATTTTTTCGATTCCCAAGTTAGCTGAAATAATTTTACCTAATTAGGGTCCTTCTATGGATTTTAATGCATATGATGTGATGTAATGCAAATGCATGAATGCAAGGAGGCATCAATTCAGATTCAACTTCATTTTAGAAAACTTTATTAGAAAAAATCCTTTACACAAAACGGACTACAAATATCCTTTCGCCCTAAGGCCCAAAGTTTTGATTTTCCCAAACAACAAGGCTAACTCTTGACCACGATCTGACTGTAGCTCATACTTCGTGCTCAATGTATCGACTGCATCTTGCCAAAGTCCAGTAGGTGATCAGCTACCTTCTCGAATCTAAACTATTGCTTCACCCATGAGGTAATCTCGATTTCTAACTTGGTCATGGGAATGGTGGAGCTCTTCCTTTCAATGCCCTTCTCTTGCTCCAAGATGTACGATCCGGAGTTCACAATTCTGCAGTGCTGATTTTAATCTTTTAATCTTGCCCTTCATTTCCTCAATCTTATTCAGACTTGACTTCAACTTGTTTGCAGAATTACGGCTTCGATGGTGATGAAGAGACCGTCCCAATTCAGCCACTCTAGCTTTTAATCCACTCTTTCCCTTTTTGCTTTCTGCTAAACTCTTTTCTAGGGCCTCGTTTCGCATCTGCATCTCTAGGAACTTCTTCTCCCAATGGTCAGCTTTGGCCTTTTCCTCTCGAATCTCCTGTTGCCATTGTTCTGAAGTCTTGCCCAATTCGGCATTTTTCATTGATAGACGCAGCTTCTTATACTCTGTCTTTAGGCTATCTAGGTCTTCCTCGACCCTTTTCTTCTCTTTTCTTAATTTTTCAGCCTCTGATTTCTGAACATCCACATCTAACCTCAGGTACATTTTCTCTTCTTCCAACTTCTCTATCCTCTTTCCAAACTCCAAACTCATCTTTTCAAAATCTTGTTTTATGATCTCAAATTCTGATGGGACCACTTGCAAGCATTCCTCTCTTGGTCGGGCCTCTTCTGGATTCAGCTCGGGGATGTTATCATTAATCCTTCTAATCCTCCATCCACTATATTCTGGGGTCATCATTGGGCCTACGGATAATCTCTTCATCCTACGAATCTGATTCTAAACACCAGAAATCTCCTTAACCCTCTTCTTATAGCTTTCCCCTCTGTATGAGAACTCAAATTGAGCTAGCCCATATGTCGTTGGTACAAACTGTCTTGATCCATATTGCCTTAGTACAAGCAAAGGAGCATACCCAACGGCTCCCCAAATTCCAAGTAAAGGAACCCAGTCGAAGTTCCCACACCGATAAAGGATTTCTTCGGGAATCATCCAAGGAGCCCTCCACTCAATGTCTTCCTCTTGAAGGTTTTGAAGGAACGCCATCCAGTTTTCCTCGGACACATCTTCTCTCCTTGGTGTAGCCACTATCTCTTTCAACGGAGAGTAATTCTCAGAGAAAACCCGATAAGAAACTTTCTCCACCTTCCAGAAATGACTGTGAAACCAAGCCAAAAACAACTGCGTGCATCCAATGAACCTGCCTTCACCTGCTCTTTGACGTGCATTCAAAGATCTGAACGTTTCGGCTAAGATCGCAAGCACAGGCATGACCCCTTTGTCAAGTCTATCGAATAAATCAGTAACTGCTTCATCTACATGTCTGAAAGCTTTAGGAAAGATTACCAAACCGTAAATACACAAGGCAAAGACGTCAATCTTCTTCTTTTCATCTGGATGTGCTAGGATTAGATTCCTCAAACTCACCCAAGGTATGCATTTACCCTCACATTTCTCTTGAATTCTAGCTGCAACCCACTGTTCACTCATCCCTGTGATATTCATTAACTTCTTCACAAAAGTTGGGACGTTAGCAGCCCTAGAATAAGCTTTGTCGACTTGGATCCTTGAACAGCGAATCAAGGTTGTATATTCCTCCACTGTGGGCACTAAATCTACTTTCCCAAAAGTGAAACAGCTATAAGCAGAGTTCCAAAATTGAGTCATAGCCTGGAACAAATGCTTATCTACCTTGACATCGAGTAAGTAAGGTAGATCACCATAATTACGATAGACCAGCTGTTTTGCCTCATCATCCCACTGGGTCCATATTTCTTTTAACTCCTGGAACTCATTTTGTGTGACACTAATACGAGCGAAATCCCGTAGTTCCGACACATACCCCTCAGCTAAGCTGTCCCCTTTCTCTAATTGCCTTTGCTCTGACCATATGCGGACGACTGCATTGTCTTCCACTTTATCAAGGAATTCGTTCTCCATAACCAGCTTTCTAACTTAGAAACTGACCATGAATCGATACCTCTTAAAATATGAAATGACATGCACAAAAAATAAAACACAACGAGTTAGTACAACAGAATAAAATATAAAGCAAGTAAAATAAACAAACACCTATCTGGGTAACTACTAAGGTTTGACATAGTTCTACTTAGGGTAAGTCCCTATGTTTTCTACGTGTGGTTTAGCTCTAAAGTTGAGGTACCTGAACCAGCAGATTCCTCGATCTTCACCCATTATAGGCTCAAACGAACCGAGTTCAGTTCAGGGGAATCCATTTCCCTATGGCCATGCGGAAGTGAAAACTTCACGAAGACATAGGTACAGATGTATCTAGGAAGCAATGCAATGCAGAGATATTTTATAAAAATAGAACCACATGCAATAAAAAGGATCACAATTTTTCAAATCGGATTTTCAAATTTAGACAAAAGGACAGGAAATAATTAATTTTACGGCTTGACTCTCTTATTGGTCCTCAGTGGAGTCGCCAAGCTGTCGAAACCATTTTTATGTTTTTATAAAAATGGGGGTCGACTTTAAAAATAAAAAGGGGAGTCGCCACCAATCCCTTTTTATTTAGGTGTGATTGGATCACCTTACAAAATGTTTTATTTCAAAACATTGATTTTGGTCCACGAAATACAAGAAAACAGTTTCGGGAGTCGGTTACGTACGAGGAAAGGTTAGCACCCTCGTAACGCCCAAAATTTGGTACCTAATTGATAATTTCATGTCCTAATGTCGGAATTTTGAAAAATTTAAAATATAATCATTTTATTTGAAAGAAAACCAAGACTTACTTATCTCAATGAAATAAAATGCTATACCCAATAAGTTAGGATGTAACATCTCATGACTTCGAAATTAGGCTCGCCTTTATTTGTTGAAAATTCTTACCTCGAGACACAAAACATCATATCCAATAAGTTAGGATACAACGTTTTGAATTCCCGAGAATAAGTTTTGATTTGAAGTTTACAAGTTTCAATTTCGAAAGAAAAGGGATACTTAATATTTTAGGTTCAACGAGAAAAACCGAAACCCAGTGAGTTAGGGCACAATTTTTCCTGAAGCTCTCAAATATTAGGTATTGTCAGATTACAATTTCCTAGTAAGGAATATTCAGTGTATCAGATAGAATCCTGTAGATATTTTATTGATTTCTATCCCTAACTTTAAGGCTGTGTTTTAAGGGACAGCATCCCTAGAATCAGTTTGCTTCCTAGTTTAGAGTTTCCTAAAGTTAGGCTCACTATGTATATAAATATTAGTGTAATTTCTTGTGAGATATGAAATACAAAAAAGCCTACTTCTAACATGGTATCAGATTAGACCGATTTCTGGGAATTTTTTTTCTGGTAATCTTTTACTCCCACTCAACCCTCAAGCCTGCCTCTTTTGTTCAAAAGAAATATGTCTGAAATTATCCAAACCAATAACAATAGGGATAGTTCAGAAGTCTCTATGAAAAACTCCAACCCAACAAGTGAGTTGCAGAACATTCAAGTGGCCTCTGAGGTTAAATGGAAAGAATTACAGAAGTGGTCTCATTTGGTTCGCACGTTCTTGAAGGGGCGGAGGAAAGTGAGTCACTTACTCAAACAGGACCTAAAGAAGGAGATCCTCGGTTTGATGCTTGGGATGAACAAGACTCTATGGTCATGTCTTGGTTATGGAATTCTATGATGCCAGAAATCGGTGACACATGCATGTTTCTTAACTCATCCAAAGAAATATGGGAGGTTGTGAAGCAGACTTATTCTAAAGTTCGAGATCTTTGCTCAAATCTATGAAATCAAGAATAAGATTTCATCTACCAAGCAAGAAAGTCGTTCCATCATGGAGTATTCTAATCTTTTGCAAAGCTTATGGCAAGAGATGGATCATTACAGTGCATTCAAATGAAGTGTAGTGCGGATGCAACACTCGAAAAGGTTCATTGAAAAGGATCGAATTTATGATTTTCTTCTTTGGGCTAAATGTTGAATTTTATGCGAGAAGAGTCCAAATACTTGGAAAGGAGGAGCTACCATCACTAAATGATACAATCGCGATAGTTCATGCTTGAAGAAGGAAGAAGAGGAGTTATGCTTGAGAATAGTCAAGTGGATGGTTCTGCCTTAGCTACAAAGGTTTGTCGGTGAGAGGAGATTTGCCATGGAAGCGACCAACCGCAACGATATTAAGCGAAAGAACCTACAAGGCCTATTAAAAGGGAGTGCAGTATGGTGCACCCACTTTGTAAAAATCTCGTCACACTAAGGAAAGTCTCTTTGGAAGCTCCATGGGAAGCCACAGACAATTAAAAAGAATTTTTGAAACCAATGGCAACCAAAGGAACAAGGGCAAGCAAATATAGCAAGGCATTTGGATGGAGAAGCAGAATTCTCAAGACTCACTTGGTGTTTTTAATAAAGACGAAATTGAGAAGTTAAAGACGTTCTTTGGAATCATTAGAAAAGTCTTCTTCCATAGGTACTTGTAGTTTGGCGCTTTCAGGGTATATCCTCTTCTCAAAATTCTAATGTCTCGAACACGATCACCAAATGAGTCTTGGGTCATTGACTGGGAGCTACAGACCATATGACCCACTCCTCACACAAATTTGTTTCATATACACCTTGTCCTAGTAATAAAAAGATAATGATGGTGATGGTTCCGTGATCACGAGTGGTAGTCAAGGTGATATTGTTATAAACAAGACCCTTACTCTTAAAAATGTCCTTCATGTTCCTAAACTATTTACCAATCTTCTCTCCATAAAAAAAACTACCATAGACTCTAATTTTAGTGTGGTTTTTTATCCCAATCGATGTTTTTTTCAGGAACAGAATACGATGAAGATGATTGGACATGCTAAGAAAGCAAATGGCCTATACTATCTTGAAGAATCTAGTGGAGAAGTTAGTGCTCTGAATTCCTCACTATTATCTTTCCTATCCAAGTCTGTTCAAGCTAATAAAGACCAAATTTGGCTCCATCACCTCCGCCTTGGTCATCCTTCGTTTCAAGTTCTTAAATTTATGTTTTCTTCATTGTTCAAAGGAATAACTGTTGAAAAATTCCATTGTGATGTTTGTGAACTTGCCAAACATAAATGTACCTCCTTTCTGGTAAGCAATAAAAGAACTTCCGCTCCTTTTACTATTATTCATAGTGATATTTGGGGACCATCAAATATTTCAAACATCTCTGGGGCTCGGTGGATTGTATCATTTATTGATGATTGTACCCGTGTGTTTTGGATATTTCTTTTAAAACAAAAATCTGATGTAAGGTCTGTTTTTACAACCTTTTCCAACATGATCAAAACACAATTTGGGGCTGAAATAAAACGGTTTAGGTCAGACAATGCTAAAGACTATTTCAATCAATTTCTCTCCCCATATTTTCAAGAAAAATGCATTATCCATGAGTCCTCTTGTGTTAACACACCCCAACAAAATGGCGTTGCCGAAAGAAAGAATGGTCACATTTTAGCTATTACTAGAGCTCTATTGTTTCAAATAATGTCCCTAAACAATCTTTGGGGGAAGAATTGTTTTAAGCTGCTACTCATCGATAAATAGGTTGCCTACAAAGGTCCTTGACTCTCAAAGTCCTATGCAAGTTCTATCGAAATTCTTTCCTGATTTCAATACCTCAAACCTTACTCCCAAAATATTTGGATGTGTTGCCTTTGTACATGTACAATCTCAAAATAGGGGAAAACTCGATCTACGAGCTATCAAATGTGTCTTTCTCGGTTATTCCTATACACAAAAAGGGTACAAATGCTATAATCCAGCCACCAAAAAATTTTATGTTTCAGCGGATGTCACTTTTGCAGAAGAAGAAAAATTCTTTACTCGTCCTTATCTTCAGGGGGAGAACTTATTCATAGAAGATAAGGACAGAGAATTTTTTCTTCTTGATTTTTCACTCCTGTCGACCTACCAACCAGCCCGCCTAACTTAATTTTCCGGCTCCTATTCAAGAGCCCAAACACTCGGTCCTTACCTACCAACCAGACTGCCTAACTTGAACCTATGCAACCCGAAATAGAGCCTACTACACCTAAGTCGCCCAAAGGGATTCAGGACACTACTCGCCCTTTACTAGTTTACTCAAGGAAAAAGGCACCGGTGCAAGTTCAATCATCTTCTTCGGATAAACAACCCACTACTCTACAACCCGAGGTAATTACTGAACCTACTTTGAATACTACTAAAAATTCAGATCAGAAAGACTATGATTTTCCTATTGCTATTAGAAAAGGAACTAGGGCATGTACAAAACATTCCTTGTACTCATTCATGTCTTACAAAAAATTTTCCCATAACCACAAAGCCTTTCTTACTAGCCTAAATTCTATCTCCATTCCCAAAACTGTATCCGAGGCATTAAATGATGAGAATTGGAAAAATGCCATGAAGGTTGAAATGGAAGCACTTGAAAAAAATAAGACATGGGATTTGGTAAAATTACCGAAAGGAAAGAAACCAGTTGGATGTCGTTGGGTGTACACAGTGAAATATAATTCAGATGGCTCTTTGGAGAGGTACAAAGCAAGATTAGTTGCTAAAGGGTACACTCAAAAGTATGGAATAGACTACCTTGAGACATTTGCCCCGGTTTGCAAAGATGAACAACGTGAGAGTGTTGTTGTCACTCGGCCGCCAACAGAGTGGAAACTACAGTGATTTGACATCAAAAATGCTTTCTTACATGGTGATCTTGAGGAGGAAGTCTATATGGATGTTCCACCAAGGTTCGGTCCAAATATAGGACAGGTAGTTTGCAAACTAAAAAAGGCTCTGTATGGACTAAAAGCGATCCCCAGAGAGCTTGGTTTGGAAGATTTACCAAAGTAATGCTCAAGTGGGGTATAAACAGAGTCAAGGAGATCACACTCTGTTTGTAAAGCACTCATCTTCGGGGAATGACCGCTTTATTAGTCTATGTAGATGACATTATAGTGACAGGTGATGATCTGGAAGGAATGGAAAATTTAAAGAAATGCCTAGTAAAAGAATTTGAGGTCAAAGAGCTTGGTAAATTAAAATATTTCCTTGGTATTGAAGTAGCACACTCTCGGGAAGGAATCTTCATATCTCAAAGCAAAAATACATAATTGATTTGTTGTGAGAGGCAGGCAAGTTGGGATGTAAACTAGCAGAGACACCAGAGAGGTGAACCACAAACTTTGAAATGCACTAGAAGATGCAGTAGTTGATAAATGTTCATATCAAAGATTCGTAGGGAAGCTCATTTACTTGTCACATACTAGACCGGATATTGCCTATGGAGTTGGTGTTGTAAGTTAGTTCATGCACAATCCTAAAGAATCACATCTTAGAGCTGTATATCAGATTCTACAATACTTAAAAGGCACTCCAGGCAAAGGAATCCTATTTAAGAAAGGGGGGAATTTAACCCTTGAAGCCTATACTGATGCAGATTATGCAGGATCTATGGTTGATAGAAGATCAACCTCGGGCTATTGCACTTTTTCTCGGGAGGCAACCTTGTAACTTGGAGGAGTAAAAAGCAGAATGTTGTGGCTAGATCTAGTGCAGTTTGAATTTAGAGCGATGGCTCTTGGAATTTGTGAATTATTATGGCTGAAAATTATTTTGGAGGATTTGAAGATCAAGTGGGAAGGTCCAATGAAGTGTATTGTGATAATAAGTTCGCTATCAATATTGCACATAATCCGATTGCAACATGATCGCATCTGAAGCACATTGAGGTTGTGGACATTTCATCAAGGAGAAACTTGCGGTGGCTTAATTTGCACTCCATATGTGTCCACCGATGGTCAATCTGGCGATATCCTTACCAAAGGATTATACGAGGCGACCTTTCGAGAAACTAGTAAGCAAGTCGAGAATGGATGATATCCACTTCCCGACTTGAGGGGAGTGTCGACACAGTTTCCTAATAAGGAATATTGAGTGTATCGGATAGAATCTGTAGATATTTTATTGATTGCTATCCTTAACTTTAAGGTTGTGTTTTAAGGGACAGCATCCCTAGAATCAGTTTGCTTCCTAGTTTAGAGTTTCCTAAAGTTAGGCTCACTATGTATATAAATATTTGTGTAATTTCTTGTGAGATATGAAATACAGAAAAGCCTATTTCTAACAGGTATCACCATATTTTTTGGAACAACTTTGAATAAAAATGCGACAATTTAGTAAAATATATTTTTTATAAAAAAATGATTTGAATAAAATATTGTATCAATGCATTACAAAACATAAATTTCACATAGTAATTCACTAAAATTACAAGTTGTATTAACAAATAATATAGACAATAAACGAAAGAATAATGTGACATAGCAAATGATACTCATAATAAAAGGATTATGCTAAAACAATATTAAGCAAATAAAGAACATAAATAAACAAATACAAGTCATAACATATGCAATAACAATTTAAAAAATCTATATGGAAGATAAAAATTAAGAAATAAATATGAAATACTACAAACAAGATCAAATAAAAATGAAATATATATATATATTTAAGAACATCGAATAAAAATAAAAATGATAATCTCTAAAATGATTAATATGTATAAACAATATATTTTAAATAAATAATATAAAAACTTAGAGTATATGAAAATATAAGGATACTTATAATTTAATAATTTAGTACATAAAAATATAAATAATAATATATGATAAAAACAATTATAAGTAAGTAATATATAACTTAAAATAAAAAATATATTTATAATACGATAATCATAAAAAAACTACATATTTAATATAAATAATATAAACAATACTTGTTATATGATATACAAAAATTTATATAATATAAAGGATAAAATAATTTAAATTACATATAATATAATATAATAATATATAATTTTATAATGTATAATATAATAATTAATATACACATTTTTAAAATAATATATAATATATAAATAATATTAAACTTAATAAAATAAAATAATAGATAATACTTTTATACATATAATACTGAAATAAATAAAAATAAGAATTAAATAAAAAGAATTAAATAAACAAGGATCAAATCAGGAAATAAATGAAAATCAGGAGTAAAATTTAAAAAAATGGATGATATCGAAACACGCGCCAACATATAAGGACTTATTGGGCAATTATACCCTATCTCTTAAACGGCACCGATTTGAAATCAGTCTTAAAGTAACCCGTGGGACCAAATTGAAACAACAACAAAATTTCAGGGCTAAATTAAAATAAAAAAATAAATTGAACTAAATTAAAAATAATAAAATTGCGGAAGGACTAAAGAAGCAAATTGCCCTTTTCTGAAAAACGCGCGGATCCTCCCCGGGTTTTTAGGTCAACACGCGGATCCTTATCCCTGAACGAAGTCGTTTTATGCTTATTGGCTTAAGCAAAAACGGCGTCGTTTTCATGCTGCCATATAAGTTAATTTTAACCTAAAAAATTCATTCTAATCTATTTTAAAAAAAAAAAAAAAACTTTAAAAAATTCTCTGAAGCCCTTCATCCTCTCGTCTGGGCTTCGATCGTCGGACCTCCGGGCCCGCGCACGCGCTGCACGCGCCTCCATCGCGCCGCGTCAGTCTTTGATACGTCTGGTCGGAGGTTAAAAAACCTCTTCTTTTCAGTGCGAGTCGAAAGGTAATCCCTTTTTTTATATTTTTTAAACAGTATTCATATATAAAAATGCATAGATTGAAAATAAAAAAAAATAAAAACCGAATGAAATAACTGAGAAAATCACCTCTGTAACCAAGTTTTCGTTTTTTATTTCTCTGTATTTTATGAATATTTGCGTATTCTCTCTGTTTTTCTCTTTTGTTACAGATTATTTTAGGGCTTTTATAGCCCTCAAAATAAAAATAAAAAGGGAATAAAAAAATTGTCCCGTTTTGCCATGTTTTGCTGCTGTTCTTTCCTTTTTGTGCAGGAGAATGATGAGAAGCTCGGCGTCGGAGTGATTCAGCGATTGATTCATGGCGCGACCGGTGTATTTGAAGGGTCGCTATGGGTGCTTTTTCGGGCGCTATATGCGCAGTGGAAACCTAGGGTTTCCTGTATCCGCAAGCTATTAGGGCTACTTGGGCTTAGGTTTAGGTTGGGTTAGGGTTTAGTTTTGGGTCTGTTTTGGGTCTGGGTCTTTAGGGTGTAATTGGGCTCGGGTGTAATTTGGGTTGTCTATTTTAGTGTTTTGTAATTCGGGCCATGAGTGTATTTGGGCCTTTGTAATCTGGGCTGTAAAAAAATGGACATTTGGTATTTTTTATTTATTTTTATTATTTTGGTTTTTTTCTGAATGGAATGGGCCCGAGCAAAATGGGCTGATTACACTTTGAAAATAAGCAAATTGGTCTCTCTCACAACAAAAATTACAAAAAAAAAATAATTAAAATAATTTTCAAAAATTCAAATTAATTTTTTAAAAAATTAAAAATTTATATTTTTAAAAATTTTAAAAAGTTCTAAAAAATATATAAAAAAAGTTAAAATTTTAAAAATTTTCTAAAATAATAATTGTGTGACTTAATTAATGATTCAAATTTATCATACTCAAGTATCTTATTTTCTTATTGTTTTGCTTTGAAAAAAATTTCAAATATATATGGTTTCAAATTTATGTGCTCTAACATGGAATTAGTTATACTGTAACAATATTTTTATTTAACATATTTAATATTTTTAATTTAACTCGAACAATTTCATTCGATTCGATTCGGCTCGAATTTCATTTCACTCGACTCGATTCGAAAAAAATTTAAATTGAGTTAGGATGATAAAATAGGACTTGTGAACTCGATTAACTCGAAATGTTTTCACTCGATTCGATTAAACACTCACCCCTAGTTACCTTTACATAACCTACAGATAAAACAATTGTTACATCACCACATCCAAAACACTCAACTAACTAAATCCTCTTCTCAATCTCGGACTCGTTCAGGAACTCATGTCATTCGACTTTCAAAATCGGTATCAACAATCAACTCGCTTGAGGGTTCACATAAGAGAAAAATAGTTGTTTTCGAATCACCAAAATGCATTTTGATCCCCATGTTTTCCATAATATGTCGTCTCCTCCATAAAATTTCCTTCTTGCATTTTTTTCTTGGTCAACTCCAACAAATAATCTGAAGACCTCCATTCGGGATCTAGCCCTTGTGTTCCCAAAATCTTCACAACTAAGAAAATCTTAGATAATTATGCAACTATTAGGGTGAAAGTATAAATATATATACAAACACATGAGAGCTGAACTGTTCTTAGATAATTCCAAAGAACGTATTATTAAAATTAGATAATTAATTGCAAGTAATTTAAGTAAATTAATTTAATATGGTTAAAATATGACATAAATTCTTGAACTCTTCTTAAATTTGTAATTTAGTCCTTATAGTTTTATTTATAGGAATTCGTCTTTCTACTTTTAGATTTCAAAATTTAAGTTTTACTATTAATAGTATTAAAATTATTTTCTTAAATTCAAGTTCATTATAAGGTCATTTTTCAGTTACATGACTATCAAGTGTGTATTTTTATTTCAGAATATCATGTCAACAAATTTAACAAAAGATTTAATTGTTTTAACAATTGGACCTGAACTTTGAAATTTGTAAAATAAAAAATTTAAAAACTAAATTCTATTTTTTTTTTTAAAATACAAAGCCTTATATAATATTTTAACTTTTTAGAAATTATACAAAGTTTTATTTATTTTTGGAGTTAAGTTACTTGTTCGAAAGTGAAGAGAAAATCTTAATGATATAAAAGATTTTCGTAACTAAGATTATAAGATTTAGTAATATTAAAACATCTTAGGAAAAGTGGCGGAGCCAAGGGGGCTGGCCAGCCCCCTAAAATGAAAAATTTTCTATTTAGGTCATTTATAATTTATAAAATTTTAAATTAGTAATGGTAAAATTGCACTTTGGCCCCCCCAAAAATAATAAAAATTTGACTTTATCTTTTTAAAAGTCTAAAGATTTGGATTAAAAAAATGGTGAAATTGCATTTAATTCCACCTCCAAAAAATTTTCTAGCTCCGCCACTGTGTCCTAAGTACATTATTAAAGCAAATGGAACCAATATTAGTAGTGTGCAAAACAATATCCCCGTCAATCACAATCACGTCCCACGTCCCACGTCCAACTAGGGTTTCCTCAAAGCATTTGGATAACCTGAAAGCAGTTTGATTCAACAATAACAATTTTCTAGCCATTGTGATTAATAAAAAAGGAACCTAACCCTATCATCAAGGTTTCAGTCACAAATGCATTAGAAGACTTTGCTTGTGTGTTAATTCCATCAAGAACATCTCCATTGTTATTTCTAGTAAGACTTACAAGTTTAGTTGTGTTCGAGCTTCCAATGAAAGAAGTGTTGATCTTTATGACATTTTGAGGTGGAGGAGGCCATAAAGATTTGGTGTTGATGGTTCTTATCCCATTTTGAGTTAGACTCATCATGGCTTCAATGTATTCAAAGAATCTTTCCGCAGTAGAGTTCCAAACCTTAACAAGATCCTCTCTTCTTCCACAAAATATCCAATAATTTTGAAAGATCCATAAACTCCAACATACATATGCGATCAAGTTAGTTCTTGAGAAGGATCCAAATTCAAGTAGTTCATGATTAATCTTCACCCACCACTTTGTAAAGGATCCAAATCCTTCAAGTGCTAGGGTGTAATGAAACATTGAGGTTCTCTATATGGCTTGGGCTATCGAGCAGAAGGAAAATGTATTCAATTGATTCAAGTTCCCCTCCACATTGTGCACATCCTGAAGATCATGAGTTATGCCTCTTAGCAAGATTTTCATTCGAAGCAAGTATGCTCTCCATATGAAAATTTAAATCTTCTATGGTGCTTTAAGACTCCATGCTGATGACTAATCTATTTGTTGCCACTACAGTTGATACAAAGTACTCGGCTCAATTTCAAGCCCATGATGGCAATGGGCTTAGTTTCCCTTAAGGCCTAATCATAAGATCCAAATCCAAACAATTAAAGTCAAAACTAACCTATTTGTACAAGACTTTGTGACAAAATGATTTCAAGAAAAGGAGTTGAAACTTTAAGATGTAACACCCCTAACCCGTATTCATCACCAGAATAGGGTTATGGAGTATTACT
The DNA here is from genome assembly GCA_025698515.1 of Gossypium sturtianum. Classification (NCBI taxonomy): domain Eukaryota; kingdom Viridiplantae; phylum Streptophyta; class Magnoliopsida; order Malvales; family Malvaceae; genus Gossypium; species Gossypium sturtianum. The sequence continues at coordinate 22,044,954 of CM046949.1, forward strand.
GGGGTTTACAGATTAATCAAGCCAAAAATACTATTCATATTCGACAATAATTATATAGTCCCTTTAATGGACCCTCGAGGCCCAATATGAATAGTAAAAATGATTCAGGACTAAATCGGAAACCCTAGGAATTTTTCGCGAATTTATAAAATTTTCCTTATGAACAGTACCCACAGGCCCGTGTGGTCTAAGGGCACGCTCGTGTGACCAGGCCGTGTAGCTCACACGACCATAAAACATGCCCATGTATTAGGCCGTGCGGCTTCACACGCCCGTGTGCTAGGCCGTATGGTTGATTTAATTTTCATAAATTAGGAGCAGTTTTCACACGGCCATGTAACACGCTCGTGTCCAAGGCCGTGTCACCCACACAGCTGAGACATATGCCCGTGTGCTCAATTCTGAGTATTTTGTTTCTCATTTTTAAGGTGCAGGGGACACACGGCTGAAACACATGCCCATATGCCAGGCCGTGTGTCATACACGGTCAAGATACACGCCCGTGTGTCTACCCGTGTGGACGAAAATAGGCCATTTTAAGGCCACTTTTCTCACCCTTTACACATTCAACCTGCATACAATACTTTCACATACCAATATACTCCAAATCCACAACCAATTCAAGTCAATAACTTATATGGTAAGCCAAATTTATAACTACACTACTTATTTACATAAACTTACTATGTTATTTCAATCATTAACCACCATTATATACTAATAAATGCATACACATAAACTAACATATATGTATGAAAGTCATTCATAACCATATTTTAACTTTACTTTCTTTTCATTCCATCCTATACATGCCATATAAACCTTAAATTGCAATATAAAATCTACTGGTGAAATCTGGATAGTGTGGCCCAATCTGATGATCCGATCCTCCGAACTCTTGTTAATCTACAAAGAACATTAACATACAGAAGTAAGCTTATGAAAGCTTAGTAAGCTCATAGGCTTAAAACATAAATCTTACATAATTACAATAACAATTCAATAACAAGTTTTTCACTAAAGTTTCCTGTCATACACAATTTCAAATGATGAATTCATTGGATTGAGCTCAATATTAATAACTAATTAAGTCTCAACACTTAATTTCGACTAACACTTACCATTACTTGTCAAATTAGGGAACGTCTTACGGAATTGAGTACGTCATTAGTTTTCTGCCACATTCCACTTTGGTTTTGCACACATTTTTCCATGGCTTTACCATGAGCACACACTTTATCATATTGTCATAGCCTAGCTATGGTCTTACACTTGCACACACATATATATAACTGCCATGATTCAATCATGGTCTTACGTTCACTTTCACAGTGCCATAGCTATACTATGATCTCACATTTCACACTTTGCCATGGATTAACCATGGTCTTATCCGTCAATTCATCATTGATCACTGAATGAATGTACTCAGTCCTGCGTTTCCCTTAATTCGAACTTTCAATTCAATTTTTCACACCATTACAATTATCATATTTCAATAGCAAAAATATAAATTATAAATATTGTATACATCACAAAATTAATATAAAAATTCAGCCATATGAACTTACCTGGACCAATTTGTAGAATTATGGAAATTCAATGACTAATCGGCAATTTTCTCTTTTCCACGTTTATCTTCGGACTCTTGATCTATAATGTAAAATTTTCCATTCATTAGCATCCAATTCAATTCTAATTCACTTAACAATTTATGGCCTTAAATTTTCAAAATTACACTTTTACCCCAAATTTTGTAGTTTTTACAAATTAGTCACTGCTCAATTAACCCATCAATTGAGCTAATTCTTCTTAATTAACACTTTATCTAACTATTTTTACTACTACACAGCCTTTGAAATTCATAATTTCAACATCAAATCCTAATTTTCAACTTTTTCACATTTAAGTCCTAAAAATCAATTTCTACTAAAATCTCTTAATAAATTCATCATATAATGAATTAAAATCTTCAAATACATGATAATTCATGTTAAACATACAGAAATTATCCATGGAAACTTTCAATTTCACTTATAGAATCAAAAACTAATGAATTCTATAGTTGGACCTAATTGTAAAAGCCACAAAAACATAAAAATTTTAAAGAAAAAGAAAGAATTGAACTCACATGGTGCAAAAACATGAAAAACCAGCTTATTCCAGACCTTCTATGGCGTTTTTTATGAATAAAAATGATGATTTCTCTAGATTTTTCAATTTAGTCTTTATTTTATTTAGTTAATTTGTAAAATTTCCAATTTTGCCCTTATTTTACCTTATTTTCTTGCTGATTTTCTTTCCCAAACCGTCCAAGCGATATAATTTGGGTCTAATTGCCTTTTAAATCCCTCCTTATTAATCACTTAAACTATTTAATCACTATATAACAAATTTTGCACATTTTATAATTTAGTCCTTTTTAATTGATTAACTATCAAAACGTTAAAATTTTCTAACGAAACTTTAATAATAACTCAATGACACTCCATAAATATTTATAAAAATATTTATGGCTCGGTTTTATAAATTCGAGGTCTCGATACCTCATTTTTGACTCATTTGACCTAATAATTTCTTTTAATTCACAAAATTCTCTAATTCAAATATATTTATAAATTCACACTTGACTTATAATTATTAATTACTAAATTTTCAGACTTACTTGTCAGATTTAGTGATCTAGAATTACTGTTTCCCGACACCACTAAAATTTAGGCTGTTACACAAGATGATGGCCTTTGGAGTTCAATAAAGATCGAAGATGAATTAGAAGGTTGTAGCATTGCTCGGGGCCTTAAAATTTCATTCCATAAAGATAAGCTCATGTGGAAGATGTTAACATGTAACACCCCAATTTTTAGGGTTAGAAGTTTTGATATTTGTAGGATGGGTCAGTGGCTAGATCAAGCATTTGAGTTTGTTTTCGTGTTTTAGTGTCAGAATTGGCCTACTGGTCTGGTGGTTGATTGTGTGTTAGTTTAGCCTAGGGTCTCAAGTTCAAGTCCTCGGGTGTGCTTTGAAGGAATTATTTTGATTTAGCACTATTTTGTTTTAAAAGGGTTAGATATTTACTTTTATTTGTTTTATTTAATCTATTTTTATTTTGGTTAAAAAAATAAAAGGAAAAAAAAAAAGAGGCAGAAAGTTTTTGACGTTCCTTCTCTTCATATCTTTTCTCTTCCTTCTCTCTCAATTTTTTTTCGAACAATTAATTTATTTGCTTAACCTCTTGGATTTTCCTGCGGCATTGGCTTGTTTATATTTTTTCATCAACTTGAGCTTCGTGTTGGTATTGAGGTCATCGACGTGTGTCGATTGAATTTTAGCTGTTTTGATCGCAAATCAATTGTGGGTCTGAACTCTTCTTTTCGTTATTGAAATACTGAATTGATTTTGGGTAATTCGACATAATGAGTGTATTCTGAACTATATAACTCGGTACTGAATTGCTTTGAAATTCGGCAACCCTTTTTGTGTGATTTGGTAGTTGAGCAATTGAGGTTTGTATTGGCTTTAAATAGCTTGAATTCGGTTATTTATGGTGTGTTTCTAAAATACTTTGATTAGGGGTCATTTTAGTGATCGAAAAACGAGACTTTCAGTCAATTTTGGTATGGTTTCGTGACCACACGGGTGGCCACACGGACGGTTCACATGGCTGTGTGCAATTGGGATTTAGGGTTTTCGGGCTAATTTGGGTGCCACATGGCCTGGCCACACGGCTGTGTGGCTGATTTGAGGAAATTAGTTGATTTTCACACGGCCGTGTCCCTTGGGCATACGGGCGTGTGTGTTTGGGAATTAGGGTTTTTGTGATTTGGTGCCACACGGCCTGGCCACACGACCATGTGGCTAAATTGGGGATTTAGGGATCCCACACGGGCATGTGTTTTGGACACAGGGACATGTCTGGTGGGCACACGAGCGTGAGAGACCCTCACACGGCCGTGTCTACCCTGTACTCTATTTTAGCACAAATGGACAGAGAGTTACATGACCTATTCACACGGCCATGTCCCTGGCTCACACGAGTATGTGCCTCAGCCACACGGCCGTATGCCTCCTCCCACACAGGCGTGTTGACCTCCACACGACCTAGGCTTTTCCACACGGCCAGAGCAAATGGCCGTGTGTCCCTAAAATCAATTTTAGTTCTGTGCATGTTTTTTATCTGAAAATGTGTCTGGATGTTCCGACCCTTGGCTAGGCTTTAGTGAAGGTAGTTAAGACTCTAATCTGGGCTTCGGCTTATGTGTTATTTGTGACTGTTGTGCGAGATATCTGATTCTGAACTCGGTTAGCTGGGTGTGTGCATGCCTATTTCTGTCTGACTGTCTGTTGATGTGTTCATTGTTTCTGTGAGGTTGTAAGCATACATGCACTTGCATAAAGTAATTTTTGGGTTGGTTGTGAAGAGAAGGAAGACTGATTCTGATCTAATCTGGCAGTTTAACTACAACTTATCGAGTCTGATGAGTTTACCGTGCCTTTGCACGCTTGTATGCGTTAGCTTTCTTTGCGCACTATTATTTGATTTGGCGCTTTAGACCGCAACATGTTTTATCTGATGGTTTACCACAATGCATTGTATCGCTGATATCGCCGACCTTTCTTTGTATATTATTATTTGAGTGGCTTAGTCCACATACATGGTATGTAGGGTTGGATGGGCCTTTCGAGGTCCTATATGGTGTGTTTGGTTGAATGAGCTTAAATAGCTCTTTTGGGGTATGATCGATGGACAGAGAGGTGTTTTGGCTGGATGGGTGGATTTTTAATACTTGACTGCATTCATATGCATCTGGATGTGAGTTACTTGTATGTAATCTATCTTTTCATCATAACATTTATGACTGATTCTGCGCGCATTGAGGTGTTAGCGTAGTGACATTTTAGATTGTGATGATAAGTATTATTGTATCGACCCTCTGACGGGTTTATCTATTGAGTATTTTATGTGTGATTTTGTGTGCTTTGACTGTTACGTTTGTTTGGGACGTTGATTCCGAGTTTGCTTTCTATTTCTGTGTATCCCTGTAAGTATTTTTCGTTATCGAACTACTGTTTGGTTTCTGATCTGTAATTCCGTTGTTAGATACGTTTTGAACTCACACTGAGCTCGTGTAGCTCACCTCTTAGTGTTTCCCCTTGTAGATACATTTCTAAATTTTGATGCTGGACTCGGTATGCGGAGGTCTCGGACAGTCACGGTTAAAAACAGGCTTTAATAGTATTTTAATAATTTCTGAGTTTATAATTAAACACCTTGAATTGTAAGTACTGTTTTGAAAACACCTTAATAGTACAGAATTTTGTGTTTTAGGCACGTAAGTGTCATTGGGACTGTATTTTCTTTTGAAATATCATGATTTTATAACTGAGAATTTTACGTAACTTAAATACTACAATGCTTTTCGGTTTGTTAAACTAAAATTTTTCTATGATCACTTCGGTGATCAATGTGACCTCCGAAATTCGGAAAAAACTTTAGGGTCGGTTTTGGGCGTTACATAACAAGTTTAGACGTTACACTTCAATGGGCCCAATCAAGCCTACACGCCTAGCCTATGTTATTTAGCTCATTTGGAGCGTTTTTGTCATCTTTAGGACTTAGTTAATTTATTTTGTTAAATGGGTTTTATGAATAGCTTTTATTTAAGCCCAATAAGGTTATTTTATTTATTAAATTCGATCTATGGTTGAACATCATTTAGTTTTTATACTTAATTTATTTTTCATGTTAGTTAAGTAGGATTTTTATCTGTTACTTATGAAACAGGTAACTTATGTTTAGTTTCACGTAGTTTTCCTTATAAGTAGCCTATGGCGCCCCTTTTTGTACACATATTTCATTCTTTGAATAATAAAACTCTTCGAGTTTCTCTCTTGGAAAGATTTCTCGTGATTTTTAGAAGTTATTTCATCTTGGTTTTCTTCAAGACGTTGTGGGAAACATTCTTCACCTTCCAATTTACTAGGGTTCAGCCTTAGGTGGTTGGTTAGAACCATTTGTGAAGTGATGTGTGTTTTCCATACTAACTAAAATTATGACTAAGGCAAGCCCACCTATCGAACAATAGTATAGCTACGGTGAGTAGAGATATCGTATCCACGAGGACTAAAAGTATTAGTAATTATTGTTTTCTTATTATTTAGCCAACAAATTGGAGTGATGGGTTTTAAAGCTAAAATTACTAAACTAATTTAACTAAGAACTCAACAGAGAACGAGTAAAGGAAATAATTGAATATCAACCAAGGAGGGAGACAATACCTAGGAAATAATCCATCTAGACTTCATCTACTATTATGAATATGATTTAACGATTTATTCACTTGGTGTCTTGATCCGTAGAAATCCCTAAATTATGCTAATATCTCTTTCGAGAGTAAGAGCAACTGACTCAGGTTGATTAATTGAAATCTCTTTCTAATTAAAACCTCTATCATCGCATTAACTCGATCTATGGACTCCCTTATTAGATTTGACTCTAATCTGGTAGATTTATGTCGTCTTGTTTCTAGGATTGTATGCAACTCCACTCAATTATGCTAGATCTACTCTTAAAAAGGGACTTTTCCTCCACTGAATTAAGCACATTAAACATGAATTAATATCTTGAAAATATTAAAACAAGAAATAAGCACACATAATGAGAACAAGAATCAAGTATTTATCACGTAAAACAAAAATTAAATAATAGAATTCATCATAGGTTTGATCTTCCCTAAGTATCTAGGGAATTAGTTCATAATCCTGAATGAAAACATCTCAAAGTCAGAAAAACTACAAGAAACAAAGAAACTCATAAAAACTTCAAAAGAAATTAAAAGGAGGTCTTCGATCTTAATAGGAATCTGCTTCAGAGTTGGCTCCAATGGTGTTCTTCGAGTTGTTTCTTTTATCTTCTCTGATAACCCCTATATCTCTTCTTCTATTTGGTATTTATAGACTTCAGAATGCCCAAAAAGCCTAAAAATTACGTTTTTCTGCACATTTGGGAAGCAATGTGCGAAATCGACACAAGCTGGCCCATAAGCGTGTGTTCAGCCCGTGTGGTTCACAAGGGCATGTGTCCAGCCCATGTGGCTCATGAAATCTGCTCTATTTGTCCGATTTTAGATTGTTTTCCGCTCCTTTCGCTCCCAAATGCTCACCCAAGTATAAGAACATGAATTCAAAGGATTAGGAGCATTAAATTCACCAATTTGCATAAACAATCACCCAAAAACGCATTAAGAATGGGATTAAAATATGTTAGTTTTATCATTTATCATGAAGCTTGTTAAAGATTTTTCTTCAAAAGGTTTCATAGAGCATCACCTTTTCATCACCTTCCATCCAATCTTTTCCATCTCTCCGTTATCTTTATTAATCTTGATCATGTTCATTAGAATAATTTTCTAATGCGCTATCTTCTTGTTCAATTTTCGATTTCAAGATCTAAGAATTCCCTCAAGAATGTGTCTATCATTCAAGATTTTACTCTATCACACTCTAAATCTCTTGGATCTTTATTTATTGTTGAAATTCTTTCTTTTACTTAGTTTTGCTTGTTGTCAAATTGTCTTATTCTCACTTGGCTTGTTCTTACGTTTTAGGTTGCTTAATCACCAAGTTAGGGTTCAATCATTTTTTATTTGGTTTTCACTTGCCCAAACAACTTGAATCTTGACTCTTTTTGTTGTGCCCTACCAATGATTGGCTACTTGAGCCTATTGGTTGTTGGTGTTAAAAGGCTCTTAAAAGAAAATGGTAGCCAAGCTTCACATTGTAAACCCTAATTGTGGAGTGATGTCAAATTAATTTATCATCTTGTTCGTGTTCTCCTATTGGTGTCATGGAGATGGCCTTCATGTCATTGTCATTGAAGAGAGATCTAAGGAGATCCATGTTCCATAGTCTTCCATTGCTAGAGAATAAGTCTTTCACCAATTTCAATTTTTCTACATCATCTTGATTTGATGAAACCATGAAATTTGGAATGGAGGGAGTCCGTTTCTCACCTGTTATCGACAAATAAAAAAATTATTAAGCCCTTATAAAAAAATTTCACCCAATTATTGGTAATAAAAAAATTAATTAAGTCTCTTTGTGATCGTAAACTGTTGTTGACCAATTTGATCATGCCATATATTGAACAAATAAAAAAGAGAGTCTAAAATGAACTTGGACAAAGATGTTCAAATTCATTTAAATCTAGACATCACCTTGTCCAAGTTCATTCTAAACATGGATTTAAAAAAATTAAATTTTTTTTTTTAAAATATAAACATTTAGATTTGTAAAAAATTATATTAATTATAAATAATTATTAGTTTTTAAAAAAATATAAAAAATATAAAAAAAATTAGAAATATTTAAACATAGTTAAAAAGGATTCAAATAAATCAAAATACCATTCAACTAGAAACAACAATAAAGAACTTCCACTCCAGTGTGTATATACTACTACATATAAATTCATCCATCCTTCCAGGATCGGAACCTGAGATGTCCGGCACCAGCTAAACCAAATTCTCGAGCAACATCATGGGTGTCGTTATCGAGATTGGCAAGGGTGACTCTAGTGAGAATGGGACTGTGGACCAAACCTGGTTATACTTCATCGATTCCAACACTAGCTAAAGAACACAAAATAGTTGGTATAAATATGATCAAGTTAGAAATGTATTGAAACCGGTCTAAGGTGGCAATCACTACTGGTCTGCACTGAAGTGGAGGAAGAGGAACAGTATTGGCCTTGATCATGGTGGATTGAAATGCAACAAGTAGAAGAAAACCATACAAGCATGATTGGCAAGCTTTTTCCTTTTTTTTTTTTATTATACAATTTTTCTGTATTTTATAAATTTTAAGAATTTTTATAATTATTTAATTTTTTATAATTTAAAAAATCAAATTCAAAATGAATCCTAGCAAATGAATGTTTAAATTAAAAAGAATTTGAACATATTTACTCAAATTTATTCTAGATTTAAATTTTTATAATTTATTTGTTAATTTTTTAAAATTTTTATATTTTAAGTACTACACGATAACTTTTCATTGTTTGAATCATACGATGAAGCTAATGTTATTAAAATAAAAGTTTAATTAATAAGTCAATTAAATAAAAAATTTCAATGAAAACTCAATTGATTTTTTTAGTGAAAAGCTTTTACCCTTAAATCAAAGGAATAAAAAATAAACTAAATACTACAATAGGAATGGATTTTTTTTATTTTCTCCGTACGCTTATTTGAAGCAGTAAGCATAGGTGAAATGGTAGCTAGTGTTTGGCCTTACCACTGACAATTGACTACTTCAATTGCGTGTTTGAATGGTGAGATGAAACCCATCCCGTTGTCTAATTTGCTTTCATGTCAGTCTCACATATCCTTTTCTAATCACTCTCTTTTCCCTTTGTTAATTTTGTTTTATAGTGATGAAATTAAATTATTTCTTAACATTAAGATGAGTATAAGAGACCATGATAAACTTATATGTGGGGTTCACAAGGTTAACCAAACTAAATTTGATATGAATGTGGATGTTAGAGTACTGCCCACTTCCCCTGCTGGTTTTGTATAATTGATGGATTCCCCTCAACTTATCCTGCTGAATTTATATAATGAATTGATATTACCTCGAATTGTCTCCCTTAATTTTGTATGATATGTAGTGAAGACACTCCTACTCAGATCGAGTATCGTCTTCACAAGATGACAGCTAGTGTTTTTTCAGTATTTGGACTCTTTTTCAGCTTCATTTGGCTTTTACTTCTTAACTTTGCCTTATGGATATAACCAAAATAATGTAATTAATATTTATTTAAACATATTTATATCTAGACTTTTTCAAACATTTATATTTTAATACATTTCAATACAAAAAAAATAATCTCATGTTCAAATAAATACAAAATATTAATATATTAATATATATATTTGTCTCATTGTCTGTTTTTCTCTGTTGCCTTTCGTTTAAATTTTTTTGTATATGTACATATATTAACTTTTGCTTCTAATCAAAGCAAGCTCATTATTAACGAGTAGTTGAAAGAAGTGAAATTCGATTTTTTTCTAGGTATTTGAATTAGGTTTGAATTTTGAAATTGATATTGTTAAAAGAGATTTATCTGAATGCCATCCTTAACTTGAATAGGATTATACTCGGAACGCGGATGAGAAAAAAAAAAAAGCAACCTCATTGTAATTCAAAGGTCAAACTGTCAAAGCAATAGTTATATATTTATGGTCAAATTTTATTATTAGTCCATATATTATATGTAACTTGCAAATTTAATCTTTATACTTTAATTTGATTAATTTTTGTTCTTATATCTTTCGAATTAGGCCATTTTAATCTCATACTTTTTGAATTTTAAATTTTAGTCCCGATCCAAATAATAACAATTGAATTTGTTTAGTTATATTCTACTATTAATCTTATACTATGCGTAAAGTTGTACATTTAGTCCATGTTCTCTAATTTGATCATTCTTAGTCCCTCTACTTTTTTGGATTTTGAAATTTCAATCTCAAGGCAAGCATCTATTAAATTCATTAACTGAATTTTTTTTATGAATAATATATAGAAATATCAAGCTGACATGTATTACATATGTTACAATATGTTAGCCGTATAAGATTTTGGAAATCACAAAATTAAACTTAATGAGCTTAGCAACTATTACTTGTTTGGCCAAAATTAAAATTTCAAAATTTTAATAATATAAAGACTAAAAATAATTAAATTAAAATATATGAACTAAATCCATAATTTACCGATAGCAAAAATTAAGCTATATTTGCATGGACTGTTACTTAGCAATTGGCATCTTTAAATTCAAGCAAGTAATTCTAAGGCCCCTTTGGATGGGCGGTGCATTTACTTGCGATTAATGTAAAAATAGCGGTGACGGTAAGATTAGAATTATAGCGATTCTATAGCGTGAGAAAAAAAAAGCTAAATGTATCGCACTGAAAATAAACGCCCATCCAAAGAGACCCTAAACCTTATTGCTTGTTGTTGAAATAAAAACAAGAAACAAAAATTACTACCCTTCCAAATAAATGAAAACAAATATCTAATAATATTTTAATTAATTAGTTAATTACCATTGATTTTCTACGTTTTTATCAAAAGGTTAGCATCAATTGCAATTGGCACTATAATTTTCTTTTAATCTAAGTCCTACTCGGACCATTGTTACCTCCATCAACTCTTATTTATAAAGTGTAGTCGCACTAGCCATTGAGTAATATACAAAAACCTCATTCTTAATAAGAATCTAATCATATACGTACAACATGAAGCTTGACGTCGAAGTAGTTTCCGAGGAGATACTAAAGCCATCCTCTCCAACCCCGGACCGACTTCGTCGGTATAGACTATCATTCCTCGATCAGTTAACTCCCTTACTCTATAACCATTTGGTTTATTTCTATCCAAAAATATGCGATACCGGAGCCAACAAAATCACAATTTTGGATCGGCTGAAACACTCCATGTCCAGTGCCCTCACCTATTTCTACCCACTGGCTGGTCGGGTGATGGAGGACCGGTTGTCTATTGATTGCAATGATGAGGGGATTCCCTTCGTGGAAGTTAGAGTGAAGTGCAAACTTTCAGATGCTATAAATAATGCAGTTCCGAAAGAACTCAACATATTGCTTCCTTTTGAAATCCATGGTCACAAAGAAATTCTCCTCGGAATCCAATTCAATGTGTTCGACTGTGGGGGAATAGGGATTGGTGTTTGTGTTTCTCACAAAATCAGTGACGCCCTTTCGTTTTTCACGTTTGTGAATATGTGGGCAGCCATTGCTCGTGGGGAGACAAAGTTAATGGCACCCAGTTTCGAATCAGCCGCGCTTTTCCCACCACGAGACCTTTCAGGATATACACCAATAATCAGTCAATTAAAAAAGGAACATGTTCTAACCAAGAGGTTCGTATTTGGTGCCACCAAAGTGGAGGAAATCAGAAGAAAATACGCCGAGAATTGTAACCAAACATGCCTAACTCGAGTTGAGGCTTTATCGACTTTCATATGGGAGCGTTTGGTTACTGCCATTAGTGTAAGATCAAGACCCAATACGGTTTGCACAATTTCTCACTTGGTAAATATACGTGCAAGAACTGAACCCCCATAGCCAATATCTTCATTAGGGAACCTTTATAGCTTTGCAATCATAATCCCATCCATGAACAGTAACATCGTCACCCAAATGAGAGACTCCATAAAAATAGTGAACAAGGAGTACGTGATTAAACTCCAAGATGGATATAATCACTACGACAAATATAAAGAGATAATAACACGTTATGGCGGCAAATGCGAGATCGTTCCCCTTGGTTTCACCAGTTTATGCAGGTTTCCTCTATACGAAGCTGATTTTGGTTGGGGGAAACCCATTTGGGCAGCCTCCGCTGATAGAGAAATCAAGAACACAACTGTTTTCATGGATGCGGTGAATGGCGACGGAATAGAGGCTTGGGTTACCCTAGATGAGGAAGAAATGAAGAAATTTGATACTGATGAGGAATTGCTTGCATATGTTGTAATAGGCCAATTTCGGCCTGGCCCATTAAAACAATAAAAACTAAAAAATAATTAAAGTCCAATTTTTTACAAACCCAATATAATAAAAATAGTCCAATTATTAAACTAACCCGAAAATAGACCCAGATAATAAACACAGCCCAAAATTACTATCCAAAATCACTACCCAAATCTTAGCCCACTAAGCCCAAAACAAAAAAAAAATTCAGAAAAGAAACCCTAGCAGCCAAGGTGCGCCGCAGCAGCCTCCCACGCATGCGTGCGCCATGCGCCCGCTCCTCCACGTCGGCCCACCTCCGTACAAGCGCCACGCACGCCCGTACCTGCACAAGAAAACAAATAGCAGCAGAGAAAACAAAAAACAGAAAAGAAAACAGTTGTATTTTTCATTTTTTTTTATTTTCGATTTTGGCTTTAAAAAGGCCGAAACAAACCATTGTATGGTTTCTTCACGTTTTTACGAATACAGAAATCAAAAACCAATGTTTCTTCGAAGGTATTCAACAGATTCAAATATTTATTTAAATATTAAATACAAGTATAGTATAGACATCGGGGGAAGGGGTATCTTTACCTTTTTTGGGCGATCGAAAAACTGAATCTGAGGAGTCATTCGGTCTCCTTTGGATTTCGGGGTGAGTTTTTGGTAAAAGGGCGTTTATATCTGCGTTTAGGGGGTTTAAGAGGGCAGAAATCACCACCTTTTGGATCTTCGACCACCGTCACGGTGGCTCAGTGACGGGGCTAGGTCGGAACCCAGAGAGCCTTCAGAGCAATTTTTTGATTTTTTTTTTCTTGAGATGGTTTAGAAATGAATTTATGTTTTAATTTTTTGCTATTTAAAGCAGAGCTATACGATGTCGTTTAGGGGCGGGGCATTAAGCCTTAAAACGGCGACGTTTCTGGCCAAGACCCGCGCGTTGACCCGACCCGGGAAGGATCCGCGTCTTTTTTTATAAAAGGGAAATTTATCTCCAGGGTCCCTCCGCATTATTTTTTTATACAATCTTATCCTATTCATATTTTGCTTTATTTTTAAACTTGACCCGACATTGTTTTGTGATTTTAATTTGGTCCTCAGGCCTTTTAAATACGGCTATTAGAACGGCGTCGTTTTGGCGATCGGGTATAATTGCCCAATTGATCCCTCATCTATGGCGCGCGTTCAAATAGAGTCCTTTTCTTCTTTTTATTATTTTTGCTATTTTGTCATTGTTTCAATATTAATATTATTATTATTATTATTATTATTATTATTATTATTATTGATTATTTTTAATATTAATGTGAATAATATTATTATATTATCATTATTACTATCAATTTTGACATTATTATTATTCTTGATATTATTACTACTACTATTTATTTTATTATTACTATTGTTTGTTTATTTTGCTACTACTATTATTATTATTATTATTTAAACTACTATTATTATTATTTTTATGATTATTGTTACTACCATTATTTATCTATTATTTTATTATCTTTATTAGTTTATTGTTATTATTGCTAATATTATTATTATTATCATTTTTAATGCTATTATACCTACATATACATAATTATCTTTATTCTAAGTATATATTATGGATTTCATATTATTTTACGTAAATGTTTTCTTTTAGGTTTATTTACGTGTATGTATATATACATATCTTCTTTTAAATCTATTTATGTATATAATTTGTTTCTTAAAAGGACCCTATTTTAAATTATATATTTATTTATTCCAAACACTTTCATATATCATTATTATTTTTATATATACATTATTTTATATCAAGTTTTTATTTATTTATTTACACACGTATTATTTAGATTGACACATATTATTTTATATACATCATTTGCTTATTTACTTTAAAATTTGCTAAAAGTTATTTGTGTTAATTTCTTGTCATTGTATGTACCCAAATTCGTTCCTTTCAAATTTCATATTATGGTCATTCATTTGTATAATATTTTATCCATGTATATTATTCCATGTTTGTAACTTTGCTTTTTCCACATTATCACATCGTGATTCAAATTTTAACATTTTAATTGATATTGGTCGTTTCATTCTTGTTCCAATCAAACTAAATAAATATATTTTGAGCCGGTTTTATAATCACTTATCGGAAAACTTCTCAAAATAAGGCAATATTTCGTGTTTGGAAATTCGAGAAATCGTGCCCTAACGTGCTGGGTTTCGATTTTCCGTTTGACCAAATAACCAAATATCCTTTTAAAATTTTGTCCATGTTTTCTAAAAAAAAGGCAATATTTCGTGTTTAGAAATCCGAGAAATCGTACCCTACCGTGTTGGGTTTCGATTTTTCGTTTGTCCAAATAATTGAATATCCTTATAAAAATCTCAATGCATGAATTTTGAAAATCATGAGAGGATCTTGGCATCGAGGGTTTGAAACGCCATATTGTAACGTGCTAGATGTGATATTTTATTCCTTCGGAACAAGATATCCAATTCGAGTTATTTAAATTTTTTAAAACAGAATTGTATTTTAAAATCGTTTCAAATTTTTGGCATTAGGACATTAATTAATCAATTTTGGGCGTTGCGATGGTGCTAATCTTTCTTCGTGCGTAACCGATTCCCAAACCCGTTTTTCTTGGAATTCGTAGAGCAAAATTAATTTCTTTTAAATATAATAAAATGTTTTTATAGGTGATCCGATCACACCTAAACAAAAAGGATTGGTGGCGACTCCATTTTCTTTTTAAAGTAGATCCCCTTTTTTTTCAAAACATAAAAAAATGATTTCTACATATGTTAATGCTCCAAAAGGCTTGTAAAAGGGTTAAGTTTTTGTGTCAAAGCTTTAAATTGCTTTTGGTGAAGATTGTGTTTGTGTCAAAAAGATTGTGATTGCTGAAGCATTGATTTCAATTCAGGTTTGCATTGCATGTATCTATGATTTTCAGCTGTACATTTTGTTTTTTAATATCTATATTGGGAGATGGATCATGATTGATTATTAACTAATGTGCTGGTATTGGTGTAAACCTCCATAATGGACACCTACACATCTCAAGTAATGGTTAAACTTCTTGAAAGTTTACATTTGAATTTAAAATAAAATAAAAAGAATTTGTGATGCAGTTTGTGAGAATTATAAAGGGTCAATCCCCTTACTGTTTTCTTTTAAAAAAAAAAACTTAAATTCTTTGTCGAGTAAAATAACAAAGAAAAAAGTTTTTTTCTTTTCTTTTAAATTCTTAAAGCATTTAATATTCTTCAAAATTTTAAAAAATCAGTCGTGTGGTTCGTGAATAATATCCGTTATGATTTTGTTCTTAATCGTTATATTAAATCAAAGTTACATGACGATTCGATATATGCACTTACTTTAAATATATTGTGATAATTTAAATCACAATATATTACATTGATATTTGAATCGATTTGATGGCTAATTCATGTATAATATTTTAAATAGATATATTTTTTCTGCTATGGTTTTTGCCATTAAATTTTGTTTTATCACTCCTTTATCTGCTTTCCCCCAATTGCTTTAATGAAAAGAAAAATGAAAGTCGCCATTTTTACTTAAGAGAAATGGCGTTGTAGCCAGGGAAGTTGGCTATTCTATTGGCGTAACCCCGTTAATAATAATAATTGGCGAAACTTTTTTTTTAAATGAAGTAGCTATTAATCTTTTTTATTTAAGTGTGATTAGATCACCTCAAAATTTAATAATAAAAGGTTAGGTTTACTGAAACAATGATTTTTGGCCTACAAAATTTAAGAAAATAGGTTCGAGAGTCGGTTACGTGTGAGAAAGGATTAACACCCTCATAACGCCCAAAATTGGTACCTAGTTGATTATTTGATGTTTTGATGTCGAAAATTAAAAATTTGAAGAGAATTTAAAATATGATCCCTCTTTGCATCGTGTTACTTGGTGGTATTGAAAGAAATCCAATCTAAATTGAATTTTTAATGAGGATGTGTTTTTATTTTGAGTCGATCAAGACAAAAAATCATGTCCCGTAAGTTGGGGCACAAAATCTCGAATTCTCGAAAATAAGGACGCTCTTCGTTTAATTATAGCCCAAATCTTACAATCTTATTTATTTATTTATTTATTTAAAAAAAGGAGGGATATTCAATTATTTTAGTTTAAGGAAAAATCGTACCCCGTAAGTTAGGGGCACAATTTATCGAATCCTCAAAATAAAGAATATAACCTTGGTTTTAATTTCTTCTCATGAGTTATGTAAAAACGAATGCATCACTTGATATGATATGCAATTGAACATAATGCGAGAATGAATAAATATATCTAAGTATAATGGTTAAAATAATAATATAAGAACAAAATAATAAAATTAAATAACTACATAAAAATAAATAAAACATAGATAAAATTTGAAATGACTATCGTAAAATAATAATATAAGAACAAAATAATAGTAGGTATCGTTATCAAATGGTGATGAAACAGCTTTAATAATAAATTGACGATGATAATAATAATAGTGACGATAATGATTTAATTAATATAGTGTTCAATAATAAAAAAACTAAATGATAGTAGTAATGAATCAAGGATAAAGTAAAATTTGTTTAATTTAGAGGGTAAAAATGCACAATAAAAAGAAAATATAAATAATATGAACTTTAAGTATTAACAGAGGTAAAAAAATAATAAATAAAAAATTCATAAAAAGGTGAAATTAAATAAATGAAGGATTGAATTGGAATTTAAATGCATAAATTATAATAAAATAAATTAATTAATTAATAAGGCAGAATAAAGGACCAAAACAGAACGCGCGAAAAGGAGCAGGGATCAAATGGAAAATTATTCCCAAACCCATTAAGCGCACCATTTCCTAGAGGGACCAAAATAAAAAAAAATCCAAAATTAAATGGTATAAATTTTAAAAAAGAAAAAAAACTAGAAATAGGACTGTATTGAAAAGCATTAAAAATCGGAAGGACTAGGGCCGCAATTAGACCCTTGTCGCGAAAACACACGGATCCTAAGGGGATTAAAGTCGGGTCGGCCGGTCTGTCTTGAAACGACGCCGTTTTGGTGTCTGAAAGTTAAGCCCAAAACGACGCCATTTTATAGGGCTATATAAACCAAAAAATAATTAAAAAAATCTTTTGTACTTGTTTCTGAAAAAAAAAACTTTACTCTCTTATTTTTTTCTCTCAATGCTTCCTTGGTTCGGCCATGGGGCCGTCACCGATCCGCCGTCGCCTCCGGTGGGCGGAGTCCAAAAATGTACCCTTTTTAGTATCGTTTTAACCCTTTTTAAACCTTTTAACCCCGATTTGAAGTAAAAATGGCGAAACCCCAAGAAATAATTAAGAAACCTTTCGGTTTCTTTCGTCTGATGACAATACTGTCTTTCATCGGAGACAGTGGCCTCGACCTCGCATGGCGAAGAACACAACAACGCAAGTAAGAAATAATAATTTTATTTATATTTTAGTAAAAATAAATAAATAAAACGAATTACCTTTTTTTAAAACTTCTTGTTGTTTTTTTCTTTGTATTTTCTCTGTAGTTCTTCTATTTCAAAAGAAAAAGATCCTGCTTTTCGTGTTACAAAAATCGATTTTTATAACCGAGATAATATTACAATATATTTTTTTCGATTGCTTGTTTCTACTTCTTTCCCCTTTTTTGTGTTTTTTGCAAGGGCGGTGGAAGTCATCTGGGTTGCTGCTGCCCTTTTGGTGCAAAGGGGGAAGGTTTTGGGCGCCGCGTCCGTTGACATGTCGGGGAGCGGCGCGGCAAGGGGGCTAGGGTTTTAGGTTTCCTGAAAAAATTTTAGGTTATGGGCTTAGGTTAATAGTTTGGGCTTGTAATTTGGACTGGCATATTTTGTAAATGGACTTTTTATTTATTTTTAGTTTTATTTATTTTATTTTTATTTTGGGTTTATGGTGGGCCGGACAAAATTGGGTTGCTATAATAATAATAATAATAATAATGACATTTTTTCGCCAAATGCTTTTTTGCTTTTGATTTCACGTATTGAGAATAATGGTAGAATATAAATATACAGGTTTCACTATTTTTTATTTATATCCATTGAGAGAATGTTTTATGTTTGACAATTAGCTTTGTATATCTGATTTGCCATTAATGTGTGATACATGAAAATAAATAAAATGCTATGTACTGTAATTGGATTTATCAACCACTCGATTTATGTCACAATCAAGTAATCTCAAGTTTATACATATTATTTAGATCATACGTACATATTATTAAAAATAAGTTTTAATAGTAGAAATATAAGATTTCTTAAATATTCATTGTTTTTTTTTATCTGTATTTGTTATAGATTAGTATGGTAATATGCATTCGTACTCCGAAAGTGATTAGAACCAAAAAGAACTTAGATTAAGTTATAAGTCTGATTGATGACTTAATTCTTTTTCGGATGGATCCAAAAGATGATATTATTACCCATGTCATGAAAGTCAATAGCAAAATACAAAAAATACTTTGGGCGAGTAGTATAATGATGAGAGATGATGACATGAAAATTCAAAGTCTGAAAGCCACATTGATAACTGACGTTCAAAAATGTCTCTTAGATGAAATATGATTTCCCAATAAGGATCAGTCATCCGTTGAACTGATTCAAATGTTTATAAAAAATAGTGTACGGGTGAGGGCTAGGCCAACTGCGATTTCCGCCACGATTTCCACCACTAATCAAATGAATCATAGCATGCTCATCACTTTATGGATTGCCATGGTAGAAATTCAACTTTTATGTGGATTCCAACCCAGTTATGGGACAAATGCTTGAGGGTTTTCTGGAAATAGATGATGATATCGAGTATGTGGAGCTCGATGATTAGTGTTTGTTTTATTTGTTAGTCTTTTGATGACTTGTGTTTTTCTAGGTGTTTTTTTTTCTATATTTTTTTTGTTTATTTTATTTTATTTTCTATCTTTCATATTTTTCTTCTTTTATGTTACATATTGCAATAGTAAAATGTATGTGTATCTTTATGTAAATAAATTATGTTTTTCATTCGTAGTTTGATTATTTATTGGTTTATTACTTTTTATTGTTTTTATCATTCATGAACTATATCAAATAGTGGAAGTTCTATTATTACAAATAACTAAATTAGTGACCATTAGCATAATATAGAATTTGATTGTAAACACGGATTTGCAATTGGTTTTGTGTAATATGATAATTATCACTAGTTTTATTTTATTATAATAATATAATAAAATGGAAATTTTGTATGCTAGGCATGCATGTGTACGTCTTAATGTAGAAAATATTATGAAATGGCATCCAGTTCAAAAAAAAAAAAAAAAAAAAAAACATTGTTATTGTGCTTAACAAAGAAGAAAAGTTCAATGGGGACAATTTTGAGATCTGGAATATGAAAATCCAATATGTTCTGGAGGAATAAGAGGTTCATGAAATTTTAAATAATGTCTTGGCTTAGCCTGAAGAGGTAAATACTGTTGTAAATATGTTAGTGAAATAAACAGTAATGTAAAATATTGATTTAAATCACAAGATCGAACCAAAAAATATATAGATATATATATATAAAATCTGAAAAACAAAAATTGAAAATAAAATTGGATTGAAATTGTGTACTCGTAGGTAGTCAGAAAATCGACCGGTAGTTGAGGCATGTTTTCACAATTTCTTTAAGACAGATTCAGCCGCTCCTTTGGTGCTAGAGAAACGTTGGTCGACTGTCTCCCAGGATACAACAATGAGATGAGCACTGCAGTAGCACGGCTGCAGTGATCAACGAACTATAGCCTAGCTTTCTTCTATCACCGAAAATAAGTTTGAAATATGCAGGGAAAAGATCTCAAAATTTTTGCAGGAAAAATAAAGAAAAATTCAATGTATATTTTCTCCTACAGATTATTTCGGTTTTAAATAAAATATTCAAAATGAAAGAACTTTTGGAAATTTTGACTAATGGAGCAATATTAAGGAGCAATTAAACTCAATTTAATATTTGTCATCCTTTTTAATTCCAAACAGAATTTGAAGAGATAAGTTCTGTTGAGGAAAAATAAAATTACGTATTGGGCTAAAATATCCGCAAGCCTAGAATGGCTCGACCGGTCCAAACATTTCGCATCGCTCATGTTCCCATATTGTGCAGGTGCACCCCCAACCCTGACGAGTTTGGATTTGCACCCCCTTGCACACAAGGGAGAGCATTAGCTTAATCGTTCAATAACTACCAAGTCGGTTCATATATATAAACATATTCCACACTTGATATCTAACCAATGTGGAACTAAGCTTTCCATTTTCCTCAACATAATTCACAAGTGGCTTACTTTAAGCATCAATTTCTCATTCATCACTCAACCATTTTGAGCATATGATATACCGTTGTAAAGGTCTCATGGGGTAAAATATAAAACCATAATTTTATGATTCAAATCTCCACATTTACCAATCGAGAATATGCCTCAAAGCTTCTAAAAATCTTTTTTTTTCCAACAAATACAACCCAAAATAAAAGGGACTGAGAGGCATAAGATGCCTGGAAATAGAAAAATTCCATACCTCGTATAACATTGTTGAGATGTATGGACAATGACATCATGTGTAAGTTCATGAAGCATGAGGTCGCAAAAGATGTGTGGACTGCTCTTAAAGAGAATTTTAGTGGCACTTTAGTTACTAAACTCAGGTAGCTCACAATCAAGTATGAAACTTACAAGAGAAATGTTAAACATTGTAATAGGCCCATTTTGCCCGGCCCATATTTTTTAAAACCAAAACAGAACAAAAACTAAAAACCAAAAAAGAGCAGAAATAAAATAAAACAAAAGTCCTTAAAAGTCCATAAACAGTTACAAAAAACCAGAAATAAAATTACAAGCCCAATCCTAATTCTGGCCCAATATTAACTAAACAGAAACCCTAGGGTTCCCCTTTCCAGCGCCGCCACCGCGTCCCTCACACGCGCACCTTGCGTCGCTTCAGCAACCCACGCGCGCCATCACGCGCACCTTCATACAGCATCTGTACTGCTAGCGAGCCTCCACGCCCACACGCGCGCCACGTCCGCCTTCGTACGATGGTCGCACCTGCGAACAACGACAAACAACCAGCAAGCAGAAACGACAGCAAAGATAGAATAAAAATTGTATTTTTATTTTCCTGGTATCATTTCTTTTCGGCTATATAAAAAGCCAACGATTGTAAAGCGGTCTACGCACTTTTTTACGCATACATACAGCAATACAAGAAATACAAAAAAAATCAAAGCAAAAAGATTGAAAGGTGATCTTTTAAAAAAAAAACCTTTTGCCTTCGTATTCTCTTTTCTTTTGGGATTGCGCATATATTTTCGTGTGTGTTCCTGTGTGAACTAAAAGGAGGGATTTTACCCTTGTAAGGCGAACAGACAGTCAGACTTTCTTCGTTGAAATCGAAGTAAAGGCGGCCTCCGAGGTCGGAAATATTGAAACACTCGGGGCTGGTTGTAAAAGGGCCACTCAAATGGCCTAAGTCTGCCGCTAATCGACCGATTGTCATGGTTTTAGTGGTCGGACGGTGTTTCAAAGGCAGCTGAGAGGGGGATTGGCTTCAGTCAGGAAAACAAAAGGGGATTTAGGGTTTCGTCTTAAGGCTTAGATAGGTTTTGGATTGTTTTAATTCCTTTTGTAAATCTGTATTAACCCATTATAGAAACGGCGCCGTTTGGGTTCGCGTTAATAACCTGAAACGACACCGTATTGACCATTGCCCGGTGACCCGATCCATGTACACAAGATCCGCGTGTTTCTGCAATTAATGGAGAATTTGCGCATTTAGTCCCTCTCTGTCATATTGCACTACGATTATATCCATTATGCAATTTCTTTCGTTTCTAAATTGATCTCTGTGATTTGCGCGCTATCCCGATTTGATCCAATCTATACGCAGCGTTTTCGTAAAGGGAAATATTGCATTTTTAGCCCTCGTTCATTCGAGCGTATTTTATTTAAATCCTTGATTTCTTTTCATAATTCTATTTGGTTTGAAAATGCTCTTGTAATTTTGTTTTTATTTTAATTAAAGGTTTTTATTTCAGTTTATGTATCGTATTTTATTTTTATTTTTATTTTTTAAATTAATTTGTTATTCATTTTTTTATGTTAATTCATACTATTTTATCGATTGTCTAGTTTCCTTTAGTTTTTTCACTTGAATATCTTCTTAAATTTGTTTAAATATAATTGGTTTATTTAAAAATTCTCCTTTAAATATATTTCTTTGATTTAAATATTTATATAATATTCTTTAAATACTTTTATACATCATTATTTTATATATTATTTAAATTAAATTATTTCTTAATCTATGTATATTATTCACATTATTATTTTTATGAATATTATTAATTTCGTATTATTTTATATATATATGCCCTTTTAAATCTATCTATATAAATTCATTGCTTTTAAACTTGTTTATATACGTCTTATTTTAAAATTAGTGTAAAGATCATATTTTATTTATTTCATACAATGTTAATATATGGTTATCTATCTACGTTGTTGTGTATTTGTGCATAAATCATTTCTATAATTATGTTCATTTGTATGATGTTAAGTTTGTGTATTTCATGCTTAATGTTATGTTGGTGCTTCTTGATATTACTTAATACTTCAAACTCCAATATATGTGGGCCTTTGTCAAATATTTTGTATACATTAAGTTTATTTTGAAAATTCATGTACATAAATTCTTTTTCAAAGATAAGGCAATATTTGTGTGTTTAGAAGTACGGAAAATTACATCCTAACATGCTGGGTGTCGATTTTTCGTTCAACTAAATAACCAAATACCCTTTTCATATGATTTGAAGATCAAAGATAATCTCGGTGTCAGAGTATAAATGTGTTATATCCTAACGTGCTGGGTATGATACTTTTATTCCTTTGAAACGGGTTGATCTTGAGATTCAATTCCGATTTAATGAAAAACAAGGCAATATTTGTGTGTTTAGAAGTTCGAAAGATTACATCCTAACGTGCTGGGTGTCGATTTTTCGTTCAACTAAATAATCAAATACCCTTTTAATTATATGTCTTGAAGATCAAAGATGATCTCGGTGTCAAAGTATAAACGTGTTATATCCTAACGTGCTGGGTATAACATTTTTATTCCTTTGAAACGAGTTAATCTTGAAATTCAATTCAGGGTTAGTTAACTTTCTTTAAAAATTTTGTACCTTAAATATTTTCAAGTTTTCAACGCAAGGACACTAATTAATCGATTTGGTACCAATTTTGGGCGTTGCGAGGGTGCTAACCCTTCCTCGCACGTAACCGACTCCCGAACCCGTTTTCTCTAATTACGCAGACCAAAATATTTTATAGGTGATCCGATCGCACCTGGACAAAAAAGATCGGTGGCGACTCCTTATTTTTTAAAGTCGATTCCTGTTTTTCCAAACCCTAAAATAAAAATGGTTTCGACAGCTTGGCGACTCCACTGGGGACTGGTTGAGAGTCAGGCCATAAATGGATTAATTCTTGTCCTTTGATTGAAAATTTGGAAAATTGTTTTGAAAAATCACGTTTCTTTTTATGCATTTGTGCTATGACTAATGTTCAGTTTCGTAGAATACTCTTGCATTACATTGCATAACCGTTATGGTTACACCTTTAAGTGGGAGTGAGAAGCTAAGCTTTCGTGAGGTTTTCACCTCCGCATGGGCTAGTGGACTGCTTCCGGGATACATCTGTACCTATGTACTTCGTGAGGTTTTCACCTCCGCATGGCCGTAGGGAAATGTGTTCCTCGAATCGAACTCGATCTATATGAGCCTATAACGGGTGAGGATTGAGGAATCACTGGTTCAGTACCCATTCTTTAGAACCAAACCACATATAGCTTAATCCTAAGAGCTAACCATGGGTAAAGCCGTGTCAAACCCTAATGGTCACTCATTTAGGCAATCTATTTTGTGTTGTTTATTTCTCTTGCACTAACGTATTTTCTTTTGATTGCATTGCATTGCATTCATTCCATGCATTTGCATTGCATTTCATGCATTACATCATTTGCATTACGCTATTTTAATCACATTGCATCATATGCATTAGGTTTCATGAGAAGACCCTGATTGGTTGAAATTATTTCAGCATTAACCTGGACACCGGTAAAACCAAACATCCCTACGGTACCCGAATCAAGATGAAAGATATGGATCAGAGGCTAGAAAAGCTTGAACAGCTCCAAAGGGAGATGCAAGAGAAACTTCAGCTACAAATGCAGGAGCAGTTGGCTAAGATCCAACAAGATATGATGGATCGAATGATGGAAGCTCAGAGAAATATGATGACTCAGATGATGCAATTGTTGAAGGGGCTTATGGATAAAGGAAAGAACCCCATGGTTAATATTGAGGAGAATACTGAGTATCATCAATATCCCTAGGATTTTACTCCACCACACGTGCAAACACTACCTGAAATGACTGTACAAAGGCCATCTATCACGTTCAGGCCTCAACAATTCCAAGTCGATGCTGGCCGAACCTCCAAACTCGCCCAAGTTCAGAAATAACCCAATCATTACTAATGTCCCTAATTTGGATGAAATAGCAGAAGGATAGAGGACAAAAGTAGAATTGCCAAAACAACTAGAAGATAGATATAAACGATTGGAGGAGAAGTTTAAAGCGATCGAAAGTGCTGATAACTGTTACGGAATTGACGCCAAAGATTTAAGCTTGGTCCTGCACTTGGTGCTCCCATACAAGTTCAAAATACGAATTTGATAAGTATAATAGGATAAGTTCCCCCGAGGCTCATATTACCATGTTTTGTAGAAGAATGACGGGATACATTAACAATGACCAATTACTGATTCATTACTTCCAGGATAGCCTGGTGGGAGAGCGCGGCTAAATGGTATAACCGGTTGAGTCGTGATGCAATTGGCTCATGGAGAGATTTGGCTCAAAGCGTTTATGAAGCAAAGATAGTCATGTGACGGACATGACTCGATAGGATTACTCTTCAAAACATGGAGAAAATGGCGAATGAAAGTTTTAGACAGTATGCGCAGCGGTGGAGAGAGGTTGCCATCCAAATTCAGCCATCACTTCTGGAGAAAGAGACCACAATGTTCTTCATTAATACACTGAAGGCCCCGTTTATCACTCATATGCTAGGGAGCGCTACAAAGAGCTTCTCGGACATCGTAATGACTGGAGAAATGATTGAGAATGCCATAAAGAGTGGAAAGATAGATGCTGAAGAAAGTGCCAAAAGATCAGCCCCGAGAAATAGGGAAAATTAAGTGAACAACTTGAGCAAGCGTCCCAAATTAGTCACTGTAGGTCAACCGAGGGCTGTGACCACTGGCCATCAGGGCTCATCAAGATAAAAATCCAATGCAAAGCAACTCCAGTTTACACCAATTCCAATGACATATAGGGAGTTGTATCAAAGCCTATTTGATGCACATGAGGTGGCTCATCACTACCCAAAACCGATGCAACCTCCATATCCAAAATGGTATGACCCAAATGCCCAGTGTGAGTACCACGCGGGGGTCACAGGGCATTCGATAGAAAATTGCCTTACTTTCAAGAAATTGGTGGAAAAATTCATCGGCATGGGTATTGTGAAATTAGATGACACGCAAAATGCAGGAATATGAACCTGGGAGTGTTTTGAGCAATAGGACTGTGGAAGAGACATGTATTTTTAAGGCTAACCTAGAGTAATGTACAAAACGCACTTGTTGCTTTAAGCCTAGAAACAGTAAGATTTCTTTTGTGAAATAGGCTTGTGTCCAGAGTTTTTATTTCAATAAAATGCATATTTTTAAGCAAATATCTTTTATTCTTTACATTTCATACTATACATTCTTTGGTTTTTAGAATATTCTTTCATTTCTTATTCATAACCACACCATGCAAATAATCATCCTTAGAATCATTTATTTTTTGGAATTTGCCTTCGTACCTACAATAGGTACCCAAATATCAATGACATGAGCGATGCTGTTACTAACTCCCTTTTTGAATGAAATATGGGTCTAAGGGATCCCAAGACTTTGAAGATGACAGAAATTATAACACATCTTCTGATTTGTTAATACTGGATGAAAAACAGATCCTACGTCGCGAGCCAAGGAAGGAAATGAAGATAAAAACTTAGCTTAATGCAGAAATAAGATTTCCTATATGTGGGGCATGGATGTTACCAAGCCAGTCTCATCAAAAGCTTCTAGCCAACATCGATTCATTTTCGTGGATGTCGGTTACTTCACTAAGATGGTAAAAGTCACTTCATGTGCCAATATTACAAAGTCGATAGTCATCGGAACAAAGAAAAGAAAAACAAAAAATACCGACAAAAAAAAAGAAGAAAAGAAAAATGTCGAAAAGATCATATTTAACCGCACAATGTCAAAAGTTTGCGGTCTGTTCAAAGATCAGGTGCCACATCACAGTGCAGTAAAGGCAGCCAAAAAGAAAAGCAAAAGATCAAAAAGACCGAGACTTGTAAAGATTGGCATACAGAAGTTACTATTTACCCTCTATGCTTATCAAACTTTGGCCAAGACTGTCACGGGGGCAACACGTTTCTCATTCGTTTTGCCCATTGGAGTCGAAATTCTGTCAGCGCTGAAATTGGATGAGGCAGAATAGATCCAATCTCAATATGATCAGTTGATGTTAAAAGCTATCTGTCACGGTCAGGTGATGCGAGCTCACAACAAAAATGATTTGCCCTAGAAAATTTCATGATAGGGCTTTGAAGAAGACTTTTCCCATGCAAAAGGAACTTCAGAAGAAAGCGGATGCCAAACTAGGAAGGACCTTATACGGCAAAGAATGCCTGTTCTGGGGAAGCATGAATATTGACCGAGATGGATAGTAAGGACCTGCATAATTCGGTAAATTCAGACTCAATAGAAAGTTTTCCAAAGAGAAAAACAAACAAAAAAAAAGAGGAAAAGAAAAAGAAAAAAGAGAGGCCAAGGTGAAAACTGCAAAGGGCACTTTGGGACCAAAGGGGATTTGAGTTGAAAACCCGAAAAGGGCGGCTCGAATTTTGATCAAGAGTGGGGCATAAAGCAGTCCTGCTATGCCTAAATTAATAATGAAGAAGTATGCTACGTCTTGGGGCATCGACAAAGTACTCCAGATCCCCTAAACACATGTCGAGCTTAAAATGGTCATCAAGAAGTTGAAACAGAGAAGCTCAGACTGCGATATCTGGGGCACCTAGTTTCCATTTTACCTATTTTAAATAAGTTATTTGTGATTATATTATTCTTTTCAAAATATGTTCACAATAAACTTCTTTCTTAATTACGATTGTTATCTTTGCTTAGCTTATTTGTTTCTAGCTATGCTCCTAATTAATTTCCTTCTTGTCCATGGTTATGATCTTTTTCAGGTATTTTGCATTGAAATAACGATTAGTGGACTAATAACATTTTCATAAAATGAGTTTCGCATATTACTCTGGGAACTTCTAAATAATACAAGAACCCGAAATATGTTGCTTAAAACTCACCAAGTTTAAGGAAGAGTCTAAACTGAGATTTTCTCTCCGAATTTTTGTCAAAGATGGTGGTTGAACAAACGACAAGATATCGCTGCGTCGGTGATACAATCTTGACAAAAATTGGGCAATCATTCGCAAGAGAAATGATATTCTGCGTCCATGTAAATATCATGCATACACATGTGGTTGAGTCACCTAGGAAGCGATCAGTTGACTGAACAAGTTACAGTCCTCTACCCCTGAGTTGTAGTGGCATGGATGGAAAATGATACAAGTCTTGTACCCTTGAATAGTAATGGATGGATTGAAGAAGAAACAAATCCTACATTTTGGAGTTGCAGTGGATTCGATTCAGATCTTATACCCCTAAGTCACAATGAGATGAACCCTGGAGTTACAGTGGGGCAAATCTATTGAGCAAGATATAATCGTATTCTCGAGTTTTCTATCGAGAATGCCGGTAGAACAAGAGGGCAAAACATATTACTCGATGAACAATGAACGATGACACCTTAAGTAGGGATCGTTCTCATGAAATTCTACATTCATGCAAGACACATTTAGGAGCATTTTATTCATTCCGATCATTGCATCCTAATCATTGTAAGAAATCATTTTCATGACATTCTGCATTCATACAAATGTCATCCATAAGACACATCTATTTAGGGGCATTTGATTCATTCCGATCATTGCATCTTAATCTTTGTAAAAAGACTATTCTCATGACATTCTGCATTCATACAAATGTCGTCCATAATACATTTAGTTAGGAGCATTAGATTCATTCTAATCATTGCATCCTAACCATTTTGCATAAGCATAAACACAAAAGTGATTTTACAAGACAGGTCACCTAGAAGACGTCGTCGCAACATCAGTGAATTCGAATATCTTGCTCTCCTGAGTGAAGTAGATTGAAGATAGCAGATCTGGTAGTCCTGAAGTTGTAGGAGCAGATCGAAGCCATACAAGTCTTATCTCCTCGAAGTTCCAGTGGAGTAGGTTGAAATTACAAATCCCTCCTCCTTGAGTTTACAATGAGGATCAGTCCGTATTTCTTTGAAATTTCGGTAGAGAAGATTGAAACTGCGAATCTCTCCTCTCTAAATTTCTATCTCCTCGAAGTTCTAGTGGAGTAGGTTGAAATTACAAATCCCTCCTCCCTGAGTTTACAATGAGGATCAGTCCGTATTTCTTTGAAATTTCGATAGAGAAGATTGAAACTAAGAATCTCTTCTCTCTGAATTTCTATCTCATCAAAGTTCCAGTGGAATAGGTTGATGCTACAAATCCTACATTTTGGAGTTGCAGTGGATTCGATTCAGATCTTATACCCCTAAGTCACAATGAGATGAACCCTGGAGTTACAGTGGGGCAAATCTATTGAGCAAGATATAATCGTATTCTCGAGTTTTCTATCGAGAATGCCAGCCGAACAAGAGGGCAGCATATTACCCTGATGAACAATGAACGATGACACCTTAAGTAGGGATCGTTCTCATGAAATTCTACATTCATGCAAGACACATTTAGGAGCATTTTATTCATTCCGATCATTGCATCCTAATCATTGTAAGAAATCATTTTCATGACATTCTGCATTCATACAAATGTCATCCATAAGACACATCTATTTAGGGGCATTTGATTCATTCCGATCATTGCATCTTAATCTTTGTAAAAAGACTATTCTCATGACATTCTGCATTCATACAAATGTCGTCCATAATACATTTAGTTAGGAGCATTAGATTCATTCTAATCATTGCATCCTAACCATTTTGCATAAGCATAAACACAAAAGTGATTTTACAAGACAGGTCACCTAGAAGACGTCGTCGCAACATCAGTGAATTCGAATATCTTGCTCTCCTGAGTGAAGTAGATTGAAGATAGCAGATCTCGTAGTCCTGAAGTTGTAGGAGCAGATCAAGCCATACAAGTCTTATCTCCTCGAAGTTCCAAAGTGGAGTAGGTTGAAATTACAAATCCCTCCTCCTTGAGTTTACAATGAGGATCACCGTATTTCTTTGAAATTTTGGCAGAGAAGATTGAAACTGCGAATCTCTCCTCTCTAAATTTCTATCTCCTCGAAGTTCTAGTGGAGTAGGTTGAAATTACAAATCCCTCCTCCCTGAGTTTACAATGAGGATCAGTCCGTATTTCTTTGAAATTTCGATAGAGAAGATTGAAACTAAGAATCTCTTCTCTCTGAATTTCTATCTCATCAAAGTTCCAGTGGAATAGGTTGATGCTACAAATCCCTCCTCCCTGAGTTTACAATGAGGATCAGTCCGTATTTCTTTGAAGTTTTAGTAGAGAAGATTGAAACTACGAATCTCTTCTCTCTGAATTTTGATCTCCTCGAAGTTCCAGTGGAGTAGGTTGAGGCTACAAATCCCTCCTCCCTGAGTTTACAATGAAGATCAGTCCGTATTTCTTTAAAGTTTTAGTAGAGAAGATTGAAACTACGAATCTCTTCTCTCTGAATTTCTATCTCCTCGAAAGTTCTAGTAGAGTAGATCGAAACTACATTGGAGCAGATCGAAGCGCTAGTTCTCATGCCCCTGAAGATGCAGTGGGATGGAATAAAGCTACTCGAAGAAGAAAAGCACTGAAAAAAGTCCAAGATTCGAAGACCGGACCAAAATGGTCCTTTTTGAAGTCTTTGCTCTATTCTCGTTACACGACAATGAGCAAAGAGGGGCAGCTGTAATAGGCCCATTTTGCCTGGCCCATATTTTTTAAAACCAAAACAGAACAAAAACTAAAAACCAAAAAGGAGCAGAAATAAAATAAAACAAAAGTCCTTAAAAGTCCATAAACAGTTACAAAAAACCAGAAATAAAATTACAAGCCCAATCCTAATTCTGGCCCAATATTAACTAAAACGAAAAACCCTAGGGGCTCTCTTTCCAGCCGGCCGCCGCCGCGTCCCCTCACACGCGCGCACCTTGCGTCGCTTCAGCAACCCACGCGCGCCATCATGCGCACCTCCATAGGCATCCGTACTGCTAGCGAGCCTCCACGCCCACACGCGCGCCACGTCCGCCTTCGTACGATGGCCGCACCTGCGAACAACGACAAACAACCAGCAAGCAGAAACGACAGCAAAGATAGAATAAAAATTGTATTTTTATTTTCTTGGTATAATTTCTTTTCGGCTATATAAAAAGCCAATGATTGTAAAGCGGCCTACGCACTTTTTTATGCATACATACAGCAATACAAGAAATACAAAAAAAATCAAAGCAAAAAGATTGAAAGGTGATCTTTTAAAAAAAAAACCTTTTGCCTTCGTATTCTCTTTTCTTTTGGGATTGCGCGTTTATTTTCGTGTGTGTTCCTGTGTGAACTAAAAGGAGGGATTTTACCCTTGTAAGGCGAACGGACAGTCGGACTTTCTTCGTTGAAATCGAAGTAAAGGCGGCCTCCGGGGTCGAAAATATTGAAACACTCGGGGCTGGTTGTAAAAGGGCCACTCAAATGGCCTAAGTCTGGCGCTAATCGGCCGATTGTCATGGTTTTAGTGGTCGGATAATGTTTCAAAGGCGGCTGAGAGGGGGATTGGCTTCAGTCAGGAAAACAAAAGGGGATTTAGGGTTTCGTCTTAAGGCTTAGATAGGTTTTGGATTGTTTTAATTCCTTTTGTAAATCTGTATTAACCCATTATAGAAACGGCGCCGTTTGGGTTCGCGTTAATAACCTGAAACGACACCGTATTGACCATTGCCCGGCGACCCGATCCATGTACACAAGATCCGCGTGTTTCTGCAATTAATTGAGAATTTGCGCATTTAGTCCCTCTCTGTCATATTGCACTACGATTATATCCATTATGCAATTTCTTTCGTTTCTAAATTGACCTCTGTGATTTGCGCGCTATCCCGATTTGATCCAATCTAAACGCAGCGTTTTCGTAAAGGAAAATATTGCATTTTTAGCCCTCGTTCATTCGAGCGTATTTTATTTAAATCCTTGATTTCTTTTCATAATTCTATTTTGTTTGAAAATGCTCTTGTAATTTTGTTTTTATTTTAATTAAAGGTTTTTATTTCAGTTTATGTATTGTATTTTATTTTTATTTTTATTTTTTAAATTAATTTGTTATTCATTTTTTTATGTTAATTCATACTATTTTATCGATTGTCTAGTTTCCTTTAGTTTTTTCACTTGAATATCTTCTTAAATTTGTTTAAATATAATTGGTTTATTTAAAAATTCTCCTTTAAATATATTTCTTTGATTTAAATATTTATATAATATTCTTTAAATACTTTTATACATCATTATTTTATATATTATTTAAATTAAATTATTTCTTAATCTATGTATATTATTCACATTATTATTTTTATGAATATTATTAATTTCGTATTATTTTATATATATATGCCCTTTTAAATCTATCTATATAAATTCATTGCTTTTAAACTTGTTTATATACGTCTTATTTTAAAATTAGTGTAAAGATCATATTTTGTTTATTTCATACAATGTTAATATATGGTTATCTATCTACGTTGTTGTGTATTTGTGCATAAATCATTTCTATAATTATGTTCATTTGTATGATGTTAAGTTTGTGTATTTCATGCTTAATGTTATGTTGGTGCTTCTTGATATTACTTAATACTTCAAACTCCAATATATGTGGGCCTTTGTCAAATATTTTTTATACATTAAGTTTATTTTGAAAATTCATGTACATAAATTCTTTTTCAAAGATAAGGCAATATTTGTGTGTTTAGAAGTACGAAAAATTACATCCTAACGTGTTGGGTGTCGATTTTTCGTTCAACTAAATAACCAAATACCCTTTTCATATGATTTGAAGATCAAAGATAATCTCGGTGTCAGAGTATAAATGTGTTATATCCTAGCGTGCTGGGTATGATACTTTTATTCCTTTGAAACGAGTTGATCTTGAGATTCAATTCCGATTTAATGAAAAACAAGGCAATATTTATGTGTTTAGAAGTTCGAAAGATTACATCCTAACGTGCTGGGTGTCGATTTTTCGTTCAACTAAATAATCAAATACCCTTTTAATTATATGTCTTGAAGATCAAAGATGATCTCGGTGTCAAAGTATAAACGTGTTATATCCTAACGTGCTGGGTATAACATTTTTATTCCTTTGAAACGAGTTAATCTTGAAATTCAATTCAGGGTTAGTTAACTTTCTTTAAAAATTTTGTACCTTAAATATTTTCAAGTTTTCAACGCAAGGACACTAATTAATCGATTTAGTACCAATTTTGGGCGTTGCGAGAGTGCTAACCCTTTCTCGCACGTAACCGACTCCTGAATTCGTTTTCTCTAATTACACAGACCAAAATATTTTATAGGTGATCCGATCGCACCTGGACAAAAAAGATCGGTGGCGACTCCTTATTTTTTAAAGTCGATTCCCGTTTTTCCAAACCCTAAAATAAAAATGGTTTCGACAAACATGATTAGAGAACTGAAAGACACAAGTCACACTCTGTCTAATGAACAATAGGTTCAGGCACTTATTTGGTCATTGCCTCACAACTAGGAGCATATGAAAGTGCACATTGCCCACAATGAGGGCATCAAGACTCTAGATGATGTCACTCGACATCTTCAGTTGGAAGATCGTATTGAGGCAATTAAACCTAATATTGATGTATATATGGTAGGAACAAGTTCAAATGCAGATTCTGGTTTAAAGAAGCACAAACTATATGGTGGGTACAAGGAAAAAGATTTTAAGAAGCAAAAGTCTAACTCCCAAGGCAAAGGAAAGGCTCTCCAAACAATTAAGAAGAAGAAGAAAAGTAAAGCTCAAATTAAGTGTTTCAATTGTGGCAAGAAGGGTCACTTTGCTTGTGAATGCACTGAGCCAAAGAAGGTAAAGACCCATAAAGCACTTTCAAGTGCAATAAATAATTTGAAAGTACTACATTTTTTCTAGTATTGTATTACTAATTGAATCTCATCCTTTGTGGATTTTAGACTCAAGAGCCACAAACCATGTAACTAGAGACCGAAATGTGTTCGTTGATTTCCATTGGTTAATGGGTATTGTTTCTACCATTTCAACAATCAAGTGCAAGAAGGTGTTCTGTGCTCTTTGGGTCATCTGGAAAGCAAGGAACAAAGAGGTGCATGAGGGGATTAAAAAATATTCTTATGAATCAGATTATTTCCTATGGGCATAAATCAGGGAAATAAATGACATTGATAGACATTTACCCGGTCAAAAGATTGTGGCAAAAAGATGGTGCCCACCGGATCCAGATTTTATTAAAATAAAATTTGGTATAACTTTCCAGAATCACACAAAAGAATCATGTCCGGTTTGGTATGTAGGAATACAGATGGGCAGGTTCTGGGTTCAAGAATCATACTTAATAGATACATACCTTCTTTTGCGACTGAAGCACTGACCTGTCTCTAGGCAGTGCAAATGGGACTCGATCTAGGATTTCAAAGAGTGGTAATTGTAGGGGATGCCCGTTTGGTTATCCGAAAATTGCAAATAGAACAAGAGGATAGACCTGCTATAAGCGCCTTCATCAAGGATTCAAAGGAACTAAGAGGTTCGATAGATGTAATTTTGAACATGCATCAAGGCAAGCAAATGGTTTAGCACATCTCCGTGCTACAGAAGGAATAAGAAGAGGCAATAATACTTATCTTGAGGAAGGGATTCCTGGTTTTGCGGCCGACGAAGTGAAGTGCGATAGAAGGTGGTAAGAAGAGTCGGCTTAAAGGAGGAGAGGTGCTGGAAAAGCTATGATGAAGATTGTCGGAGTCTTGTTTTGGTCACCTTTGATCTATGTTTTCTTTGGAAGAGGCGATTTGGTTCCCGAATGGGTTTTCTGTTTCTGAAATGTTTCTTTGCAAAATGGGGGTGAAAACTCATTCTTTAGGCTGAACGGTTTGGCTTTCCAAGAAGCCATCTGTTTGTGTCAGACTTTTATTACTTGTACGTTTTTTCAGGTTTTATAAATGAGTCTAGCTATTTTACATAAACAAATTGTTTTATTTTTATTTCACTTTTATTTAATTTCTATTATTTATTTTAGATTTAGTTTTAACCTATTTTTTTTTAATTTCGCAGATTTGTCTAATCTTGATATAAGAAGTTGCAAAATAATCAGTCTAGTCTCTGTAGGATCGACCCTACATTCTATACTACAAATTTAATTTAATTTTGATTTAGGCGTAGGAATTTATTTTTGTTGGATTCAATAGCCATCAAATTTTGGCGTCATTGCCGGGGACGGATACTAACTAATTTTGTGTTCTCTTTATGATAAATTTTGGACGTACAAGTTACTTGAGCACGATCTAGAAATAGAGAAGATTGCTTGTGCCCATATATATATATATATATATATAATAAAAAAGTGAACGGCTGAGTATATTCCACTATAGCTATGAATTATTATCTGTATAGGTTTACGTCGGGTTACCCAATGATTTCACAACAGGTAAATGTATCATCCATGGAAAATAAACTTAATGATATTGCTAATATTTTTCATCGTATTAGCATAGGAAATACAACACTAGTCACAGTGTGTGGTACATGTATTGCACCCAGTCATGCAACAAATGCGTGTCCTGTCTGGGAGGACGACTATCCAAAACAATTTAGCAATGTTGAAGGTTTCCATAGACCACCTCAAAGACGATACGATTCATTCTTCGACACATACAATCATGGGTGGAGAGATTACCCTGGTTCAGGCTATGGAATGAGACACTAGTCCAATCCATATTATCAACTAGTCTACCCATGCGGCAACCACAACTCTTAGGTATATCTTTAGAAGACCTCGTAAATAGCTTTTCCACTAACACTCTTAAATTCAAGCAAAAAACTCTTGAATTCCAACAAGAAACAAGGGAAAGTAGAGAGGAACTGGAGAACATAAGAAGTCGACTTGCCATCTCGAAGGGTGAAATGGACTCCTAATAGGAGTTTTCAACCCAAATGAAACTTAACTCGAGCCAAAATGAGAGTTCAATGACTCTTATAAGCGAATAGATCTAGAGCCCTATCTGGATAAAAATTGTAGACAAGACGTGTGTGAGGGAAAACATGATGACAAGCCACAAAAAAATGTAACACCCCTCACAAGCATTTTATTCAAGTTATCAAAATCATAACATGTTTAAAATAAGATTTACACACTATTCCAAGCTTAACTCAAGCTTACAAAAGCTTTCTAAGTGGCTAATGGTCGATTTGAGACCAAAGGGTGAAGGTCCAAACCATCGGGAGCTCGTCACGACGTAACATAGCTCGTTGCGACCTCGAGAGACTTCTCGTTGCGATGTGACTCTCTAACTTGCTCGTCGCGACTTCAAAAACCTAACTTCATGACCTCAATCCTGAAACCTTAAAACTTGTACATTTTGCTCCCTAACACCTAAAATCACTTCCATATGCCATACATCTTACAATCAACCAATAACACATTTCAAATATACCATTTATCAACTTTAATCACTACTCAATTCAACATAAAACAACTTCAAACGTATTCATAAATGCCAAGTTTACAATGAAGATCATTATCCAATAATTTCATCATTTGGATTCATCCATAACAATATCAATATAAGCCTATGTACATGCCATGAACTAATGCCAAAGATTCAAAATCACACCCTCTTCCAAAATTTGAAATGTGATGTAATGTGATGAGATGAGATGATATCTTCACTCTAAAGCTTCAATTCGAGCCTTTATCCCCTACGTGTTGAAAAATGATGCGTTAAGCTTATAAAAGCTTAGTAAGTACTCATGAATTTAAATCTTACCATTTTTTTAAATAATAGTAACAATATTATTAATATATTTTCATGGACATATCATTTATATCAAGAGATTATTCGATATATTTAACAAATTTTTTAATACTTTAATTTACTATATTATCACTTCACGCTTTAACATAGATTGTTACCAGAATTCACTTACCACATATCTTTCTTTAATACTTATTCCATTAATCTCCTATCTCTCTTTCTCAAGATTCTTTAGTCACTTACCAATTATTTTTCTCATGAGTTAATAGCACATAGTAAGATATGCAGAAATAACACTATAATGCACCAAAGTGCAAAATCACTGAAATCTTAAGAGCCACTATCACTGATTTGCACCAAAGTGCCATTGTCACTATGCGCGTTGAAAATTTCCTAATGTCATGTCATTTATATCAAACAAGTTCCTATCTTGTCTACTTGGGCATTTATATTAGCATTTTCATCGTTGTCACTTAGAAATTAATACCATATAAAACTTTACATCTTTTAAAATTTAGTCCTTATTTTCATAAAAATCAATATTCATTAAATTAACACTTTAATATCACTTAAAATTAACTTCACTACCATAAGTACTTCCCTAAAATTTT
The DNA here is from genome assembly GCA_025698515.1 of Gossypium sturtianum. Classification (NCBI taxonomy): domain Eukaryota; kingdom Viridiplantae; phylum Streptophyta; class Magnoliopsida; order Malvales; family Malvaceae; genus Gossypium; species Gossypium sturtianum. Next base: position 22,082,423 of record CM046949.1, read on the forward strand.
CCATAAATACTTTATTACACCTATCAAATTTTTTGTCACTTTTATATCTAGTTTTCTTTGCATAAACTTCACTTCACTTGCTTTATAATCTTCTCGATTTAGTCCCTACTAGCATATATTTTCATTAATCACTATCTTCTCACTTAGTATTCACTTCACTTCACTTTCATATTTCATTACACTTGAATATGTTATTTAAAAACCTTAATACACTTAGTCACTTTTGTATATTTTACGATTTGGTCCTTCTCAATATGAAATTCAAGTATTACTAGAGATTCACATTATGTAATTAATTCATTAATGTAGGGCCCAAAATTTGCCCGGGCCCATTATAAACCATACAAAAACAAAAATGATAAAATTAATAATAAACAGTCTGTTACAGCAGGCCCAATTGGCACAAAGGCTAAACCTACTAAACTAGCCCAAATTTACAAATCAACAGGCCCAATAACCCAATATCAAAACCGACCCAAATGGCCCAAACAGGATGGGATTTCGGAAACCCTAGCCACGTAACCCTATATCTTGCGCGCTTCAAAGCAGCCTCCAGCAAGACACCTCCGTGAGCGCGCGCCACGTCCACGCCTCCGTATGCGGCCTTGTACCTGCGAAAACAACGACAAAAGACAGCACAACAAATCAAAAGAAAAACATTTGTATTTTTCTTATTTTTCGAATTTGGTTATAAAAACTGAAGCAAACATTTGTAATTTTCTCTTCACGATTTTCAAATACAAAAAAGAAAGATACCAAAGCAGAGGTATTTGTTAGTTTTTAGCTTATTTTTCACTTCGAAAATGTCATGCATGCACTGAGAATAGAATAAACAATTTTTTTTTTTACCTCTTCGTGACGATCGGAGTCCCGAATACGAAACGTTTCTATTTGGTCTTCGATTTTAGTGGGGATTTGAGTCTTCGGTGTTATAGATTTGTGTTTAGGGCCTTTATAGGAGTTTAAATCGGCGTCTTTTGAGGTATCTGACCACCGCGCACGACGGCGGAGGTGGCGGAGCGGCGGTGGAGCTGCGGTCGGAATCTAGGTTTACCCAGAGAGAAAAAGGGACTGATCCCTTCCCCTTTTTTTAAACTGAGCAGCAAAAATGATTTTTTTTAAGAAATTTTGTCTTTATATACCCTTCCGGTACGACGCCGTTTTGGGAGCCCATCTCCAAGGCCAAAACGACGTCGTTTTTGGCCAGGATTCACGCGTTGACCCGACACGGGGTAGGATCCGCGCGTTTTACCTTTGATGGGTTAATTTCCCTTTTAGTCCTTCCGCATTTTATTTCATTTTTAATTAAGTTTTCGCTTATTTTAATTTTGCCTAGAAATTTTACGCCGTTTTAAATTTAATCACTCTTTAAACGCTGCGTTTAAATACTCGGGTAAATTGCGCTTTCAGTCCCTTTTAGTTTACGCGCATTGTATTTTAGTCCTTTTCCGATTTCATTTTTAACTTATTTGCAATTTTAGCCCTCTTATTTTTATGCTGATTTCAATATAGTCCTCAGGTTAATTTATTTTATTTGCTCATTAACCTTTGTAATTATTTTCCTTTTGAATTAATATTAAATATCATATGTTTTAAATTGTGCTAGATATGAATTATTTCTCCTTATATGTTATTCATTTTCATAATTTTTTTTATATATATTCTTTTTATACACATATAATTTAAAACTATCTTATTTTAATAATATATATTACTAATTTCATATTATTTTGTGTATGTATTTTCTTTTAAATCTATATATGTATATATATATTATTTTAAATCTATATATAAATATATAATTGTTCTTTTAAAGATCTTATTTTAAATTATATTTATTCCAAACACTTTCACATGTCATTATTATTTATATATGTACATTATTTTATATCGAGTTTTTTTATTACATGTATATTATTTAAATTGACACATATTATTTTATGTATATCATTTGCTTATTTACTTTAAAATTTGCTATATTTTATTTTAATTTATTTTTAATGAGCTATATTTTTTTAATTTTTGTTGTTTCTTGATTAATAATGTTGGTATTTTCAAAATATGAATTGTGAGATTATTAATTTTGTATATATCGAATTGTATGTTCATATTATCATTCTTGTAATCCATTTGTACAAACGTTGTATTCACATATTATTATTCCGTGCTTGATACTATATTTTTGTTTCTCATTATCTAGTGATTCAATAAAAGCATTAAAATCGCTTATTTAAAAGTTTTTAAAACAAGGCAATATTTGATATTCGGAAATTCGAGGAAATCGTGCCCTATCGTGCTGGGTTTCGGTTTTCCGTTTGACCAAATAACTAAATATCCTTTTAAAATTTTGTCCGTATTTTTCAAAACAAGGCAATATTTCGTGTTTAGAAATTCGAGAAATCGTACCCTATCGTGCTGGGCTTCGGTTTTTCGTTTGTCCAAATAATTGAATATCCTTATAAAAATCTCAATGCATGAACTTTGGAAATCATGAGAGGATCTCGGCATCGAGGGTTTGAAACGTCATATCCTATCGTGTTGGATGTGATATTTTATTCCGTCAGAACAAGAGAATCTCAATATCCAATTCGAGTTATTTTTTTTTTAAAAAACGAAATTTCAAAATCGTTTCAAACTTTTCGACATTAGGACATCAATTAATCAATTTGGTACCAATTTTGGGCGTTGCGAGGGTGCTAATCCTTCCTCGTACGTAACCGACTCCCGAACCCGTTTTTCTTCATAAAATTCATAGACCAAAATTAATTTCTTTTAAAAATAAAACAAAATGTTTTATAGGTGACCCAATCACACCTTAACAAAAAGGATTGGTGGCGACTCCCTATCTGTCATTTAAAAGTCGATCCCCGTTTTCCAAAACATAAAAAAAAAATGGTTTCGACAATTAACACTTAACACTTTGTTTAAGCTCTTTATCATAATATTTTATTTTACACTTAAACCTTTATACACTATTCAATTTAGTCTCTATTTCCATGAAATTTATTTTTCACTACATAATCACTTTAAATCAATTTTCTTCCATATAACACTTCACTTGAATAATTCTTTCTAATAATGTTTTTAGTACTTGTTGTCATTTCAAAGTATCTTGCCATCTAGTTCTTAACATTATGAAAATTATTATAACACTTCACTCAAATTCACTATCACAATACACTTTAATTAAATAATTCATTATAATATCTTATTTCACATATAAAATTTTTATGCACTTCACTTATCTTGTTTTAATTATAAATTTCTCAAAATCTATAAATTAGTCCTTAGTATATGAAAAATCATTATTTATTACAATTTCACTTTAACATCACTTTATATTTAATGCACTACTATTTCACACTTCAATTAAATTTTCTATCATAATATTTTATTTCACATATTAAAATTATTTTACTAAATTACCAAAAATTTCATAAAGTTTACATTTTAGTCTTTAAGTAATAAGAAATTCAAGGGTACTTACCTCTCTTCAACCTTTAATCACTTGTTTTTCTCCTTTCTTCAACAATGGTCGATGTGAGTGAAAAAGAAAGATGGAGAAAATTTCGATCATCTTTTTTTTTTTTTCCTTAACCATTAAGTAAATAATAAAATATCTTATATTAAAATACTCTTAACCAATCATTTCTCAACAGTTTTCATCCATAATCATTACGCTTGATAATTATCTAATTTGAAAAATGATCATTTTGCCCTTAATGATTCTGTACAACACCATCCTTGAATCATCACTTAATTTGGTAAAATTACAATTTAATCCTTCGTATTTCTTCACTTATTCAATTTGATCCCTGTTTACCAACTTCGTGTCACAAGAAATCATTTTATTTTCACTTTTGGTCCTTCAACTTTCACATATTTACATCTTAACCCCTTAAATTTTGAATAATTATAGTTGAGCCCCAAAAAATTTCACATCTTTATGATTTGCTCCCTATTTTAAATTAATATATCATGATATACTTCTTAATTCAACTTTCTTTGGCATCCATCAACCTTTTCTTTATCACTTATATTCCTTATTTTGTTTTACCGAGAAATTCATTACGCATGATTCTCGCTTAATAATACTTTTATAGCATAACGATTTTAAAGGTGTTACAGTAAAAATAGAACCAACACCTCCTACATTGATTGTGATTCCACCTCCTTTTCCTAGAAGGCTTTTGGGAAATAAGAGCGAAAAAGACGATACAGAGTTCTTTGAGATTTTTCGCAAAAACAAGGTAAACATTCCATTACTAGATGCTAAATGAAAAATATGCATTTTTTTCCGAAAATTTTAAAGGAATTTTATTCCAACAAGAAGAATCCCACCAGTTTCAAAAAGGTAAGCATGGGAAGAGTGCATCCACTTTTATCAAGAATAAGATACCCCTCAAATGCGAGGACTCAAGTATGATTTCAATTCCATGTAAAATAGGTAATGTAGGCATTAAGAGAGCTATATGTGATTTGTGTTCATCTATTAATACAATGCCATTATCTATTTACGAATCACTTAATGTCAGTCCTTTAAAAGAAATAAAGATTAACCTTTGTAACGCCCCCAAATTCTTGAGTCAACATTCGAGTGTTAACCTGGGTTGGCGATGGATAAATTTATTTTGGGATTTGGTTTTTGTTGGAATTAATTTGGGTGAATTTTGGACCTTTTCTATAAGAAATTAAGGATGTTGGGAAGCTTGTGTGAAGTAGGGGAATATGGATGGCTAATATGGTGATTTTACCATTTTTGAATAAAAATCTTCTCCCAATTAATGAGAAAAGATGGTTTGGTAGATTGAGGTATGGGATAAATTGGATTTGTCCCTATTTTTCCCTATATTATAATCACCCTATTGTTTTTTTTTTCCTTTTACATTTCTTCCTTTTTATTTTTCTTTTTTCTTCTTTTCTTCATCTATTTTTTTTCCTTAGCAAGTCATTTAGAGGGAGAGAGATTTGAGTGAGTTTTCACCAATTTTTTTCATCCTCCAAATCTCAAAGAAGGTAAGGGTCTTGATCTTTTTTTTTTTTTTTAAAGTTTCATGGAAGAAAAAATATATATCTATGTTCGTCAAGGATGAAGGTAGAGGTTTTTTTTTGGGTGTTTGGAAGGGTTTGAGTTTGAAGAAGTCTCTACCTATCTTCTCATATTTTATTTATTTATTTATTTAAAGTATGTATTTTTACATCCTATCAACTCTTATTTTTTTTGTGGAAAATCTTGTGTGTTACATGGTTATTAGTTAAAGAGGGTGGTGAATCTTTTAAAGCTAAGGGTAAAGGCAAAGTGGTGGAGAGCTAGGCAAGAAACTTTGTTGGTGTTCTTCCATCAAGGTGGTATCCTCTAACTCTCCTATACTTCTTGATAAGTCATAAATATGATGCGTTAGGTGTCTTTGGGTGGAAATCTTGTTTGGATGTTTTAAAATGAAGCTAAAAACTTAGTTGTGAAATCTGCTAGAAACAGATTATTACATGAATAGTAAGTTCGGAAATTCACCATAAATTCTGTAAAAATAATTAAGAAGTGATCTATACATTGTTGTAACCGTGAGTCAGTCTAGTTTCGTTTAGAACAAACGGAGATCAATTTCGATTTGTATTTTAAAAGATATGAATTTTTGAGTGTTGAAAGGTCATAAAAATCTGGCAGCAGAATTCTTATAAAATAGATGTAGCAGTGACTTTGAAAAATCACCAAAAATTTCATAAGATAAAATAGGAAACGAGCCTTATATCTCTATAACCGTATAGAAGTCTAGTTTTTTTTAAAATAAACGGTGCTCAATTTAGAGTTATATATTAAGAGTTATTAATTTTTGAATGAGGAAAGGTCAGAATGTCAAGGTAGCATACTATTACATCTCTTTAGTTAATATTTTAGCTGGAATGATAAGCAAGTTGAAACGAGTATAAGACTCGAATGTCATGGTTGTATTTTTGTGATTATATGTTTGATACTTTGTTTGCGCTCAGCCTTCGGGCTCTAACCTAACTAGCAGCCATGAGTGGCGCTCGGGATAACCCTACAGACACCCGAGATTATTTGACTAGCAGCCATGAGTGGCGCGGGACTATCCGGATACCCGATTATTTGAGCAATATGTGCAATCTAACAAGTTTGACAAGTTTGATATGCAGGCGATTTGGTTATGTAGATTTAATGACTCATGTTTTAATTATTCGATACTCATGTCATGTTTCTATGTATACATTTGATTTGCATGCTTATATTTATGAATTGCTTGAAGTATGGTAGATTTGTTGTGTACCACTAAGCTTGTAAAGCTCAGCCTTCGAATTTTCTTAATGTTCAGATTTGTAGACTTTTGTTCGTGTCCGAGGAACATCATCGACGAGAGACTCCTAGCATCACGTATTTAGAGTACAGTACCTTATCTATTAGTAGGCATTGTATTCCTAAGGCCTTACTTGTATATTTTTTGTAGGTTTATAACTCATTTATCATTTTTTATTATTTTGACTATTTTGATATACGATGATATTGGAGCTCCACATATTTTGTATAACTACTTTTATTACTATTTTCAGTATAACTATGTATAGTATTTTCTCTTATATAAAATGTATTTCAGTGTTTTAAAATTATTTGAAAATTTTGCTGAGTTACTCCGGTAACCTAATATAGCGCCTTAGTATTCGAGTACTCCATATTCGGGATTAGGGTGTTACAACCTTTGATTGACGGACGGCTCTATAGTCTATCCAAACAGAATGTTGGAAAATGCTTTGGTTAAAGTTGACGACCTAGTATGTCCAACAAATTTCTATGTCATATATAGGGAGATGACGACTTTTTGGGCTTTTTCGACATACTATTAGGACGCAAGTCAACTAATACAGTAACAATATGAGGAATGTTGTAACTTTTTTATCCACACATTGGATTTATAAATTAAAGTTTTAAATCAATATGATATTGTATCTTATTGATAAGTGCTAAAAGTAACATGTTTTAACCTCATTTTTAATACGTTTTTGGGTGATTATTCGATGTTAATTGTGAATTTTATACTCCTAATCCTTAAAATTCATGTTTTAATGCTTAATAGAGTACTTGGGAGCAAAAGGAGCGGAAAACGAACAAAAATCGGAGCGTTGAAGCAAGCTGCAGAGTCACACGGGCTGAACCATTTCACACAGCTAGACCACATGGCTACGTGACTCACATAGGCATGCGGTAGGCCGTGTCGATTTCACGGGATTGCATACCGAACAACAGAAAATCACGATTTTAGGTTTTTCGGGCATTCTAAGATGTATATATGACAAAAATAAGAAAATAGGAGGGAGTCGTCAGAGAATACTCAAGAAAACAACTCGAAAAAAACCTTTGAAGCAGATTTCCGTCAAGATTGAATATTCTTAGTTGATTTCTTAGGAAGTTATCAGGAGTCTCTTTATTTCTTTCGGTTATACTATATCTTTGATGTTTTTATTTTCAAGCATGAACTAATTTTTTAAATACCTAGGGAGATGAACCATATGATGAATTATGTCGTTTGATTTTTATTTTACGTAATAAATATTTAATTTCTTGTTTTCAACTGTGCTTAATTATTGGTTTGATATTTCTAGAATATCATTTTTATTAATATATTTTCAAGCATTGAAAGTTTTTTAACTATTGAAAAGTTATTATATCAAACAAATAATTAAAAAGTTTTAATTTATTCAAAATTTGATGTGCATATCTATACAATATAATAATAGAATTATTAAAATAATTATATAAAAGTATGTAAAATTAAAATAGTTTTATTTTAATATATATATATATATATATAAATTTGATGTGATGAGAATTGTTGAACTAAGTGGTTATTTTGATAGGACTGTTGATTTAAGGATGTTGGATTGATTACATAAGATTTTAATAGCTGAACTAAGATATTTCATTTGGAATTGCAACTTTTGTGTGTGTGTGTGACAAAGAAGTATTGTGCTTTTGTTATTTGCCAGAAGAAAAGGTAATTTTACTGCTGCATGTGGTGAAAGGTTGTGATAATTTCTGATCTGATTGAAGAACAAGAGCTTGATTTGGTATTACATGGGTTTTTGTTTGGGTACATTGCAAATTGGGGAGGAGATGTTAGAATTTGTGCTCTAGATTTTAGCTCTTAGTCACTTCCTTATTTGGGTGGTTGGTATACATTAATTGGGTTGATTTAATTTCGTGTTTATTTTAATATTTCGTATATTTGTCAAGATATATTGTGTTTGTATGGTATTTAATGTATAAAATCATAAATTAATATATATTATTTTCAAGTATGATTAAGTTTGAGTTTTATTAATGAAGTTTGAGGCCATGAGATCTTTAAGATCATTGTTCGAATCTCATTTTATGTAAAATTTCGGCTTAATTGTTGAATTTAAACAAACATAATTCAGCAGCTCCAATACAACTTGAATTTGTAAATTCAATTAATTTTTATTAAAAATGTGATTTCAATTTTATCAAACGAATGTAATCCAAATATATTTCCAATCTGTTGGACGAATAATTAGTTTATCGACATCATGCATTTCTAGCTTAGATAACACATAATTTCCATGACTAGACAAACAATAAAAATATGATTAATTAGGTAAAAGAAAATTCCAATAAATCATCTCATTCTTCCTCAGCTACTAAAATTAATACATTGCTATATATATACAATAGAGGTATAAATAAGCTTAATTTCAATTAATTAGATATAAGAGATGTCATGGAATTTGGTTATATTTGCAGTAATCTTAATGTTTACAACTCGTTAGTTTCTAACTCTTGTGTTGTGCCTGAACCTTAACTCATATGTTTGTTCAATATGATAAAAGTAGATGTGTGGTTGCAGATACAGAGATGGTGGCGGAGGCAAGGGGACCTATCATTTCGTTTAGATGCCATAGAAGTGAAGACTGTGGAAGTGTCTGCGCCAAATGCCCCACCTGCACTTGCCTCTTTCACCTTTGTACTTGCCCTACCGATCCTCCATGGCCATTATCATAATCTCATTTACTTCTCAGCAATAAATCACTCTGATCCTTTGTCATTGCAACAAGCTTTCAGATCTAATAATAATAACTCATGGAAATTGTTTCTTTTCTTTTTTTTTTTTTTTTTTTAAATTTTCCTTTTACCCTACATGTTTCTTATTTTCTGTTTAATCAGTTGTTGAGAATGGCAGGCAGCATGGAGGTCATGAAACAATTAGTGTGTGGTGAGGTTGTGGACATTCAAGACTATCGTCAATGTAAGAAACTTGGATACAACCTCATACTATAATTGTTTAAAGAACACTGTGCTTAGAAGTTAGATTTTAGCTTTAGGCAGCATACAAACTCTCATCTCCTACTGAAACGCATTACTCCGTTCTAGCAAACTACGAATGGTTACGATTTTGATTTCTTATTTATTATACAACAGAATATTATTAAAAAAAAAAAAAGTCTGCGAAAAAGGAAGGAAAATCCCACTTAAATGTTAAAATAAATTTCTTCAAAGGGCATATTGCTCACCTCTAAAGGCATCCACAATCGTCATTCCTTAAAAAAGTAGTAAATTGCTTTAGCTGTTAAAACATTTGTTGTCCAAGTACCTGAATGACACTTTGAGATACAATTATTATCAGCAAAGACGCATGGAAGGTTTAAGCATGCCCCATTGCTTAAAAGTTTAACATATATTACTGAAAATTTAATCTACATTACGGTAATCATAAGCAGTGTACTCAACTATTAATGAGATAATTAATTTCATCGTAAGAGATAGAACTATATATAAACTCGATGCAAATTAAAGTTTATTATAATTATCAAGCTAACATCATGTGACGGAGTTATCCTACAATTTATTATTATCAACCAACTTATTTATTTGTAGTTACGTTCATAGTAGCATTTTATCTCAAATTTTTGGCCAATGACTAATGACATATGAGTAGACACCATAATTTGATATCTTTATGATCGAGTGCAATGTCCAAAATGTCAGTATAAGTTTAAAAGCTTACGAATTACTGTAATTTTTGTAAAAATATATAAGTATATTTTCGTTTCAGATAAATGCCATTTTATAACTTTTCTTTCGATTGGGAGACAATTGTTATACATAAATATCTTAACCACAACGGGAATCCATATCAAAGTCCGTTTACATATATTTCTTCGTATCACTAACAACTATTTGTCCTATAAAGATCTAAACTAGCGCACCATCTTTTCCTCCCTAATTCTCCATTGTTAATCTCTTGTATCAACAATAACATTAATAGGTAATCACTTTGACATAATGTAAAAGTATCAAACTTAAAAAGAATATATAAGAATTTTTTTCATTATATTTAAATTTTGAAATAATTAAAGTTTGAAATTTATAATTGCTCTGTGTTTTCTGTGTGGGTTTTATTTGTTCACACTTTATATACATTTTGGTATACTTGTACTTTTTATATTGACATACAATGCTAGTTTGGAAAATATATACATAAAAAATATTATATTACTAATAGTAAAATTGATTAGATGAGATCAAATAACCCATAAATTTTTATAGCTTTTAATTTTTTTTTTTATAATTTTTTATAATTCTTTACAAATTTTCTATATTTTTTTATAAGCATTAATATATTCTATTTTTTGAGATTTTTATATATTTTTAACAAAATTTAAGTGATGATATAGCAAAATCGTAAATTGTCATGTCATCACCTCCTAATAATGTTAAAAAAGGATTAAATTATTAAGATAAAATCCAATTTGAGGATTAATATGGACCAAAAAAGAAGTTTTCGAGAGTAAATTTAAAAAAAGTTTTTAAATTTAGGAATTAAATATTCTTTATCCTTTTTTGAAGATATAAATTTTTTTAAATTTATTTTTATTTTATGATGCAAAGAGTAAGGCCAAATTAAATAAATATTACAAACATTGAGGGCTAAAAATGATAGTTTCTATTACTATTAAAATATTTTACATCATTTTGGTGTATTTCATCACATTACTAGTACCAGGTTAAAACTTAAAGTGAGACATGTCTCGTGTCAAATTCGAACTCAAAAATTCTTACAACACATTTGGTTCACTCAAAAATTCTTACAACACATTTGGTTCATTATAACGGAATAGAACTATAATAAAATAGGGTTGTAATTGAATAGAATAGAATCTAAATATTACATTGTTTGGTTGAATAGAATAGGTCAGGAATAGATCAAAAAACACAACTTTTATCTTTAAAAATAAAAAAATATTTTATTTATATTATAAATATATAATAAAAGTATTTAAATAAAATATATATTAAATTAATATATAATAAAAAATATTTAAATAAAATATATTATTAATATATAATAAATATTTTTTTAAGCTGTTGTTGCAAATTTTGAGGGTTTTCTTCTCTCTTTTTTCTTGTAAAAAAAATCTAACCATATTGTTCTTGGAACCATTGGATATCATCTGCATGACACAAAATTGATGAAGAAGGAAAACAGTAAAAAAACGATGGACATTATTGGGAATAAAAAAAATCGCTATTACTGCTGAATTGTCTATTCCTTCCACTAACCACCAAATATGGATTCAGCAAATTTGTTGAATAAACAAGGAATGGCATTCCATGGAATGGCTCATTCAGTTAACACTGTTCATTAAAGAATAAGGAGGGAATGGAATAGCAATTCCCTCTAACCAAACGCGCTGTTACTGCTTAAACTCGTCGGGATTACACCCGTAGCTCCAGCACAAGCACCCAAGCTATTTTGCTGATGCATATTTTTATTCTATTCATTTCAGCACATAATACAACTTCAATTTTATATCTTGGGAAACATTTATTTTTATCCTTTTGCGACATCTATGATATAGCAAAATACATATATCATAATATGTTGCGAACAGAAAAATTACAGATAATGGGCCAAAAAGAAAATGTTGTGGATGCTATGAGAAACAAAACAAGAACCCCCCCTGGCCAGACATTAGAGACGTTCATTATTTTCTAAAACAGTGAAATGTTGTTAACACAACAGCTTAGCAGAAACCAAATAGAACACTACCAGACCACGAGATTCCTGAGTAACCTATGCTCCAAGTTTCGAGTACTTCCAATTTTACTCCATAATATCCACTTTTGCATGTGTAATTCCCCCACATAGCATGAAACAACTTGTCAAGAAGAAAACTTCAGATGGTAGCCTGCTAGAACTGATTTATATGCGCTGTAAGAACATGCATAGGATACGAAAACAGGTAATAGGTACGCTATCCTACTCATTTCCATGGCTTAAAAAGGGGGAGCTAAATGTTATGCACATAGGACTAAGGATGCACTGCCTAATTAGCCATTTTCCACTTGGAAATAACTAAACTTGATATGGATATATCTTATGCCTCCTTCCTTTGCTTTTCTTCCAACTTATTTCTTTCAAATTCTTCTAACAACATCATTGTCTAGCAACCAGAAAAACAGATACTAATTAATAAAGAGAATATGTATGGTTCTTTTGACCTTTTTTAAGTGACCAGGCAACTATTGGTAGGTTGACTAAATTGAAATCCTTAAGGACATTAAAAGAAATAAGTTAATTCATCTACAGGCGTTGTACAAGCCAGCACCTTATTTTTTCTTCTCATGAAATTATTCATGAGTGTACCAGGGTACAGTTTGTTGTGAAAGCATGCATCCATAGAAACGAGCATTTTCACATAACGAAATGGAAATTGATAACTAAAATGCCAAATCAAGCAAGTTGAGAGTACTTCATATTTTGGAAGAAAAAGATGCACCAACAAACTGAAAGTCAAAAAGATGCCAGAAGCAACCTGAGCAGAAATTACGCAGAAGCCTCGAGCAACTCCCTTTCTGCACGCTCCCTAATCCTTCTCTCAAGCTCTGGCCTAAAATGCCGTATTAGACCCTGCACAGGCCAAGCTGCTGCATCACCTAAAGCGCAAATTGTGTGCCCTTCAATCTGCTTGGTCACCTCCTGAAGCATATCAATCTCTTCCAACTTTGCATTCCCAACTTTCAATCTTTCCATGATCATCCATAGCCATCCAGTCCCTTCTCTGCAGGGCGTGCACTGTCCACAACTCTCGTGCTTGTAGAAGTACGAAAGCCTCGCAATTGCATCTACAACATCAGTTGATTTATCCATCACAATTACTGCAGCAGTTCCCAGTCCTGACTGGACAGCCTTGAGTGCATCATAATCCATCAGGACATCATCACATATGTGCTTGGGTAAAAGTGGAACAGATGAACCTCCTGGTATTACTGCAAGTAAATTGTCCCATCCACCTCTGATGCCTCCGCAGTGCCTCTCTATCAACTCCTTAAGTGGTATACTCATCTCCTCCTCAACTGTGCAAGGCTTGTTGACGTGACCTGAGACACAAAACAATTTTGTCCCAGAATTGTTCTTCCTCCCAAAACTGGCAAACCACTCAGGACCACGTCTCAATATTGTGGGAGAAACAGCCACCGTCTCCACATTTGTGACAGTGGTGGGACAGCCATATAACCCCGCATTAGCAGGGAAAGGAGGCTTCAATCTAGGTTTTCCTTGTTTTCCTTCAAGGCTCTCTAGAAGTGCTGTTTCTTCACCACAAATATAAGCACCAGCACCAAAATGGATGTGAACGTCAAAATCATAACCAGAACCACATGCATTTTTGCCCAACAGTCCAGCTTCGTATGCTTCTTTTCTAGCTCTTTCAAGGTTTTTACGTTCATTCACATATTCACCCCTGATGTAGATATAAGCAGCTGTAGCTCTCATCCCAACCCCAGCAATCAAGCAGCCCTCCAATAGTTTGTGTGGATCGTGCCGCATGATTTCCCTGTCTTTACAGGTTCCAGGTTCACTTTCATCAGCATTGACAACAAGATAAGAAGGACGGCCATCAGATACTTTTGGCATAAAAGACCATTTGAGGCCTGATGGAAATCCAGCACCACCACGTCCTCGGAGTCCAGATTTCTTCATTTCATTGACAATCCAATCAGCACCCTTGAGTACTAAATCCTTGGTTCTATACCAGTCACCACGTTTCATGGCACCTTTGAGAAAAGGATCATGCAACCCATATAAGTTGGTGAAAATACGATCTTCATCTTTTAAACCACCAAAATGGGTTTTTTCAGGTGGTGGTGGAGGAGGGGTTGCCTGTGGAGCACCAGCAGTTGTTGCTCCTTGAGTACTAAATGATCTAATGCCTAGTTTCCACCTCTCACTGCTGGCTCTGAACATTGCTGCCCTTTGCAAGGAAAGGATGCCCTTTATGGGTGCCTATGCAAAGAAAAAACAACCAATAATAACGTCTTCGTTCTTTTTCATTAAACGTTTTCCCAAAGACTTTAGGACATAACAAATCAATTTCTTAGCTTCCATGAAATGATACAATTATCAGAAATAAATCTAACAAATACTCAAAAACACTCGAGAAGAAAACAATAGCAAATTTGAAGTAAGAAACATGTTTGAATGAAACACCTGAAACTGGAAACGCCTATGAAAACGGTCCTAGAGGAATAATGAAGGGACAATCGGATGCTAATAATGCACTCGGTGCAGCTAGTGCAACCAAAAATAAAGGAAAGAAAATAACATAAGACCCATCAACTTCGATACAAATTAATCAGACCATGAAATCTTGTCAGACCTCTCTGAAAAAGTACCTCCTTGATGCCAAAATACGAGCCACATCCAATTTTGAAACAATTAAAAAAATTCCTATTTCCTCGATAATCGCCTCAACTGCGTTTCACTGAGGCATGTAAATGAACAATGAGATAATAAAATCTAGACCAACCAAAATTAATTTCATAACCTTACAACAACAATCCAGCTTCATTAAGCTTAGTTTCTAGCAAATCAGGACTAAAATTTTCTCTTCTGTGCATTCATTTTCCACTAGCATAATCGCATCCAAACAGAAGATGAAGAAAGAAAAAGAAAAAAAAACAGATTGGATCTAGAAGTAAACGCGAACCATCATTTCACGATCGAAAAATAGATGAATAGACGACAAAGGCGACGCAAGTGAAAACCGAAAAGAGAGAGTTTGGAAATGAAGCGTACCATAGCGTAAAATGTTGCAGGTGTTCGTTGACACTGCGCGATTCGACTCGACTGCAAAATCAGAAACAATGGCGGAGGGGAAAAAAAGGAATAAATAGGGAGTTCAATAGTTGGGTATGGATATGGTATCTAGTAACGGAGAAATCAAAATGTTTATTTTATCAAGGGACTGGCAATTTAAATCCCGGATTCGGATACCCTACTCCTTTTCCGAGTTTGGATATTAGGATTTGGATATAAAAATTAGCAGATGGAAATTCCAAAGGAGGACCCGGATGTAAAACTAAATCATTTTGTATATTTTTCTACTATGAATATTTTAACAATTTAATAATCATATTTAATATTCCAATCATGCATGTTAAATTACCGATATAAATATTCTCTTCATACAGTGACAAAAGCATTATGTTATGAGAATGAAAGTTTGGGTTAATAAATATATATATATATAGTATATGATAGAGATATTAAATTCATTCGAAAATTTATATACATATCAAGTACAATTATACCAATAAATTTAATAATTGAATTGTTAAAATATTAATCATACAAAAATATATAAATGGGTGTAAAATGACTTTAGTTTTATATGTGGATCCCTTCCCAATTCCTAATTCTTTATCCAAATTTGGGTTTAACTAGATTGCCTTGAGTTTGTTTAAATGTACTTGGTTATTTAAAATATTTTTTTATCTAATTACTATGGAACTTGTATTCTATCACTAATACTATTAGTTTATGCTTGCGTGGCACCGCAAATAATCATACGGTGGCACCTGAGAACGTCTTATTATAAAAGGGCGGACATAAATAAAAAATATTAGAATACATAAATTAGTAAAAATATAATTTTTCCCATAAATAATAAACCTAGACAAATGGTTGTCTAGGTTCATTTGAATCTAGACAAATAATTATTCAAATTCATTTGATATGTGTTTTTTTAATAATTTTATATATTTTCATTTTTAATATTTATATTATTATGAATTTGGACAAATGATTTTTTAAATTTATTTTAGATGTGACTTTGCATAGAATAATTAATATTGGGTAAACTTCTACTATAAAAAAAATCAGATAAAGCATAAAATTTAGATAACGACAAAAAAAGCTTAATAGAAGAAAGATGAGAAAGTATTGCAAAGAAAAATTAGGTAACAATTAAAAAATCATTAAAAGAAGAAAAAGAATAGTGGTGATGGAGAGAATGTAAAAGAAAATAAATTTTTTTAATTAAATTTAATTTGATTTTTATAATTTAATTTAATTTAATTTAATTAATTTAAAAATGTCAAATTAAAATGATAGATTAAAAAAAATCTTTTTTAAGAAATGAAGTAATTTGAATAATGAATTATAATTTAAATACCACGAAATTTAGGTATCCACTTGAAAACAATATATAATTTAAGGATTGTTTTATAATTTAACCCTAATTAAAAAATGAACGGCTGCCATTCCTGCCTTCGGATACATTGGTCAATATTTAAAAAAAGACAGTATACACAGGTAACGGCAGTAGCAAGTAAAAGCCTAAATCCTCCTTTGTTCTAACGCAAATTTGAATCATGACAGACATCTCCTCCGATCTCCAAAAATACGGCGTGCCGTTTTACGGAGCCGGATGGGTTCCTTACAACCACATCAAATCCAAGCTCGCCTCACAAGAAAAGATTGAAGAGGATAAGAAAGAAGAAAAAGATCCAACTTCATCCAACGATGACGAGATCACTACACCCCTAAACTACGTCGTTCTCGCTGGCGGTGGCGGTGAAGGCCGTAGTGGCATTCCCAATGCAATCGTTGTTTCCCACGTTAATTTCACCTCCAATTCTCTCTCCGATCAACCTGTAAGTAGATTTCGAGGATTTCAATTTAGAAATTATTAGAATATTTTTAGATCTTTGGTTGATGATTCTGATTGTAAGCAACTACTTCTTTTTTCTTCTTTCGCACAAGGAATATACTAATGTAATATATTTTTAGATAAATTTTTTAATATGTGTGTGTCTGTATGTTTTCTGGTTTTTTTTTTTTTTTGTTAAGGTGGTTAAGCATGAAACTGGTTCTGATTTGCCTTATCGAATGACTGTTCATCCGCATGGAGACGGCATTATCTGTGCATTTCAACAGAGCTGCAGGTTTTTTCTTTTATTCTTTTCTTTGTTGACTCATTTTTTCTTCTTTCTGTTAATTTGCTTTTCAAATTAGGCATCTATGACATAATATAGCTCAGGTCACTTAGTTTGTTAAGGAAAATATGAACTTGAGAATCCTTGGAGGATTTTAAAGCGTCGTGCTTTAGTTTTCTGAATGATTGATAGACGTAAAGCATTCTCCTACATTTTAACCAAATATTTTTCACTATTGATAAGAGGTGCTATTCTTTCTTCACGTTGCTTTGTCTAAATTACCTCAAAGCCAGTGCGTCACAAGTGTTTCTAAATATCGGGGATTTTGGAAGAAGAGAATGAATCTTTCTTGTTCTAAGCAGGAAAAAATGCCTGAAATAGTTTGTTCTTCATAATGTGCCCAAAAAAAGGTTTTTTTTTTTCTTTTTTCAAATCAGTTTCTTCATCATATTTTCAACCATTCTATATATATATATTGCCTGAAATAGTTTGTTCTTCAGAATGTGCCAAAAACATAAAAGATTAAAATCAGTTTCCTCATCATATTTGCAACCATTCTATTTAATGCACAACTTCTCATCTCTTTTTCTATGAAGTTCTAATGTTATTATATTTAACTCTGGTACATAGTTCTTGAGAGAAACCTCAAATCTTTTAGTTATGTTTATTACCAATTTTGACACGTGAGGGAATGGAATCACCTCTTTGTTAAGAGGTGGAAGCAGATTGCTCTCAGAATACGACTGTCTCGGAGGTAACATTATTACTCTGGCTTTATTGCATACTAGAAACGGAAAAGGAAGAGTAGTAACATAGAAGTGGAACCATATTATAAAGGTGTACCTGAAGTTATGCTAGCTTATAATCAAGGAGTTTATAGTTAGTTTTGATGATCAGATAGGAATTTCTTGTGTGAATTGTGCTGCAAAACCTTGGTTGTGGTTATTTGTGTGCTCCTTTTTTATTGACTCACTTCTAATATATATCCTTGTTATTATTGTGTTCTATAGTTAGTTTTGTCATTGCTAGTAGTTTAAGGAATATCACGCATCATTTTTTTTTGTCTTCAGGTTGTTTGAGTGGAAAGAATCTGAGGGAAATGAAGTCCACAAACTGGGTGTCAAGGTATCAGAGAAAGTTCTGATCCAGTTAGAGGATGTTGGGCAACAGTTGGCACTGACATTTAATAGTGAGGGTTCCGTACTGGCTGTTGGTGGCGAGGTAGAGTGTCCCTCCCATTTTTCAATTTGTTGGATTAAGTTTGTTGCATTATTCATCACTAACCAAAGGGGGAAAACTATTGCACTTGCTATTGCACAAATCATCTGAAAATGATGCAAAAGTCGAGCCGCACATTTTCCTATAAAATTAAAGAGCATATGCATATTGGCATATGATGAATCACATTCGGCAACTGGCAGCAAGGTTATCTTCATGGTTAGGCTTGGGTTTTGAAAAGATATATTGACACCAGAGCTATTACTTTATGGTATTTTTTTATTTCAGTTTTATTTACTAATTATTAGACATATGAGTGGATAGCTAGGTTATAAGTTATCTCTAGAGCTTTAATCTAGGCTATGATTAAATTATTATTTGTAAACCCTCTTATAGATAAGCTGTAAAGTAGATTTATGGCCACCTTATGATTTTCTTTAATTAATAGACTTTATAAACTAGAGTTTTTTTTTTTTATAACCCTACATTTTTCTAGAGTTTAGTTCTATTGGTTTGCTGTTCTTTTCTTCCTAAACCACACCATTATGATGATGGAATATCAAAATAAGTCTAACTTGACAATTAGGGGCGGGGGGAATAGTGAGAGAAACAAAGATATTAACGGCACCAGAATGTATGACAATTTATTGACCTTTATTTTGTACCCTTTCCAGTAGCGTCCTTGTTTTTCCTTTTGGTGCCATGGTGGAAGTGATAGGTTATACTGGGGATTTCATACTTCAGACTTGCCTACCCATTAAAAGGCAGATAATAGCAAGTTATAGGATCTTACTTTTTGGTCAACTTTTGGATTGAAGGGCCAACTGTTTCCATATCTGTGTCTTAGTTTCACTTTCTCAATTCACCATTTTGTGCCTAATGCATTATACCTTTCTTTTAAAAGGAAATAAAAAATTGTGCAGCAATATGCCATATGATGCTCTGATTTTGCTGCAGTACAGGATGGCAGTTTAAGGGTTTTCAAGTGGCCTAGCATGAAAATAGTTCTCAATGAAGCCCAGGCTCATTCATCTATTAAGAACTTGGATTTTAGGTTTGTGCCTGTTATATTAACAAATATATATATATTTCTGAACCTGCAAACTTCGTTTGCCATGCTTAAGCTTTAAAGGGAGGGGTTGTCAAAGCAGAGGAAACTTCATCTCCTTAGTAATCAACTTGTTGCTGACATCTTGACTGTTTGTATTGCAGCTGTGATGGAAAATTTCTTGTCTCACTGGGAAGTGGCCTTTGTAGGATTTGGGATGTAACTTCGTCAAAAGTTGTTGCTTCTCTGGCAAAGGGAAATGTGAGTGAATGAATCAAAGTTTTTTAATAAGTGAAGCTTTTCTTTAGTTATTACGAGTTTTGTCGCTGTTAGCACTAGCTTTTCTCGCTATTGTCCATATTATTAGCTTTATGTGCATACCTCTCTGTCTTTGATGTTGTAAAAAGAAGCGTTATGCAACCATCTAATAATTTAGTGAAATAGCTGAAGCCTTTTGTCAGATTTCTTGCAGACATTAAATGATAAGGGAATTTTCAATCTTTTCTTATGATTAAAGTTGATGATTCTTCTCTGTATCGGGTTTCAACTGGTTTATTTTGTTCACATGAACTACAGGATGAGGTTTTTGCCTTCTGCAGATTTTCTCAAATTAATGATAAGAATCCACATCTGTATATTGCTGCAGTCACAGGTAAATATTTAGCATTTGACTCTGCTTTTCTGTGTCGTAAAAGAAACCCTGCTTTTAGTTTAAAATTTTAACATCATTACTTCATCTTGACAGACTATGGTGGAAGTATTTTAACATATAACACAACCACATGGAAAAAAGAATTCGCCAAGCCGAGTAGTCCGGGAAGCTATCTCTGCGTTCAATGTCTCGTCTGATGGGAAGTTCCTTGCAGTGTAAGAATTATTACTCTCTTATCTTCTAGTTATAACATACTCAAAAAGTTCTAAGTACAAGTATTAGTAAGACCCATTATGAGCTCTCCTCCTAAGACCTCTCTGGTGCTGACTGTATTAGATGATTATCCTGCCTGTTTCCCCTTCCAACTTTTCTATTTTGTTCTAGATTGTTTATGGCCTTATGGCTTATTGCATGGGGTTTCAACTTTAGACTTCTATATCCGTATTGTCAATAAATACCTCTATTGCAGTCTTGAAACTCCGCAAGCCTTTGCATTTCAGAAAATTAATAATTTTTCTTTATCTGGTTTACATGCAGTGGAACAGTCGGAGGAGACCTTTTTATCATAAATTCTGCCAATATGCGGGTTCAGATGATGGTTAAAAAAGCTCACCTTGGTTTGGTTACAGCATTGACGTTCTCCCCTGATTCAAGGTTGTACACAATATATCTGTTTTATAATTTATTCTCTGCAGTACCCCTTGTTAGAATAAGTATGATATTGAGGAATGCAATTTTGAATATAGGGCTTTGGTTTCTGCATCACTGGACTCAAGTGCTAGGTTGACCCTAATCAAGGACAAGACGAGTAGTGGTACATGCCTTTTCCTGATTTTCTGGTTTTGTTGACTCAAAAGATGCATATTCACTTTGTTGGGCTGAAAGTGGCTGCCACACTGCAGCCTCATGCCCATACCATCTATAAACTGATTTGCCCTCTTCGGGGACCTATCTTTTCCAAATCCATATCATATGAGCATCCTAATTTAAGTTTGACTTCTATTAACTCAAAGGGACATTTGAAAACCATTGAACTTTGTGCTCGTTAGTCTCCCAGTTTCAAACATTCTTTGAGACCCATGGATGACACAGTTCATATGAATGAAATGAAATGAAATATAATGCAAACTTTGATATAATCAAGAAGGCAAGTCAAACTATTGCCTTGGGTAATGTCCTGACCTAACCACGGATGCAATTGATTCAGTGGTAAATGCACTTATGTCTCCTGCTTATGAGATTTGGGTTTCAAGCAGCACCATGGATGCTTGAGGCTAAACCTATTTCTCTCTGCCATGTCGCCAAAGGGTTGTTACATTGACATGACTATCTATATACCTATTTTCCAACTGAAAAAAGGCCCTGATCTAGCTTGGAATGACATAAATCTAGTATATATTTTTGTTTATTTTTTAAACTAGTTATTGTTTTGTTTAGATAAATAAAAATCTTGTTTAATATAGGATGTAAAATTTGGTTGGTTGTGGGAAACAAGAAAACACAATGTCTGTTTCTCATACATGGCAGGAAAACAACCAAAATATAATCTAAATAAACTATCTAAGAGAATAATTTCCTGTCCAAGCTTAGATGTGCTGTGCTGGCTTAGCCAATTTTGTTATACTATATTTTAGACTTAAGAAATTCATTTCCCGCATAAAAAGCTCTAATTGCTTTATATTTTATTTAATTTTACAGGTGGGATGACATGGATGATCATATTAATGGTACTACTTGCTATTGCTGTGTATTTTATGAAGGAGAAAGGAATTATACCCTAATGCAGGCCTGCTAAAATTGCAATCGAAGATTTGACCATTGTGTTAAAACTTTTGAAATTGCTTGTGGCAAACTTTACATAGATTCTTATCACTGTTCAGTCAACTTAAAAATGTGATATGGATTTCTGATTTAAATAGTCTAATCAGCTGACTGCTTCATTCCCACTTCCTGCCTAATCAGTATCCTCTGTCATAGCTCATGCTATCTTGCAATTTTTTTTTTTCACTTCGATCCATTGGTACTGACTTCTAGAGTCTGTAAAAGAAATTTGACAGGTTGAAAATAGTGCGAATATTTGTATACTCAATTTACGTCTAATGCGTATTCGTGATTTTTAGTGTTTATTGTCAAGTTGTTTATGCTTTTAAAATTGGTATTGATATCCAATGTTACGGTACACAACAATCAAATGGAGGTTGGGGAACATTAACATAGTGGGAAATGGAGATTGGACACATTGGCTCCTACAAATCTCCACTCGAGCATGGTTTCCTAAGCCATCACTCCCATGGAGTCTTGTGCTTGCACATTTTTTATGGGAATTGCGGGTTGTTCAAAATAACATTATTTTTCACTCCAGATATTATCCACGCACATTCGAATTTCGAAGATGCTAGCGTGTTCCTGATCCATGCGTTTTTGGCTGAGATAAGAAAAACCTCTGCATGAATCTTGCTGAAATTACGCTAGGAAGCCCCAATGAAAGGATGGCTCAGCCTTAACCAACGGCGGGGCCGGCGCTCTCATTAGATATAAAAATGGTTGATGGCTCATAGGGTTAGAGTCTTACCAACATATCCCTCATGCTTAAAACCTGAACTTTGGCGATTTAGAGAATGAACTTGCGAAATTTTGAAGATGAGATTGATGCTACTATTGTTATCAGTCCATTTTGTATCAAGTCATAATATGTTGTTATCTTCTATTGCAGGACACTACTATCGAGATTGGAAGAGAAAACGTTTTAAGTATATTTTCGAGAGAAGAATAGATGTGCAAATGCTCTTTTCCGCCTAGGAAGTAGTTTTAATTTCCTTATGTTGTTTGTTGGATGTAAACTCCGAACATGATCTTTTGTGCATTGGTAATGTGCCACCATCGGACCTTTCCCCTCTTTTGATGGCTGATGCTTACCGGATTTTCTATATTTTACTGTTGGTTAGTTTTCTCCGTCATATTGTGAGAAAAGCTTGCTCTGTCAATAACCTTCAACTCAACAATGAAACATATGTTTTTTTCAGTCAGCCAATATCAGATTTAGAACTGATTGCTAGCCCCCCTCATTCCTCTTCCACTCACCGTCTCTTCTTCTTACTTACCCCTCCAACCACCCCATCTCCTTTTCTTGGGGTTTGCTCCCTCTTTTGTTGGCCCTCCACCGTATTTTTTTAGAATGAGGAGGTCCTCACTTTGGGAATAATAAATTTTTTCTCAAGTCAGTGGTGACCCGTTTTGTCAAGTTCGTGATGCTCGTTTTTGTTTACGCTTGATCTGACGATTTTTATTGATCTAAGAGGTCCAGATTCCGGTGGAAAGAATAAGACTATTGTAAGTGGATAAAATACACTAATTCCCGAAGTTTTGATCTGATGGCTGAATCCTGCTGAAGAAATTTGTGTTCATGATGTTGGTGTTTTCATAGGTGCTTTCCTTCGTTACGGTGTATTGAGAAAATTAAAGAGAATTTGAGAGTGGTTGAACTCAAGTTAAAGAGAAAACTTGTGCTAAAGAAGAAGAAAAGCAAATTATTTTACATCTCTTTTAGTAGGCAGACGAAAATGTATAAACATCAAACAAGCACAATATTAAAGAAAACAACCCACTTTAACTACTCAATTAATTAGCTGGTGGAGTAAAACTTGGTCTCTGCAACTCTGTTCATACTTTTATATAATTCCTTAAGAAAACATTTGTGAGGACTGTTTCTGATTCAAATGTGGCTTTCAGTTATCAACAGAGAAACTCAAATTGATCCACTTCTATTATTAATACCACTACAACAGAGATGGTAGACATTGGTTTCACCGTCAGATTATAAGTCTGTGTAGCTTTAACATATATACCCCACTTGCTTGCTTGGACTTGGTGTGTGATATTCATAATTTTAGAGGGTGAACCAAACAAGGTGTAACTGGAGAATCCAGGAGACCCTTGAGAATCTGTCTGAAGCTGTAAAATTGAAATATTCAGCTTTTCTGATTCTGGTTTTCCAGCTTTCTCTTCTTGATACACTAGCAAAGCTTTTTGATACACGTTGTAGCAAGGGAGGCATTTTGGAGCAGATATCTTAGTCCTCAAGAGAGAGTTGTTGTGCTAAGTAGGTTGCAGATAGTGCGGATCAAGGTTTAATTACACATTAATCTACATTGCCAAAGCATTCTGAACCAGCCACACCATTTTCCCAAAGAAGCCCCATGATCGAACCCAGCGGTAGCTCAAAGACCCCATAGAGGAAATCAACCAAATCCATTCCATCCTCACCCAACCCAACCTTTCTAGTGGTTGTTTCCATATCAAGATTCACAATAATAATATATTTGTTTGTTGTAGCCATTTCAGACTCAAGCAAGCAATTATTATGTGGAGAAAGAGGGTTTGGACTTGAGTGTAAGAGAGAAAATTGCATATCCTGAGGAAATTTTCACATGGTGCATAGTAAATAAATCATTCCCCACAGTCCATTTTACTTCTTTTCTTTTTTTCTGGTAAAAAAAAAAAAAAAGCTGCAATTTGCCTTGGAAGTGCGATTGCTTTCTTTGTAAATACATAATTCTTCCAAGTCGCAAGAGGAGTGTTACTGGTATGCTGCTTGGAAAACCAACTCAAAGTAGACAAAAGTTGGATCTTTTGTTGGCTTCTCTTTGTTATTTGTCAAAAAAGCAATTGAATTATTGTACCATAAAGTATTTATTTATTGCAGAGATGTCACATTTCTTTGTCAAGATTCATGTTTGATCCTTTTTTATGACAGGAAAAAAAAGAAAAGATTTTGAAGCCAATTTTCATCTGCTTCAACTTCGAAAACTCATAAGCAAAACATTATTGGAAAAGATCTTGGCACACACAAACAGAAATAAACCAACACCATGAACTTATTGGTTTTTCATAATTGAGTTCCATGTAGTTTAGCCTGAAATCTCAATGGCCTTAACCTCAGGTTTCTTGTCTTCAACCTTGGGGACAGTCACAGTGAGGACACCATTTTCCATGCTAGCCTTAACTTGATCCATCTTAGCATTCTCAGGCAACCTAAACCTCCTCAAGAACTTCCCACTGCTCCTCTCAACGCGGTGCCACTTATCGTTCTTCTCTTCTTGCTCTTTGCTTCTCTCCCCACTTATCTGAAGAACCCTCCCTTCTTCAACCTCCACTTTAACCTCCTCTTTCTTCAGCCCTGGAAGGTCTGCTTTGAACACGTGAGCTTCGGGTGTTTCCTTCCAATCTACCCTTGCATTGGCAATGGCCGAAGCTTCGCGTACTGAAGATGATGATGAATTTGTGTTTGCCAATGCAGAGTTGAAGAATTCATCTGAAAGATCCCATACTGAAAATGGATCGAAGACGTCGGTTCTTGGGCCACCGAGAAGGCTAGGAATTGTGAGCGACATGTTGCCTGCTGCAAAAAACTATGAACAAATAAGATTTTAACACCGCAAAATCTGAAAAGAAAGATTTCAAGCTTCTATTATATATAAATATATATATATATATATATTTCCACGATGGGATTTGGTGTGTGCTTTGAATGCATTATATAGAAGTGAAGTGATACAAAGTGAAAGAGGGTTCTAGTTCTGATATATTCGAGTGAAAATAATAGTAGCTTAGTATAGTGGAAAGAGTTTTCTGGTAGTTTCAGGGATTTTCTCCATTTATGTATTCATTCCCTCTTATTTTAGCAAAAATAATATTATTTCTTTAATGGGTATGATCTTTTATATTCTACAAGCTTCATTAGGTTTTCCAACCAAAAAAGAAAAAGAAAGCTTCTTTAGGATTTAACCTGGGAAACTACAATAAAAATCCTCCAAAAATATATATAGAATATCATTTAATTAAAAAAGCCTATATAATACGGTTAAATTCTCAACTCTTAATTTTTATTTTTTTTAAATTTGTTAGAAGAAATTCCAATAAAATCTGAAGAGAGTATCATTTATCTTTCATATATTACAAAATTAATTTTTAAAATAATTATATTTTAATTTACATTTATTAATTAAAAAGTTTTTGTTAACTTTAAAATAGACTTATTACTTAAATAAAACTCTATACATAAAATACAAAAAAAAAATATGTTAGTTATAATTTAATTTATAATTATAGTTAAAAAATTTGAGGTAAAAAATTGTGTTAATTTAAAATAGTGTTTTTACTTCAATAGATTATTACTTAATTAATAATAGAGTTATATATCAATTAAAACTTAAGTTTATCTTTATAAATAAGATCCAATAATTAGGCATATTCAATCAAGTAGTATATAAAAAATTATCGGTTAAAAAATGGAGATTGTTGGCATTGATAAGAAAGAATGGAGTATTAAAACAATGATTCTTAAAAGAGACAAATATCAAATCATATTCGAATAACAAAGACAGTGAATAATGATCAAATATTATTTTAATTGATGATGAGGTAACATAATATTATGACATTTTTAATTTTTTTTTGTTTACATTGCATGAATTATGCACTCTTAAAATCGTTTCTTTTTTTATCTATCCGTTATTTTTTTGGAGCAAGTAAAAAACATTTTATGAGCTTGTTTTGAAAAAAAAAAATCATATTTCAACAATTATTTTTTAATTACTATTATTAAATGTGTATATTAATTTATTGTAATATATTTCGTGGCTATCATGAACTATTATTATGATTTATGCATGTCGCTTAAACTAGTTTTTTTTTTCAAATTATTTTTTTGTATATTATTTAAAAATTAAGAGAAATTATTATTATCAATAATAGGTAAAAATTAATAAAAAATATCATATTTAAAAATTAATTAAAATTTAAACACGTAAAATCACATGCGTTACGAGTTTGGAAAAACTTTTGAACTGAAAAGAATACCCTTTATTTTTTATCATATTCATAGTACTAATTTCACATTTAAAAATAAAAAATTAAAACTAAAATAGAAGTTGTGATAATTATACATTTAATAATAATTATAAGTTAATAGAAATTGTGATAATTATGCATTTAAAAATAATTATAATTTAATTTAAAATTATTGATTAAAAAATTATGTTAATTTTAAAATATAGTTATTACTTGAATAAAAATCTAAACATAAAATATAGGAAAAAAGTTATATAATTATAATCTAAATCACAATTATTAGTTAAAATTTTGATGTAAAAAAGTTGTGCTAATTTTATTTTAAAAAGGTTGTGCTAAATTTATTGATATAAAAAAAAAAAAACAAGATTTATCAAAACTTTAAGTATTTTGTAAAGCAACATAAAATATTTATGAATATTAGTTTTCTAAACCATATAGCATTCATTTTCAGAGTTTTAATTAAGTATCATGCTTAACATAAATAAACTAAGCAAACCCAAACCTAATGATGTGAAAGCATGAAATAGTTAATAATTACAATCCAAAAAGAATAAAACGATTTTAGAAAATTTTAATGGAAACTTCTAAAATAAAAGCAAAATAAGTTGCTAATATGAGGTTCCTTCGATGTCATTTCGAGTCTTAGTTCTTTGCATTACCTATGAGATAAAAAAAATGGGAAAGTGAGCTTATAAAAACTCAATGTGAGTCTAATTTTAAACCATTATATACAAACATACAAACAATAAAGCTTTCAATTGATGACATAATAACAAATTAAGCATAATATAAGGAAATTTGGTAAATCAATGGATAAACAGGTTGTCGTAACCATTTTTTGGAAAACGGGTCGACTTTGGTTTTGAAAACGAAAATAAAAAAGGAAGTCGCCACCAATCTTTTTTGCTTAGGTGTGATCGGATCACCTTATAAAACGTTTTATTTCGAATCATTAATTTTGGCCTACGAAATCCAAGAAAACGGGTTCGGGAGTCGGTTACGTACGAGGAAGGGTTAGCACCCTCGTCACGCCCAAAATTGGTACCTAATTGATTATTTAATGTCCCTATGTCGAAAATTTGAAAATTTGAAAAGATTTTAAAAAATACGATCTCTTTTAAGAATATTTGAATTTACTCGAATTGGATATTAGGATTCTCTTGCTCCGAAGGAATAAAATATCACATCCAGCACGTTAGGATACGACAATCTAAATCCTCGAATCCAAGATCATCTCATGATTCCCGAGACTCATGCATTGGAAATATCAAAAGGGTATTCGATGATTTGGCCAAACGAAAAACCGAAACCCAGCACGTTAGGGCACGGTTTCTCAGATTTCCAAAACGCGAAATATTGCCTTATTTTGAAAATCTTATCTCGAGTTAACGAAACGTCACATCCAACACGTTAGGACACAACATCTCGAATTCTCGAGAATAAGCTTTTTATTTCAAAACTCGTATTGCGATTTTAAAAGGATATCCCGTTATTCAGGTTAAATGAGAAAAATAGAAACCCAGTAAGTTAGGGCACGATTTCTCGAATTTCTAAACACGGAATATTACCTTTATGGAAAAAGATCAATTTTGTATCGGGTAAAAGTTAATATAACACAAGTCTGTAAAAATAAAAAGAAATAAATCATGATATTAACAAGCATAACAGAATAATAATAAACGAGTAGTACGAATGACAAAAATAAAAGAAATAAAACAAATAAGCTATGTAACTTAAAAGGAAAATAATAGGTAAAAGTAATAAAAGAGATAAAAATGAAAATAAATAAGAATAATAAGAATAAATAAAAGAGAAACTTAATAGTAAACCGATAAATAAATAAGTAATATATAAAATAGTAAAATAATAACAATAATAATAATAATAATAATAATAATGATGATGATGATGATTATGATGATGATAATAAGACGATAATGATAGAAAAGATAAATAAATTATATTAATAATAAAATAATAATAGTACTAATAATAAGAATAAAATAACAATAATAGTGATAATAATGGTAATTAATAATAGCCATAATAATAATGATAGTAGTTAAAAATGATAAAAAAATAATAATAGTAAAAGTAATAATAATAGTTTAAGAAAAATTAAAAATAAATAATAACAGTAATAACATTAATAGTACATATAATAACAATAATAATATTAAAAGTAATTAATTCAACAATAAAGTAGTTAAAATAGTCAAAAAAGGGACTAAAATTGAATTAAAAATGGACTTTTGGGGGAAATCTGAAATAAAAATAAAAGGGAAGGACCTATTTGAAGCGCACGGATAACATGGGGGACTAAGATGGGCAATAACCCTTTCCCTCCAAAACGCACAGCATCGATGAGGACTCCATTGAAAATAAAATAAACCTTCGGGGCAAATTTAAGAAAAATTGGAAACCTGATTGAAAAAATATGAAAGGTCGGAGGGGCTAAAAGTGCAATTAGCCCCTCCGATGAAAAACACGCTGATCCTAGGCCGGAGCGGGTCGGATATCGGGTCGGGGGGCTAAACGATATCGTTTTGGGGCTTATGGACGCCGACCAAAACGACGTCGTTTTACAATTCCTATATAAGTTAAAAAAAAAACTAAAAAAATTCATTTGATTTCAGTTTCTTAAAAAAAAAACTTTCTTCTTCATTTGTTTTCTGCGCAGGATGAGCTCTCGCGCCATTGTGTCAGTCGGACCGCCACGCGCCACCGCCGACGCGCTGGCACGTCAGTGCGCCGCAGTCTTGGATCGGAAGTCGAAAAGTCATTTTCTTCGGCAGTTTTAAAGGGGTAACTCTCTTTTATCACCCTATTTTAGTTATTATATATATATATATTTAAATAAGAAACAAATTCGAAATGGAATGAAAATAATAAAAAACAAAAGTGTAAAATCACCTCTTTTGGCTTCGTTTTTTTTTTGTTTCACTTTGATATTCTGTTTTCTCTGTTAATAGTGTTTAAACTCTGCCCCTTTTTTGTGTTTGAATCTCTATGTTTGTATTCAATAATCGTCTCTGTGTGTCCAAATACAATGGGTTTTTGATTGGCTTTTATAGCCATTTACATATGTTTATTTTTATTATTATTGTCTTTTCTCTTCCTTTCTTGCAGGTGCAAGTTGCGGTGGAGCAGATGGTGGAGGCGACGGGCAGGTGGCTAGTGTTAGAAGGTCAGGGGTCAGAAGACCCTAGGTGCGGCGCACCTAGGGTTTTGGTTTTCCTTTGTTTTTTTCTGTTTTGGGTTTGGGCTACTGATGTGGGCTAGGGTTTGTATTTGTGTTGGTTTAATGGGTAAGCTGATTGGTTTTTAGTTTGGGTTGTTTTGGGTTTTTGGGTTAGGGCAAAATGGGCTTGTACAGCTGCCCCTCTTTGCTCATTATCGTGTAATGGGAACAGAGCAAAGACTTTCAAGAAAGACCAATTTTGCCCGGTCTTGCTGAGTCTTGACTTGTTTGGTGCTCTTTTTCTTTAAGTAGCTTTATTCTAGTCCACCGCATCTTGTTGTTTTGATCCACTCCACCGCTACTTCAGAGAGATAGGACCTGTAGCTTCAATTTGCTCCTGCTGCAACTTCGAGGGGATGAGATTTGTTTTAACTTGCTCCACTGTGACTTCAGGATAAGAATTCAAGGAGAAGAGATTCGTAACCTCAATCTTCTCTGCTGAAACTTCAAAGAAGAAAGGATTTATCCTCATTGTAAACTCAGGGAGGCGGGATTTGTAATCTCAACCCACTCCACTAGAACTTCGAGGGAATAAGAATTCAGGGAGAAGAGATTCGTAGTTTCAATCTTCTCTACTGAAACTTCAAAGAAATAAGGATTTTATCCTCATTGTAAACTCAGGGAGGCAGGATTTGTAATCTCAACCTACTCCACTAGAACTTCGAGGAGATAAGAATTCAGGGAGAAAAGATTCGTAGTTTCAATCTTCTCTACTGAATCTTCAAAGAAATAAGGATTTTATCCTCATTGTAAACTCAGGGAGGCGGGATTTGTAATCTCAACCTACTCCACTGGAACTTCGAAGAGATAAGAATTCAGGGAGAAGAGATTCGTAGTTTCCATCTTCTCTACTGAAATTTCAAAGAAATAATGATTGATCCTCATTGTAAACTCAGGGAGGCGGGATTTGTAACCTCAACCTACTCCACTGGAACTTCGAGGAAATAAGAATTCAGGGAGAAGAGATTCGTAGTTTCCATCTTCTCTACTGAAACTTCAAAGAAATAAGGATTTATCCTCATTGTAAACTCAGAGAGGCGGGATTTGATGTCTTCGATCTGCTCCTGCAACTTCAGGAACGCTAGATCTGCTATCTTCAATCCGCTCCACTGCAAACTCAGGGAGACAAGATCTGATGTCTTCGATCTGCTCCTGCAACTTCAGGAATGCCAGATCTGCTATCTTCAATCTGCTCCACTGCAAACTCAGGGAGACAAGATCTGATGTCTTTGATCTGCTCCTGTAACTTCAGGAACACCAGATCTGCTATCTTCAATCTGCTCCATTTGCAAACTCGGGAGACAAGATCTCGATGTCTTCGATCCGCTCCTACAACTTCGGGAATGCCGATTCGCTATCTTCAATCTGCTCCATCGCAAACTCGGGAGACAAGAGATCGATGTCTTGATGCGCTCCTCGCAACGAGAACGCCGGATCCGCTATCTTCAATCGCTCCACTGCAAACTCGGGAGATAAGATCTCGATGTCTTCGATCTGCTCCTGCAACTTCAGGAATGTCAGATCTGCTATCTTCAATCTGCTCCTCTGCAAACTCAGGGAGACAAGACTAATATCTTCAATCTACCTTACTACACTGTCCTCTTGAGGACATAACCTGTAGAATGAGTACATGCTTATGCCTAATAATTAGGATGCCATGATCGAAATGAGTCAAATGCTCCTATTTAGACATGCTATATAAATGCGAAAATGTTATGAGAATGATTCCTATTTCAGGTGTCATCACTCATTGTTTATCAGGGCTTTATCTCTGACGTATTGTGATGTCATCTTGTTCGGCTGGTATTCTCAACAAAAAACCCGAGAAAATAATTGTATTTTGTTCAACAGATTTGCCCCACTGTAACTTCAGGGTTCATCTCATTGTGACTCAGGGGTATAGGATCTGAGTCTTCTCCAATCCATCCTACTGCAACTCAAGGGTATAGAATTTATTTCACCTTCAATCCAGCCGCTGCAAATCAAAGATATAGAATCTGTAACTTGTTCCATCAACTGATCACTTCCCGGGTGACCTTAACCAAATGTGTATGCATGATATTTGCATGGATGCCAAATACCATTTTTCTCGAGAGCGATTCCCCTTTTTCACTCGGGTTAACATTGCCCATTTTTCGTCAAGATTGTATCATTGACGTAATATCTTGTCATCTTGTTCAATCACCATTTTTGACAAAGATACAGAGAAATAGTCTCAGTTTAGACTCGTCTTCTCCCAATATTTCCATCCCCTAAACTTGGTGGGTTTTAAACAATAGTCCTGTTTCAAGTTCTTGTATTATTTAGAAGCTTCCAGAGTAATATGCGAAACTCCTTTTATGAAAGTATTATTAATCCACTAATCATTATTTCAATGCAAAATGCCTGAAAAAGGTCGTAACAATGGACAAGAAGGAAATTGATTGGGAGTATAGCTCGAAACAAACAAGTTAATCAAAGCTAGCAAATGCGATCAAGAAGGAAATTTATTGGTAGTGTATTTTGAAAGGAATAAGATAATCACAAATAACAAATTTAAAATGGGTAAATGGAAACTAGGTGCCCCAGATATCGCAGCCTGAGCTTCTCTGTTCAAACTTCTTGAGGACCATTTTAAGCTCAATATATGTTTAGGGGATCCGGAGTACTTTGTCGATGCCCCAAGATGTAACATTCTTCTTCATTGTTAATTCAAGCGTAGCAAGACTACTGTATGCCCCACTTTCGATCAAAATTTGAGCTACCCTTTTTGGGTTTTCAACTCAAATCCCCTTTGGTCTCAAAGCGCCCTTTGCGGGTTTTCGCCTTGGCCTCTCATTTTTTTTCTTTTTTTTCTTGTCCTTTTTTTTTGTGTGTGTGTTTTTTTTGGAAAACTTTTTATTGAATTTGAATTCACCAGATTGGGCGAGTCCTTGCCATCCATCTCGGTCAATATCCATGCTTTCCCAGAATAGGCCTTCTCTGCTGCATAAGGTCCTTCCCAGTTTGGCATCCACTTTCCTTTGAAGTCATTTTGTGTGGGAAGGATCTTTTCCAAAACTAGGACTCTTTTATGAAATTCTCTAGGGCGAACCTTCTTGTTATAGGCCCGTATCATTTGCTTTTGGTACACTTGACCATGAGGATGGCCTTTAGCCTCTCTTCTTCGATCAAGTTCAGCTAATCATATTGGGATTTGATCCATTCTGCTTCATCCAACTTCAACTCTGATAAAACTCAGATAGAAGGAATCTTAACTTCCACGGGAAATTTTGTCTCTATTCCATAAATCAATGAGAAATATGTTGCCCCGGTGAGGGTCCTACCAGACATTCGACAAGCACAGATGCCCGTCTTCACGAGTCTCAACGTTTTTCTGACGATCCTCTTTTTTTTTCGAGAATGGGATTTGATGACTGTCGACATTGTAAGATTGGCATATGAAGTGACTTTCACCATCTTAGTGAAGTAACCGACATCCACGAGAATGAATCGATGTTGGCCAGAAGCTTTTGATAAGACTGGCTTGATAACGCCCATGCCCCACATATAGGAAAAATGGAGGAGGCACATAAGTCTTGTCTTCCTCAATTTGGCATTTACGGCGTAACTGATGCAATTTCCCTTTCTTGGTAAACCAGTAGCCCGAACCTCTTGATTAGCCTGGCCGTTGTAGAACCATTAACGTGGGTTCTTTAAACACCAATCTTAACAGCATACCCACATTTCAGTGGCCTAGTGTGCCTTAATATGATTGTATAAAAACATCTTTGAATTATTGAAAACAACTCAATGATGTCTCGCCTTATTTATGTGATGAGCTAAGCTTCCATCTTTATCTCATTCGTTAGTTCGTAATGTCCGCTGGCACTTCGTAAGGTAGGATCTACCATTCTTAACAAATTAGGAAATAAGATGTAATCTCTGTCATCTTCAAAATCCTTAGATCCCTCTAGACACATATCTCACTAAAAAGAGAGTCAATTACAGTGTCGCTCATGTCATTGATATCTGGGGACCCATTTTGGGTATGAAGGTAAATTCCAGAGAATAAATGATTCCAAGAATGATTATTTGTATGGTATGATCATGAACAAAGAATGAAAGAATATTTGAATAGAAAATCCAAAGCACAAAAGAATCTATAAATAGAAAGAATGGAAAAATATTTGCTCAAAAAGATGCATTTTATAGAGATTCTGGACGCAAGCCTATTTCACAAAAGGACTCTTATTGCCTCTAGGCTTAAAGCAACAAGCGTGTTCCGCACATTACTCTGAGTAAGCTTTAAAAATACATGAATCTCTTCCACAATCCTATTGTTTAAAACATTCCCAAACATGCAAGAGCTTGGAAACTTTGATTCCTCTGTTCCCTCTTTGGATATGCTATTGGTGTTCTGATTTCCCGATTTCTAGGCTTCTGATGACTTCTTCAAGGAAACGCAACTCTCCTGCCCTCACTTTCAATTACCACATTTCACTGCTTCGTCATCGAACTTCAAAATACCCATGTTGATGAAATTTTCCACCAATTTCTTGAAAGTAAGGCAATTTTCTATCGAATGCCCTGTGATCCCCGCGTGGTACTCACACTGAGCATTTGGGTCATACCATTTTGGGTATGGAGGTTGCATCGATTTCGGATAGTGGGGGGACACAACGTGCGCATCAGATAAATTTTGATACAACTCCTTATACGTTATTGGGATCGGCGTAAATTGGAATTTTTCAGTGTTTTGCCTTGTGCGAGATTCTTTTCTTGATGAACTTTGATACCCAGTAGTCACTATTTTTGGCTGATTAACGGTAATCGACTTTGAGTACCCCTTACTTGTATTATTCACTTCATTTTCTTTCTTCCTTGTGGTCATTATCTTGTCACTTTCTCCTGCCTCTATCCTTCCATTTCTTATGGCATTCTCAATCATTTCTCCAGTCATTACAATGTTCGAGAAGCTCTTTGTAGCGCTCCCTAGCATATGAGTGATAAACGGGGCCCTCAGTGTATTAATAAAGAGCATGGTAGTCTCTTTCTCTAAGAGTGGTGGTTGGACTTGCGTTACCACTTCCCTCCATCGTTGGGTATACTGCCTAAAGCTTTCATTCGACTTCTTTTCCATATTCTGCAACATGATTCTGTCAGGTGTCATGTCTGTGACATGATTGTATTGCTTCATGAAGGCTTGGGATAGATCTCTCCAGGAGCTAATATTAGCACGGCTAAGTTGATTGTACCATCTAGACGCTGCCCTCACTAAACTGTCTTGGAAACAATGAATCAAAAGTTGATCATTGTTCACGTAGCCAGTCATCCGTCTACAGAACATAGTAATGTGGGCTTCAGGGCAGCTAGTCCCATTGTACTTCTCAAATTCTGGCATCTTAAATTTATGAGGAAGCACCAAATCTGGAACTAAACTCAAGTCTTTTGCATCAATACCATGGTGATGATCGGCATTTTCCAAAGCCTTGAACTTTTCTTTCAACCATCTACATCAATCCTCTAACTGCATCGAGGATTCAGTTCTTGTCCCTTCCCTCTCTGCTATATCCAAATCAGGGATAACAAGATTAGCTGGGTTATCTCCTGGGTTAGATCCTGAGCCAACTTGGAAGTTCATGGGCGGTATAGTACAGGCTTGCCCTTGTTGAGGCCTAATCGTGACAGATGGCCTTTGGGGATACTCCTCAGGTTGCGTTTGTGCATGTGGTGGGGTGAAACCCGGAGGAATGCCTTCGCTATCCTCTCTTGTAATAGCCATGGGACCTTTTCCTTTGTCCATTGCCCCGTTCAGCATCTGGGCCATTTGAGCCATCATGTTCTTTTGAGCTTCCAACATTTGGTCTCTCATTTCTTGTTCGAGCTTTGCCAATTGCTCTTGCATCTGGTCCTGCATATCTTTTTGCATCTGCTCTAATCTTTCTAGTCTTTGATCCATTACTTTGTCTTGGCACGTGTACCGTAATGGTGCTCAGTTTCCAGATTTTTCCTTTTCTCTCTCTCTTTCTCTGTATTAATTTCAACTAATTAGGCTCTCTCTATGGACTTAAATGCATATGATGTGATATAATGCAAATGCATGGAATGAATGCAAAAAGAAAGGGAATCGTTGATTCTGAATTCAATTCCATTAGAAGAACTTTTCTAGAAAATAAATTCATTTACATAAAACGGATTACATATGCGGCTTCATCCTCAAGTCCAGGTGAAGACACCAATCTTTTTCTTCGTATCCGGACGTTATGGTCGTGTCCCGTAGACTTTCTCAATAGATGTTTCTTCTAGCTCCTTGTTGCTTGATCCAGGCCGTGACTCTTTGCTCACTTATCCCCACGATGCTCGTTAGCTCCTTTAAGAAAGTCAAGACGTGGTGGCTCTTGAATAGTTTTTGTCGGCTTGAATCCCCGGGTAAAGTCTTGTATTCTTCTGCGGACCATCAGCCTTCTCTCGTTGTTTACTTGGACTATATTCGGACGACCGTATTATAATCCATTTTACCAAGAAATTTATTTTCTTATGAAAAACTCCTCTATTTAGCAATCGAATATTAATCAACACCTCCTTTCTATGATGATGCAATGCAATGCAATCAAAACAAAAGAAAACCCGTTAGTACAAGAGAAATAAACAACACATAATACTTGTCCGGGTAACCACTAGGGTTTGGCGTGGCTCTATCTAGGGTAGGCTCCTAGGTCTCTCTATATGTGGTTTGGTTCTAAAGAAAGGGTACCTGAACAAGCAGATTCCTCAATCCTCACCCATTATAGGCTCATATGGATCGAGTTCGGTTCAGGGGAATACATTTCCCTATGGCCATGCGGAGATGAAAATCTCACGAAGACATAGGTACGGATGTATCCCGAAAGCAGTCCACTAGCCCATGCGGAGGTGAAAACCTCACGAAGGCATAGCTTCTCACTCCCACTTAAAAGGTGCGACCACAACAGTCATGCAATGCAATATGCGCAAGAAACTAACAATCATATGCAATGACACAAACAAATGCAACAAAAAGATTGTAATTTTCAAATCAAATTTTCAAATCAAATTTTCAAATTTTCGACAAAGGACAGAAAATAATCAATTTACGGCCTGACTCTCTTTATGTCCCTAGCAGAGTCGCCAAGCTGTCGTAACCATTTTTTGGAAAACGGGTCGACTTTGGTTTTGAAAACGAAAATAAAAAAAGGAAGTCGCCACCAATCCTTTTTGCTTAGGTGTGATCGAATCACCTTATAAAACGTTTTATTTCGAATCATTAATTTTGGCCTACGAAATCCAAGAAAACGGGTTCATGAGTCGGTTACGTACGAGGAAGGGTTAGCACCCTCGTCACGCCCAAAATTGGTACCTAATTGATTATTTAATGTCCCTATGTCGAAAATTTAAAAATTTGAAAATATTTTAAAAAAATACGATCTCTTTTAAGAATATTTGAATTTACTCGAATTAGATATTAGGATTCTCTTGCTCCGAAGGAATAAAATATCACATCCAGCACGTTAGGATACGACAATCTAAATCCTCGAATCCAAGATCATCTCATGATTCCTGAGACTCATGCATTGGAAATATCAAAAGGGTATTTGATGATTTGGCCAAACGAAAAACCGAAACCCAGCACGTTGGGGCACGATTTCTCGGATTTCCAAAACGCAAAATATTGCCTTATTTTGAAAATCTTATCTCGAGTTAACGAAACGTCACATCCAACACGTTAGGAGACAACATCTCGAATTCTCGAGAATAAGCTTTTTATTTCAAAACTCGTATTGCGATTTTAAAAGGATATCCCGTTATTCAGGTTAAATGAGAAAAATAGAAACCCAGTAAGTTAGGGCACGATTTCTCGAATTTCTAAACACGAAATATTACCTTTATGGAAAAAGATCAATTTTGTATCGGGTAAAAGTTAATATAACAAAAGTTTGTAAAAATAAAAAGAAATAAATCATGATATTAACAAGCATAACGGAATAATAATAAACGAGTAGTACGAATGACAAAAATAAAAGAAATAAAACAAATAAGCTATGTAACTTAAAAGGAAAATAATAGGTAAAAGAAATAAAAGAGATAAAAATGAAAATAAATAAGAATAATAAGAATAAATAAAAGAGAAACTTAATAGTAAACCGATAAATAAATAAGTAATATATAAAATAGTAAAATAATAATAATAATAATAATAATAATGATGATGATGACGACGATGATGATAAGACGATAATGATAGAAAAGATAAATAAATTATATTAACAATAAAATAATAATAATAATAATACTAATAATAAGAATAAAATAACAATAATAGTGATAATAATGGTAATTAATAATAGCCATAATAATAATGATAGTAGTTAAAAATGATAAAAAATAATAATAGTAAAAGTAATAATAATAGTTTAAGAAAAAATAAAAATAAATAATAACAGTAATAACATTAATAGTACATATAATAACAATAATAATATTAAAAGTAATTAATTCAACAATAAAGTAGTTAAAATAGTCAAAAAAAGGGACTAAAATTGAATTAAAAATGGACTTTTGGGGGAAATCTGAAATAAAAATAAAATGGAAGGACCTATTCGAAGCGCACGGATAACATGGGGGACTAAAATGGGCAATAACCGTTTCCCTCCAAAACGCACAGCATCGATGAGGACTCCAGTGAAAACAAAATAAACCTTCGGGGCAAATTTA
This sequence comes from Gossypium sturtianum, assembly GCA_025698515.1. Classification (NCBI taxonomy): domain Eukaryota; kingdom Viridiplantae; phylum Streptophyta; class Magnoliopsida; order Malvales; family Malvaceae; genus Gossypium; species Gossypium sturtianum. The sequence goes on from CM046949.1 coordinate 22,121,370, forward strand.
AGAAAAATTGGAAACCTGATTGAAAAAATATGAAAGGTCGGAGGGGCTAAAAGTGCAATTAGCCCCTCCGATGAAAAACACGCTGATCCTAGGCTGGAGCGGGTCGGATCTCGGGTCGGGGGGCTAAACGACGTCGTTTTGGGGCTTATGGACGCCGACCAAAACGACGTCGTTTTACAATTCCTATATAAGTTAAAAAAAACTAAAAAAATTCATTTGATTTCAGTTTCTTAAAAAAAAAAACTTTCTTCTTCATTTGTTTTCTCGCAGGATGAGCTCGCGCGCCAGTCAATGGACCACGCCTTGCGCGCGCGTCTTGTTGTGACCTGGAAGTCGAAAAGTCATTTTCTTCGACAGTTTTAAAGGGGTAACTCTCTTTTATCACCTTTTTTTAGTTATTATATATATATATATTTAAATAAGAAACAGATTCGAAATGGAATGAAAATAATAAAAAACAAAAATGTAAAATCACCTCTTTTGGCTTCGTTTTTTTTTTTATTTCACTTTGATATTTTGTTTTCTCTGTTAATAGTGTTTAATCTCTGCCCCTTTTTTTGTGTTTGAATCTCTATGTTTGTATTCAATAATCGTCTTTGTGTGCCCAAATACAATGGGTTTTTCATTGGCTTTTATAGCCATTTACATATGTTTATTTTTATTATTATTGTCTTTTCTCTTCCTTTCTTGCAGGTGCAAGTTGCGGTGGAGTAGGTGGTGGAGGCGACGGGCAGGTGGCTGGTGTCAGAAGGTCAGGGGTCAGAAGACCCTAAGTGCGGCGCACCTAGGGTTTTGGTTTTCCTTTGTTTTTTTCTATTTTGGGTTTGGGCTGCTGATGTGGACTAGGGTTTGTATTTGGGTTGGTTTAATGGGTAAGCTGATTGGTTTTTAGTTTGGGTTCTTTTGGGTTTTTGGGTTAGGGCAAAATGGGCTTGTACACAGGTTATGTTCATGATGCAATGCAATTTTAATTTGAATTTCCCACCCATCCATCCTATCCACCTTCAAGCATTGCTCAACACTCCAAAACTGTAACCTCCTCAACTCGACCTGGACATTAAACCTGAATTTGAGAGATTACATTGGCCATCGAAATGGCCTAGCAGAATTATCGGAGTTTTAAAAATAGTTAATTAAAACATTTTTTTTATTTTAGAAGGAAGTTTAGTCTCTTTTCAGAAAAACACAGGAATTTAAGAAAACGATTAAGTTTAGCATCTTCATCATAACGGTTTTTAATATTGAAAACTTAATTGAAAATCCGAATTACTTTCTTAACAAAACACATTTACAATTCAGCAGTGAAAAAAATGATATTAACATAATTTTAATAAAAACCATGTTTCACGCATAATTAAATAAAAATTCATATTCTAACAGCCTAAATTATTTAAATGTCATGCATGCTTAGGTAAAAATCGTAAACTAAATCCCACATTACAATAATAATGTAGTTTCAAATAACCAGAATTCTAAAATAATTAGTCTAAAATACTTCTATATAGAAATCAATATTCCAAGTCGAGCCCTCCGAACGCCGAGTCTGCATATTAACCTTGTGAGTTATGTGAAAAAAAAAAGAAAAAGAAAATAAGAGGGTGAGCTATGAAAGCTTAGTGTGAATTCCATCACAAGAAAAATGAAACAAAATAGTAGACAAAGAACTTTAACAAATCCGAGAATAAACACAATAAAAAAAACTTCAGACTAACAGTATTTCACATAAAACACTTCACTATAAATTTCTCAGAATTCAAAATAATCATAATCGAATAATAATTAAAAATATCATTTTTTTCAAATTAACTCAGCACAAGAATAATCAGTGTAACGATTAATCATACAGAAACACTGTTCATCGAACAATTCTTTATAGTAATTTCACACATATCAATATTTCAGATTACACAACAATGTACATATGTATATATATGTATCATCTCAGAAATAACAGTTTTGTATGCACATGTTTTTTTTAATGCCATACGATTTCGGTTTATCAGAAAGATCCTACCCCCACCGCTACGCTTCATATTTGGGAGTTCCCCAGAACTCCCACTACCATCACACCAAATTGTGGATTAACCACAAATAGTTTACATTTTATTACGGGTAAAATTTGCCAATGTCTGTGGCAACACAACCTGCTCGTAGATGAAAGTTGTCAGAGGGTTGTGAATGCACAGTAAAACGTCGCAGTTAGAATCTGCTATGGCTGTGGGTACACAACAAGACCGTTGCAGTTGGAATCTGTTGTGGGTACACAACAAACATTTGAATGCAGAAATTCTGCCGGTTCTTCCTCTAATTAGATCAACCCACCCCATGCAATGTAATCCAGTCGATTTAATTTAATCATATATTGAAACATTTAATGTTTTAACACATGGAAATCAAGTAGCAAAGTCATGCTTTCCATACATTCGATTTAATAATATTTTAGGCATACCGTTTGTACGGTCACAACAAATAAATATACATACAGTAATATATATGTAATTTTTGAAATTCATGCACACATTCAAAATCACAAATAAATATCATATTAATTCGATCATTCATAGATTCTAGCAAGCCTCAAATCATTAGGGACCTAATTCCATAACTTAAATCACTAAAAATAGTTTGAAACCTATTCAAGGGATAAACCGATCAAAACATAAAATTCTGGGTAAAATTGTAAAATTTAAGAGATAGGGGCACATGGTCATGTGGTCAGGCCTTGTGGAATGGGTCAGGCCGTGTGGAATGGTTCAGGATGTGTGGGAGGGTCCACGCCGTGTGGTCTATGCTGGGTTCAATTTTGCCTCAATTTTCTCGTAAAAGAACACACACCTGACTTCTAGGGTATCGTACGACGATCCTTACGTTCAAATCTGATCTAGGTCACCTACACGGGTCTTTCAGTCGATAAAAACGCAAGAATTACTATCAATTTTCAAGATTTTCGAGAAAAGTTGTAAAAGATTCGAAATCGATTAAAAGATTGACAAGAACGTTATTTATTTCAGAATGTTAGGGTTCTATGAAATTAAAAATAAGAATTCTTACCGATCTTGGCATGATAGAATGGAATTGATGGAGTTACGCTAAATCGACATGAAAAATGGATTGAACGGGGTTGGTTTTGGGTTCAGGATTTGAATATAAAATTTCCAGCAAAGAAGAGAAAATTTTATGAAAAGGAAATGTGGGAAAAATAAGAGAAATAAATGTATTTAAAGAAAAGAGAAAAGAAATTCTAAATAATGTTGAAAAAGATAATCAAAATCCAATTATGATTAGGAAAGGGACCAATTGGCAAGATTAAGCAAATTTTAGAGGGCTAATGTGGTAGATTACCCAATCTGCCGAAATTTAATAAAAGAGGAAGGGAATTGTCGTGGATAAAATTTGGGACTCTAGGGAGGATGAGGGGATGCTTGGCCATTAGGCTATTACCCATTTCTTAGTCATTTTCTACCATATTTATTTCTTATACTAACTTGGTTTTCATCACTAATTGTTGAAAAATAAAGAGAAAATTGCAAAAAAGTAAGACTTGAACCTTGGTTCTCGAGTTTTTACTAAGCTCTTAACCACTAATACTAGGGCTCAATTCATTATGATTTTATAAATTTTAACCCTCTAATTTTTGGGGTGTTACAAAAACACATATCAATAATTAACCATCTCGATTTTCTCGATGAAGATGGTCATTCACTTGTCATCTGTGATGATGACTTTTACTTCAATAACTTACCATCCTGGTTGCCTGGTTTTGAAGGCTTTTTAAACTATCATCTCGATTTATCCGATTTTGATGACATTATCGCCTACTTCGTGCAGTACTGTCTTTTGGTGTTGACTTAAATTGCCACTATCTCCTACGGAACTCCTCCGTCCTTTGTACCCAATTTCATGTAATTATGCACATATACTTAACATATCATGCTATTTATCATTAATCGATGCTACATTCAATATTTCATACTATTCTTCACTGGCATGTATTCATGCACTTATTCCCATCAATTTCACATATACAATTAATTTTTCAAATTAAAAAAATATTACATATACAGTATCTTCATGCAAATTTGATAGGCCTAGTTCGGCTAACACATACATTCAGGTTCACAAGAAGGGTTCGCACATACTGAGTTCGCGCATACAGGGGGTGTTCACATACATGGCTTGCGTATAGAGGTTCGCACATATGGTTCGTACCTAGGGGTTCGCATAAACACATATACAGGGTTCGCATATTAAACATGTAAGGTTCGCATAGTGGAACAATTAGGGTTCACATACTGCAATATGAAGGTTGGCATGTACACATATATAAGGTTCGCATAAATAATCATGTAGTTTTCGCATGTATAAACACATAGAGTTTGTATATTTTCATGTAAGGATCACGAAAATATATACTAGGAGTTCACATAATAAATCCTATATGATTTTGCATATGGGTTCGCAATATGGGCTTCGTCTATAGGGGTTCGCATAAGGGGCTCGCTTATAAGGGTTCACGCATTATAAATGGTTCACATACTATAGAGGGTTCACATACTATAGGGTTTTCATGCATAAGGGTTAGCACATATGTAAGGGGATCACATACAGGGGTTCGCACACAGAGGGTTCGCACATACTGAGACTTACTTCCTAGTACTTCAATTAATTATACACAATGATTTAAGTTTAGATCCCACACCTGATTTTGAAAACACAAAAACCTTAACTATATGAGGAGATTGATGATCTACTCGAGATGAAAGGGACGATTTTGAAAACTTTGAATTCTTTTTCTTGAAGATTAATTTGGTAATGGTGGAGAAAAGGAAGAGGCTGGGAGTTTTTCTTGAAAAATTTGCTAGATAAAATTCTAGGGTTTGAAAAGATTTCCTATTTATAAAACTATTTTTCCCTAATTGAAATAGGTTTTAGGAATTTATGTAGAATTAGGACTATTTTAAAATAAGGACTAAATTTAAAAAATAGTTTTCGGTTGGGCTATTTTAAAAATCCGATACTTTTATGGGGTAAAAATAAGAAAATAAAATAGTTTGGCTGAAAAGTGCATAAGGGTTTCAAGCTTGGGACTTATAAGTAAGCTAAGGCTTTACCACTGAACCTGGAGGCTCATTCTGGTTAGTTTTTTAACATTATTTTTAAGGGTTTCTAATTCTCTTACCCTATGCTTTAAAAAAATAAAATTCTAAATTTTACTCATATTTCTTCTAGCCCTATTTTTGGGATGTGACATATTCAATCAAGCATCTAAAAAAAATTTTGGTAAAGAAAATGGAGATTGTTAGCATTGATAAGAAAGAATGGAGCATTAAAATAATGGTTCTTCGAAGAGGTAATATCAAATCATATTCGAACAATAATGACATTAAAGAGTGATTGAAGATTATTTTAATTAATGATGAGTTAATATTATATTATGATACTTTTAAATTTTTTTGTTTACACTGTGTAAAGCATGCACTCTTAAAATTGTTTCTTTTTTTATCTATCCATTATTTATTTGGTGTAGGTGAAAAATGTTTGATGAGTTTGTTTTGAAAAAAAAGTCACATTTCAACAATTATTTTTTAATCATTATTATTAAATATTTTTATTAGTTTAATGTAAAATATTTCGTATTTGTCATGAACTATTATTATGATACTTGGATGTTGCTTAACCTGATTTTTTTTATTTTTCAACAATTATTTTTAATCATTATTATTAAATGTATTTATTAATTTAATGTAATATATTTTGTATTTATCATGAACTATTATTATGATCCTTGCATGTTGCTTAATCTAATTTTTTTCTTCAAATTAATATTATAGTTTGCTTTCTTATATAGTTAGAAATTTGTATATTATTTAAAAATTAAGAGAAATTATCATTATCAATAATAGGTAAAAGAATAATTAAAAATATGTTTTTTAAAAACTAATTACAAATTAAACACGTAAAATCACATGTGTTTAGAAACTAGTCACAGTAAATGAGTATTTACATAAATTTTTAAAAGGGTAATGTGCAAAAATGGTCACTAAACTATTGACTTCGTTCTATTTTGGTCTCTCAATTATTAATTTTCTCGATTTAGTCATTAAACTTTTCAAAATCGAATATTTTAGTCACTCTCCCGTTAATTGTCGTTAGATGAGTGACAAAAAGCTGATGTGGGTTTTTTTATCTATAACAAATTTAGTCCTATAATGTTTACACATTCTATCAATTTTATCGTAAATGTAAAAGTTTAACAAATTTAGCCCTCAATATTTACAAAAATTATTATTTTAGTTCAAATTCTAAAAAAGTCAATAAATTTAGCCCTTAAAATTTACAAAATAAAAAAAAAATATTTTTAAAAATTCTAAAAGTTGCATGAAAGTTTAGATTTGTATCATTTATCATTATTGCGACCCTATCTGTCTTCATATTAATGCAAGGATGCCGATAAATTATACAACTTTAAACTTTCCTACAATTTTTAAAATTTTTAAATATCAAAATCTGTCATTTTGTAAATGTGGTTTTAATTTATTGAATTTTTTTTAAAATTTGAACTAAAATAACAAGTTTTGTAAATATTAAGTGCTAAATTTGTTGATTTTTTTTACATTTAGATCAAATTGATAGAATTCATAAATATTAGAGGGCTAAATTTGCTATTAGACCAATAAAAAAAACTTACACCAACTTTCCGTCACTCATGTAATGGAAATTAATGGGAGAGTGAATAAAATATTTAATTTCAAAAAGTTTAGTGACTAAATGGAAAAAATTAATAGTTGAGTGACTAAAATAGAACGAAATCAATAATTTAATGACATTTTTGTACTTTACCCATTTTAAAATTTTATAAAAACTATTCATATAAATTATAAGAACATTTTTACTTTTAAGAATATAATATTTTTAAGAGATAAATATTGTTAAACATTTAAGTTTGAAATTATGATAACTTTATTAATTGATAAAATTAAAACAACATTGTTTAAGATAATATTAAATGGATTATAAAAAATAAAATTAAATGGTTAACTTTGTTAATTATTTAGATATCATCTCAACATATTTATAATATAAATAACAAAAAAGTTATTATAGCAAATTAAAAAATATTAATTAAATCAAGTCAACAATGAAATATTTATAATATAGATAATAAAATATTTAATTTTTTTGGCTTTAAAGTAACGATATAATTACAAAAGCATCACAAAAACTGTTACCTATCTATCGTGATGTTTATATTTTAAGTAAAAGGAAACAAAAGGAATGAAAAAAATGTCACAAAAGATAAGCAATGAAAATTCATCAAAAGTTATAATATTAATATTAATATTAAAAAGTCACCAAGAGTCGTAATGTAAAAAAAAAAAAAATGCAAATACATAAAGTCCACCATACAAAAAAGTTAAAGTCAAGTACTAATATTCAAATAATAAAACATAAAGCCATAAAAAAATAAAAAATAAAAAGACATAATGCAAGTTGTAGCTGAAATTAACATAAAGTTGTACATGGCATGATTGATTAAAGCGTACGATCATGAACACTATCGATAGCACTGCAACATGAAGTTGCATTAGGAGCTCTAACATTAGATTGATGGAGTGATCATCAATGGCCTACGACGATAGAGGCATAACTGCTCTTGAGTGCACTTATGCAGTTAGCTCCTGAATCTTGGCTTGGAGATCACGAACTATATGTAATGACTCGATTTTTAGTGGTGTCAGAAAACACAGTTTCATGATATTGTTTTCGTAAACTAAGTCCGTAAATATTAAATATGGATATTTACGGAGTTATTATATAGATGGATTGAAATTCGGCTAAGCAATTTAGTCAAAATTATGGTTAATTTAGGCCTAGGGACTAAATTGTAAAATTTTAATCGTTGTAGATTTTTAATTAGGAAAAGGCTAAGGGACCTAGATAGTAATTATCTCAGGGAATAAAATGGTTATTAAACTTATTAAGTTTACATTTTGGTTACTCAATTTCAAAAAGTTATAAAATAGTTACTAAACTGTTTAAAAGTTTTCATTTAAATAATTGGGATATTAAAATTGATATTGTATAGTCTTTTTTATTTGCACTGCTTCCATCAACCGAAAGCTCGCCTTCCCCATCTTTTCTACAAGTTAGTTTTTTTCTTTACAAAACAACTTTGAAATCACGAATTTATGAACCAAAATCCAAACGGCTTTTTTTCCAATCTCCGACACTAACCATCAGATTGACTTGGATCTAAAGTATATTCTTCTACTTGTTGATGGGTACCGATTCACCGTATCGATCGTTGAATTGACGCTTGAAGCTTGCTGGCCGGACTTTAACAAAAAAAGTAAACAACCTAGTAACTTAAATAAATACTTTTGAATAATTCGGTGACTTAAATGAAGACTTTCGAATAATTCAATCACCATTTTGTATTTTATTTTATCCCCATTTTTAATGAACCTATAAAATAATTGTATCATGTAATGGAACAGGGGCCTAATATCTTATGGCTAGTGGACGGTAATGGTGATTTCCCATTAAGCTTAATTACTAACTAATTTATTATAATTAAACCTAATTAACTTAATTAACTAAGATTAATTAAATACTAATCATAATTGTAACAGTCCGGTTTATACCCTAGTCAGAACAGTGGTTTCGGGACCACAAATCCGAGTCTGTGTAATATTTTAATATTATTTTCTGTGCCGTTGATATGTGACTGAGCATGTGGTAAATTTTCGTAAGTTAATTTGTCCGTTTGTGTGTTTAATTTGACAAAAGGACTGAATTGCATAATTGGTAAAAGTGACCTTTTATTTGATTAATGGCTAAATTGATGTGGTTTTGTTAAAGTGAAGTCCTTAAAGGGCAAATAGCCCATTTTTATTTATAGTGGACGGTAACATGGCTTTATAACATGTTTTTATATGTTAGTTTTATATGTTAAAAGTTATCATATTTATTTTATAAGTTATAATTATAATATAAATAAAAGAAACATGAAAGTGGAGTTCATTCTTGTATTCTCCACCGAAAATCAAAAGAAAAAGAAAAGGTAGAGCTCTTCAAATATTCGGCTACTATCAAGTTAAATTCAAGGTTCGTTTTTGATCGGTTTTCGATAATTTTTACGTTTTTGTAATCGTTGCTTTGAGAGCTACAAAACACATGTATTAATTTTGTGAATTGGTGATGCTTGTGTGATATGCCATTGATGATATGTTAAGCTTTTTGATGATTTATGGTGTTAAATGAAAGATTGAAGCTAGATGAGCATACTTTGTTCTTGAAGTTTTGATAAATTTAACTAAATAGGGCTAAATTGTGAAAATAGCAAATTGAGGGACTAAATTGCTAATTTGATGGAAAATATGGGCTTGTATGATGTACATATATATTCGGCTATGCATGGGTGTGAACAAATTTTGTGAATTTGATGTTTTGTGAAAAATGGACTAAATTGATAAATTGTGCAAATATGAGGGCTAATTTGTAAATAGCCCTAAATATATGTCTTTGGATTGAATTGAATGAGTTAGTGAATAAAAAGGTTAATTCTGAATATGTATAGATCAAGAACCGAGGAAAATGGACTTAGATCGCGGGAAAACGAAAATAATCGAGTAGCCGTTTCCATTTCGATAAATCAAATCCGAGGTAAGTCATATTGCAAATAAATGTAATTGTATTGAATTGAGTTTATTTCCATGAGTGTAAATGATAATGAATTCTTATGAGATGCCATGTATATGAATTTTGGGATAAGTTTGATATAGTGATAAGTCTGAGAAGTCTCGTACGAACTTAGGAATACAAAGGTATCTATTCTGTGTTAACGAGTAAGACCCTGTCTGGGACAGTGGCATCAATATCTGAATACGAGTAAGACCATGCGGGACAAAGTGGCATCAATACACGAATACGAGTAAGACCATGCTGGGGACAAAGTGGCATCAATATCTAAATACGAGTAAGACCCTGTCTGGGACAGTGGCATCAATTTTTGACTACATTTAAGACCACGTCTGGGACGTTGGCATTGCATTACTATTCCGGGCACCCTACCTATTCTATTAGATTACAAACGGTTCAGTGGTCAAGTTCGAGAAGCAAAGAATATGTAAATTGTATATTTGTTTCAGGTATGTTTGATAAGTACACTATGTGTGTATAAGAAGGTAAGTAATTCCTTAAACTTACCTAGATGAATTATGTATTTGAATATGGGAATATAAGTGCGTTATATGGATAGAAAAGCTATGGTCTAATAAAGTGTGTACTAATATACAAGTTTGAAGAATGAAAGGCCTAAGTGAATGTACTAAGAAGAATTATGATGGTGCAATTGAGCCATTGGTGGAATTTAGATTGATTATATGTTTTGAGTGTTTATATGCTAAGTGTATTGGTATTATGACTTACTAAGCTTTTGGAAAGCTTACTTTGTATGTATTTTCTCCTGTTTTATAGGTCGTAATAGCTATGAAGGCTCGAGACCGTTGTGGATCGTCATCACACTAATAAACTCATTTTGGTACATTTTGAAAATGTATAAAGCTAGATATGGCATGTATAGGCTAGTGTTTTTGGTATAAGTTTGCTATATGAACTTAGCCATGAGATTTGGCTAGTTATGAGTTGAGAAATTGCTTGAATGAATGTGGTTTGTGAAGTATGTTTTGGCATGGTAGTTGATGCATGAAATGGTCAAATTTTGATTAGTAAAAGAATGAATTATGCTTGATATATGAAATGGTTAGGTTTTGGTAAGTATATATATGAATGATGCTTGTGCATACTTGAGATTTAGTTATGCAAATTGGTATGTATGGATTTGTATTGATTGTATAGATTGACTGGTCAATTTAGTATGTTTTTGGCTGCCATATATGCATGATATGTGATGGTAAATGTTGCTTGTAGGTTTGACCTTTATAGGTGGCATTTTGGCGTTGTAAATGGCCTATAATGTCACTGCGGTTGTGTAACTGCAGGCGTGCCTAAAGACCGTGGGTGAATTGGCAGAATGTAGCTTAATAGCACACGGCCTCGACACGGGTGTGTCTAGTAGCCGTGGTGTACAAGTCAATAGCTAGCTAAGAGCACACGGCCATGGCACACGGGCGTGCTTGGTGGCCGTGGTGGGGAAGTCAGTATATGGCCTAGTAGCACACGGTCATGGCACACGGGCGTGCCTAGTGACCGTGTTGATATAGTCAGTATTTAGACACGGATGGACACACGGGGGTGTCTAGAAGCCGTGGAGGACACACGGTCTCCTTCCACGGGCGTGTGAAAGTTTAAATTTTTCCATGAGATTCTGTATGTGTTTCAGTTTAGTCCCAACTCGGTTTATATGCATGTTTAGGGTCTTAATGACTCATCTAAGGGACACTATGATTGTTAATAATGAATGTAATGTATGAAATGTTATGTAAGTTTCCGATCTGTCCGGTAATGCTCCTAACCCTAGTTCGGCGTCGGTTACGGGTTAGGTGTGTTACAGTAATATATAAGTGAAATTGGTGGATGGGGAGATGAAAAACTCATCTTCTCCAACTGGCCAAAATAGGAAAAGCAAAAAGGGGATGTCATTTTTGGACATTGAAACTTTCAGTCATTTAATTCAAGTAAGTCCCTAGCCATTTTTCTTTGATTTTTATGGAAATTGAATCATGGGAGCTTAATTTAGTTAACCCATGCACCAATTTGTAAAACTGTTAAAGTTTTTGAAAGTTGTCATTATTGAGAAATGGATGAATTTGGTGTGAATTTTATTGAAATTAAGCTTAGATTATAAAAATAACTAAATTGTAAAGCTTAATTTTTTTTGTACATTAGGGACCAAATTGAATAAAATAAAAAAATGTTATGAAATTTCAGTAGGAATAGAAAGTAGGAGGCCCTAATGCATATATGTGAAATCAGATTTTAATCTGAAGCTTTAGATCTAAAGTTATGATTGTCTTGGGTTTAGGGATTAAATTGAATAAATTACAAAATATATTTATCTTTGTAATTGAATGTGAATTGGAAGGAAAATTGATAACGTATATGTTTTGTGACTATACATAGCTAACATCGATATAGATCTTGCGAAAAGGAAAGGAAAAACGAAAGTTGTCGACGAGTGACTTAAAAACTCGGTTTATATTTCTATGATTCGAGATCAATTTAATTGTTGCATATTTGTGATATTTTGCATAATTTGACATTGAGGTGAGTAATAATGATTATTTAAATGGAATTGATATGTTTGAGATTGAATAGTGAGATAGTGGACTAAATTGAATAAAATAGAAATTGCCTGAATTAATTTATATATATGATCTGATACGGAATTGAGTTGAAACATGTTATATGATATGATGATTTGATGATGAATTGTGAAAGATAGAATGTAAATTGAGTTATATGATTTAATCGAAAAATTGGTTACCCTATTAACTGTTCAGGTAGAGTCGAATATAGTTGGCATGCCATAGGATAGATTGAGTACGGGTTACTTTGACTAGATGTCGATGAGTGTTGGGTGCATTTTCTTTCGGATGTTTCAATGAGTGCTGGGCACAACCTTTACTTTGGTTATACCGATAAGCTTTGGGCACAATCTATATACTTCGGACGTTCTGATAAGGCACTGAGTGTCAAATTGGTGTGTTGGCTGGGATCCATGTATCCGTTCGAGTTCGAGTCATGTTAATAGGGGATAAAAATTGCTCCATTAGTTAAATGATGCTCGAAATTAAGTAATGTTATGAAATTGTACTACAAGTACATATATGCAATATATGATTATTGATAGCATGTAAAATACCATGTGAAACGATTAAGCAAGCCTGAGGGTCAATTTGGAAAGTTAGCGAATAAACCAATTCGATTCAAAAATGACAAGAGGATATAATTGAACTTGTTATATTGAATTGAAATATAAACACTAATGAATGATATATTCATCTAGCTTGTTAATTGAGGCAATGTATAGTTGATCCATTTGACATAATTGGTGCACTTTGTGGCATATATATGTTCATATGTGATTGAGAATTAGCATGAATTATGTATGATTGGTTGTTAATGATATTTGAATTGGATGTATGCAATTGAAATAAACTTGTAATGCTTTGACTTAAATCATGGAAATACCACTGAACTTTATCGCTCAGCATACAATTTGTTTTCTTCGTGCCCAGGTATAGGTTCATCTCGAGGTCCTGAGAAGTGATTCCAACATTCAGGAAGCGATCTTCGACTTAGCAATGTTTGTATAGTCCCTTTTGTTTGATAAGTGACATGTACCTAAGTCTCGATTCGGTTTTATGTACATATTATAATCATGTTGAAGTTGAGCTAGTTATGGTTAGCTAAATATGGAATAGTGGTATTGTTCAAATCATGTTTTGAAATTGTTGATAATGCAAATGATAATGCAAAGAACTTGATATGCATATATAGTTTTAAAGTGAATGAAATGAGTTGGTACCGTAAAGTTAGTAGTTGGCATGAGGAAAATGTGTTTGGTAAACAAATTGGAATGATGTTTTGATACAATGTGTATGTGTAAGTTGCGTTAATGCTTATAAATGAGCATTAGATTATAGAATTTCACTTGTTTGAATGAAGGAAAGACAAGGTTTGTGTATTTGAAGTGTATTGAATAGGTACCAAATTGGACTTTTGGGAAATAGCGAGTCACGTTGCAACGACATACTCTCAACATTGCGACGAGACCTAATCAGTAAGTTACGTCACGATGAGGAACCCTCGAAGTCCCGATGTCAACCTAGTACTTTGAAATCTTTACAGTTTGGTTCTAATTTAATCTCAGGTTAGCAAAAGAGCTTTGTAAGCTCGTATAAGACCCATAAATGATTACATGTCATATTATACGTGTGTATTACTCATATTTGGATGTTTAATTATTCTAAATTAAATGTAATTATTTGTAGTTACTCCGGCAACAAATGTGGCATCTTATAGCTCGGATCCGATGATTAGGTCGGGTATCAGAGTGTTACACCATATGCCACAAAATTGGTAGAAGGGCCATGTCAATCGGAGTCTCTGAGAGAAAAGACATATCAATACCTTGGAAAGATGAAGTTTCGCCCTCTGTAGGTTTGGAAGAAGATGTTGTTGTGTTAACCACATTTCCCCATCATTTTTTTATATCGAGGATAAGAAACCAAAATGCATTCTATAATTTCTAAATCCAGTAGATTTTTTGTTTTCTCCGAATTAAATAGATGTTGCTCGTGTATATGTATCATCTCTTCTTGCGAGTTGAAAATAAAATAAAGGAAACCAAAAATGCATACATACATTTGATCAAATATTTTACTCATTCATCTTTGGTATATCCGTCTATACATAACGTAGTTATCAACCATATTTAGTATGAAGCTTCTTCTTCCAAATGCAGTCAACTATTTAAAACAACCATACCTTACAACGATATATCTCAAGCCATATCTTACAAAGATATAGATTCATATTTTTAGTGTACTTGTTACATTAATAAAAATAAAGAATGAAATTCATATGCGCTGCTACAATGGCAACTAACAAAAAAAAAATTTATGGCAATAACAACAAATTGCTTCTTTTGAAGTATAAAGGACTTCAACATAGAATAATTGTAAGCATCAATAGTAAATCTAATGCTAGCAAAAGAGTGCATAATTCCAACCAATTTTCATACAAAATTGTAAAAAAAATCCATTAAAAACCAGTTTAATCCATTCAAAAACTTCAATTAATTGTTTTCTTTTAAGCTAAAGATAATCTAGAGAATTACGTACATAACGCTCGCAATAATAGTCTTTATCCCACTAATCCCCATACAAGTGCAAATGAATAGCACCAAATTTAGCTCCACGACGAATATGGAGATTCACAATTGAAATTGATTTAGTATAAGTCTAATACTTCCTTTAACTACGAGACTATATATGCATTCCTTTTTAACTTTTGCTATAAAAAACATGAAGTGAAAAAAAAATGAATGTACATAGCACTTATGATATACTCTTATAAAACTTAATTATAAATTTCAATTCTTTTGGTACTAATCTGATCAACTTCTCTCAGTCCTCTTAATTGTTACACTCTTCATACTTTTTTTTTTAATTCCTCCAAAGTCTTGTGATCCTCCATTATCGGCTATTTTACCAATCTAACCCAAAAAAAATTATTATTTACAAAAATAATCCAGGTTTAAAAATAATTATCAAAATGACCTGAAATGAACAGTAGATTGGGGTTCCGGCCTGTCAATGGCCGGCACCCCCTTGTATTTTGAACCAATGATTGCCTGATAATTGCGTCAGGCTTTAAAAAATTGATTTTTTTGGTTCCGGCCTGTCAATGGCCGGAACCAGGGTATTTTTATTTTAAATCGTATAAAACTAGTATACAGAAATTTTAAAAAAGAAAAAAACGAAAAAAATTTGGTCTTTGGCTTTGTCAATGGCCGCACCCTTTATACTGAAAAAAATTTTTTTGGTGGTCTTGGCTGTCAATGGCCGGCACCCCTTGTACCAAAAAAAAAAATTTTTTGGGTGCTGGCCTGTCAATAGCCGGCACCCCTTTCCCAAAAAAAAAAAATTTTTTTTGGGTGCTGGCCTGTCAATGGCCGGTACCTCTTGTACCGGAAAAAAAAAATTTTGGGTGTTGGCCTGTAAATGGCCGGCACCCCTTGTACCGAAAAAAAAAAATTTTTTGGGTGCTGGCCTATCAATGGCCGGCATCAAAGCTTATATATAGTTGGTGATTTTGGTGCTAAATGTGCAAATGGAAAGAAAAAAAAATTTTGAGAGAGCCATCAAAATGAGAGTGTTTTATAGTATATCATCAAATGAGTTTTTTTGGAGTGGATTATATATAGAGTTTTTTGTAGTGTACAACCGAATTTCGGGGTTGAATTATATACTGTCATATTTTAGCGGAGTTGAATTATATACTGTCATGTCCACCCTAAAGGTTATGCCATTAAGGGTTGGATGATTATTTGCACCATAGATGGCTAATCGAGTTGTCCAACGCATAAGTTGACCATCAAAATTATTTATTCTCAAATGAACAAACTTTAGAAGAAGCAAAGACTAAAATTTCACAAATACTTTGAAGATAATGGAGGCTATTTTACCAATCTAACCCAAAAAAAATTATTATTTACAAAAATAACCCAGGTTTAAAAACAATCACCAAAATGACCTGAAATGAATAGTATATTGGGGTTGGTTCCGGCCTGTCAATGGCCGGCACCCCCTTGTATTTTGAACCAATGATTGCCTGATAATTGTGTCAGGCTTTAAAAATTGATTTTTGGTTCCTACTGTCAATGGCGGAACTGTGGTATTTTTTTAAATCGTATAAAATCGGTATACGTAAATTTTAAAAAAAAGAAAAAAACGAAAAAAAAAAATTTGGGTGCTGGCCTGTCAATGGCCGGCACCCTTTTCCCGAAAAAAAAATTTTTTTTGGGTGTTGGCCTGTCAATGGTCGGCACCCCTTTCCCGAAAAAAAAAATTTTTTTTTGGGTGCTGGCCTGTCAATGGCCGGCACCCCTTTCCCCCCAAAAAAAAAATTCAATACTAAATTTACAGATATAAAAAAAATATTATCATTCTAGAATATTAAATTTACAGATATAAAATATTAAATTTACAGATAAAATATTATCATTCTACAATATTAAATTTACAGATATAAAAAAATACAAACATTCTTAAGAAATAATACAATTATTTTCAATACTACTTTCTTCACAATTAATCGTCTTCTGCTTTAATCAGGTCTGCGTTGCATCGGTACTAGTTTCTTCACAATTAATCGTCTTCTACTCCAGACCTTTTTTTTCTTATATTGTCTCATGAGATATCTTTGCATGGAGACTCTACCAACCGGTTCCAACCACAACCTAATTACGGAATAAATAGTATTGCACCATAGATAATGTCCATCTATGAATATCGATATCAAAGTTTTCCTATACATGTAAAAAAAAAAAGTTTAAAGTTAGAATATAAGATTGAATTATGATTTAATTTAAAATAAACAATACTCTAATAAACATATTCTCTAACTCGTTTTTGTGTTGTCCTCAATCTTTCTCCAATCTTTCACTACTCACCATAGCATCAAATTGCGATCAAAACCTAACGGCCACTTTGTAATGTAATTTAGAATTGTTGCACCATAAAACACCCATATCATCATCATCGTGATTCCAAATCACGTTTGAAATGGGCATTACCTGCAACAAATGGATCACAATGGTGAAAAAAATAATACTATAGCAATGTTGTTTTTCTTTTTATTTCAATGAAAAGTTATAGTTAGAATTGTGTATCTTTTTATTTGTTTAATCAAATTTGTTATAAAAGTATTATATAGAGATTAGAAGTTCAAAAAGAGTAATTTTCCTTCTTGAAAAGAAATACGAAGGCTATGAACTTCATAATCAACAAATATAACTTAATCTTGATTTTTTCTTTTATGGGAATTTCTAACTTTTAAGCTAAGTATTAGATGTAAAACTTCATATTTATGGTTTTTTGTTGAGTCTTGAAAATAGCAACATACAACTGTCACGAAATAAACCAAAACTAAAATTTCGTTATACCATACCATCTTGTGAAGAATCCTTGATCGTCTGTGAAGATTCACTCATTACTAAACTCATGATAATTTACAAGTATAATTTGAAAGTTAAAATATTACTAAATATTAGTGCATCACTATTTGTTTTAGCTTCTTGTCTTCCTCAAATTCTTCACCATTTTGTTCTAATTATTCATCATCAATAAAGTCTTCATCTGAGTCAACATTAATATTAATGACTAAATCTTCAAAATTTTCTACTATAGTCGTCACATCATATCTAACCAAACTTGTAATCTCAATGTCAACCTTTGTTGCTCCAAATGTGCTTGTATTATCCTCATCTATTCGGTGAACATCATCAATAAGTTTACCATTCTCATCATGTTCTGATATTTCATAATCAAACAGTAAAAATGATTCGGTAATTGCTTTGAATGTATGAAAAAGAAAAGAATTTCTCTTATAGATTATTTTGAAAATGAAGCTAAAAATTGCTTTGAAGATTTGGAAAAAAGAAAAGATTGATTTTAGGGTCTAAAACAAGAAAATAAAGTTAAGGATTAGAGTTTTAAAATTAAGGTTGAAAATACCCAAAGAAAAAAATGCTAAATCTATCAAATTACGTTTTTTGTCAAGAAGAAAATACCAAGCTACTATTGATTCAAATAAATATATATTTCTCGAAAAAAAAGATGTTGAGAGTGTTATAGCTTAATGATTTTATTTATTTATTTGTTTGTTTGTTTTTTTGTTGAGAGTGCTTTTCATAACAAAATACTCGACTCATAAAAGATTATTTGGCTTTATATATGATATATATTAACCTCTACAACTTATACTCAAATATAGAGAGGTCTAGTGATGGTTAAGATGTTGATTTATCTTTAAATGGTTGTTTATTTAAACTATTTTTAAGGCAGAATTATAATTTTTTTTTTGTGTGTAGATGTTTTTACCATTATTTTTTTTATTTATATATATACATTTATATTTTTAATATAATTTTACATGTATGGTCTATTAACATTTATGATGGACTTTTTTTTAATTTTTACATATTCATGGTCAAACGGTCATCAAAGATTTTACTGGAATTAAAATAAAAAAAATAATTAATATATTATATACTCAAATTAACATGAAAACGAAAAAAAAATTTAATTATTACATGTTTTAAATTACATCTATATGTCACCACACTTGACATATATTATTGTTTGATAAATTTAATTGGTCAAAATTTATTATATATTTTTATAATTTCTATATTTTTTATAGTTTTAATTTAAGTTTTCTAAATTTTTTATAAGTTTTTACAAGTTTTATAATTTTTAAAATTTTAACAGCTAATATATATGAAGATAAAGATCCTACACCAGTTGTTGCTGGTTAGCAATTGGATCAACATCTGGTGGTTTTTTGAATGCTGACACAGCTAGAGTGATAGAAAATCTTGATGAGGAATTGGCATGTATTGACAAAGACGCTCAACATCTTGAGATTTAATTATAGCTCCTTAATCAGCAAAAGACTCGTACTCTTTGCTATAAGGCAGATTTGCTTGCTTGTGGAATGTAATATCTTTGCATTTTTTAGCATATATATATATATATAGATGTATATGTGAGTTTATGAGTTTAGGGGAGTATAGTATACTATTTTTGGTGAGAGTGATTTTTTTTGTGATATTGGTTTGATGATGTTTTGAGACTTATAGCTTAGTACTTTTTTTTTTTTTTTTTTTTTTCATGTACCTAAAATTGTCTTTGAATATTGCTATATTACTATGATTGTCTATTGTTAGTACTTCTTTACTCTTTTGCATTAATAGTTCGTTTTGTAGTTGTTTTATATAGTTTGATAGTTGAATTAATGGGGAGTATTATGTTGAAGATGATCATTTATCTTTTTTAAATGTGTTGCTGTGTTTTTTTATCCAAATGCAAAAGGGGAAATTGTTATTGCTAGTTGCGTAGACCAGATGCAATCCTAGTTGCACCTTAGCTTGTATTTGGCAAGTCAATGTGGCATTGTTTGACCAAAATTGTTTGACTTTTTAAAAGAACATCTTTGAGGATTTTTAGCAGTACTCTAAGGAAGTCAATATATGAAGAAAATCAAGTCAAGCAAGGAGTTTTGAAGAGTTTCAATGTGATTGAGTTTCCTTATTCGAAGAAATTTGATTTGCAAAGAAGATTACACGAAAAAGTCTTTGTTGATTCATTCTATGTTAAAGATGTTATCGATCTAAATTTAAGGAGTTAGAGATTCACATTGGTTGTAATTAAGCAAGCCATTATATGCTTATTTAAAAGAAGACTTGTTTTAATTTTAAGAATGAGATTAACAAAGTACATTTCTTATTCGGCGAGGATTTATTTTAATGCAAATTTGTTGTGAGCAAATTGTTCTTGATATTCATTTTGTAACTAAGCATTCAATGAGAAAGTTTTAATTAAAATGGTAAAGGTTCGAGTCTTACTATTCGATTGTAATGTGTGGGTCTTCAATTTCAATATGGGCATATGTCATGGCTGGATTGTTTTTCAATTCTTTCTAGTTCTTCATCCTTTGTACCGGTTTGACTCTACAATGCTAAAGTTTCAATGCTAAGACGTAAGGTTTAAGGTTTACCGACGTGAACTAAGCCTCTACTGGTGGCAGTTGGATGCTGGCTTGGTGATTCTCTTAATTTGAAAAAAAAAGAAGTTCACATTTATTAATTAGTTGTCTTCCAAAAGCGAGTAATGGGATACAAAGAGCCTTATTTTATAGATTTTGATGACTGAGCATTTTTCCAATATTAAATTCATTAATTGGAGTGTTTTAATTGAATTTAAAGCTTTTTTAAAAGGAAAATTGGAGTTAAACGATTTTTTTTTTCATTTTGGTACAAGGACCATGAATTTCTAGATCTCTGCAATTTTTATTTAAATTTTAAATTTTAAATTTATATTAATATAATGTAATGAAATTATTTTAATTTTAATTTTTAGAAATATTAAATTAAATTAAATTATCATATTAATAATATCTTGTGGATGATATTTGAATTTAACACTACTTTTACATTACCATTTTAATTAAGAAATCATATATAAACATTTATTAAATATATATATATATATATTAATTTACAATCTCATATTTTAATTGTTATTTTTGGTCCAAAGAAAAAAGAAAGAATGAGTGTAATTGGTTAGAATTAGAGTGAAATATGGAAAACTTAGCCCAATATCATTAATACTTACTTGAGTCATAAAATGAAGAAAAATGTGCATAACTTGGCAGAAGTCATAAAGCCTAACAGTAATGTGAAAATCATAAAATTCAGCCTAAGGATGCTTAATCTTTAGTGAAACAAATTTATGAAAAGATGGCTATTCAACTAACAAATTACCCTTCAAAATTTGGAATCCTATTGATGATTTTATGAGATCTATGTGCATAAATTAAAAGAGCAACACATTCAAACATGTTTTTCTAAGAAATTATAGGTAAATTAAACATGAATAAAGAAAAAGAGTGTTTGGTATGCAGAGCAGCAATCCTTTGTGAACCATGAGTTATCTATCTATATAGCATAGCATTCATTCTCTGTAGATATTAAGCTACTCCTACCTTTGCATATTCTTATTCCCTTGTGGGATTACCCATAGTCATGGTAATTAGCCGTTTGCAGAGATATAGAAATTCATGGTCCTCTGTACCCAAATGAAAAAAGAAAAAAAAGTTCATGGTCCCAAATAGGGGTGAGTATTCGATCGGATCGAGTCGAATCGAGTCAAAAATTTTCGAGTTAGTCGAGTTAACAAATCTTATTTTAGCAACTGAACTCAATTTGAATTTTTTTCGATTTGAATCGAATCAAGTCAAAAAATTTCGAGTCGAGTTAACGAATCCTATTATTTATACTTAATGTTGCGATTAGATGGACCGATTATTTAACTAGTAGACGAAGTACAAGATTATTTAACTACATGAACAATATAATAATTCTGCCTCTTAACTTAATGGTTTAACATTTATCAAAACGACGTAATTTTTCCTTTTAACTTAATTATTTTGAATTTTAACTTTTAAAAAAGTAAACATTTATCAAAACGACGTAGTTTTTTCTTTTTTATTCAGATTTCAGACAACTCGAATTGTGTAATTCATATTCGAGTTAAACCGAAAAACTTGATTTTTTATTCGAGTTGATTCGAATAACTTGATTAACTCAAATAACTTAAACTATTTAATTTAAAATTTAAAATTTTTATCAAATTTTTCAAATCAAATCGAATTTTACTCAACTCTAATCTCAAACATATCGTTTATCTCCTTATCAAAAAAACTTCCTAACTCCAATTAAAACATTTAATATTGTAAAAGCACTCCGTCACCAAAATCTATAAAATAAGGCTCTCTGTATCCCATCACTCGCTTTCGGAAGGCAACTACTTAATAAATGTGAACTTTTTTTTTCTTTTTGTTGCCAAATTAAGAGAAAGGCCAGGCCACCATACAATTGCCACCACCGGAGGCCTAGCTGACGTCCGGTGGGGAAAGTGAAAACCCTTTTGCTCTTTTGAAAGATGGGTCAGGGGCTGAGTTGTGTAGCGAGTCAAGAGAATGAATTGTTTACTGCAGTTCAAGTTGGAGACTTTGAAACTGTGGAAACTTTGTTAGAGAGAGAACCCAATCTTTTGCATCACACAACTGTTTATGATCGCCACTCTGCTCTTCATATAGCAGCTGCTAATGGCCAGATCGAGGTGGGTTTTCCCTTAGAAGGTTTTTGAAGATAAACATTTTTTGGTTAAGTTTTATTCTAACTTCTTTTACCTTGGTTTTGGCTTTTTGGGTTGTTGAATCCATATATGGTTTCATTCCCTTGATGTAAAGATGTTTTTTTTTGGTAGATTTTGGCTATGTTTTTGGAGAAATCCGTGAATCCGGATGTAGTGAATCGTCACAAGCAGGTAGTTTTATTTTTGGAAAGTGCTTACATTTTTATTTTATTTTTTGGTTATCTATCTATTCTCTATAAGAGAAAGGATTCTATAATTAGTTTTCTATTTTGTTTCCTTTTCAATGTTTATAGACTCCACTTATGTTGGCTGCAATGCATGGGAAGATCTCCTGTGTGAAGAGGCTCATTGAAGCTGGGGCAAATGTAAGTGATTTTTCTTCTTTGTCTTTTCCCTGAATTTTGCAAAATAATCCATTTATATGTATTTGAAATTCTTTTGATTGCAATGACACTATGTCTGATTTTCAGATATTAATGTTTGATTCCCTTCATGGAAGAACTTGCTTACACTATGCAGCCTATTATGGTCACTCTGACTGCCTTCAAGCCATCCTCTCTGCTGCTCAATCTAGCCCTGTTGCTGTTTCATGGTGGTCTTTTGTTTCTTTCAAGATTGCTTGACTTTTTTTTGATTCATTTGGATAGAAATCTCTGTTTTCATTTGATCTTATATGTATATCTTTTGTTGGATTTGATATCAGGGGATATGCACGGTTTGTGAATATAAGAGATGGTAGGGGAGCCACTCCCTTGCACTTAGCAGCACGCCGGAAGCAGCCTGAATGCGTACATATCCTGTTATACAATGGTGCTCTTATTTGTGCATCAACTGGTCGATATGGGTAATAATTCATGTTAAGTTGATAATTCATGAGTATCTGTATTTTTTTTTATTTTTTTTGGTCAGATGGATAGAATGATTGCTTGGAAAAATGACTGAAAATTTGTTGCTTTTTTCAGTTTCCCAGGAAGCACTCCTCTTCATTTGGCTGCTAGAGGGGGCTCTCTCGATTGCATTCGTATGTTGTTGGCTTGGGGTGCAGATCGTCTTCAAAGAGATGCATCTGGGTATAGTTTAATTTTATTATTTACATATATGGATATCTACATGCTTTTATATTCCCAGGCCTTGATCCTTTGTTTCATTCATTTTCTCTTACCAAGATAATTATTTCGGCTATAGATTTTGATCTTGTCCTTGTATATATCTTTTGGTGTATAATCATTTTTGTTATGTTCATATCTTTACAGGAGAATATCATTTGTCGTTGCGCTAAAACACAAACATGGAGCTTGTGCAGCTCTTCTAAATCCTTCATCAGCAGAACCTCTTGTCTGGCCAGCAACTTTAAAGTTCATTACCGAGCTTAATGAAGAAACAAAATCACTATTAGAACAGGCCTTAATGGAGGCAAACCGGGAAAGGGAAAAGAACATCTTAAAGGGAACAGCTTACTCACTTCCATCACCCTCACATTCTGACTCAGGGTTAGATGACAGTGTTTCTGAGGTATTCCTTAAAATGTATAGACTAGCCCTTCAAGCTAGGTTTTCAATGGTGCTCCTCTTGGCATCATATTAGTTCAGTCCATTACGAAATTGAGATGCAATACAAAGTCTTGAGGCTATACCAATTTACAGCATAAACTTCATACTTTAGCATATCCGTTTTTGCATTGACCCTACTCTTTAGCTATCGACTGCTAGGTTTCTGTTATGCTAGTAAAATTTGAACATAGTTTCCATTTGGCAATAATGGAGTTGATATATTCACTGTGGAATTATTTGGTGCAGGCTAGCGATACTGAAGTATGCTGTATATGCTTTGAGCAGCTCTGCACTATTGAAGTTCAAGACTGTGGCCACCAGATGTGTGCACAATGCACAGTTGCCTTGTGCTGTCACAACAAGCCAAACCCTGTGACTGCAAGCCTAACAACCCTGGTATGCCCCTTTTGCCGGAGCACCATTGTCCGACTGGTGGTAGCCAAGATGAAATGTTATGACGATACCAATCGCTCTACTGGAGAAGATAGTACTTCAAAGCCAAGAAAATCAAGAAAGCCAAGGAATTTCAGTGAGGAAAGCAGCAGCTTTAAAAGTTTATCCGCAATAGGTTCATTCAGCAAGATTGGTGGCCGTAGCTCAGGAAGGATTGCTGCAGAAAATGAATGGATTGATAAGCCTTGAAACTTGGCACTTTGTCAGCCATTACTTATTGAAAGTTTCAGATTGTCACATTCCTTTTCACACAACGAAGGAAAATAAAAAAAGGGCAGAGAGAAAAAATCAAACATTCATGGTGAGGACTGGACTCATTTGGTCTATATACATGTGAAATAGGTGAGGTCCATCTGCTACATAAGCAAAGAAGTGAGTTTGCTTAGGGTTATTTTGTTAGGGTTTTTAAGTTTGGTTTATTTTGTTGTAATCGTTGTTTACTTGAGACTGAGATGAACAATGCTACTTAAGATTCAATTTTTATACTTAAATGTTTTAATTTACAAATGATTAATAAGTGTGAAAAGTTTACTTAAAAAAGGGGAAAAAAGGTGAGAATGACATGTGGAAGAAGATTTGAAGTAGATAGTTGGAGTATGGTAGGGCCAATGAGTGAAGGGAAAGGCAAATCACTGGGGGCATCAAAATTTAGAGCAAGGGCCAAGGCTCCATTTTTAGTTGCCCTTTGCCTTTTTGGCTTTTTATATAATAACAAATGCTTTTGTTTTTTGTTTTGTTCTTTTTAATATATAGGACACGAACCATGTACCTACTTGTTTGTTATGCTTGATGGTGATAGCCCATGGTTACATTCAATCATCGAAAAAGTATTTAATATTACTATATAGAAAACCTAAAGAGATTGTAGGAAAAGGAGCTTCATGAAAAGACTGATTTAGTTTAGCTTTAAAAACCGTAGAAAAAGGAAAAACAAACAGTAATATATGACAGAGAGAATAAAGCTTAGTCCTCCCTAACCCCTAAAGCATACCAAATTGAATGATCAGAAATAATGAGATGCAAAGGCATAAATGGAGGGAAGGGGTCAGGGTTGTCCACACATGCATGAAAGCAGAACTGGAACTCCATTAGTGTTACCATCATTATCTAGTCGGCCCTTCTTTTGAGTCTCAGTATCTGCAACATGGCATGAACTTGTTCGAGGAGGAGCGATGCAGCCATTAATGAATAGGGAGTTTGATTCTATATTGGGTTGAGCCTGCAGGGCAAGTTCGTCAGGTCCATTGACGGTAGGACTGTGGTTCCTTCTATATCCACTGGCTGCTCTTCTTTCCACCGCGAGGAAGTGGCCGAGTGATGGAGCATTGTTTGCATTATTAACATTCTCAGCATCGGTATTATCCCTTGAACATAAGGAAAACAGCCAAACTTTTGATCTGTTGTTTCGTTTTTCTCTTGTTGCTTCAGCTTTCCTTCCTCTTATGGATCTTTTCGAGAGTTCCCAGATGCTAGAAACACCGATTAGGCTCCCAAGCGTAATGCTCTTATCATGGAAAAAGGAACCAGTTGACTGACAATCAAGCAAACAAGAGATATCAGTAAAAAATTGTACAAATCAACTTACAAATCCACCTGCAGAAATCACTAGAAGCAAGATGCTTTATACGCGGTATTCTTAGGACACTTCTTCAAATAATTACGCCAAATATCATGAAATAAACAACTAGCCAAATGTATCATTACCATAAATTTTCACTTCTTTACATAAAATCTCATCACATTTTGGTCAAATTATGTGCTTCATCAGATATATGATATAGAGGCATCCAGCAGCAGCAGTATATCTGAGTGAGTTGACATGATTAATGTGTAATCACCAGCACCAGCACATTACAAATAAAGTCAATGCCGGCTACTGTTGATTGCAATTATTAAGTGCCGGTAGCTTAAGACCTCACCTATGAAACAAAAACACCTAATAGCAGCACTTCACTCTTAAAACTACGGCAGAAAGCACCAAATCAGGCTCCACATGACAACCCCAACCGCAGAGCTCGGATAGAGAAAAGGGGTATTACCAATGCTAGGACTTAAATCCCAAACTTGTTTGATGCTACCTCTTAAGAACCCACTCCGTTTACTTTTAGCAAATTTGTCAAAAACAGTTTGTTCAATGGAGCAAGAGAAAGGGGAGATTTTACTGCCCTACCAAATAAAGAAATCATCTAATAGCACTATTCAATGTTGTTGCAAATTGGGTATTAGTTTCCTACCCTACAAAAGAAGACAAGAAAAATCAACAAAAAGAAATGCATTTCTCCAGTAAAACTAGCAAGCATGTTTGTGCAAGAAAAAACCAAAAAGGCTACAGTGGTAAAACAAAAACAAAAACCCAAGACAAGACCACTGAAATTGTACCAATCTAAGCAAAATTACAGCCAAAATATGTCTAGTTTTTCCAGTGAGACTGAGTCACTCACTGACCTCTGTGTCTAAATCTGAAGAGGAATCTGTGGAAGAAGTTGGGGAACCAGTGAGTATAGTGTTGAATGATATTGATCCTGAGTAATCATGGTTTCTTCCAGGCAACCCAACTCTCACATTCAGGGGCTGCAATCCCAGGGGCCAACCTTCTTCCTGCTATCAAATAAAAAACCAACTTATCATATAACTGTACTAACATCAACAATATGACAAACAGCAAGTAGACACACACACATTAATATCATAGAGGAATTTAAAGAAGAAAAATAGACACCCCACAACTATAAGAGACAACCCATGAGAGCATAACCAGAGAGAAGACAAGCATTACCTGATGAGCCATGTCTCTGCTGAAGTACTTTGTGAGTGTGACTTGATTGATCTTTACTAAAAGTAGATATGAGATATATGAACCACGAAAAGAAAAACCCTAAAAACTATAGATTAATAACCAACTTAAAGCAAGTAAAGTGAACTGGTTATAGATGTTCATATATATGGACTTTGAAGAACAACATTGGTTACATGTCAGAGAGAGAGAGAGACAGGGTGAAAGGACAAGAGTAAAAACAAGCTGAAGATAGTCAAAGAAAGGAAATAAAATGAGTAAAAGAGTCTTGTCATTTGGAAGCATTCTTTCACTTTGCTTTGCAAAAGAAAACAAAAACAAAATCATTATGTACTTTGAATAAAATAAAAATTGTAATCAGAAGATAAAGGCTCCACGGGCAGTTCAGATGTTTGTCCTCGAAATTTTACTTAATATACCCAACTTGCATTTAACTATGTTCTTCATCACTGTAAGATGCTTGCCATTGATTATAAATGTGGTAAACTTGAAACTTTGTGACCAGCAAACAGAGCAAAATTTATCGGTATACGTTAAAATCATGAGTTCATATAAGTTTTATTTGTCAATTGGGTGCAAAAATATTAAGAGTAATTTGGTCATACAAGGAATTCATACAAAGGAGGATCCAATGAAGTGGAAGGGTAATGGGCGAAGTGGTCAACTTTTGCCTTGGTGGATGGCAATAACAAAGCACATACTAAAAGTCTTTGATTGTCCAAATCTCAATCAAGTATGTACCTTTTTCCCCTTGGTCCACAAAAACAGTAGTGTCAGCCCAAGTTTTCAAGTTTTAAGACCCCACAAGATATGGGTCTCAAGGAACCCAATTAAGTGCTATTTTCATTGTATCTGCAATGTCATCAGACCATATCATTAATATGCAAGGGTCCCAAATTCAATTTCGGCTTTTATCATTGGGGCAAACCCACAAGTTGGCTAACCATTGTGAGAATCAACTAGGGATGGGTTACATGGGCTAGCCATGAAGTATTTAGCTGATGATCTAGCTTTGGTTAGCTAATGTCCTTCTGTTTTGGGCTAAGTATTGGGCTAATTAGACAATATTCCAAGGTCCATTCATTCATAGTTTGCAGGGGACACAATTTCTGACAGATTATCTGTCAGGAATTGCATGCTGCACATGTTATTAAAAAACCCTACGACAAAAAAGCTAGCAGTAGCACGCAGTAATATACTATATATCCCTTTAAATCATTATTATCAGGTTGTTTCCAGGAAGATGATGAGCATGGCTGGCTATTCTAACTTTGTATTCATTTTTCTAGTACTCTAGTGGGGGAATATACATAGCTTCATATGTCCTGTAAGAATATTACTGTATTAACAACACCTTAGCTTGCAGGCTTTGCTTGTACCAAATTTCACAGAACGATACCCTCTTCATCTTTTTCCTTTTTTTTTTTTCTGAAGAATGTAGAAGTACTGATACATTTTGAAAAACTAAAGAAAACCCAAATGCCCCATTTTATAAATTCTTATGTGTAAAGATGTATCGAATACCAACATGTATATATGAAGTCCAAAATGTCAAATATATAGTAATAAGATAGCATGAATGATTAAGCTCAATAAAAATTAACATGAAAGTAGATATGTTGCAATTCCAAGAAATTACTTCCTTTCGGGAATGTACCTTTTTATTGTTGAAAACGAGATGATGATTATGTATTGTCATAAAGCAAAACATGAACTATCATTTTCGGTTCTTTATTAACTAAGAGCGAACATATATTTATATCAATTTTAATATTTTCTTTATTATTTAAATATATTTATATTATTCTTTGGATCACAATCTATACTGTGTTTTATTTATTTTTTTACTTAGAAGGGAAAAAAACTACCTTGAATTTAGGGAAAGCATCTATTATTTACTGCCAGGATAATTTGTGATCAGAGAGAATATCCCACTTGGGTTTGCTCACCCAACTGGTAAAAACAAGAGTATGTTTGCTTCTCTTGGGAAAGTCAATGGCAACCCCATTTTCTCAACTTAAAATAAAGTCAATGCCACATTCTATCACAAAAGAAGACTCCATTTTCACTCCATTCAAAAGCTTTGACATAGAGAACCCAAAGTCTATGGGGAAAGCAGACAAAAAGGGAACCCCCAAGAATCCAAAGCTCAAACCCATGATGATTTTCTACTTCAACTTGATGAATCTTTATGTTTTTTAGATCTGGGTTCTGTTAAAAACACCCAAAAACATGGGGAAAAAAAAAGGAACATAAATTAACAGAAGCTAATGCGTTGAAATACTGAAGCTGAATATAGCATTGATGAAGAGTGAAAAAGAAACATGATTCTAAATTCTTCACAGAAATACATGATATCTATATATATATTATAACATCAGTTGAAGTCACTTCCTTGTCTGACTTTCTTAATCTTGTTCCCTAGATCTGCAAGAAGAGCCGGAGGAAATAAAGACTCCATCTCTTTAGTGAAATCAAGCAGGATTCGACGGCCAAAGGCTTTTCGTTTGGGTGAAATGGGGAGAGATTTTGGTTTTCTTGGTGCAGGTGGGCACTTGAGGATGACAGGAATTTTATGGTCCGAAGAAGTTGGAGTCTTGAACCCATCGTTGTTTCCATCTTCCTCATCATCAACCTTTGGACATGGCAATTTTAACTCCAAAGGAGCCATCTTCAACGTCTTGCATTTGTCTTGTTGTTGTTGATCTTGTCCTAGTCTTTCTTCTTTTTGCTGCTGAGGCTCATCATCATCGTCTTGGAAAGTCGTAATTTGACATTCATCTCCTTGTAACACTAAAGGAGGGCGTCGTCTAACCAAGAAACTGATTTCCATGCTACTGCTTAGATCTTTCTCAGTGAGAAACATCTCTGAATTCGACACACCCATGAATTTAGCTCCTGTACATGAAGAAACCAAGCCCCCTCTCCCAAAAAAAAAAAAAAAAAAATCTTAAAAGTCTAATCAAGAAAAATGAGCTCTAGGATCGACATCAGAAAGAGAGATGATCATCTGCATTGAAAAAGACAACAAGTACTAGGTAGTTACCCTAAAACCCAAGGCATGAAAAGCCTGGAAGAGAAGGAAGGAACAAAAGATGGGGAGGGGCACTACTTCATCACATCACCATCTTTCTTGATTGTTTCTTTGGAATTTAGCTCTCTTTCTCTCTCTCTCTCTCTCTCTCAAGATGTTTGTGATGAAGAAAGCAAAACAGATATAGGCTTTGAAAACACCCTATGGCGAAGGATCCAATGCAGCACCATATATAATCACACCCACACAAATCTTTCTCTTTCACATCCTATCTCTATATCTCTATATTAAATAAATAAAAAGTCTCTTTCTAGCTTACCTGTTATTATTATTATTTATTTTTCTTGAGAGGGTGAAGTCACTTTTACTCTTACTAAAAGCTAGCGTCACCCATTAACTAACTATATACAAAACAAATCTCGTTTACTCGATCGCTTTTTTCCTCTTTGATGCATCAAACCACATGGTTTACTACATGGACTCAAAGGAGAGATATGCCATTTGATATCAGTATCAAAATGTGTTTTTATTATTATATTTCCATGAATTTTCGTTGTTGTTTGTTTTATAAGTAAAAGAAAATGTTATAATAATAATTTTTCATGTCCGAAAGGAGACATTGTTGGGGTGTCTGGTTTTAAGCCATGTACCCCATGTTGTGCTCCACTCCTTGGACATTGGTTGCTGGTTTTTTGGATCTCTTACAAGAAGGGTTGCCAGGGATCAATGGGGGTTCTAAATGATTGTCAAAGCAAACCTGGAAAAAAAATATATATTTCTCGAGCAATATCATTGCCATTTTTTTTATTTTTTTTTACTTTGCTTTCTTAATGGCCTGGCCTCATATACTAATCACGATTCATAATTGAACTATTGAAGCTCATAATTATAAGATACAGCAAGAGCATGATACTATGTATATATGTAGGAGATCCCAATTACAACATAACTCTGTTTCACAATATTATATATAGATCAGAGATACAAATGGAGAAAAAGTCAAACACACACACATATATATATGGGATATTATGAGGATATGAGTTAAGGTCACATACAAACCAGAGTTTTAGCATCGCCTCTCCAAAGAGGACTAGATATGGTAAAATATGGTAGAGAAGTGAAACAATATTCAAGAATGTGAAATGATTCTCCAAAAGCATAGAGACCCAGATCCAGGTATGGTATTTAATAAATTCAAGGCCTTTTTTGTTTCCCCCACATATTTTCCAATAGAACAGAAAGCTGCAGTGCATGTTTTCACATGGGTCCCATTGCAATACATTGGAAGGAATGCTTTTGATTTTAGGCTTAGGATTCCTGCACTGGAAACTGGATATGCTACACACTAAGATTTGATTTATATTTTGATTTTTCAACTAATGTATACTAGAATTCTATAACCACGCATGTATATATTAATAAACAAATGTAAAATTTGAAATTAATAATAATACAAATGCAATATTTTGAAATTAAAATAAAAATATAGATTAAATAGTAAGTAAAAAAATTTTAAATAGGTAAATGCATTTCAATTGTTTATCATGGCATTGCTATTTTTCTTGAATTGGTATCGAGCTGGCTTGTGACACTAAATTAATCGATGACATTATTAATAAGATTATGGCATAACCACAATGTGGGTAAAAAATATTACTTTAGTTGAAATGGTCAAATCAGGAGATTATATGTCTAATGTTTTGGGTTTAAATCCTATCATTCTAGATTTTATATAAAAAGACAAGACTATCCTTAAATTAGTACTTATTAATTTGTTAAAATAAGAGTTTTTTGGTAATTTAAAAATTAAGTTGGGACCCAACAGATAACAAAGTATGCATAATACAATTAAAATGTAAATTGATGTTTTGTTGATGTAAATAATCCGGGTTTAAATCCTATTACATGCAAATTTTTAATAGTTTTCTTAAAAATAAAAAGACTAAAAAAATCCTTAAATAATATAATTTATTTTAATTACGGAAGAATATTGTTAAAATTATCTTAATTGAATTGATACCTGATTAAATCGTGATATCAATAAATAGTATAGATATTTATACAATATTATCACAAAAATCAATATTTATAAAAGAGATTGTGCTAAGCATTGCCATTTTGGCAACGTTATGCTCTCATCATGTTATATAAAACTTATCTCTCATGTTATATATTTTGTTGAAATGAAAAATACAAAAGTGAACGTAATTTTTTAAAGTGCAATTGAAATATTTAAACTTCATAATCTCAATATGACATTTATTTAAACTTTACATACAATAAATATATTTACTAATTTCTCGTCTAAGAAATGATAAAATCACGACGGCAGTGGGGACCTGATTGGATTGCTTGGATTTCACCGCATCACGAAAAGATAGAAAAGGGCTTCCAAACTTCCCACATTTATTTTTTTTATTTATTTTCACCTTTTGATTTACTACATTCCTTTTCCATATTTCGAGAATTTTTTTTCCTTTTTTTCTTTTTAATGTGAAAACAATTTAAAATATGGCATTTTTCGATTTACAACAAAGCACTAATATAATTAACCCAAAAATCAGGGTAAATTATCAAATAATGCCCTTTTTTTTCAAAATTTACGGGAAAGGATATTTTTTCCAATTATTTACCGGAATGGGCCATTTTCTCCGAAAGCGCGTCCACGTCAGCGCGATATCAGGGGATGCAGCAGGAAAACGCGTCTTTGAGGGAGCGTTTTTGCCACATCAGCAGAAAACGCTTCCTTGAGCGCGCTTGGCGATGTGGCAACGCGCTCCCAGGACGCGCGTTTTTAGCCCGTGTTTTTTTCCAAAAAAAAAACTATTCTCAAATTAAATTTTCGAAAAAGGTTATTTTTTAGATATTATAAAAATAGACCAATTTTTTTAAAAATTTACGAGAATAAACCTTTATAAAGGCTCAATGTGACAATACCATTTTTTTTAAGGTGTCACCAATTAATATGGAAATATAACTTACAAAGCAAATCTTTATATAGACCCAAAGTCTCATTTCCTTGTTTTCTTGAGCAATGTGGGATATGAGATATGTGTATATATAGACTCATGAATAGTTTTGCCAGCTTGTTCCTAAACAATGTGGGATTCCTTCCTCTTTTAACTAACAACATGAGATTAAAGGCTACACTATATTTGATATTTTTTACTTAGAGTTTAAATTTTTTTACAAAAAGTTAACATTTGTTACATTATAAATAAAACTTTTAAACTCTATAAGTAAAAAAATATAAAATATAAAATGAGTATGGTAAAATATTAAAAAATAAATATTTAAAAATTACTAATAGTTGAGTGATCATTTTGTAAGTTTTTATAATTCGATAGCTAAAAATATAGTTAAGTGACTATTAATGTAATTTAATCTAGATATAAAATATGAAAAATAATTATTATATTTTATGTATATTATATATTTCTATAAAAAAAACTTATTTAACATAATTATATACTATGTTTAAATAGATTATCTATCTAGTCAAAATATATCTGAAATAAATTTATCGGCATTCATTAGGTGATGAAAATTAAATTAAAATTAGAATTAAAAAATTAATTATTATAGTAAAATATTAAAAATAAATAAATATTTAAAAAGATATATCAATTTTTTAAAATTACAAAAAAATACTATTTGAGTACCAAATACTCACCATTTATTTATTAATCAAACATTCATAATATAAAATAAAAAAATTAAAAGTATAACTTCTAAATTTAAATAATGGAAAATTATTTTAAAAATTAGAATTGCATTGATATTAACTTCAAACATTTAAAATTGAATAGAAGATTATTGCATGTACAAGTTTCATATGTGCAATTTGTTCTCTCTTTTTTAATAGTTCTTTTGTATATGTTAACAATTTTAAAATGCAACAAGATTAAAGATCTCAAAAGATAATTTTATAATATAAGAAAATGTTAACAAAATATAAAAAAATAGAAATTATTTTGTAAAAAAAAATCAAATATAGTGTAGCATGTAATCTCATGTTGTTAGTTAAAAGAGGAAGGAATCCCACGTTGTTTAGGAACAAGCTTCAAACCTATTCATGAGTCTATATATACACATATCTCACATCCCACATTGCTTAAGAAAACAAGGGAAATGAGACTTTGGGTCTATATAAAGATTTACTTTGTAAGTTATATTTCCATATTAATTGGTGACACCTTAAAAAAAATAGTGTTGTCACATTGAGCCTTTATAAAGGTTTATTCTCGTAAATTTTAAAAAAAATTGGTCTATTTTTATAATATCTAAAAAATGACCTTTTTTGAAAATTTAATTCGAGAATAGTTTTTTTTGGAAAAAAACACGGGCTAAAACGAGTCCCTGGGAGAGCGTTTTTACCACATCAGCAAAGTGCGCCCTCAAGGAAGCGTTTTCTGCTGATGTGGCAAAAACGCTACCTCAGGGACGCATTTTCCTGCTGCATCCCCTGACATCGCGCTGACGTGGATGCGCTTTCGGGGAAAATGGCACATTCCGGTAAATAATTGGAAAAAATGTCATTTTCCGTAAATTTTGAAAAAAAGGGTATTTTTTGGTAATTTACCCCAAAAATCATTCTCATAAATCTTTTTAGTAAAAGCTCTCTGGATGGAAAATTCTGGTATTGGTGTTGTTAGTGATCCTTGTGATGATGGGGATCGGAATACCAAAAAAGTTAGTTTCAAAGAAGTGACTGATGGAGAAGATACTAATATGGTTGTTGATTCTGATCAACAGCCGACGATATCTTTCAAAGATAAACTTTTGGAGGGGGCATGACTGTCCCCGATGGGAATCTTACAAGAAACAAGTGTGATCTTGATTTAAATGATGGAGATGTAAGCATGTCAATGGTTAATGGGATTCCGGCAATTGCCTTTTCGGATCGAATCAAGGATATACTGTTCAAAGAGATGGAATCAATAATCATTCTTAAGTTGCTCGGACGTAACATTGGCTACAACGTGCTATACAATCGTATCCTTAACCTATGGAAACCGGTAAAATCTTTTCATTTAATGGATATTACTAATGGGTATTTTTTGGTGAAATTTCAGGAAATGGAAGATTACAATAAAGTTTTAACCCAAGGTCCATGGATTATATTCGGGCAATACCTCACTGTGCAACCATAGACGAAAACCTTCAATCCAGATCAACCCTATCCCAGCGTGGTGATGGCTTGGATTCGTCTGTCGGGTCTCCCGGGATACCTGTACAAGAGACAAATCATTGAAGCAATAGGCGAATTAATCGGGAAAGTTGTTAAACTAGATCTACAAACTGAAAACAGAACCCGGGGATGATTTGCTCGTTTAGCCGTATTCATTAATCTTGACGAACCACTTACCTCCAAAGTTTTGGTTGATGGAGTCATCCAACGGGTTGAATACGAGGCACTCTCGACGATTTGCTTCAGTTGCAGAAAATACGGGCATGTTAAAGAGCTATGCCCGCCGGTGGGGGTTAAGGTGACTTTGGAGAGGCCGGTAACTGAAGATGTGGTGGCTTACGGTGAAGGCATCGGTAAAGTTGTTGGTGAAGTCAGTGATGGAAAGAGCACCGATTATGGACCATGGATGTTAGTCGAGAGGAAGTCACGGCGAGGTAAACGTGATTCTCGGGTTAATGGAGATGCGAAACTTGGAAAGGACCCATTGGGTTCTAGGTTTGCACCGTTAATGGTGGATAATGTCTCAGGGAGAGATATTAATGGAGCTGATGGGGGGTTGAGTGAAAAGAGGAACGGTCAAGTGGTTATAGGTAAAATTTACAATGAAAATAGGGCTGCTTCTAAAGAGGACTCGGGTCATTTAACTAGATTGGGTCGTGGAGCAGAGGGGGATTTTAGTAAGTCGGCTAGGCCTACTCTGGGCCCAGGGGATAGTGGCCCGGGTTTTGCTGGGCTAAGTACTTTGAAGGAAGATAAAATTTCTAAGGCTTTGGGGAAAAGTCCTGTGGGGCCGAATGGATTTCCTCAAAAGGATAAGGATGTGCCTAATAATTTGCCCCTCTCTAATTCTATTTCCTTTTTGTCGTCTGCAGGTTCATTACATTTGAAAGAGGGTGAGGCGCACACAAGTGGGCTGATGGGTATTCAGCGTGGTGGGCCAAGTGGCGAAAGGACTGGGCCAGACGGTCCTGTACCGTTTAATGGGTTAACCCTTGGTGGCCTGGATAAGCCTTTTTTAAATGGACAAAGTTCTAGTTTGGACAAACAGTGTTCAAGTGGCATTTCTTCTAATATTTTATTTGAACAAAAAATTGTAGATGTGCATTCGGGTGCTTCTGGAAATAGGGAGAATAATTTGATTCTCAATAATCCTATGTTCGATGGCCCTAATGAAACTGTGGTCAAATTAGACACAAAAATTTTAGACTCAAAGCATCATTCGACAGTTATTTTCAATGAAAATAATGCGACTAAAACGCAAAAAGGTAACAAGAAAAATATTTTAGTTAATACTAATAAATCTTTTTCTGCTTCAAGAGGATGTGGTTCAGAGAACAAAGTAGGTAATAATCGTGGTGAAACCTCTTTTAATCGCTCGTTCAAGGAAAAAGGAGGTAGATTAAAAAATGCTGGAATTTCTCGAATTCCTTTGACAGAAGCAATTAGCTCTATGGTTAATCTTGTCAATTCGCAAGTTGGGACTGGAGCAGATATGATTGGAGGAAGTACTGAGAGTCAGACTGGTGGTCCTAGGTCCACATCTACATGATTTGGTGGTATTTTTACTTTTTGTTGTTTTTTTTTATTTTAAATATGAATTTTACTATTTTTTGTTGGAATTGTCAAGGTTGTGCTAGCTTGGAATTTCCTCGTATTTTTTAGGAGTATAATAGAGAGCATAAGCCTAATTTAGTTGGTCTCTTAGAAACAAGGGTTAGTGGTTCTAAAGCGGATTCTATTATTGCTAAGCTCGATTTTGAATTTTCGCATCGTGTAGAGGCTGTGGGTTTTTCTGGAGGAATTTGGATAGGATGGAAAGATACCATTTCAATTGAGATTTTGGGAAACCATTCCCAATTCATTATTATTAGAATTTCTGAGAAATCATTTCGGCAACCGGTATTGGTCAATTTTGTTTATGCCAGTCCTAATAGTCAAAAGCAGAAGCAATTATAGGATGCACTCAAGTATACTGTACCGGTGGATGAGACTCCATGGCTAGTGATTGGTGATTTCAATGTTATTCTTGATTCGTGTGAAAAAAGAGGTGGTCGGGCAATTGGAAAAATGTGTGCTCTCTTTAGTGAGTTCATGGATTCCATGGGGTTGCATGATTTGGGATTTAGTGGTCCTGACTTTACTTGGAATAGATGGGAGTTTTTGAAAGACTGGACAGGGCGATTTGTAATGATGCTTGGAGCCTGAAATTTCCTTTATCAAAGGTTCTTCATCTACAGAAGCTTAAATCAGACCATAGACCACTCAAACTTTCTATTATGCCTGAAGTTCAGCCTTCTTCTAAGAGACCTTTTCATTTTTTGGCTGGTTGGGTTGAACATCCAGGGTTTTCTGAGTTTGTTAAGGAGAATTGGAGTTTTACGGGTAATATGTCGACTATTCATGCTACTTTCACTGATCAAGTGAAATTATGGAATAAGGAGTTTTATGGGCACATTATGCAGCAGAAGAATTTTTTGAAGAAAAAGCTGGATAATGTCCAAAAGGCAATTGATCAAAGTAACTCGGCTTTTTTAAATCAGGTTGAATTAGAAATCCGTGAAGAACTTGAGTCAGTGTTATATCATGAGGAACTTTTATGGAGGTAGAAGGCTGGGTGTGATTGGTTAGTTTTTGGAGACCGTAACACGAGATTTTTTCATAAGCGAACTTTACAGAGAAAGAAGTATAATCGTATTCTAGCGCTAAAAAATCAAGCAGGGGAATGGGTTATGGATGACGAAGAGATGAAACAGGAAGCAGTCAATTTCTATAGAAAGCTTTATGGGGAGCAATCTAGGAGAACTGACGGTCTTGGGGGTGGTGCTTTCCCGTTTCTCGAGCTGAAAGAAGTTCAATTCCTTAGTATGCCCGTTTCTGATGAGGAGATTAAAAAGGCCCTTTTTGACATGGTGCCTTTAAAAGCACCCGGTAGTGATTATTTACACGCTATTTTCTATCAAAGTCAATGGGAGTTTGTTGGCCCTTCGATTTGTGATTGGGTCAAAAGGATTTTCTCTGGCGATATCATTGATTCAGATCTTAACAATTCCCTTATTATCTTTATTCCTAAAGTGCAACATCCAGAATTTTTCTCGCAATTTCGTCCTACTAGTCTTTGTTCGGTCTTATACAAGCTTGTGATGAAGGTCATTGCAAATAGATTTAAATTGGTCTTTCCAAAGATTATAGGACCTGAACAAGTCGGATTTGTTGCGAGAAGGAACATAAATGACAATATCATCATTGCACATGAAGTCATTCATTCTATGAATAGCAAGAAAAAAAATAAAAGATGGATGGCCATTAAAATTAACCTCGGAAAGGCCTATAATCGTGTTCGATGGGACTTCATAGACGCTTCTCTACAGGCTGCAGGTATTCCTAACTTTCTTTGTAATGTTATTATGTCAGCCATTTCTGGTTCAATGATGCAGGTACTTTGGAATAGAGCACCCTCCCAGAAGTTCAAACCGGCAAGAGTAGTTCGCCAAGGGTGCTTTCTTTCACCATACCTTTTTATCATGTGTATGGAGTGGCTTGGGGATGGTATTCACGCAGCCATGGCAGATGGAAGATGGTCGCTTATTCGGTTATCTAGATCAGGTCCGTCTCTCTCTCACCTCTTTTTTACTGACGATTTGATTCTTTTTGGTCAAGCTAAGTTGGAGTAGGCACGTGTTATTAAGGAAGT
Organism: Gossypium sturtianum; assembly: GCA_025698515.1. NCBI lineage: Eukaryota > Viridiplantae > Streptophyta > Magnoliopsida > Malvales > Malvaceae > Gossypium > Gossypium sturtianum. Next base: position 22,160,498 of record CM046949.1, read on the forward strand.
TTTAGACACTTTTTGTGGGGTTTTGGGGCATAATGTTAATTTACAGAAGTCCAACATGATTGGATGAGGATATTCAAAGACGCATTAGTGGTTTCTTTGGATTCCAAGTGGTGCAGAATCTTAGCTCGTATTTAGGGGTCTCGCTCTTTCATGAGAAGATTACTAATAATACTCTGCATTTCGTTGTGGACAAGGTGCGGAGTAAACTTTGCAGTTGGGACGCTCGACAACTTTCTTTTGCTGGCAGAATTACTCTAGCACAAGCAGTCTTATTATCAATCCCGAGTTACTTTATGCAATCGATGCTAATTCTCAAAGGTTTGTGTGATGAGATTGAAAGTATAGTTAGACAATTCATTTGGGGATCCACTAGTGGTAACAAAATAATTGCTTTGGTAAGTTAGGACTCGATGTGTCAACCAAAATCTTATGGTGCCCTTGGTCTAAGGGCTCTTCGGGATCATAATACTTCTTTCATTATGAAGTTGAGATTCAAATTAGTGACTAACCATTCTTCCTTATGGGTTAAAGTGCTTCGGTCCAAATATGGGATTCAAAGTGGAATACTAGAGTCTTTATCTAGGGGACGATGCTCTTTCTTGTGGAGATCGTTATCGAAGATTTGGCCACTCTTACGAGAGAATTTACTCTGGTCTGTTGGAGATGGGCGTAATATCAATTGCTGGAAAGATCCTTGGATTCCTAATGTTGGGCTGTTATCCAAAAAAATAGCCTGTAATTCTATCTTAGACATGGATCTTTCCCTTAGTAATATGGTCACGGAGAGTGGAGATTGGAATTTGGACTCTTTCCGCCTTTGGTTAGCGGAAGATATCATTCAGCGGATAGTTGGAATTCCGCCACCTCATCCTAACTCTGGTAGGGATAGAATTATTTGGGGGGGACCACGTCTGGTGACTTTTTGGTTAAAAGTGCGTATAAGAAAATCCGGGAAGATTCTTGGAATGTGAAAGAGGATGTTTGGAAATTATCTTGGAAGTATCATAGGCCACAAAGGGTTAGAGTATTCATTTGGCTTGTTTTGAAACACCGTCTACTGACTAATGTTGAAAGAAGTCGAAGAGGTTTGGGTTCAGACACTGCGTGTGGTACTTGCGGCCATAGTTATGAAAATATTCTTTATGTGCTTCGGCATTGCAAAACGGCAAGAGAGATATGGATGCAGCTAATCCCTATAGGTAAACAATTTTTTTTTTTGCAGGGTCCCTACATGAATGGATGGAGCTTAATTTACAAAATCAAAAAGACATAAAGCTTGTAGATGGAGTTAATTGGCCTTGTCTATTCGGGATTATCATCTGGCGCGTGTGGAAAAATCGGAATCTTCGCATATTTCAAGGCCTATCATGGAGTACCGATGAGGTTTTCAAAACCTCCTTATGCTGGGTGAATCAATATGTTTTGATATTCGAACCAAATGGCTCTAAACTCTCAAACACGGTTTTCGCTCCTGATTATCCTAATGGTTGGGTCTACTTGAACACAGATGGTTCAGTCAAATATGAGGATATGTTTGTTGTAGCTGGAGGGCTTCTGCGAGATCAAAAAGGATCTTGGATTGTTGGTGTAATCAGCCCATTTGCCCTGGCCCATTCCATTAAAAAAAACCAAAAATAAAATAATAAATAAAAAACAATGTTTTTTTTTACAGTCCAATTACATTTTCAAGACCCATGGCCCAACACCAGGCAAAACAGACTACCCAAAACAGATTACCCAAACCCAACCTATTACCAGTTTACCCGTAGCCCAATACTCAGACCCAACTAAATGGCCCAATACCAGAGTGGCCCAACACCTAAACCAAAGTCAGAAACACCGAACCCTAGGGTTCTCCCTCGCGCCGCAACACCCAGCACCCAACAGCTCCTCGCGCCGCGATCAGTGCACAAATCCCGTCGCCGTAGATTTCGCCGGTTACCTGCAACAAACAAAGGAATAAACAGCAAACCCGCAAATGAACTAAATCTAGGGATTTTTTTTTCCTTTTTCATCTCTAAATCGGTTATAAAAACTGAGAGGGAGATCATTGTAAAGGGGGATTTTTTTGACACACGAGAATATACGCAAATATACAGAGAATACAAAAGAAGATAAATCGGAGGTTGATTTTCTGTTATTATTTTCTTTCTATTTATTTCTTTCATTTTTCTTTTCGAAACTTTTTGCATATATTTGTAAATATTTAAAAAAAACAACTCATATAAAAAATATAAAAAAATAGAAGAAAAACTCACTTTTTTTATCTCCGGCTGCCGCACACGGTGGCGCCGACGGCGATGGACGGCCAGAATTGCGCCGAAAAACCTCGCCGGAGATCACCGGAAATCGTCCGGCTAGAGGGAATAGAGAGGGATTCTCTCTGATTCTTTTTGAAGAATGAGTGAAAAATGATTTTTTTTTTAAATTTTTAACTTATATAATAATATCAAAACGACGTCGTTTTGGCTTAAGGCAATAAGCATCAAAACGGCGCCGTTTGGCTTTTACCCGAAATTCGACCCGATTTGACCCGAAGGATCTGCGTGTTTTAAAGCGGAAGGGTTATTTGCGCTTTTAACCCTTCCGCCTTTTTGACTATTTTCAATTAAATCCTTTCTTTGTTTTTGCTTGTAATTTTACCGCGCAATTTTGATTTTATTTCAATTTAATCCTTTAAATAAACGGTGTCGTTTTGAAAGGAGGGAATATTTTCCCTTTTAGCCCTTTCATATTATTCGCGCTTTTAAATAGGTCCTTTTTCCTTTTATTTCTTTTCAGATTCGCCCCAAATTTTTATTTTTAGTTCAATTTTGTTCTTTTTTTTATTTCTTTTGTTTTTTTTATTTTTAAATTCTTATTATTGTTATTATTATTATTATTATTATTATTATTATTATTATTATACTATTATTTTGACATTTCTACTACTGTTATTTTTTATCTTATTTTTTATTAATTTTATTATTATTATCATATTCATTTATATTTTTTATGACCATTATTTTATATATATATATATATATATCATTATTATAACTATATTTATTATTATTATTATTATTTTTATTATTATTATTAGTATTGTTATCATTATTATTATTTTTAATATCACCACTATTATTGCTAATTTCATTATTTCTATTATTGTTTTTTTAATATTATTTGTATATTAACATATATTGTCATTTTTATTATAATTAATATACTTTTATTTTACTTCTATTATTATTTTTATATTATTACCATTATTAATTTTAATATCCTTATTATTATTTTATTATTACTAATACTATTTTTTTATTTTTACTATTACTATAATTATATTTGTTATTATTATTTTCTATTATTTTTATTATTATTAATATTATTTTATTATTGGTTTATTAATATATTTTATTATTTTCATTATTGCATTTTTGTTACTATATTTCTTTTATTGCATATTATTTGTTTGAATTTTCATTTATTATTGTTTTTATTATTGTAATTTATAATATCTCCCTCGTTTCTACCCTAGTATGCATGTCTACTATAATTCGTCTTTCATTTTATTACGGCCACATCACATTTTATTCAAGGCGTTACATTATATCCGATTTTCAAAATAAGCAAACATTCCGCGTTCTAGGGTTCGAAAGAAATCGTACCCTAACTTACTGGGTTTTGATTTTCTTCTTCGAGTCCAAAGAACCCATTACTTTCCTTTTAAAAGTTAAACTTATTCTCGAGAATTCAAAATTGTCGTGTCTTAACTCACTGGATATGACGTTATGTTATCTCAAGATAAAGGTTTTAGAAAACAAGGCAATATTTCGTGTTTGAAGTTCGAGAAATTGTGCCCTAACGTGCTGGGTTTCAGTTTTTCGTACATCCAAATAACTAAATATCCTTTTAATTTCATGTTTTGGGACATTAAGGAACAATCTTAGTTTCGGGGTTGAAAATATCACACCCTAACGTACTGGGTGTGATATTTCATCTTTTTAGGAACAAAAGAGTCTTAATATTCCTAAAACGGGTTATATAAACATTCTTTAAAAGAAATTGAATTTTAAAATCATCTTGACATATGGACATTAATTAAGCAATTAGGTACCAATTTTTGGGCATTACGAGGGTGCTAATCCTTCCTCGTACGTAACCGACTCCCGAACCCATTTTCTTGTATTTCGTGGACCAAAATCAGCATTTTGAAATAAAACGCTTTATAAGGTGATCCAATCACACCTGAATAAAAAGGGATTGGTGGCGACTCCTGTTTTTGTTTTTTAAAGTCGACCCCCGTTTTTAAAAAAACTTTAAAAATGGTTTCGACAGCTGGATTCACAAGGTATCTGGGAAATTGTGAAGTTATTGATCCAGAATTATGGGGCATTCTTGATAGGCTTCAAATTGCCTTTGATCGCGGCTTTCGGAAAGTTGTCATCCGGTCTGACAACCTTGAAGCAGTTAATCTCATTCATGCAGGAGTTCGTGAAGGTTCTAATTCTGCTTTAGTCACGAGAATCCTTTGGTTATTGGAGAAACTAAGTCATTGGAATTTTCAACATATTCCAAGAGAAGAGAATGAAATTGTAGACAATATGATTAAGCTTAGGAAAGATAGGGAACCTGGGTTGCGGTTTATTGATAAGGATTATGTTTTGAGTTTTCTCAATGGTTGATATTTGAGTTGTAATTTCTTTTTTTCACCAAAATATATATATATATATAATTAACCATCCAAAATACAATTAAACAACATTGTAAATAAATGCAACAATAGGAGCATATTGCATTTTGTTCCCTCAATTTAAAAAAAAATGAATAAATTAGTCTTATACGTTATATCAAAAAGTAAATTGGTCCTTTTTATTAAAATTTTATCTATTTATATTGTTAAAAACTGGCGTGACTGATGAAATAGTCAAAAAGTGGCACATGGTATGTCATGTGTATCTCATGTTGGAGTACAAGAACAAGTTTTTTAACAATAGAAATTGATAAAAAATTTAATAGAAGGACCATACAAAGATTAATTTGTCCATTTTTTTAGTAGAGGGGTAAAATGCAATCAAATTTTGATTATAGGGGCCTCCATAATACTTTTACCTTAATTAGGGATTGATCTTAAAATGCGTGTTAATTGATTATTAATTGTCATTTATCCAAAAAAAATTATATTAATTATCATTTACTACATTAAATGTAAAAATTAATTAATTATTATAAATAATAAATTAATTTTAGCAAGTAGCCTTAAATAAAATAAATAAAAACAGGGGAAAAGATTATAAAGTAATTATAGAAAAAGAGAGTTTGATAATAAAATAAAAATAGAAAATTAAAGTGAGGTAATATAGGGAAAAGTGAAAATAGTAATTAAAAAACAGGGTGTGATGGCACATAATTGCAAATCTCATGCTCTCCATAGTCCATAGAGTCATGCTTAATGATTTTGCTTCCCATCTTCGACCATCATGTCCCCCATCATCTTCCTTCTCTTTGTTTATTTTCTTTATGTTTTTTTTTTTTTTCTCCCCATCAATTCAGGTTTTTCTCCAACACCCAATCGGCGTTGGTAGGGCTTTGTTTCATGAGATAGGCATTAAAAGGAAATACTATATCAATAACTGGGGTTTTTATGTCTACCAAGGACGAGTTAGTTGTATTGTATATATTAATTAAATTACTTTCAATTTTCATGAGTTTTCTGAATTTTTTCAACATTTTGATTAAGAAATTAAAACACAAATGTACCATTTGGTAGTTGAGTTTAGCTTTAAGATTTAATTTGGTATTTTAGTGTTTTTGTCTTAATTTGGTACTTAAGTTTGGCTTCAAAAATTAATTTGGTACCTAAACCAAATGACATTATGTGACCTTTGGCACATGTATTTTAATAAAAAAACACATAAATACTTAATTGAGATAAAGGAAAAAAATTTCAGATACTAAATTGAACAAAAAAAACCTTAAATATTCAATTGAAAAACTCAAGTACCATAGTATCAAAATAAATATTTAAGCCAAACTAAAGTACCAAATTAGAATAGAAAGAATTCAAATATTAAGTTGAACATTAAAATTAAACTTAGATGCTAATAGTATATTAATTTTTATATATAGTTGATATGAGAATTTAAATTTTTATAAAAATAACAAAAAAACATATGAAAAAAATAAAACGCGACACCTAATAATAAAACCTACAAATTATAAAAATAGTCACTAAAAATGATATATTCATTTATAATAATGTAAAAGGAAAAATAATAAAACTAAAGTTAAATTAATTTCAAAAATAGATAAAAAAATATCATTTATTGATTAATAGTGGATCTTAATTAATATTTTAATATTATAAATGGTTGACATATCAATTAATAAGACTGCCACTTGTCACGCAATGAGCTCTCCCACTTAAGATTTGTTTCTATTTTACATGAAAATCTTACTCCACATCATCTAACCTAATCTATACATATATATATATATATATATATATATTACAAGATCTTAAATCTCATCGTGACATAGAGGTTTAATTTATTGACAATGACATAATGATTGTGATGACATATGATCAGTTGTGTTATTTACCTCTATTTTTTATATTTAAAAATATGATATAATTTTAAAATTATAATATATTATTTGAATAATATTAATAATTCATAAATTTAAATATTTAAAATACTTAATTTTCACACTCTGTTATGCACGAGTTTTAAAAAATTAATAAAATTTTTAACAATTAAAAATTTATTATTAAAATTAATAATATTATTCAAAGATATATTATTTATAAATTTAAAATAATTAATTTTATGAGTAAGTTTAAGACGAGCGGTTGTTGAAGGCTTAAAGTTGGTTTGGTCAAATGATTTCACTTAGGTAGGGGTTAATTGTGATAATGCAATTTTAATAGATACTATTCGAAATAGATTCGCATCAATTAATAACATTGCAGAAATCCAATTAATAAATGAATGGTGCACTAAGGACTGGAAAGTGAAGTTTAGGCATGGTTTGAGAGAAAGTAATAAGGTAGTTGATTGTTTGGCCAAAGCAACGGTAGAGAAGTTAAATCAATTAGTTCTTCTCACAGGTCCACTACAGTATGTTACGAAACTGTTAAAGGAAAATGTTCATAATTTACTGCATGAGGAGGCCTCTATCCCCATACATTAGTTTTTAGGCATGTATTTTCTATTTACTATATATATATATATATATATATATATATATAAAACACATATTGTCATCATTACATGACTATTTTCTTAAATTAATGGTTATATATAAATTATTTATTTTAGTCACAAGATTCGTATTCACTTATTTAAATAAATAAGCTTGATTCTAACTTTTTGTCAAATTGAAATAATACAAAAACAGTGGTGTATGCAAAATGTATACAACTCTCCCCTTATTTAAATAATTTTTTAAAAATGTATACAAGAATATCTTACTAAAAGAATACTATTGTTATAGTACTGTGATATTTAAAAAGATTATTTTTTAGTATACAAATTTATTAAAATAATTTTGAAGTATACCAATTATTTTTGAAGCAAAATGTATACAAATTTTATTAAAAACCAATAATTTTTACGGTAATTTAAGACAATATTTGAAAATATATATATATATATATATTTTTATATAATAGATTTGCAAACTTATTTAAAAAAAATTTATAAAAAATAATTTTTAAAAATTATTATTACAAATTTATAAACATTTTTTTCATAAACATTTTTTAATACAATATTTTAACAACTGATTTATATAATGAGTTACATTTTTGTTAAATAGATTTTACACAAGTAATTATAATTCTTCAAATAATGATTTTAAAATTTAAAAAATACTGTTAAAATATTCCAATGTTTAAGAACAGATTTAAAATATATTAATAAATTTTGTCAACAGATTATAAAAATAAAATATTGAAAAATACATACAAATTAATAAATTATTCACTTTAAAAAATGGTAAAATTACTGTTGAATTTTTTAAAAATATCTACTGAAATTAAAAAAAATCAACCCAATTAACATTTTTTTTATAAATAGTTAATAATTTTTATTTAATGTTCACTAAGAGGTGAGACATCTATTTAGAATAAATGAAATATAAAATATTTATATTTATTTTTTAGAATAAATTCAATCATAATATTCCTAAAAACATTACAATTTTTTAATTATTTTTGAATAATCATAATACAAACTATAAATATTTTAAAAATTAAAAAATTATATTTTTTTACTTTCTCACTCATAGTATTTCTAAAATGTTTCAAATTTTGTAATATTTTCTTAAAAAAATAATTATAATATATTTTAATTTATATATACAACCAAACTCATGCACCGCACAAGATAAAAAACTAGTGTACATATATAGCGAGGTAGATACTTGCATGAATAGCTTAATATAATGACACATGGAAATTCATTTTTTACTTGAAATTACAGTTGGTTGAAATTTTTAATAGAAAATTAGTTTAAAATTTTATAAAAATTTCAATTTAAATAATATTTTTTATCCTTAAAAAATGTAGTTTAAATTCAAATTCAAAAATATAATAGAAAAATCATGATAAATATAAATAATATTTATCTTAATATTTGCATTTATTTAATTTAAATTTAAGATAAATAGATAAATTTATTTGTTTAAATTAAATTTATAGATTTAAATGGATAAATTTAACATATTTAAACATATACCATTAATCTATGTATATCTACTTTTGTTTAAAATTTTATTTTTAATTATTTAATTGAATTTAAAAATTATCATAAAATATATATTATTTATCTTAACTTTTTTATTATTTAATTTTAATTTAAATTTAAGATAACTAGATATATATTTATTAGTTTTTAAAAACTCTAAAAACTCTATATAAATTATTATAACTATTGTATAAAATCATTTTAAATAATATTATCAAAATTTCTTCATTTTTAATGTATCTTTTTCTATGTTCTTACTTCAATTTTTTGTTACTTTTTTACAGAAAATTATTGTTGATTTCTTGACTTTTACTTGATTATTATATTTACTTTTACATCTATTTTTTTTTATCACTAGAGGCATGTTTAATATAGTATTAAAAATAATATATGATTATGTAACTTTTTATTTAATTTTACTAATATTTTTTTTGTATATTATTGATTTAATATGTGCTTTCTTTGGTTTTTGCTAATATTATTTATAGTTTTGCAAGAATTTCACATTCTTTTTTTTTATCAATCCAAATGTATAAAATTGTCGTCAATTTTTTTTTAAAAATAGTATTAAATTTAAAATAAATCTATTTTAATTAATACATGCAATCAACCCGTGAATCGATAAGAAAGAAACTAGTCCATGACTAAATAATGTTATAATTAATAGGTGGAGAGTTGAAATTTAATTACAAATTATTTAGGTTCTAATTATATTGGTTCATCCGTTAGCTCAACCCGTGAATAGATAAAAAAGAAACCAATCCATGACTAAATAATATTGTAATTAATAGGCGAGGAGTTGAAACTTAATTACAAATTATTTAAGCCCTTATTATATATATCCAATTGATTCCTCCACTAGCTCAACACAAACTTGTATTTGCATTTAGAACCGAAACGATAAATAAACGAAAACGATGAAAGAGAAATATATTGCATGTATTACTATCTGTAGTAAATTCATTTTCTCGAAAGGAACAAGAGATGGCTTAGAAATATTTTTTTGAATTATTATTTAATTTATTGTAATTAAATAATTGAGTTCAAAATGAAAATTAAATTAATTAGTCATTGCAATTTTTTTTTTTGAATGAGATAATTAAATTTATTTACTCATAGATTCTAATACGATAAAGTCCTTACGATTTTGACAGAATTATAATTGGGTTGAGAAAATAATTTAATTGAATTAATTATTTTTGATTAGTTGAATAAGTAATATTTTGGAAATATAAAATTGGTTATTGGGTTGAATAACTAACTATTTGAGCTTGTTTTAATTAAAACTAAAAATGAATTTCACATATAATTATACCTAATACATGAAAGGCCTAACGAGGTTAATAACATTAGGGGTGGACCACACACTAGGTGTAGAAAACCTAGTGTGTGCCGCCAAGTGCATTAAGTCCTAATAGGACTGTAATACCCCTAACCCGAAACCGTTGCCGGAATAGGGTTAAGAGGCATTACTGAACATTCGGAACATTTCACATCCATTTAATCAACACAAAGTCAATCACCAATCAATCATATGCAAATACGAACATATAGTCCATTATCGAGGTTTACGAGACCTTAAACACGTGTTAGAAAGAGGTCGGGACCAAACCGAATACATACAAAAATTTCTTAAAATTTAAACATTTTTCAAAGTTGCAGAGGTCACACGCCCGTGTGGGTAGGCCGTGTGCCTCACACGGCCATGGACACGCCCGTGCGTCCAAGCCGTGTCAAAACAGGGCATACATACTGACTTGCACCACACGGCCAGTCACACGCCCGTGTGTCCAGCCCGTGGTCGCTACTGACTTGTTTCACTTGGCAAACTTAAACGACACGGTCAAGCCACACGCCCGTGTGCTCAACCGTGTGGGTAGTTATAGGCCATTTTCAAGGCCAAACTTGCCTCCCACACATTGATACACCTGCAAGCTTCAAATCTCATATATTTAAACCTCAATTGGCAACCAAAACATACCATCATATACACCAAATAATCATCAACAAAATCATCTATTTCCTTACTCAAAAATCAGCACAAATAAGTCCATCCAAATACCAATTTCACAATCTATAGTATACAAGTTGAACATCATGTAATTTTTACCACAATTCACATTTAATCTATCATCCTCATCAACCAAATCAATATAAAACATACCATTTTCATACTCATGATTTCATACCACATTCATCAATTTCTTAGCATCACATATATACCAACAACACTCAACTACTAAACCATATCACATGGCAAGGTTTATACAACTCAAAACATGCCACATTGACAAGCCTATACATGCCATATTCAAATATATACATCTTTCAAAAGTACCCAAAATAGATTGTCGATAGTGTGATAGAGATGCTGACGATCCCCGAATCCGAGCTAGCTTTACTAACACTGTAAAACAGAGAAACAAACCACACAGTAAGCTTTCAAAGCTTAGTAAGTTCGAAATACAATACATACAACTCAATAATACCACATCAACATATAATTAAACCATCACTTAGATAAATGCACAATTAAGTACATCCTCAATCTCAACCATATGCTCAAATATCTATTCATTCAACTTTTAAAACTATCATCAACCACATAGGTTCAAACGTACCTTGATCAACACATAGTTACTCACCATTCATGCTACTTAATAGCTCGATATTACATCTCATTCAATCTTTGCTATTCTTTTGATTTATTCGCACACTTAGTGCTAGTTTTATGATCGAAATATAATCGTCATCGCACACTTAGTGCCAATATATTAAACCGAATTTATATCGGTAACGCACACACAGTGCCAAATCAATAAGTCGAAGCTTCTATCTTTTCGCACACACAGTGCTAACCATCTCTGTCCCGTTTCTAATTTCGCACACTTAGTGCCATCTATTTCGATTCTGCACATAGCATTTCTAATCTCATAACTATGTATATATTCATTCAATTCACATCACATAGATATAATTTAACAACTAGTATTATATCCGAACTTACCTCGGACGTCGAAATACCGAAACGGTCGATTAATCAAGCACTTTGTCTTTGCCTCGATCTCGATCCGAATCTCTCCTTTCTTGGTCTATACACATTTAAATTCAACTCATTCAATCACCAATTCATTAAATTTAGTCCACACACACAAATTTAGGGCATTTTACAAAATAGCCCTCACATTTTCACATTTCGACACTTTAGTCCTTAATTCACAAAATCACAAAATACACCAAATTTCTACTCATACAAGCTTAGCCGAATTCTTCCCATGCTAATACAAGCCCACACATTTCATTTATTTCATAATTTAGTCCCCCAAAATACTATTCTTTCAATTTACTCCAAATTACTCAAAATCAACAAAACTCCAAAAACAAACTATGATAATCAAACACATATCTTACATATTTCACTATCAAACATCACAAAACTCATGTGTTCATCAATGGAACATTTCAAAAACATCATCAATTCACAAAATTGAAGCATGGGTTTTGAAGTAGACGAAGCAACGATTACAAAAACGTAGAAATTATCAAAAACCGATCGAAAACTTACCTTGGATTAAGCTTAGAACTAGCCGAAACTTAGAAAACCATGGACGTTTTCTTTTCTTCAACACATTCGGCCAACCAAGATGAATAATGGCCTATTTTCATGCTTTTTGTTTTATGAAATTATAACTTAATTATTCATTTCCCATATTACCCATTTATTTATCATATAAGACAAAATAACAATAAGGTTATTAAGTCATTTAACCATCCACTAACCTTAATATTGGCTTAATTGCCTCATAAAACCTCTACGTTATAAAGACAACAACAATTAGGTACTTTAACAATCAGCACACAATTTTTGTATTTTATGCGATTAAATCCTTTTATCAAATTAAGCACACAAACGTTAAAATTTTCACATAGAAATTTTACACATGCTTCATCACATATTATAAACACCGAAAATAATATTAAAATATTTTTTCGACCTCGAATTTGTGGTCTCAAAACCACTGTTCCGACTGGGGTCTAAATCGGGCTGTTACAAGGACTCTAGTTTTCTATTAAAATATTGTTTTCTCTCTTCTTGTTCAATTATAATTTTTATATTTTTTTCTATATAAAAGGACTATGGAAAAATCGAATATACACACTTCTGTGATGAGCTCTGTCGAAATTTAGAAAAAAAATAGCTACAAAATAAATTCTATTTTACATGAGTACTCAAGGCATTATTTTATATTTTGGTTTTCTATAGAGAAAGTGAACTTTCTCCACTAGAAAGCTATAGTTTTAATATGTGTTTGATTTGTGATAAGAGTCCATTCCTTTAGCAATCAAGGGTTCAAGGATAGAAAATTGTTCGGCTGAAAGCCAAGAATCGACAAATCTTGCTAGTCCAGAAACACAGGTATTATGTTTGGTAAAATTTATTGCTATAGATAACAAAACAAATATTTGGTTTTATGAAAAAAATTGAAATTTTGCTATTCAACAAACCATTTTTATAAACAATTTTTCCAACAGTATATTTTAAAGAGGACCTAACACCTATTGAATATACAAATTCAGACTTCCATACATGTAGGGATTTGAGGAAATGTTTTTGTCCTAGGCGGTGGAGCCATAGTGTGGAGAAGTTTCAAGCAGAGATGTATTGCTGACTCCACTATGAAGGGCGAGTATGTGGTTGTTTTTGAGGTAGCAAAAAATGTAGTCTAGCTTCGAAAGTTATTAACAAATCTTGAAGTCATTCATAGTATTAAAAAAGCTATCAAACTGTATTTGGATAATAGTACGACAATAGTTAATATTAAGGAAACAATGAATCATAAGAGGACAAAACACATTAATCGCAAGTATCATATTATATGAGAGGCGATAACGAACGAAATACTAGGTATAGTTAAAGACATTTGAGGACAACATTGCAGATCCATTTATCAAAACTACGGTGGCTAGGAGTTTTAAGAAACATTCTGACGATATAGGAATACAAAACATGACTCATTTACTTCATTAGGGCAAGTGAGAGATTGTTAGGAGTTTGTGCCCTTATGTAGTGATTTCATCATTATGCTTGTAATTTTTCTAATAGATAGATTAAATAAAATTCTATGGTTAAGTTATTATCTTTTGTATGATTGTCTTCAATGGTTTTTGCAATAAAAGAAAAATGAATAGGCAAATATTGATTACTTGATTACCTAATATTTAATTGCATAATAGGGATAGATTATGATGCGAGAAAATAACTTATATAGTAGGTAATCTAAATTGCTCACAATCAGAGGAATCAAAATGAGCAATTGATTCGGAAGACTATTATGTTGTCTATTAAGTCCAATTAAAAAGATACATTGTCTTGGGTATCAGAGCGAATGACTCTTAAAAATAGAAACACATGTGTGATTGTCTGGATTGAAAATACATTGAACATCATTAAAGTTGAATTTATCCTGGATCATTGAGTAAGTGACTAACCATGTGTACCTAACTCATAAATTTTAATATATTGAAAGCCTATGTTCCATTGGTCTCGGAACCAAGAGCTGGTATGTTGGGTATGTAACTCTTGTATAACATGACTTCAATTACAATAATGAAATTCATAACTTGTAACAGTCCGTTTTCGGTAAAATCGGAACAGTGGTTTTGGGACCACAAATTCGATTCTGGAAAGGAAATTTATTTTAATATTATTTTATAATCTAAAGTATGATAATAATGTCATATAAAAATTTCGTAAAGAAATTTTACCGATTACATGTTTAATTTGATAAAGGACCAGATTGCACAAAGTGCAAAAGTTGAGTTCCAATAGCTAAAGGGATTAAATAGCTATGGAATTCAAATTTGAGGTCCTTATATGGAAAATAAACCATTAAAAATACTTAGTTGTTAAGGATGATGAATCATCCATGGAAAATAAAATAAAGAAAATGACAAAATTGGAAAGATGATAAATAAAGATGATAAATAATAAAATAAAGAAAATATCATCATTTTTATCACCAACTTTCCCAAATAAATATGGAAACCCTATCCATGGAGAATGGAATAAAGAGAAAACTTATTTGGCCAAATTAGGTAAGTATTCAAGTCCCATTTTTAGTAATTTTTATATTTTTGAGATCGGGATAACCTAATCTAGCTATTTTGGGGATTAATTTGAAAAGTTATCAAAGTATAGAAATTTTTCCATGGATGAATATGCTGAAATTTTGAAATTTATGATAGAAAATGAAAGGTTGTTGATAGATAAACAACTTTTGTAAAGTGAATTTTGATGAAAATGTGAATTAGGGATTAAATTGTAAAGTTGTAAAATTTATGGAAAAATTCTGAATTTTGCAAAATACATGGGCTGTAAATGTTACTTGTAAAATTTGGCTAGGCTTGGAATAAGGACTAAATTGCATGAATTTCATTTTCCGAGCCTAGGGACGAAATCGTCATTAATTAAAAGTTTAGGGGCAAAATGACAATTTTGCCTAAAATGTGAATTGGACTGAATTGAGTATGAATTATATTAAATTGATGTTAAATTTACTCGTATAGATCCGGATAGACCAAATTTGGAGTTAGAACGAAGAAAAGAGAAAAATGTTGGATTAGTAGATTTTACATTACACAAACAATCATCGAGGTAAGTTCGTGTAACTAAATTATGTATAATTGTATACTTGAATTGAATGTTGTGCATGTGAATTGTATAAATATTATATATATATATATATATATATATATATGAAATTGAAGACATATCCGACAAAGCCCAATAAATGATAATGCTCGAAAAATGTTAAGTCCCGTTTGAATAAATGAAATTCGATGGATTATTGGTTTCCCTGTAATGGTTGTAGTCTTGTATATGTTGGAGACATACTATAGCTTGGACGAGCATTTTGTTATTAGCACTCTCGAGTTTCCTGTTATATAGTTTTGCAAGCATCCTGATCGGTAGTAATATTGCATGTGTTGCGACTACCGCAGCTCTTTGTGAGCGTCCTATTTATTGATCGGTTGTGATCCTGCATATGTTGCGGACACAAACACAGCTATTTGTGAGCGTCCTGTTATGCAATTAGTTGTGATCCTGCATATGTTGCGGACACAAATGCAGCTCTTTATGAGCGTCCTGATATGGCTCGCCTGAACTCCCTGATATATGGCTATCCGGAGCTCCCGTTACATGGCTCTTTGTGAGCATTCCTGATAGGCTCTTCGTGAGCTTCCTGATTAAAAGTTCTTTGTGAACTTCCCGTTTTAAACTATTATGAGTTTCCTGATTTAGCCCGGATAAACTTCCTATTACATGGCTCATATGAGCATTCCTGATATATGACTCGAGAGAGTGCTTCCTGATTATGTACTCTAATGAGTACCCCTGATTATGTATTGACGGATTTCTAATTTGTACACTTCGAGTGTACTACCTGCGTATCCATCGATATTTCAAATAAATTCAACGGGCAAAATTCTGACATGGGAAAATATGAACAAGAAATGAATTATTACAAGTGTCTGCCTAAAATATATGAAATGATGATACATGATTTATGGAAATACAAGTTGATGATATATGAATATGGAATTTGTTTAATAAATATGTTCATCCATGAATATGGATTAGTACACCTTGAGTGTATTTCCCGTGTGACATTGATATTTCAAATGATTTAATGGGTAAAGTTCCGACATTAAATAATCTAAACTCGAGATGAATTATTATGAAAATGTACTTGAAATACAAGGATATGAATTGTATATGTTATTTAAATTCATGATGTGGAAAATATATGTGTAACAGCCCGATTACGACCCTAATCGGAATGGTGGTTTCGGGACCACGAATTCGGGTTAGAAAAATATTTTAATAATTTATTTGATATCTATGTTATGTGTTTGAGCATGTGTTAAAATATTGTTTGCTTGGGTGTTTAATTTAAGATAGAGGATTAAATTACAAAGGTGGTAAAAAAAATAGCTTTTATTTAAATTTGGGTGGCTAAATTGATTTGTCTTCTTTATGTGTGGATTTAAATTGCAATTTAGCAATTTGTTATATAAGTGGACGGCACAATGATTCCACTATGTGTTTATTTATTTGTATTATATGTTAAGTGGTGATAATAATATCATAAAATATATTATAAACATATTATAATAAAACATAAAGAAAAAAAAATAGATAGCCATTGCATGTTCATCACTTTCTCTTCTCATCACCGAAACTCAAGAGAAAAAGAGAGAACTAAAGCTCTTCCATATTCGGCCATTTACAAGAAAAAATTAGGTATGTGTTTGCTTTGGATTTTTGATAATTTTAACATTTTTGAGGTTGTTGTTATGTAATTTAACTAGCCCATACCCGAATTCTTGATTTGGTTGTGTAATTTATATATTGTCATGGATGGAAATTTGATGTTTGTGTAGTTAATGATAGAATATGATACATACATGCTAGATTAACAAGATTCTCTTTAGAAATATTGATGAAATTTAGCATAAGGATTTATTTATAAAAATAAAATTTTTGAAAGGACTAAATGGCAAAACGAATGGAAGAAATGAGTTGATTTAGGGACTAGGAGTATTCGGCTCTCAATAGGTGTGGTTAAATTCTTGATATTTTGTGTTTTAAGCTATAAGGACTAAATTGTAAACTTTGTAAATGTTGGGGGTAAAATGGAAATATGCACAATTAAGTATTTATGGATTAAATTGAATGGAAATATATTTAAATGAGTTTAATTTGAACTTAATTAGATCAAGAGAAAAAGGAACGGGATTGGATCGGGGAAAACCAAAGTTAAACGAATAGTCGGGAAGCTTAATTCGTCAATTTCCGAGGTAAGTTTTAAGCAATTGAGTTAAATTAAATTTTATTTTATAATATAAACTTTTATTAAGTGAGGTAAGTATGTTAATTGATACATTGCCGAATGTGTTTATATACTTGACATAAATTGGCCGAATGTGAGGTTGATTATAGATTGGATTTAATTGCATAAAAAAGAATAATTACATGTTAATGATGTAATTAGGTATGAGGGATACTAAGTTAGTATATGAATATTTTAAAAAGGAATGGTTAGATACATGAAAGTGGTTTGGCCGAATGTGATATAAATTTGGATAGAAAATAATAAAGTTATATCTTGGTGCATGTAATTATATGTGAATTTGTGGATTGAATCTCGTTTATGTATGTATGGAATTGAATGATCGACAGGTTATGAAAGGCACTGTGTGTGCGAGCATATCACCGAGCACTAAGTGTGCGAGATCGGTTACAGGGCACTATGTGTGCGAATTATTAAAGTAACGGCACTATGTGTGCGATACGTTACGGAAACTTGGCACTAAGTGTGCGGAATTGTTAAAGTAACAGCACTATATGTGCGATACGTTACGGAAACTTGGCACTAAGTGTGCAGAATTGTTAAAGTAACGGCACTATGTGTGCGATACGTTACGGAAACTTGGCACTAAGTGTGCGGAATTGTTAAAGTAACGGCACTATGTGTGCGATACGTTACGGAAACTTGGCACTAAGTGTGCGGAATTACTAAAGTAACGGCACTATGTGTGCGATACGTTACTGAATTCTTGTAACAAATATACAGGTTCGATATTATATGATAGGCTCGTATTATTAATGTTGGTATGGGTATTAGTCAAGTGTACACTTATGCTATGCATGGGTAATTAATGTTGGAGAGGTAAGCAACTAAAGGTATGTATTACTTATGATAACTTGAGATTGATGGTGGCCTAGTTATAGGTAGAAATTTGGTAAGTAAAAGAGACATATGCTATTTATCTTAGTAATGTGAAGGTGGTATAAGAGTATATACATATTTATACATGCTTATAATGTTGTTATGAAACCTATCTTTGAATGTTTAATTATTCGGCAAAGAAGTTGTGAATGTAATAATTTTATTTGATCATGATAAAGCTTATATGTGAGTTAAATGCTTAAAACTTACTAAGCTCTGATAGCTTACTCTGTGTGTGTTTTATTTGTATGGTTTTATAGATTTTGAAGTTTAGCTACGAGCTCGGGGATCATCGTCAAAGTCTATCACACTATCGACTCATTTTGGTATTTTATAAACTGAATTTTTGAAACTATGAACATATATGGCATGTATAGGCTAGTAATATTATGTTTGGTTTTGAAGTTGTATATATTTGTATAAGCCATGCGAAAATGGCTTGTCCATCTTGTTAATCTTGGAATTTATATTTTGGCTTGATGATTATGTTTGGTTGTGGTTTTGGTTGATTTGGTTTTGGTATATATATAAGTATGGTTAATGTATAGAGTTTAAATGAAATGGGGTAAAGATGTTATAAACTTGTTAACCATATTTTGCAATGAAACAGTTTTTGGTTAGCAGCAGTGATTTGATTTTGAAAAATCACCAAAAATAGGAGAAATGGAACTAGAAAGTAAATAAGATATATAATTAAAGATTATTGTGTCTCTTTTTATATGAAAGAAACATAGTAGGCAAAGGAATTTTATATTATGAGATATTTAAATTTTAGTGAGACTGGTTCTGAAAGACTTCGTGATCCCCTGTTCTGTCTTGGAAAATTTATTAAAAATTTTAAAAAAATAATCATGGAGCATAGTTTATATGATTAGAATCCTTAATGAGTCTATTTTTGACTGGAATAAACAAGAACATTAATTGAATTCTGTACAATGAGATAACTGAGTTTTTGTAAAGATAGGTCAGAACCATCGAACAGTGAAATAGTGGAAACTTTAATGAATAAACTGTACTAATTGGCCATAATAAAAATTCTGGAAAAATTTAGTAAAAATATATGTAAGTCTAGTTTCAAGAAAAATTTACGGATCTAAATTTCGAGTTTCTTAACTTGAGTTATAGTTAATTTAGTCAACATGACGCAGATGGACAGTTTCAATTTTTATGCCCCGAATTAGTAGTTAAGTTTAGTAATGCCTCGAGCTCGACTCCGGAAACGGTCTCGGGTAAGGGGTGTTACAATATGTATATGAGAATTTGGTTATTATTGAGCCCATACATGTTTCTTGATGTTTATATGAGATAGTATGACTTAGAAACGAATTATTACCCGTATGTACATGAAGTACATGGAAATGACATTACTTGATATAATGATGCATGAATTGGTTATTACATGAATGTGGATCAGGCTTGATGACTTTGTCCATCCATGATTAAGGACTATCATATGTGATTACTTGGCTAACATGATGAGGATATGTGTTTAAGGCTTATGATAAAATTGATTGATAGTGCCTTGCAAGTTTGTTCTGAACATAAATATATGGTAAGTTATTTACCATGTTATACTAATTTACTAAGCATTTCATGCTTACTCTGTTTTATTTTCCCTTGGTCTATAGTAATTCAAAAGCTCGTTGGATTGGAAGCATCGGTGGAGATCACTCACACTATCCATCGGCCCATCTTGGTACATATGGTAAATTAATTATGGTTATAATGGCATGTATAGGTTAATTAGTCAATATTGACATGTAAATATTTGGGTTAAAACTAGCCATTGGAATGGCTTGTGATGAACGTGTTTTGATGTGTATTAATGGGGCTATAACATGTTTGGTGTGTGCTTAAATGGTTGAATGATAGAAATCATGTTGGCATGATGATTAATTCTAGCATATTTGGTAAAATACGCATATAGGTGAATTTGATAGGTTAAGTAAGTTTTGTATGTTTGATTACATGATGGTAAAGTGTTATTTGAGGTGCTTAAGAGCACATTGGTTGTATGTGATGTTATGTCATGCATGAGATTTGGTTTTGTCTTGAATTAATTGTTTTAAAAATGGCTTGTGAATATGTTAAAGTATTAGTGTAAGAGGAAGACAAATTGGGTGAGAAATGTGGCTTGGAAAATAGCCTATTTTTGTCTACATGGGCAGAGACACGGGCGTGTGAACCCTGCACTTAGGAAAAATTTTGAAATTTTACGAAAAATTTTCTGAGTACCCGGTTTAATCCCGACATGATTCTAATGCATGATTTGGGCCTCGAGGGCTCATGTAAGGGACTATATAATTAAATTTGATTGAAATCTGATATGAATGCTAAATGTTTATGAAATGTCTACTACTTGACCCGTAAACTTCGGTAATACTCCGTAACCCTGTTCTGGCCACGAATTCGGGTTAGGGGTATTACATAACTCGATTAAAGAGTAAATGATATCTTATCACTGACATTGCATGGATTATGAAAAAGGAATGTGGTCATGGGTCATTTGTTAAGGGATGAATGATCGTTACCACTGGAAAGTTATCGTTTTCATTCTGTGTTTGGTTCTTGATAAGAGCCTACTCTTTTAACATTCGAGATTTCAAGAATAATAAAGAGTATTATCCGATCAAAAAACTAAAAGAGTTGGTCACTAAATCCAAAATTTAATAGGATAATTGATTTAAAGAGATTTGTTACTTATCCAACTTTTATGAAAAATTTGAAATTTCATTAGTTAAAATTTCCATCATCAGTATATACTCTTTATTTTCTTCATTCAAGTTCCTTTTAGAAACCACCACAACAATCCTGCAAATAATTTGGTCTCCACTAATAACGTTCATTTTCTCCCAAAGCTCAAAGTGTTATTTTTTCTACTTTTGTTTTTCTTAGATGAAAATTAAGTGTAAAAAATTCTTTTATATATAAAATAAGTGGACAAGAAAACATTAACAACATAAGGCTTACTTTCCAGATTCAATTGTTTTTCTTTTTCTAGAGATTAATTTGTTGAATTAAAAATTGAGAAACACCAATAAAATTTCCATTTTTATAAATATTTTATGAGATGCAGGGTGTCATGTATTAGGATGGTAAGATGGATGGGAAACCGATTCTACCGGTTTGGATAGCTGTTGAAACATTCCTTAGCCACCCCAAAATGAGCATGCAACCGAAGGACCCGGTAAAATGGTTAAAAACAAGTAAGCTGTTTTCCTTTTGCGTTTTAAATTTCAATACGTATCATTTTTCACCTGCCATTTTATTTTCTTTTCTTTTCGAACCCAAAGGGCGCGCAACTCAAATCCTCTTCTCTGCTTTTCCACTTTTCCTTTCTTTCTTCAGGTGATTTCTCTTTCCTTCTGTTTGGTTTCCAAGAAAGTATAGGAACTTTGTTGATTTTCAACGGATTTTTATTGGCATTGTGATAATTTTGTAGGAATTGTATGTATGCGGTATCATTTTAACCGGTTTAATGTTTTTTGTTTGGATTCTTTGGATAATTCATCATTCTTTAGCTTCTAGTGACTTGGACTATCTTGATATTTCTTTTCACCTACATTAATGTTCAATAAATCAACTTTTTCTCTCTTTGTACTTCTAATTTATTTTAGCAATGAAAAAGATTTAAAAATGTGATAATTTATGATTATATGAAAGGATTCTCTTTTTTAATTTAATCATAGACATAGTACTTTTTATTTTCTTTTTCTTTTTTTGCCTTTAGTAATATATGTTTGTGATGAATTACTATTTTTTTCCCTTACTGTTGTGATGTTGATCTAGTTGTGATGTTATTTTAGCTGGTGATACAAGATGGCAGATGGTGAGGATATTCAACCACTTGTCTGCGATAATGGAACTGGAATGGTCAAGGTATTAGTTTAGGATACTCTGTCCTTCGTATTTTTCTGTGTGATTCTAAGGTTGTCTTTAGATTTATATATGATTTCCCCCCTAATGATTCATTTTGCATTTTCTAGGCTGGGTTTGCTGGCGATGATGCTCCAAGGGCCGTCTTCCCTAGCATTGTGGGTCGGCCACGTCACACTGGTGTGATGGTTGGCATGGGACAGAAAGATGCATATGTTGGGGATGAGGCTCAGTCCAAGCGTGGTATTCTGACTCTTAAATACCCTATTGAACATGGTATTGTTAACAACTGGGACGATATGGAAAAGATTTGGCATCATACCTTCTACAATGAACTCCGTGTGGCTCCTGAAGAACACCCAATTCTTCTCACCGAGGCGCCTCTCAACCCGAAAGCCAATCGCGAGAAAATGACCCAAATCATGTTTGAGACCTTCAATGCTCCAGCAATGTATGTTGCTATCCAGGCTGTTCTATCCCTCTATGCTAGTGGTCGTACAACTGGTAAGCAAATGACTACTCATGATCTTATGGATAGAACTTGAGCTAAACAATCTCAAAGTCAAATTTACACTTTTGTTTGTTTGTAGCTTGATCAGGGAAAATTTGAAGTGACCTTAAAATTGGTTGCTATTTCGCCCCATTGTCTTGATTTCATGATTTTCATAATGATTATAAAGTCTTCCTGATCGAACACCTGTAAATTCTGGTTAGAATTCTATTTATTTTTCATGTGCTAATTGTTCTCTACGAAACTTTATGAAGGTATTGTTCTGGACTCTGGAGATGGTGTGAGCCATACTGTCCCTATTTATGAAGGATATGCCCTCCCACATGCCATCCTCCGTCTAGACCTCGCAGGTCGTGACCTTACTGATGCCCTTATGAAAATCCTGACCGAGCGTGGTTATTCATTCACAACTACAGCTGAGCGTGAAATTGTGAGGGACATGAAAGAGAAACTGTCATATATCGCACTTGACTTTGAGCAAGAGCTAGAAACTGCCAAAACTAGTTCCAGCATTGAGAAGAGCTATGAGTTGCCTGATGGTCAGGTGATCACCATTGGTGCAGAGCGTTTCCGATGCCCGGAAGTCCTTTTCCAGCCTTCCATGATTGGAATGGAAGCTGCTGGCATTCACGAAACCACATACAATTCTATCATGAAGTGCGACGTAGATATCAGGAAGGATTTGTATGGAAACATTGTTCTCAGCGGTGGAACTACTATGTTCCCAGGAATTGCTGACAGAATGAGCAAGGAAATTACTGCCTTGGCCCCAAGCAGCATGAAAATTAAGGTGGTGGCTCCACCTGAAAGGAAATACAGTGTCTGGATTGGAGGCTCCATCTTAGCATCTCTCAGTACTTTCCAGCAGGTATTTTCTAACTTGCAATGCTGACGGCAAGTAGTTGCTGTTAATGACAAACTGACAATTTTATTATTCGTTCTTGTTTCTCACTCACTCTAGCAAGCTTCATACATGTACTAAAGACATTTACGGGTTGTGATGGGAATGCAGATGTGGATTGCTAAGGCAGAGTACGATGAATCCGGACCATCTATTGTGCACAGGAAGTGCTTCTAATTCTTCAGAAATGTCTTGTTTTTTGGCGAAACGACCAAAATTTCTGGATCCCCCCTTCATATAGAGTTCAAATTGTTCATTTTTATTTTCCCTTGGCAGTTCTTTGATCATTCAACGTACTTGTGATTATTGTCAATCCTCTCTATCTTTCACACTCCCTTGTATTCTGATACTTGAAAGCATATTCTCACACTATATCCGAAAAGAAGCAGGATGACCTGCTACAACCAA
The DNA here is from genome assembly GCA_025698515.1 of Gossypium sturtianum. NCBI lineage: Eukaryota > Viridiplantae > Streptophyta > Magnoliopsida > Malvales > Malvaceae > Gossypium > Gossypium sturtianum. Next base: position 22,184,720 of record CM046949.1, read on the forward strand.
ATTTTTTAAGGTATTGTCTCCCCCATTGCTTAAATGGTAAGACTTGAGTTCAAGTTATAATAATCTTTCAAAATTTTAGACTTGAAACATTATAGTTGAGTTACACAAGTCCTCTTAATTACATCCATTTACTTACAAGCCCTCAAAATTGAGTTTGAATTGAGAATTTTATTTTTTATATATTTAAAGACGATTAGTTCAATAATTTAAATTAAAAAAATGAGTGAGTTAAATTCAAGAATCAATTGCACAAAATGCATTCGTAATCCCATATGAAAGCATATCTAAATCAGTGTCCTTTCAATATATGTAGTTTACAAAAATAAAATTCGCAAAACCATACAGAACCAAAAATGTAGGCACTTAACAGTTGTATTGATGATATGGTACAAACATATGTAAGATGTGAGTATAGGGAAAAAAATCCGGATAATGTAGACACAACACAGGTTTCACATAGGCACAGAAGAGAAAAAAAGAATCGATCTCAAATTGGTCATGGCAGAAACTTGACGGCCATTATCCGGCAAGGTTTCTCCTTCATTATTTCCTGGAAAGAAAAAGAAGAAACGAAAATCGTCTTAGATGAGAGACATGCGGCATGACATTGTCACACCTATAACATGTTAAGCAGCATTGCACCACAAATATCCATTGTCAGAATTAAAGGGTATTTTCTTCCTTATTATGCAGATGATAAACGCTTGAATTCCAGTACATGAAAGCAAATTCCAATACATTTTCGGGGCAAAAACAAAAAATTACAAAAACTCTATGCTACTTTGAGACTATATATATATAAGGTTATTAAAAAAAACCAAGTTGTTGATCATCATCTCATACAGGAAATTATACAAGGAATTCAACCCAATTGAAGCTAGTAAATAGGTTTCAAGGCTGAAGCTCTCATACCACTAGAACCAATCCTATACAACATACAGTAACAATGCAGCTTTGCATTCGATATCTTCCACCCTTCGATGTTATCTCTTCACGAAATCCCGGCGGCGATGAAAGATGTGACGCTGGACCACTAAACCCGGCCGAATTCTCCGGTGATGGAGATGTTTCCGGCGGCTGAACTGTCGTCCCCACCACCGCATTCCCCGGCTTCGATGTTACTCCAGCCGAGTCTTTCCCAAAAATCTCTCTAGGCAACAAAACCTTGGAAACCCCGAAAATGGCAACGGGGTTTTGGTCGAACACCGTTTGGGTAACCGATGCTTGAACAATTCCCGTATCGATCGCGACAGATCCATTGACTCTTGAAATATTGAGAGTGAAGCTGCCGGCGCCGTTATCTTCCGTGGCTAATGTGGGTTGGACCGGGTTCACGATCGATTCCAGTGAACCCAAAGGGTAATAAGAATGAAGAACGTGGAATTTTAGGACCACAGCTTTCTTATCAGCTGGGAGTGACTGCAATTTGACATTGCCCGGCAGATCGCCGAAAGCATCGTCTGTGGGGACAAAGAGAGTGATTCCAGCACCGCCCTCGTCGGCTTCGAATTCATCGACGACGCCGGAAGCGGCTAACATTGAGGCGGCGACGTTGAAATTATGGCCATCGATTAGGGCTTTGGTAATGTTGAGGCCAAGGGGGGGCCGGGTTTCAGAGGCCAATAGATTGAAGTCGTAGGGAACAAGGAGGGAATCAACGGCTAGTATTGTGATATTGTAAGGGAGGGTTTTGATTAACGATAAAACGGTGACGTTGGACGGGGAGAAAGGGGCCGGTGATTGGATTGTGATGGAGTTGGTTAAAGGGTCACGGGTGATATTAACGGCGCCGAAGTTGGAATGGACCCGGCCCGTTGTTTGGAGGAGGGTGGTTACAAGGACGCCTGAGGCTGGGATCTGGCGGAGGTCGCTCCAGGAGAAGTATTGTAGAAGGACGTGGTAGCGCAGGATGTCACCTAGTGACGACGGCGGGAGGCGGCGCGTGAGGTCGGAGGAAGGGGACGTGGAGAGGTACGAGTTCGGGACGGCGAGTAAAGTAACGGGGTCGCGGCGCGTGAGATCAGGGGCGACGGAGGTGGAGCAGAGGAGGGAGGAGAAGGAGGTAAGGTTTTGGAAGGAGGAGAGGATGGAGGTTATGTTGAGAGCAGAGGTGGTGGTGGTGGTGATGTTGGAGGATAGGAGGAGGAGGAGGAGTAAATAAAACAATGTGATAGGGGTAATATGGGAAATGGAGACTGAAATAGCCATGCCTCTGCTCTCTTTTTCTCTGTCTTTTGCAGAGTTTTGAGAGTGGAAAAAAAAAGCAAAAGAAAGGAATTAAGTGGGAGAGGCTTTGATTGTTTGAAGAGTGGACAGTGGCGAGTAGGGAGTTGGCGAGTATGAAAAGCGAGTATGATTACCGTAATCATTATTATAAATGATGATGATGGGGAATGGTTCATTGACATGGAATAGATGAGGAATGGAATTAAGTGAGAATGGAATAGAGATATAATAAGTTTTGATTGGTTGAAATGTATCAGATGAGAAATAGTTGATTGGAATAAAATGTTCATTTTACCCTTAACTTAAAAAATAATATTTTATTAATTTAATATAAAATATTTCATATTAAAATTATATAATCAATAAAATATTTATTTTTAGCTTATTATTATCAACCCAAAATATAATTAAGTTTTTTTTCTCTAAATTTTGCATGCTCTCCTTTTTTTTTTTTTTTTCTCTCTATATTTTCCCTATCATATATATGATTTTTTCATCAAGGAAGTCAGATAAGTTTTCTAATTTCTAATATATGTTTGTATACTTGCTTTATGATTGTTACTTATTTATTATTACTTATGTATTATATGGTACAACTAAATATTGTTGATAGATGAATTTTTCTAAATACTTTTTTAATATTCTTCTGTAAATAATTGTCACAAAATCATTTAGTAATTTACTGACAATAATGCAACCGTCAGTAAAAGGTTATTTAAATAATGGGATAAGAAATCGCCGACAATTGTTTTATTGGAGAAAAGATTGGTAGTAAGAAAACGATGTTCAAAAGCATGTTGTAAAATAGAATTTTGGACATGTTAGCATATGGATTGATTATAGTAGATATTCAATCTTTAATTTAAGGTAATGAATGTGAGAGAAAATAGTTTTCTTTGATTTGCAGTATTACAATTAGAATGAGTTTCGATCCCATTATTAGACACTGATAATGGAAACTCAAATTTTAATTAGTAACCTCTAATTTAAAAGTTCAATGGGTAAAAACAAGTTATCGTTATATGTCTATGATGTACTACTAAAACTTATTCTAAAACAAGTTTAATGGAAATTAGCATGGTTCATTGTATATAGAGGATGAGTTTGAATATTCTCAATGGAGTTTACTATTTATTGTTTAAATATCTAAAACAATGGAGACATTGATGGAATTCTACCTATATAAACATAAGGAGGTTTCTCTTATTAATGTTTAGGGTAAACTACACACCCTAAACTATTAGTAAGTTTACGTTTTGGTCACTTAACTTTAAAAAGTTACAAAATTGTCACTAAACTATTTGAAGTATTCATTTAAGTCATTGAGTTATTAAAATCAATGTTGTATAGCCTTATCTGTTTGCACCGTTTACACCAATCGAAAGCTAACATTCATTTTCTTTCCTATAGTTCATTTTTTTTTATAAAACAATTTTGAATGTTATGAACTTGCAAACTAGAATCCAAATTTTCTTCTTCGATTTTCGACACTGACTGTCAGATCGACTTAGACTAATGTATGTTCTTTTAGTCATCAATGGGTATTGATTTATTGTACCAATCGTCGAATCATCACTTGAAGCTCACTAGCCAGACTTTAAAAAAAAAAAAACTTAATAACCTTATGACTTAAATAAAAACTTTAGAATAGTTCAGCGACTTAAACGAAAAATTTCAAATAGTTTTGTAACCTTTTAAAGTTGAGTAATCAAAACTTAAACTTACTAATAATTTAATGACATTGGGTATAGATATTATGAACAAGATAAGCACATGGCCATATTAGTGAACAACCTGATGGAAATATAAATGAATAGTATGTGTGAGGGTATTTCAACTTCTAATACTAAGAATTGTTGTTCAATATTTGGAAACCAACATCAACAACTTCATTAAAACTTTGAAATACACGGTTTAAATCAAGAGATATCATCTTATATGCATAATAATTGTTTATGTGAAAAATTATAAAGTAAATTACCACTATTAGAGACATTTTTAAAACATGAAGGAAAATAAAATAAAATAAAATTATCTTATTTTTGTAACAGAATCGTTGGCTATATACCAAACATGCTATGAGTTTGATTTGTAGAATATCATTTTCTTTTCCTCACTCGCAGTTAACACACGTAATGTTGCTGCCTTTTAACTTGAGACATGTTTTATTAAATTAGTTACATAACTCAAGCTTATTGTCCTGATTAAATGTTTATTTTTGTAGTAACTTCAGTTATATACTATCACGTGTCATCTATTTAATGCCCATAATAAACTTCAACAGACAGATTGTTCCATTTATATAGCGTTTACTAAAATCTAAAAATAAGTGAAAACTAAAATCCTTTTCTTTCTGTATACTTTAAAATTAAATTATTACTAAACTAATTTTTTTACTTTTGCAGTACACGGATTTGAGTGTATATATTAATTGTATTGTATTATATGATTCGTTTAAATTTTGTATTAATTAATTTAATATTTGACTAATAATATAAATATGAAATTAATACATAATAAATTTAAAATGATTTTAAAATCGTAATAAAATATTCACTTAGTAGTCATGTAACAAAAAAATGATATTGCAATAGACTTAAATTTAACAAATAATTTTAGTGATATTAATAATTGTTAAAAGTTACATCAATATTTTAATCAAAACAAATTATTTGAGCTAATCAATGAGATTGTAAAAGGTCGTAGTACCAAATTATATTAGAAAATTAAAATATAAAGATGACATAGGGATCAAAATTAAAATTTAACCATTATTATATAATCTAAATTTGAGTATAGTGTAAGGACTAAAGTTAAAATTTTATCACTTTTTGTAAAATGGAAAAAAAAAACACTATTCCACGTGCCAGCATTAGGAAAATTATATAGAACTTCCTTTTATATATAATTATATAGATTCCATCCATCCTTAATTATGACTAATTATCGAGACATGGAAATTAAACTCACAATAAGATACAACGAAATGAAACTTTATTGATAATCAAACTCTTTTATTATATAAAGAGTTGATTGGTTTCAAACTATTTTAATAATATTAATGTTATGTACTTTTATTATTAAAATCACTAATTTAGTCATTAAATGACATGCTAAATATTATGTGATTTAAAGAAAAGTAGAATGTTATTGTACAATTTTAAAACTTAAAACTAAGAATAAAATAAAAAAGAGTGAGTGAATAATAAAACTTTTGTAAATGTCTCGAAAACTTTAAAATCAATATTTTTACAATATTATTTTTTAAATTTTTATTTTAAACTATGTCACATCAAATTTAACATCTCATTTAACGGTTAAATTAATTAATTAGTAATGGAAAGACTTTATTGATATAATCTCGATAATTTAAAGATGTAATTTGAACGAATTTAAGAGTTGGAGAAGATACGATACAATAAACTCAGATTTTTAATATTCAAAAAATGTATAGTACAACCGAACTTAATTATTGCATGAATATCTTATAAATATCCAATTGCGATGCTTATAAAGTTTCCTTTTTTTTTTATATTCTTTAGAAATTGAATAAATTAAGGTCTCCCCAAAGATATTTTTTCAAGTCCATGGTTCTTAAGAATCTTGCACTTAAGGCTTATAATTTTTTAGTCTATAATATGGCATAGTTTTCAGCATTACCCATTACCAATGCAGTTTCTTTTCTTTTTTTAATACGGAATGACTAACTTATTAGGAATACATCCACAATTTTCTTTTAATTTAAAATATTGTATTTTATTTTTATATTAACTTTTTGAGATTATTATTTTTTAAATGTGATTTTAGGACGAATTCAACTCTCTAAATCGAGATTCTTGTAAGTGGTAAATGATCAAGTTTTTCATCCCCATCGAGGTGTCAAAGTATGTTTAAACTGTTGAGATTTCATCCCTCAATCCTCTCTCTAGTCTTGCGAGTATTTTAAAAATAATAATTAAATAGTTAGTCACACTTACAAGTGTCGAGGTTTTTTATTATTATATAAAAGCGAGGATAATTATGTCAAGAGAAGCTAATGAAGACTTTAGAGGCACTTAAAGTCCACTATCTAGTCTCTTTTCCTAGTTGACTATTGTTTATTGGTTGATGCCTGATGTTGATATGTTGAAAGAGTCTAACACCTTCGAAGGTTGGTTGAAGCTTCCATCCTATTTCAGTGCGTTCATAAATTATGTTGGTCCATTTTTTTTTTACTAATATACAGTAACCTACAAGAAAAAATATTGTGAGATTTGAGCAAAAGAAATATAGCACAAAGAGCAAGGATTCTAGCATGGAGTTTGCTAGCAAATTTGAACCTACAAATAGTCAGAAGTTGAAAGTCGTAGGAATTTTGAGCAACAATAGCTCCTCCAATCATGTCGTTATAGCGATTTTGAACAATGCACAAAGAAAGAGACCAATGAGAAAGGAGGTCATTTGAAGAGAGAGCCGACTGAAGCTTTTGTTGCCTGCTTTGACTGGGAGTTTCAGGAATGGAGTAGAGAATCGAATGGTAAAGATCATAAATTTTCTTTGTAGCACTAATGGGCTTGGGTTGGATCCTCTAAATATAAGATCATTCCTGGATTTTTCACATAATCCACAAGGTGCAAGCTGTAGCTATGTAGAAATTCCTGGAATCCTAGGAGTTGAGATTGTTATCATGTAGCCATTGTAAGATCCAACTGGAGATAGACGGGTTATCAAAAGAGTTAGTGCGAAAGGCTAGATGAAAACTAAACCATACTACTTTAGCAAAATTGTAGGTAAGGAAAAGATGGTCCCTGAGTTTCCCTATTCTCTTTACATAAAAGAGAATGGAATCAATATTAGAAATTCGCCTTAAGAGCAGGTCTTTAGTGGGAAGACAACCATCACAAATTTTCCACAAAAAGGGGATTGTTTTAAAAGGAATCTTGAGTCAAGTCCAAATCGTTTGTTGTGACCTCGGGAGAGTGACGTTAGAGTCCCTATGGAAGAAGATCATAAGCACTTTTTACCGAAAAATTTCGTTGAAATTAAATTTCCAAACAAGCTTGTCATCTCCTCCCAAAAATGAGATTGTTCTGCTAAATAAATCAGAGGGTATATAGATATCAAGCAATTTGAGTGACTTATTTCGCTGCAATTCGTGACACTAGGGCCTGATGAAATTTTGAATTTGAAGTGGAGAGTCATGGGGAACAACAATGTCCAAAAGGGGTTGGAGAGAGTTATTATCAATCCAAGTACTTTTTCCACTCTAAAATTGAACATATTTCTTGCTGTTGCACCAATTAGAATACTTTTCCATACCCATGAGTCAGATGGTTTCGGGTTGACTCGACCGAAGGTTGTATGGTTACAATAATTTTCTCAAAGAACTCTTGATAGTAGACAATGTTGATTAGTCATTATATGTCAAGCCATTTTGGAGAGAAGACCTTCATTGAAGAGTTTGTTCTTACGAATACCCAAGCTCTCTTGGGATATAGGTGCACATAGTCTATCCCAATTACAGGTGTGAAGTTTCCTAACATTGGTATCGTGACCTCACCAATAAGCTCTAATTTTCTTAGCAATTTCATCATATACATTAGAAAGGGCTTTGAAGACAGAAAGAGGGTAGAGTGAGACAGATAAAAGTGTGGATTTGATAAGGGTAAGCCTTCCACCAAAAGACAGTCATTTCGACTTCCATGAAGCAAGTTTGCAGTTGATCTTTTCCATAAAAATATGGAAGGAATCCTTCTTCTTCTGACTTTTTACCCAATTCAAGTCCCAAATACTTACCAGGAAGGTTTAACTTTTTCTGCATTAAGAATGCTATTAAACCATCTTTTTGCTTGAGTCTTTGTCGAAGGGTTAATGAAGAGTTTAGATTTGGCAAAGTTTATTTGGAGACCCGAGAGAGAGCAAAATTTGATAAGTAAAGCTTTGAGAGATTTGCAGGCCTGAACAGAAGCATTGAAGAAGGTATGCCAGTCATCGACTAAGAGAAGATGATTTATGGGAGGCAAGTTCTTTCTTTATCTCAACAACAAATCCTAAAAAACTTTTCCTTCCTTTCACATAGCCACCATCATTACTCTGTCGTCGGCATCATCTTAAACCCAAATAATGGCATCGGTTCACTCTTGTTAATGTCCTAAACATGAATTTGGGCTCAGATTTTCCAAAAAGCTTCATGAATGCCCCAAAATGAGCCTTGAACTTTCAGCTCCTGCTTTGATCTCCAACGTTGACGATCCAATCATCCTTCATTCAAGACTAGTTCTTCTTTGTAGGGGTGAGCAAAATTTGCTTCGACTCAAAAAAAAATTTAAATTTCGAGTTAAATGAATAAGTTATTCGAGTCAACTCAATTTTTTTTTTAAATTTCGAGTTCGAATCAAGTTGAATTTTTGAATTTGAATAACTCGAATAATTCGAATAAACCGAACATCAAACTATAATATTTTATATTTTTACCTCAAATTCCCAAACATTTTTGCTTTTTTCCCAAAAGTTTTAATCATTCCCATTTTCCCCCCAAGACTTTTACTTTCTTCCCATCCCACTCCATTTACCCTAAACTCATTTCCCCCCAATTTTTTTTAAAATATTTTTCCTTCAAAATTTTACTCCCAAAACCCTTAAAACTTTTTATTTTTCCCCAAAACTTTTACTCCCTCCCATTTCCCCCAAAACTTTTACTCCCTCCCATTTTTTCCTCAAAACTTTTACTCCCTCCCATCCCACCCCCATCTACCCTAAAACTCATCCCCCTTAATTTTTTTTTTAAATATTTTCCCTCCAAAATTTTACTCTCCCATAATCCCATTAACTTTCCCTCAAAATTTACTCTCCAGAAATCCCCCAAAACTTTTACTTCTCACCATTTACGCCTAAACCAAAAATCAAAATTATCTAAAAAAATCTCTAAACCTAAATAATAATTTTATTTATATATACTATTTATATTATTAAATTAAATTTCACGTTTTATACTATTTATATTATTGAATTGTTTAATCATATTGGATCTTTATATTAAAATTGAATTATTAATGATGCCATAAAATATTCATGTTAAAATTTTATGTTGGTATCAATTTCACATTTTATCTTTAAAATAATTTTTATTAAAAAATCATATTTTTACATTTAATATATTTTTTAATTTCAAAATACATAGTGATAAGAATCAGAAGATAATTAAAGCAACTAAGTAAGCAAAGAAGCTAACTCGTATATAAAAGATTAATAAATAAATTATGAGGTGATGAAAGTTAATAACAAATTTGATTATGGTGGACAAATTTGATTACGTCAGGTGACAGTGGTTACAAGGACTTAAAGTTATTTTTTTAAAATTTAACTCGAACAAATATATTCGATTCGAGAAAATTTCATATCGAGCTAGAATGATAAAATAGGATTCATCAACTTGATTAACTCGAAATTTTTTTTATTCGATTCGATCGAACACTCACCCCTACTTCTTTGTAGTCTCCTCTACAACTCCACCATTCGAATATGTGAAGGGACGATCGAAACTCCTTAGACGTGGTTGGGTCCAAGCCTTCTTTTTCTCTTCTCTTTTGCTTCTAATTGTAAGGCTGTAGTTGACTAAGTTGCTTGATTTTTTTTTTGTTTATTTATTGCTTGTTAGGTGTTTTACTATTGGGAAGTTTTTATTGTTGGGATTGGGTTTAGTGGTAGAATGATATATACAGTGATGGTAATTTGGGTCGTGGGTTGTAAGAAAATGGACATTAGTGACTTTGAAATTGATGGTGCAAGACATTTTTGTATTGAAAGTCCCATGTAAAGTTAACCAATTGTTTTCGAGTTGCCAAGTTGTAACATCCTAGAAGAGGGAGTTTGAGACTTGGCGAACTAGTATACGCTAGCAAGTCTGGTGAAAATGTATACGCCAGCGAGTCTGGCGAGATGGTGTACGCCAGCGAGTCTGGCGAGTTAGTGTTCGATAGTTGGTCTAGTGTTCACCAGTGGATTCAAAAAACTATGATCGCCAGTGGTTTTGGCAAAGCAGGGATCGCCAGAGGGCCTGGCGAACGGGGGTCGCCAGTGAGCCTAGTAAACTGTGATTACTGTTTGGGCTAAAAGTCAAAAGTAGGAGTAGTCAAAGGGTAATTATACCAAAATTAGGAAGAGAACTTATTTTTCTCTTCGTAACATTATTCATGCACGTAACTTCTTCCTACTTCTACTACGACTACAGTATCCTAAGAACACCAAAACACCAAGTGTATATAAATTAAATCATTTCCATAAGAAATTTCATATTCTGTTAAACAACAAAGCTCTCCCAAAATTCTTTGTTGATTATTCTGTCATCAAGTTCCAAGTACCCAACACTTAGCACTTAGAACTTAAGGTAATACTTTGTTTCTTTAGAACTTTTGAGAAGATTCACAATAAAAGGAACTAGGTTCACCAAGAGTTTAGCAAGTGCGAACCTAGGAACGCTTGTGCTTATGTATGAGTTTTAATGTGCTTTGTCTGATAAGTGACTTGTGTATGTTTGTAAAATTGCGAAAGTGACTGAATCATTTACAAGAAAAGATCACAAGGGAAAACAAAACTTGTTTAGAATTATTAGCAAACTGGTGAGTTTTCAGGGATCGCCACTGGTATGTGCGAACCATAATGTTAATCAGGAGCTTAGGGTTTTGTCCTAAGTTCCGAGAGTAAGTCTTTTCTAAACTCTATTTTGTGACTGTATATGTGTTTCTATGAACAATAATATGACAGCTCAACATGAACAGTTTGCGAGCTCCTCATAATAGGCGAGCTCTATATTTTAAGTACATGTTTTGAAAAATATGTTTTCCTAAAACCGTTGGATATAATAGCATGCTATAGGATTGTGAGTACTCACCCTTATGTTCCGTGTTTGGGCGAGAGGCCCTAGGATAGGTTGGAGAGATAAGGGAAAGTCGAGCTAAGCTCTATTCACTGGAACATGTTAGTGTGTTGGAGAGTGTTTAGCTTTATGCTACACTTATGGGACATGTTAGACTCATTGAGTCATTCTAAAGCGTTATAAGGAGACCCACTTATCCAACAGGAAAGAACATGTGAATAAGTTTATGTTTTTCAAAATATTATGTTTTTAAGCTAATTGACAAGTATTTGCAAACCAGACTTTGAATAAGTATGGCGAACCTAGTTCGCAATTTCTATAACTTTGCTAAAGATTTTGATTGACTTATGTTTTGTGTGTACTATGTGGTTATTCTTTTCTGTATATCCACTAAGTTCGCAAGAGCTCAGACACTCCTTCATATCATTGCAGATAATTAGATCACAAGATAAGTAGCTGCGAGGCAAGTGATCCAGGTGAAGCACAAATACTGTAAAGGTGAAATAAGCGAACTCTGGATACAAAGGCAATGTGGGACATTCTGCTTGGGCTTAGAGTTATCTTTCTGTTGACCTCACCAATTAGACTAGGACCTAGTTGTTTTATGATTTCTTATGTTTCCTTTAAGTTTCTATTTGTGAACCAATAATGCTTAGTAAACACATTTGAGTTAAGAACATGAATATAGTCCAGGATTGTATAGTGTTCATTAATTTACAAATTCAAAATAAAGTAATAAATTTTCTAAACATAGTGATTCGTTACAAGCAGAAACATGTAATAAAACAATTTGACAAAGTTATACATAGTTTGCCAAAATTGCCGCGAAGTAACAGGGTTGCGAATTGTACTAACTACGAACCCTAACGATTGGCGAACCGCTATCAACAAACCTTTAAAGAATTTTGGCATGTGCTATAAGAGAAATCCTGCGAACTGTGTTCGCAATATCCAAACACAAAAGGGTAGTTCGCGAGACCGACCTTGTTTAAAGAAACTTACCTATGAAAAACTTAGTTTATGCGAGCCAGCAAAGGTTAGGTGCGAACCCCTATGTCAGATAGATGAACTGCTGTGTTCTGCGAAGTACTTTGTTTTGCAAAACTTAAGGATCGCATTCCTTTCTTTAAGTATTTAAAAATTCTGTAAAAGAGTAGTTAAGTTATGCATGCAAAGTAGGTTCACATATTTCCGCAACTGCATATCATGAGGCAAGCGAAGTGAGTTCGCAAGCTTGAAGCTTTCTTAAAACTATACCTGTTTTATTTGTTGTAATTCGTGGTGTGCTGGAGGTTAGGTTGGGTGTTAAAGAGAGTCACTTAGGTGACTAATATGGCATTCCATAGCTCGGGTTTGACGACCGAACTGGGTATGGGGTGTTACATAAGTGCTTGACGAATTGACTATTCATATGTTTTGCATTCATGCTTGTTGCCTCTACTGTTGTTTTTGTTTGAATATCCACATTTCAACTTCTTGGAACTATTATGTATCTTGTCCATGTTTGTTTGCAAATTTGGTTAGTGTCATGTGTAAGAGTAATCTTTGAGTTCATGTTTTTTATTTGCCTGCAACTTTGATGAGTGCTTTATTTTGTTGGTCGACCATGTGTTCTGTAGGTGTTTTACTGTTGTTCGGGACTCTTTGTAAGGCTGTGTATTTTCTTTTGATCTTCTACAATTTCAATGCCATGGTAAATGCTAGGTGATGGTGGGAGTTAGGCAGTGATGAGGGACGGTGGCTCGATGATAGGAGGATGTTTCAATTTAGGGGCTTGGTGGTTAATTTGGGTGAGATTAGACAACAAGGTTACATTGATGATGGGGGAGATGATAGGTGTGTGAGGGAGAGAGTTGGCTGAATGGAGAGGTTTTGAGAATTTTGAGTTTAAAATATTTAATTATGTGAAAAATAATTAATGATGTGAAATGCACAGTCAACATTCTGTTAGGGGAAATCAGAGAAGTGATCAATTTGTGCAATTTAACTAAGGATAGTAACGAAAGTAATAAAGAAACGACCTATTTTTAGGGTGACTAACAGGGTAATTTACCCGATATGTATTAATTCAAATCCTAAATCAATGATGACAAAATAATTACTTCAAAGCTAAGTGCTAGGCCAATCGCACTTAAATAAGCCATGAAAAAGAAGCCAGCTGAGGTCTGAGCTATGATATTTAGGGCCCAATACTTAGCAAAGCTACAAAATAAAATTCTAGCCTTCAGCTAGAAACACAGAGCTGAAGCATGCGAACACTAGTTTTGCTACGACACCGTAGGTTCTTCCAAGCAATACATCAAACACTTGGTAGTGCCTCTTCTCTCAAGTTTCTTTCTTCTACAACAGCTGATAATCTTGAAAGACAAAGTTCAGAGTCAGAACAACAAGAACCCAAATGCTTATCATTGAGAATTGAGAGACTCCCTAAAGGGGAAACTGTTGGGTTAGCGTTTAAAAGCTGGATGGCTGATGGATTTCCCGTTCATAGAGGCGATATTTTTCACGCCATTAATCGGTTGAGGAAACTTAAATTGAATAAACGAGCTCTTGAGGTAATTTTCTCTTTCAGAAACTAGTCTAATATTTTTGGGTTTCTTTTTTTATCTGTACTAATCACTTTCTGCCGGATCGCTAAGAACTTACAAAAGAAAGAAACGTTCGTTCCTGAAAATTAAGAGGCTTAATCTCATATATGTCAGATGTTTATAATAAGCTCAGTTTCATTTTTGGTCTTTTTTGGCTTTCCTTTAAGAAATCCAAATGCTGAACAACTTAATTTGCAACGTGGAGTTGTTATTTTGTGTATGTTTGACTGTTTGAGTGCTATTATGCTAGAAATTTGAAACAATGTATGGCAGAAAAATAAAGAAAACATTGCATTTTCATCAGTTGAGCACTTTATCAGACAGACGCATAGATGTATATGTAAATAAAATCTGTTAGATTTGGAACCAAGATAGGAATTTGTGTGACCCCTTGCATTTGTACTTGTGATAATGGTGAATAGGTGGAATCTAACAATGAAAATTTGATTGCTTCTAATAGGTGATGGAATGGATAATTAGGGAGAGACCGTATCGGCCTAAAGAATTAGACTACTCTTACCTATTGGAATTTACAACGAAACTCCACGGCATATCACGAGGCGAAAAACTATTTAGTTGCGTCCCTCAGGAGTTTCAAAATGAACTGCTCTACAACAATCTTGTGATAGCCTGCTTGGATAAAGGCCTTATAAGGCTTTCACTTGAGTACATGAAGAAAATGAGGGAATGGAGACACCCTATCTCATACTTGGTTTTCAACCGTCTGATAATCCTCAATTCATCTCCGGTACGTAGGAAGACCATCCCGAAAATTCTAAATCAAATGAAGGCAGATAAGGTGGTTCGACATGTCTCCACCTACAATATTCTCATGAAAATAGAGGCTAATGAGCACAACATTGAAGGGTTAGTAAAGGTTTTCAATGATATGAAGAAAGTAGAAGTTGATCCGAATGAGGTTTCTTACTGCATTCTAGCTATCGCACATGCTGTTGCAAGGCTATACACAGCAGCTGAAGCTTATGTTGAGGCTGTTGAGGAGACTATGACTGGGAATAACTGGTCGACACTAGATGTCCTAATTATATTGTATGGGTATTTGGGGAAGGAGAAGGAACTAGAGAAAACTTGGGGCACCGTTCTAGAGTTCCCCCATGTTCGGTCTAAAAGTTATATTCTGGCAATTGAAGCATATGGTAGGATAGGACAGGTAAGTCAAGCAGAAGAGCTTTGGTTACAAATGAAGTCAGTAAAAGGGTTGACATCAACTGAGCAGTTCAATTCAATAATATCCGTATACTGCAAACATGGACTTCTCAGCAAAGCAACTGAGGTTTTCAGAGAAATGAGGATGAATGGATGCAAACCAAATTCTATTACCTTCCGACAACTTGCCCTGGGGTGCTTAAAATCAGGATCGGTGGAGGAATGCTTGAAGAGTCTAGATATAGGTATGAATATGACAACAAGCAACAAAGTTAGGTGTTCAACACCATGGTTGGAGACTACCTATTCGATGATAGAAATTTTTGCTGAAAAAGGTGATGTTAAGAATGCTGAGAAGTTTTTTGTAGAGCTTAAAAGGGCCAACTATTCTCGGTATACCTTTGTGTACAATACTTTGATCAAGGCTTACGTGAAGGCCAAAATCTACGATTCTAATCTTTTGAAAAGGATGATTCTTGGAGGGGCTAGGCCAGATGCTGAAACCTATAGCTTACTGAAACTTAGTGAACAGTTTCAAAGATAAAAATAAAGCATGTATCCTTGTGATTTGTTAATTGTATCTATTCTTTTCAATTGATCCTTCTCTAGAGAAAGAATGTTTTGTATATTTGGTCCAATTATAATGTCATTTTGGAAAGTAAATTCTGGACAAATTTCTTCTGCTTACTAGGAAGGTCATTTATCTTAGGAAAATTATTATGAACATGCAAATCAATTGAACCTCTTCCTATACTTGCACTGCTCAAACTCTGTACACAAGTAAGATGGATAAGAAACTCTGGTTGAAGCCATCCTGTTATTTTAATCATTGCAACCTTGTTTTCTTACAACCAGTTAAATCAACCAAAGAGGAAAAAAAAGAAGGGATCACACTACATAGCAATATGCAACAATATAAGGAAGTTGAGTTTGCTGTTTTCATGTGAGATAATTAAGGAGCACTGAGGCAGTTGCAACAGCACCTCCAGTAAGTGCATCCGACACGATCTGGTCTTTGTTATTGTTGGTCGCCGCAGAGACAAGAGCTCCTGTTAGGGCACCTCCGATCATGGCATTCTTCTGTAACACGATGTGACAAAACTTTGAATCACTAAATATCAAGATTATGAGTAAAATGGATGTAGAATCTTTTTAATAGCAGTAACATTTTTCCCCTTAACTGTAGCGTGGTGAACATACCCAGTCCCAAGTGCCTCGGATCCTCCCTACCCCATACTCCATTCCCACATATACTCCAGCTACACTTCCTAATGTGCAACAAAAGAATTTTATAAATATTATTCAAGTTTGCAAAAAAGAAAGGTACAATAATGGGAAGTTTTCATATTGTAATGTCACATACCCCAGTAAGCACCCTCTTTACACATCTTCTTGAGCTGCAACAACATTTCTCAATAGGAGAAAGATTATGTCAAATTCATCTGCAGTTACAACTTTTATAATAAAAAAAAAGTAATATCATTCCTCACTGCAAACATTACTTGTCTTATGGCCTATAATTATGCTATACTTGATGGTACAGTAACAGGTGGAGATCCTAAGCATCCTTTAAAATGTAGCTAAGAACAGGAAAGGAATTACTTACAGAGCGCTCCAAACAGTGTTTTGATAGCTTCCCTGCACAAATATGGCAGCTTAATTACTCTAGAAAAGGGAATTTGGGTGAAAGAAAAAGAAAGTGGTGGAAGTGGAAATAACCTCCATTGATAGCTTTAAATGAATCTTCTGCAATTGACCTCGTAGCTGCAACCTGAAAAAAAGAAGAAGCCATGTGGTACATGATGGAAATTTCCATGGAAAGTTACGAAAACAAAAGGAAAAAGGAAAAGGAAAGATTAAGTTACAGATCCAATCTTCAAGAAACCCTCTAGAGCGTGATTGAAGAAAAGATTGCCAGTGTCAATTGTAATATCAACCCTTGGTGTTGACAATGAACCTAAAAACCTAGTTGATGGCATTTGCTCTGCTTCTTGTTATACTCAAATTAAGAAACTCTGTTTTCTAGACGATGCATGCATTTATGTTTTAATTACTTGGTTTTGAAAGTGAAATATGGTTTTTGCTTGAATGCGTATCCCGAAATGCCATCAACTAACAACCGTAGCCTCCGCCTCGGATATTTTTATTTCCGTAAATATCCTCTCCAATCTCTCTCAATTTTAAAATTAATAAATTGATCCCTATCCAAATTAATCACAATTGTACATGATTTTAATTGGTATAATAATAAATTTAGCCCCTAACTTTATATATTCTATCATTTTGGTTTTAATTTAACAAATTACAACATCTGTTTAAAAATATATAAATATTTAGGTTGAATTATTTAAATTTTTAAAATTAAAACCAAAATAAAAAATACATATAAATATTGAAAACTAAATTTAACGCATTCTGTGCTTGCATGCAGCCTAGTTGTAGTTGTAGTTAGAATTAGGGGTGAACAAAACTCGATTCAATTTGAAAAATCGAAAATAATTTTAAATTTTTAGTTAATCGAATTGAGTTATTCGAATTATTCGAGTCAACTCGATTTGAGTTTCAAGTTCGAGTCCAGTTGAATTTCGCAATTCGAATAACTCGAATAATTCGAATAACAGATTAGTGTAAATACCGGTCATTGTCAACTTTGAAAATAAAAAAAATTGGTATCTCTTAAAAAAAATTACAAAATAGTTCAAAATATTTTTCAAAAATTCAAAATAATTTTCAAAATTCAAAATATTTATAAAAATTTCAAATTTTATATTAAAAAAGTTATAAAAATTTTAAAATACTCTAAAAATATATAAAAAGGTTAAAATTTTAAAACTTTTCTAAAATAATAATTTTGAAACCTAATTAGTAATTCAAATTTATCATACTCAATGGTTTTAAATTTATGTGCTCTAACATAGAATTAATCATACTGTAAGAATATTTTTATTTGACATGTTTAAAATTTAATTTAACTCGATTCGATCCGAATTTCATTTCTCCAATTCGATTCAAGGCTCAACCCTAATTGTAATTGGATTGGCATGCGTGATTATATTGCTACAACGGGATTGGCTCGTTTGTATAGTTCATGGTTGCCTACAAGAAAACCCCTTCGTAATTTTTTGATATTTTTGACCATATGATCCATGATTAAGATTCAAGACTACCCCTCCCTCCCAACAACATTCTCTTCAAAATTTGAAGCATATACTCTCCTTAAAAGTACCTCTGCACTTCACCAACACTAGTAATTTTGTTGAGCGACAATTCCCACTTAGCCAACCAAAACTAACCTTTATTTGGTTACTTATTTTAGCATAGCCATAGTATGTTGTTAATTGTTCATTATTTGAAGTAAAAAAATTTGCTGCCTGATTGTCTCTTTTCTACACAAAGATGGAAAAAGATGGCCACATTTAATAGAAACAACTTCAAAGAACAAACATTGTCCATCACAATCTTATACATTAGTATCTGAAACCCAACATGTGAGATTGAACACCTCACCTTTATTCACAGGGCAATTCAACACAAGACATAAAGTACCTCTGCGAATTCTTTAACACCTTTTTTTTTCTCTCTAAAGAAGAGTACTACAACATGTTGGCGATCTTTCACACCATAACAGAACTTATATGATCTTCTCCTCCAAGACATCAACTTCTTCTAGCACAAACATCATATCCACTCTTCTAAATCCCTGCAAAACCGACGACTGCAGAATGTCAGAAGTTGAATCCCATGTGGCACATATCTGTGTCTAGAAAGATGCTTAGATAGGATCTAAAAAGCAAAACGACGAGTATCAAAAGCTAACATGTTGATCTTATAGATTTCTTAAAGAATTCTATCAAACAAAAGGAAGAACAGAGGTTTCCAAGCATTAGGTTAAATTACAATAAAAGTAGGTAGCTCTACAAGTATCTAGAGATGTGAGAGGAGATTGATGTCTCCAAAGCCAATACAAAGATGAATTTGGAGGTTATTCAAGACTGAGATGAATAAACCTTAGTAATTCAATATCTTGCAAGGAGTAGCTCACACCCCCTGGTTTATAGATCTTCCAAACTAAAACTCGCATTTATTGTTTGATACCAGTAAATGTAGTAAAGCCTCAGTCCACTCTGTTTTTCTTCATCTCTTGTTTGACATGCATATTCTTTTTAGTGTTAAAATAGAACAGAACCATACCAAAATTGATGAGCAACCGTGAAATCATTCATGCAAAAAATCCCACCATTGAACCTATAGCACCTAAAGTACCATTATCGAGTTCTTCCCAAACCAAAAGCCAATCACTTGGAACAGAAGGAAAAGCCTCTGGCAAAACTAGATGTAAGTAAGTTCTGAATGCAACTTAAAATATGTTAACTATAGAATCTTATACATAAGCATAGTGCAGGAATAATAATAGCAGACAAACCATCTACAGCTTGATCCGAATATGATTACATTAAACAAGGGGATATGAACAAGCGTTACCTTAGCTAACAAGCCTCTACTCATCATCTTCGTGATGGCGTTTCCTGCTCCTCTTCTCAGACCTCTTTGCACCCCTTCCAACCCGAGAATCATCCGAACCACTAACATCAGAATCAGAGAGGGATTCATGCCTTTGGCTCTTCCTTCTATGTCGTTTACCAGGATCATCAGACACATCCGATGATTCAGAATCATCAGAATGCCTATGACTTCTCCTTCTCCTCTTCTCCTTCCTACTCTTTCTTTTCCTATGACGACGATGGTCATCATCATCCTCGTCCGAAGAATCATCCCTCTTCTTTCTCTTTTCTTTCCTCCTCTTCCTCCTACCTTCATCCTCATCATCAGAATCACTAATTCCTCTCTTCCTACTACTCCTTTTCTTTGACCTCCCTCTCTTTTTCTTTCTCTCCCCATAATCGGATTCAGAGCTATCATCCTCATCACTCATCTTCTTCTTCTTTGATGATTTCTTCCCTTTCCTAGAAATCTTCTTCCCAGATCTTTCAGCAATAATCCTCTCAATCTCCGAATCCACATCAGAGTCCGAACTCTCACTCTCCTCGTCCTCCTCTTCTTCACTCTCCATCTCCTTTTTCCCATTCAGTTTCCCTCCTTTCAACTTATCAAGTCCATTCAAAACCGCAGCCTGGATCGCTTCAGGGTCTTTCTCCTTACTCTCCTTCAAACTCACGAAATTCTTGCACTGAAAAGTAAGGTGACCAACACGCCCACACTTCTTACAAGCTCCACGAGCCTCATCTGCATTCGAACCCGTGATCCGGGCAAGGGCTAGAAGCCCTTGAAAGCTAGCGTATGCGTTTTCACCATCGGGTTCAGCAGCGGCAGTCATCTGACTCGATGAATTTTTTGAATCATCTTTATTAGGAGCATAAGGGTCATACCCGATTGCACTTTGCCAAATCCCGTGGGTTTGCAAGGCGGCGCTACTATGCACCCGGTTGTTCGCGGGCATTCGAACCCTCCCTGCGGTGGCCGGCATCTTTTAGGGATTGAGATTACCCTAATTTTGGGGAATCAGAGTTTTCTTCTGATGTAGGGAGGAGAATTGAACTTCGCTTGCTTCAAGAATCTGAAAGAAAATAGTTAGGGTTTCATATTAAAAAATAGAAAAGTAGACATAAATTTAGGGTTTTTTCTTCTGAAAAACAAATTTGGGGTTCTTACCTGAGAGCGGAATTGATAATCGAAGAGGCGAACAAAGTGAAAGAAAATCGAGAGGAATGAGAGCTGCGCTCTAATGGAAAGATGAGATTTTGGGTTCTGGATTTGATATTTTTTCCAAAGTTTTTTACTTTATGTTGGTATATATATTTAATAGATGGTTAAAACTTAAAACCGCCCACTAAAAATAAAGAAATAAAAGGATATGATTTGAAAAGGGAAAGCGCGTATTAAGTTTTTATAAGGATTCTTCGTTAATAAACGACGTAGTATGCCTTCAAATTTTCGTTTGATTATTTTCCAAAAAAGTAATTAAAAGGCTTTTTACTTGAATAGTGAATATTGTGGATTTGTTTTTCATTTTTTTAAATTAAAAGGTAAACTATATTCAAGGCTGCTAAATTATTAGTAAATTTATGTTTTGGTCATTCAATTTCAAATTATTACAAAATGATCATTGAACTATTCGAAAGTTTTCATTTAAGTCACTAGTTTTTTTTTTAAGTTTGGCTAGTGAGCTCCAAGTGATGAGACGACAACCAATATGATGGATCAATGATCTTTCATATTTCTGTGCATCAAATTAAGTTCTTTTGACACTTAAAGAGCTTGTTCTTAAGTGTTTTATAAAGCTTTTTATTGTTTTTCGTTACTTATTAGATATTACATTAGAAGTTCGTCTTATTGCGTTTCTTTTACTTTTGAGACTCAAATTGGAAAAATTATGTCATTGGAAGTCTAATGATTGATTTGAGCTTGTGTAGGGAGGTGATTGACGCCAAACAAAAAGGACTTCTACTATGGTCGAGGTCAACACAGAAGCTTGTGTGTTGCGACACTGACCCTCCCACCACCTCGAGGAAGTTGAACTTCACCAAAACTCAACCTAAAGTAGCCTATTGTGGACACTGAAGCTTGGCGAGTGAATAAATGCAGGGACAATTTTGTGTTCAAGTAATCTTAAGTCACTTTTCATTTAAGGGCATAATTGTCAATGCTAGGTTAAATATTTTTTGCCTACAAATACCATCTTATATAAACTATTTGGGTGGCTAGCTTAGGTTAGAAAATTAGGTTAGACATTAGACAATATTTACTCTCATTTTCTTAGTTTAGGTTTTCATTTTTCTTTTCTCTTCTTTTTCTTTTCTTTTTTGTTGTAGAATTTTTATTTCTTCACTTTTGCTAGAACCTTGTGGGTGAAGATAGATTAAACTCTCGTGTTCCATCAAATTTTTATCTATTAATAAGCATCTTCTCAACCCTTATCTTCTGTATTTTATGCCTACCATGTGTTTGTTAAAATGCTTGTGTGGAATCTAAGTTTAATCATGTGCTAAATCGTTTTATTGGTTGGTTGATGAGTGTGTTACTTAACTAAGTTATTATCTATGCCTTGACTAGTTGTTTGTTCAAGTGTATTAAATTGCATATTAAACTAGAATTAACGCCTCTTGTGGAAGATCTAGATAGATGAGATTGGGAGGAGACTCTACCATGTAGGACTTTAACATGTTTGTGTCAAATAGTGAGACCGAGAGGAGATCTATATGCCTAAGTGAGACTGAGAGTAGAGCTTAGGTGGTATCTTTTAGTTTAAGATGAGACCAAGAGGAGATTCCTAGCTAAGAGGGGCAAACAATATAATCATCATAGGTTTATTAGCTTAGTTAGTAATTCATGAAACATCCGATTATCATTTGAATCCATTTGCATTGTTTCTAGTAAAACAGAATAAAATTAGTTTGATATTTTTATTTGTTAATTTAGAATTAGTTTAAATCTCATTTTATTTGGTTGCACTAATGATTTTCGACTCAACTAGATTAGTAATTGCTTAACTCGTAATTAATTTGATAACATTTACTAATTTGACAATCCCTTGGGTTCGATCCTTGGAGTACTCCGTGTGTTCAATTATAACACATATAAATATTGCAACTGATTTGTCACACTTGCAGTAAAATTCGCTTTTAAATCTTTATATTTTGTACTAATTCTTTACTCAGTGCTCGTACACAGGAACCCTTTGTCTTAGACCTTTGTTTCTTATTATATTTAGATGAATGGTTCACTGATAGAATCTTTTCAGCCTAAGAGAGTTCTAAGGCAAAGGGACCCTTTGTCCCTTTATCTATTTGGTATGTACACAAGGTCTTTCGACAATGTTGAGTTAAGAGTAAGATTTTGGCAGGACTTGTGGGGTTAGGGCTAGCCAAACTAATTAACCACCTATTCTTTGCAGATGACAACCTTCTGTTTATAGAGAACTTGATAGCTAAGGCTAAACGTGTTAGGAATGTTCTTCATCTTTATGAGGTGGATTCAAGGCAAAAGGTATATTTCGGTATGTCTCTTATTTACTTTAGTCTCAATACACTTGTTGGGTAACAAGGTTCTATCTAGACCATGTTGGGTGTTCAAGAGGAGTCTAGCGTGATAGATATTTGGGTATGTCGCTTCTAATTAATAAGGATAAAATTTTTGTCTTTTAATACATCGTGGACAAAGTTCAAAAGCATACCTAGAGTTGGTCGAAATGTTTGCTTTGCTATAGTGGTTGTGAGGTGTTCATTAAATTGATTCTACAACCTATTTTGACGTATATTATGTCTTACTTCTTACTCCTTTTGTTAGTTACTAATGCTATTGTTTCAATTATAAGAAAATATTGGTGGGCTAGAAAAGTGGATAACCGAGGGTGGATTATGTTAGATTAGGATACGTCGTAAACTAAAGGAAATGAGTGGAATTAGGTTAAGATATTTTTACCTTTTCAATCCATCATTGTTAGGTAAACAAGTTTGAAGGTTTTTGCACAATAAAGACTATTACAAGATCTTTCATGTGAAATATTTCTCTAATGGTAACATCTTTGATGCTAAAGTGGTTGATAAGCTTTTATATCTTTTATCTAGTATTTCACAAGTTATTGATTCACTTTTTCCAGGTTATTTTTGGAGGTTGAGTATTGGTTATCAGATTCGATCTTTTGAGGATAACTGAGGGGCCTCTAGCCCTATTGATCTATCAGTTTCTTATGAACATCATGTTGGGTTAGAGATGAGGCCAAAAGATTTGGTGGTCAATAACTCTTCATCTTGGGACTTGGAGGGGTTAAAATATGTTATAGGTCCTTGTACTATTTACAAATTTAAAATTTAGCCTATGTACTTTTATTTACAGAAATTTAGTCCCTCTACTTTTCAAATTTCAAAATTTAGGTGCAATTGTTAACACTATTTTTTTTGTTCACTTTGTTGGTTTGACATTTTGAAATAAATAAAAGAAACTCGCTTAGTAGCAATGTAACTAGTAAATGACATTGTAATAAATCTAAATTTTAACAAAATAATTTTAACAATGTTAATAGTTGGTAGCAATGCAACTAATAAATGGCGTTCTAATGAACTTAAATTTTAACAAAAATAATTTTAACAATGTTAATAGTTGGACTTAATTTTTGAAATCAGAAAATTAGAGGGATTAAGTTCCAAATTTACGAAGAGCACAATGACTTATTCATATATTTTAACTAAGTCGAAGGTGGTCCACAACTTGTTTTCTGATAGTTTGAGGGCATACAAGTTTAAGGTTGCGTTTAATGAGTTGGGTGCTGGTCCTCATAGAGAGTTCTAGTGTTTCATTTAGAAGATTAAGGTTGCGTTTGGTTTTTGAAAATATCTTCTATGCCCATAATCTATTTTCAATTTTAAAAAAATAGTTTTTTTTTAAATAAAAAAATGTTCAATAAATAGAAATAAAATTTATTTTTAATAATGAAAATATGAAAGCATGTTTAGTATCTATTTGTCTATAATAGAAACATAAGAAATAAAATAAAAGAAATTTACATACCAAATTTAATATTTGAAAAAAAGAGAGAGAATACTTTTATGTTTATATGGGTTTGAACCAATGCCAATTCATTTTGTTAGAATTGAGTGACCCGAATCCTTGTTAAAATAAAAGACAGTGGTAAAATAAAATAAAAGTAAAATCCATATAGAACTACACTTCTTTTATTTTATTTTATTTTAGAATAAGGTTTTTCAACCTTATTACACTTTATCTATTTGATATTGAGTAGAACATGATGTTTCAACCTTACTACACTCCTTCTATTAGAATATGGTTTTTCAAGACTATAAATAGACATAGTCTACTCCTCTTGTATTCATTCGAATTTGACATAGTGAATTATCTTCTCCTCTACCCGTGATTTTTTTTTCAAAAGGGTTTCCACGTAAAAATCTGTGTGTTCTTTATTTTTCTCTCTTTTCTTTGCGATACATTGTTATTATCGATGTTCTATTTTTAACAAATTGGTATCAGAGCTTCCGAGTTGTTCATTTCAATCACGGTAATGACGTCTTTGAAGTATGAAATTCCGCTGTTTGATAGCAACACCAGATTTGCATTGTGGTAAATAAAGATGTAGGCAGTTCTTGCGCAGATGGACTTAGAGGATGCGCTACTAGGGATATATAAGATGCCTTCGACATTGACGGAGGAAGAGAAGACGCGTAAAGATCGAAAGGCGTTAACACAGTTACATCTACATTTGTCTAACGAAATTTTACAGGATGTGATGAATGAGAAGACCGCCGCTGCATTATGGAAGAGGCTAGAACAAATATGTATGTCAAAAACTTTAACCAGAGGTTCACTATGATAAGGAAAATCTTGGGTTGATTCTACTTTGTTCGTTGCCCCTGTCTTATTCAACCTTTAGAGACACGATTTTGTATAACTGTGAGTCTCTCACAGTTGATGAGGTTTATGATTCTTTGACCTCGTATGATAATATGAAACATCTTGTGGTTAAACTCGACTCCCAAGAAAAGGTCTCATTGTTCGTGAGAGACAAGATCAGAATGCTGATGATGATCGTGGATGGACACAGGAACAAAATCCTCGCGATAAATCTAAGGGTAGATCGAAGTATTAAAACAAGGGTAAAACTTGTAACTTTTGCAAGAAAAAAGGGCACATTAAATTTGAGTGCTATAAGCTACAGAACAAGATCAAAAGGGAGGTTACGAATCAAAAGGGAAAACAACCAGAAAAATCTGGTGAATCTGATGATGTAGAAGACTACAGCGATGGTGAACTCTTAGTCGCTTTTGTCAACAATTTTAAAGTGAGTAAGAAGTGGATCCTTGATTCGGGCTGCACCTTCTATATGAGTCCCAATCGAGATTGGTTTACAAATTACGAAATGGAGTCTAAATGTGTTGTTTTGATGGGAAATAGTACTTCGTGTATAGTCGCAGGTGTTGGAACAATTAAAGTTAAGATGTTTGACGGACTTGTCAGAACACTTAGTGACGTGCGACGTGTTCTAGAATTGAAGAGAAATTTGATTTTGTTGAGTACTCTTGATTCAAAAGGGTACAAATACACAGCTGAAAGTGGGGTTTTGAAGATCTTCAAAGGTTCCCTTGTTGTGATGAAATGGCAGAGAAAGACTGCCAAGTTATATGTTTTGCAGGGTTCTCATCATTATCTTGGTGATGCTGTTTGTAGCTTCCTCTTCCTTGTTAGATGATGATGTTACTAGAATTTGGCATATGCGCATAGGGCATATGAGTGAGAATGGCATGGCAGAATTGAGCAGAAGAGGACTTCTTGATAGGCAAGGAATTTGTAAACTGAAGTTTTGTGAGCACTTCATTTTTGGGAAGCAAAAGAGAGTTCGATTCAATAGAGAAATCCATAACACGAAGGGAACGTTGGAGTATATTCATTCTAATTTGTGGGGGCCATCCAGAATGCCTTCGAGAGGTTGAGCTAATTATATGCTAACACTTATTGATGATTTTTCCAGAAAAGTTTAGGCATTTTTCCTGAAGAAAAAAAGCGATGTGTTTTCTGCATTTAAGTCTTGGAAAAATATGATTGAAAAATAGACAGGAAAATAAATAAAATACTTCCGCACAGACAATGACTTAAAGTTCTGTTCTAATGAGTTTAATGAACTGTGCAAGTTAGAAGGGATTGTGAGACACTTGATAGTTCATCATACTCCACAGCAAAATGGTGTTGCAGAATGAATGAACAGAACGATTATGGAGAAGGTTCGATGTATGTTGTCGAATGATAACTTACCAAATTTGTTTTGGGCCGAAGCAGCCTCTACTAGATTTTTTTGATCAACCGATCTCCATCCGTTGCCATTGAGAAAAAGACTCCACAAGAGGTATGGTTTGGCAATCCTGCTGACTATTCTGACTTAAAGATCTTTGGGTGTCCTGCGTATGCTCATGTTGATAATGGAAAATTGGAACCGAGATCCACTAAATGTGTTTTTCTTGGTTATAAAGCTGGTGTAAAAGGGTATAAGTTATGGTGTCCTGAAAATAAAAAAGTTGTGATTAGCAAAGATATTGTTTTTGATGAAACTGCTATGCTACCTAACTTATCTCTTAAAAACTCTTCCAATAAAGAAAATCAAAAGCAAGTGGAGCATCAGATTAATTTAGAATCTACAATAGAGTCGACTCCTCAGGCTGATACAAAAATTCAGAATAGAGTTGCTTCTTCACCACAATACTCTATCACCAAAAACAGAACTAGAAGAGAAATTAAACCTCCAAAGAAGTATGCTGAGGCTGATCTAGTTGCTTATGCTTTAAATGTGGCTGAAGATATAGATGCAAACCAAAAGCCATCTAATTATTCTGAGGCGATTAGCTGTGAAGATTCAGAATTGTGCATGTTTGCTATGAAAGAGGAGATTGAATCACTCCACAAAAACAGAACATAGGATATTGTGAAACTTCCTAAAGGTAAAAAGGTTGTTCATTGTAAATGGGTGTTTAAAAAGAAAGAAGGGACTCTAGGAGTTGAAGAACCCAGATATAAAGCAAGATTTGTTGCAAAGGGTTACAGTCAAATTCCAGGTGTGGACTTCACAGATGTGTTCTCCCGAGTTGTGAAGCATAGTTCGATTCGAGCGTTGCTCGGTATTGTGGCCATACATGTAACAGTCTGATTTAGACCCTAGTCGAAATAGTGGTTTTGGGACCATAAATCTGAGTTAGAATAATATTTTAATATTATTTTCCGTGCTTCTGATATGTGAATTAGTATGTGTGAAATTTCTGTGAGTTTATTTGTCCGTTTGTATGCTCAATTTGAAAAAAAAGAGGCTTAATTGCATAAAATGAAAGTTTGATGGTTAAATGTGAAAGTATCAAATTGTTGATGTCTTTATAATGTGAAGCTCTTAAAAGGCAATTAGCCTATTATTATTGGTAGTGGATGGTTATGGTCAATAATGACCTTGAAAAACTATGCTTTATAATTTTATTATTAAAGGTTAATTATGTCATTTGTGCATTAATATGTGTTATAATAAAAACAAGTTAAAAGTTGGTGGAAATTCATGTGTTCTTCCACCGAAAAACAAACAAAATAAAAGAAAGAAAATTGAGCTAGGGCATTCGGCTAGCTTTTGATTCAATTCAAGATCAAAAACTGAAGAAAACGGACTTAGATCGTGGAAAGTCAAAAGTTGTCGAATAACCGAATCCGATCAAATATCCGAATCCGAGGTAAGTCGATATACAAATAAATGTATTTGAATTGAATTATTTGTGTATATATGAGATTCGAATTGCTATGAATATCCATTGAGATGGAATGTATGGGAAATCCGAGCTTACGTATATATCGACAAGTTGTTAAAGTTTGAGAAGTCCCGTATGAACCTAGGAATAGATAGGATATCATATGTCATGACATAGCTGTCCGATATTTGATATCATGTAAGACCACGTCTGGGACGTCGGCATTGATTCGAGATTTCGTGTAAGACAATGTCTGGGACGTTGGCATCGATTTGAGATTTACGTGTAAGACCATGTCTGAGACATTGGCATCGTATTGATTCGTGTAAGACCCTATCTGGGACAGTGGCATCGATATCTGATTACATGTAAGACCACATCTGGGACGTTGGCGTTATACGACTATTCTGAGCATTTCGAGTATCCTATTAGATTCCGAACGGTTCAACGGGTAAGTCCGAGAAATGAATGACTATGTGAGTTGTATATCGTTTCAGGTACGTTGATATATATACGCTTTGTATAAGCATGAAAGGTGAGTAAGTATGTGCATTGATGCAAAGGTACATTTGAGATATATGTATGTTTGAGATATGAGCAAATGAGATATATGAGATATGATGAATTGGTAAGCAATGGTAAACCAAGTGAGCCAAAGAGACTATTTTGTGCTTGAAATGAGAATGTGATAATGATTTTAAATAACTATGTTTATAAATGATTATATGTTAAGTTTATTTGTATATGGCTTACTAAGATTTTGGAAAGCTTACTTTGTGTGTGTGTTTACTCTGTTTACAGATCGTCAAAGCTACTGAAGGCTCGGGACCGTCGAGGATCATCATCACACTACCCAAACTCATTTTGGTACCTTATGGAAATGTATATACTAAGTATGGCATGTATGGGCTAGATGTTTGGAACATGTTGGAGATGTGTAATTAGCCATGTGATGTGGCTAGATAATTGTTGGTAATACACATAAGTGATTATGGTATATGATGCATGTTTTGGTATGGCTTGATGACAATGAAATGGACTTATGAATGGTAAGCTTATTGATGAATTGATGCCTTAGTGAATTGGTGAAATTGTGGATGAATTATGCTTGGTTTTACATGTGATTTAGATATGCTATTTGGCATACAAGTTGGCATATTTAGAAATGTGATTAAATGGAATGATAGGTTGAACATTTGACATGATTTTGGTTGTTAATTATGTATGGGATATTGATTATTTGAGCTTGTAGGGATGACCCTTGTGTGGGTGGAAATTTGGCCTTGAAAATGGCCTATAATTGCCCACACGGTTGAGCACACGGGCGTGTGGCTCGACCGTGTCCCTCGTGGTTGAAATTCAAAACAAGTCAGGATCGACCATGGGTTGGACACACGGGCGTGTGACTGGCCGTATGGTGAAGTCAGGATCGACCACGGGTGAGGCACATGGGCGTGTCCATGCCGTGTGGACAAGTCAGTATGTAAGCCCTGTTTTGACACGGTTTAGACACATGGGCTTGTCTGAGGCCGTGGGAGGCACACGGCCTGCCCACACGGGCGTGTGACCTCTATAACTTAGAAAAAATTTTAAATTTCTGAGAATTTCTGTATGTGTTCGGTTTAGTCTCGGCCCTATTCTAAAGCATGCTCAAGGTCTCGTTGACCTATTTAAGGGACACTTTGATCGCATTGGTTGAGTTATATTATAAAATGTCCGTATAAGTCTCCGTTCGTCCGGTAACGCCTCTTAACCCTATTCTGGCGAAGGATACAGGTTAGGGGTGTTACAATACATGATTTGGAGCTTGAGCAGTTAGATGTAAAAACTACATTTTTGCATGGAGAACTTGAGGATGATATTTACATGCAACAAATAGAGGGCTTTACACTCTCATAAAAAAAAGGACTATGTTTGCTTTCTGAAAAAGTCCTTTTATGGTTTGAAATAGTCACCAAAGACAGTGGTACAAGAGGTTTGATTCCTTTATGACTTCTCATGATTTTAAAAGAAGTAGTTTTGACAGTTGTGTTTACTTTAAAAAAATAGTGATGGTTCTTTTGTGTATCTATTCATTTATGTTGATGACATGTTGATAGCAGTGAAAGATAAATGAGAGATAAGAAAGGTCAAAGCCCAACTAAGTGAAGAATTTGAAAGATTTGGGACCATCAAAGAAGATGCTTGGTATGGAGATTCTTAGAGATAGAAAAACAAGTAAATTGTACCTAAGTCAGAAGGAGTATGATCGTTGATTTCAGAGTTTTAAATTTATAATGATCGAACCTGGAACTAACTATAACAAGGATTGAGGCAAGTGCACCTATCGAACAGTAGTATAGCTTAGGCAAG
The DNA here is from genome assembly GCA_025698515.1 of Gossypium sturtianum. NCBI lineage: Eukaryota > Viridiplantae > Streptophyta > Magnoliopsida > Malvales > Malvaceae > Gossypium > Gossypium sturtianum. Next base: position 22,215,148 of record CM046949.1, read on the forward strand.
ACCGGATTGTCGAACCCAAAGGAACCAAAAGTACTAATACTAACTTTCTTTTTATTATCTAGCCTAAAATAAGTGAAGTTGTTATTTAATCTAAATTTAACTAACTACTAAGCTAAAGACGCAAAGACAAAAAGAATGAATTGGGGAAATACTGTTGGAAAAACTCAGTTGATTAAGACGATACCCTTAGGAAGAATCCACCTAGACTTCACTTGTTATCTAACTCTGAACCAGACGATTTATTCACTTGACTTGATCCGTAAGACTCCCTAATGTATATTAAACCCTCTCTCAAAGCGAATAACGTCTAACCCTAGGTTGATTAATTAAAATCTCTTTCTAATTAAAACCCCTAGAATTGCATTAACTCGATCTATGGACTCCCATATTAGGTTTCACCCTAATCCGCAAAATCTCGTCACCCTATCTCTAGGCGCGATAAACTCCGCTTAATTATGCTAGATCTACTATTAAGCAGGGACTTTTGCTCCTCCACCTAAGCACATCAAACTTGAATCAATATCCCGAAAATATTAACACAAGAATTAAGAACACATAATTAAGAACAAATCAAGTATTTATCATATAGTTCAAAGAAATGATAACAAGATTCATCTAAGTTTCATCCCCTTCAGTATCTGAAGGGTTTAGTTCATAATAATAAAAGAAAACATCTCGAAGAAAAGATAAACAAAACATAAGAAATCCCTAAAACCCCTGAAGGAATTGAATGAGAGATCCGCTAGTCTTGAGTAGAATTTCGGCTTCTTGAGATGGATCAACGGCTATCTTCGAGTGTTTCCCACAAATTTGACCTTTCGGCTCGGCTCATTGGCCTAGCTTATCGCCCCTTCTAGGTTATACTTAGGGTGTTTATATAGGCTTTTGAAATAGGTTTCTTTGCCCCTAAGTATCCTTTTCTGAGTGAAATTGCTCTTCTCTACGACAGGGACACGGCCATGGCACACGCCCGTGTGAATCGTCTTTAGGCCGTGTTCAGACTTTTAATGAGGTGACACGCCTGTGTAAATCGTGATCAGGCCGTGTTCTAGTCTATCAAGGAGACACGGCCGTGTTGGCTCAAGTCCAGGCCGTGTCGATTTTCACTTTGGCCCAATTTGGTCCGTTTTGAGCCCGTTTCTCGTTCTTTCCATCCTCCGGTGCTTTCCTGAGTATAAAACATGAAAAGAAAAGGATTAAGAGCACCTTTTTACATAAATCAAGGGATAAATCATCCAAAAGTATGCTAAATGTGGGATTAAAATATGTTACTTTTACGGTTTATCACATACCCCCACACTTAAGCTTTTGCTTGTCCTCAAGCAAAATTCTCAACTTATAATTAAAACAATGGTCATTGATAATGTTTCATCATAATTCAAAGATAATTTATTCATGGATAATTCAACTCAAAGAGTTCTAAAGATTCAAACAGTCTAAGTCATACATTTGTAGCATGAAAACATAGGTGTTTCCCTTCATCTAAATAATTACCTCTGGTTCAAAACCGACAAGGATTGACATCCTCACTAAAGATTCACTCAAATCACTAAAAGTGTTTAAGGTTCAGAATTAAGTACTCAAAAGTCAAACATGAAGAGTTAATCCCATAGGCTTGCATGAAAATCAAATCTCCACCACTGTAATATGAAATGATGCACAAATCAAAAGGTCTTTAACAGGGTTGTAACGGGGCTTAGGTTAAAGGTGTGGATAAAGGCTGAATTAGAGGGTTAGAATCGAGATTGAATTTACAAATTACCTAACTAGAAACAATGAACTGAAGAAAAGTAATTACATCAATTGAAAACTAATAATACGAGCTTCTTCTTCAATAATTGGAATTTAACGTATAAGCTCACCTAATCACAAAACTAATAATGAATATACTTCGATTTTTTTTTAAGAACAAGTCACAAATAATAAAGAAATTTAACAACTGAAATATAGAACATAGTTAGGTAACTGCTCAAAATCAAATCTCGACAAAAAGGGTAGTCAAGAGGAATGGTGATAACAAATAGAGACTGGGTTTTGGGTTAATATTAATGGGTGAGTCAATAAATAGGGTTGTTAGGATTAAAAGGGGTTCACTAGGGGTTAATTATGAAGGTAAGTTTTTTAGTGGAGTAGGTGGGTTAAAACCTAGGTGCCTTCATCATCTCTGTATATCAAATCAAAGGTGTGGTCTCGACATGTATAATCGATGCAAGTTCTAGAATAACAAATCAATGTTGACACACTCATAATCAATAAAGTGAGCAAGAAAAAGAATATATGCTCTATAAGGCTCAAAGTCTCACAAAAATTATGGGTATTTGATATCAACCTCATAAATTTCAAACTTCAAAGTAATATTCAAATTCAGGTAGACAACCTAGAAAAATTTTTAATTTCTGAAAAATAGACTTATCATGCTTGATTCTCTAGTATCTTAGAATTTAATTATCAATGCACAATTATCAATAACTTAATCTAAAATATATCAGTAAAAATCATAAATCATGGAAATTTCATTCTAATGATAATATGAGAAATTTACTTTAAGACAAGGCATAATTCAGAGATTTGAGAATAATGCAAAAAGTTTGGCACCTAATTTCAGGAATTTGAGAATAATGAAAAAAGTTAGGCATTTTTTTAGGTTGTTCACCCCCCCACACTTAAGATGTACATTGCCCTCAATGTACAATGATATATATATAGACAATTAAGTATAAATTCAAAAGATATGGAGAGAAGTGAAACTCCCTGAATTATGGATGAAATCCTTGTGTTGGAGGTGAAAGATAAGTTGGAGGGGTCGTTCTTTATGACGATCCTGCGCTAGATGAAGAAATTGGGTAGCTCATGGAGGATTAGCCAGGATATAATGATAATAATTAAAACTATACTAATTAAATACTTAAAGAAAAGCAAGCTAAAGTGAAGAAAAATAAAAAGTGAACTAAAATTAAAAGAAAAGATAAATGGACCATAGAATCCTTATTGTTAGGTGTGATTTCTAAGGCTGAGGTTATCGTGGTGGTCGTGGTGTGATTCCCTAGCAGCCTGTAGAATCTAAAATCAAGAAACTAAAATAATATAAACTAAGTTAAGCAGAAGAGAAGTAAAGATAAGAAAATTGAAGCAAAAGAGAAAAACGAAATAAAAACTAAATGGCCTCAAATGTCATTGGCTTGTTGAATGCTTGAAGCGGCCGGCCTGATTTTATTGTATCCTAAGCTAAATCTAAATGGTATGAAGAATAAGAAGAAAATAATAAATAAAATAAAAATAAAAGTAAATAATGGAAAATAAAAATAAAAATAAAAATAAAAGTAAATAATGGAAAATGAAAGAAGAAAGACAACTGAAAAAGAAAAAGGAAGAATGAGGGTCTAAATAGAGATTATGGATCTAGTGGTTGCCCCCGCCCTTGTACCTTCCTGTGGTGGCCACACGGCCACGGCCACGACCGTGTGTAAGGCCGTGTGGTCTAGAAATCTGCACTTTGGTTAGTTTATAGTTAGGTGCTAAAAAGAAAGAATAAAAGTAAAAGAAATGTAAAAATTTATGGAGTTAGTGCTCGGGTTGCCTCCCGAGAAGCGCTCGTTTATAGTCTTAAGCTAGACTTACCTCTCACTCGCATCATCAGGGTGGTTTGAGGAGTTGAAAGTCCTTCCTCATGCTATCGGTTTCATTATCATGATAGATTTTAAGTCGAGATGCGTTTATATTGAAAGTACCAAAAATGGGATTACTTACCTCGACTGTTCCGTATGGGAAAACACTGGTTACCCTAAAATGGATTTCTTTGTTAGTGTTAGGGTCAGGAGGAGATATTCGAGGGTCTGCTTTATCAATCAATACTTGATCTCCGATTTTGAACTTGTTTGCCGCGTGGAGTGGCTCTGGTTCTGCTTTGTGTCACTACACCAAAACAGACTTTTAGCGGCGTTTTTAGTGGCGTTTTAAAGAAAAACGCCGCAAATATTATACATTAGCGGCGCTTGGAAGAAAACGCCGCAAAAAAATGAGCAATAGCGGCGTTTATTTGAAAAACGCCGCTAAAAAGGAGAAATAGCGGCGTTTATTTCCAAAACGCCGCTAAAAGTCAGAGCATTAGCGCGCTTTCTAGAAAAACGCCGCTAAAAGTCGAGAGCATTAGCGCGCTTCGGAAAACGCCGCTAAAAGTTCGAGCATTAGTGGCGCTTTTTAAAAACGCCGCTAAAAGTCTGAGCATTAGCGCGCTTTTTGGAAAAACGCCGCTAAAAGTCTGAGCATTAGCGGCGCTTTTGGAAAAACGCCGCTAAAAGTCTGAGCATTAGCGGCGCTTTTGGAAAAACGCCGCTAAAAGTCTGAGCATTAGCGGCGCTTTTGGAAAAACGCCGCTAAAAGTCTGAGCATTAGCGGCGCTTGTGGACAAACGCCGCTAAAGACCTGAGCATTAGCGGCGCTTTTTAACAAACGCCGCTAAAAGTTTTTCATATTTTTTTTCTTATTCTTGCTTTGAATTAGATTTTATTTTGATACATTCACTTATAAGCAATGAGAAAGTTTCATTTTAGTTACTTAATTATGAAAAGTTACAAACTGCTAACTAAACTATTTAGAAGTTTTCATTTAAGTTACAAATTAAGCTATTAAAATTAATTTAGGGTTTAATGTTTAGTATGTTAATTTTATGGTTTAGGGTTTATTATTTTGGTTATGGGTTTAGTGTTTTAAAGTTTGTTGTTTGGGTTTATTGTATAGTGTTTAATATATTAGTGTTTACCGGTATTAATGTTTAAGTGTTAGTGGTTAGGGGTTAAGGTTTATGGTTAGGGGTTTAGGGGTTAGGGTTTATGGTTTATGGGTTTAGGGTTAGGTGTTTAGGGAAAATGATTAATGTGTTAGGTTTTTGAGTTTAGGGTTTATGACTTAAGTTTAGGATTTTAGGATTTAAGGTTTAAGGTGTTAGCTATATAACCCAAAATCTCGAAACCGAAATTCCTCATGAGGGATTTATGGTTAATGTGTTAGCTATTAAAATATATGTTTTGTACTACACTAACACTGGCCACATGAATTCCCAAAAAGTTGGTCTCGGATTATGGTTTAAGGTTTGCAGTTTAGAGTTTAGGGTTCAAGTTTTATGATTTAAAATTTATGGTTTGGGGTTTTGAGTTTGAGTTTTAGGCTTTGGTGTTTGTGGTTTAGGGTATAATATTTAAGGTATAAGGTTTATGATTTAGGGATTAATCTTGGATTTTTTAGAATATAAATCAAAATAAGATAAATGTAAATTATTATTTTAAAAAAAAAATATCAAAATGGGTTAAATCCCAAAAGCATACATGAACAATGGTTTAGTGTGCTATTGTATACATGAACTTTAATTTGATCTAAATCTTGTAAAATATTAACACAATTATTGATGTAATTAACATCATTTTTTATTTATATATTGCATACATAAAAATTTATATTTGTTCAGTATAAAAATATATTGATGTATTTATATTTTAAAATAATGTGTATGATTAAATCAAAATTAAAGTTTCAACTATACATTTAAACCACAATTAGAATTTCACATCTAGAATTACACATTAAACCAAAATTTATATATAATTCTGAGATGTATTTATATCAAAATTTAGGTGTATACATATAATTAAATACCATTTATATAAAAATCTAAACAACTAATATAGACCATACTTAAAAGAATAATGTTAATGTAAAAAAAAAAAAGAAAAAAAGAAAATCCTAAAAGAGTTGATAATGGTAATTAAATTTTTAAGATTTAATAATATAAAATTAAAAACTTAAAAACTTAAAATTTAATATTTTAGTTAAAAAATTTAATGCTTAAAATATAATAAAAATAAAAATTCAAAAAAAATAATAATCTCAACACAAAAATTTTGAAAGAAAAAATATAAAAAAAATATAGGTTAAAAAATAAAAAAAATAAAATTATGTACGCAAAAAATAAGTTATACCTGCGTTTTATTTTAAAACGCCACAAAATTTCATATAACACAAGACCTAGTTTTTTCTCTTCTAAAATTAAGTTCACTATCCTGATTCTTATTTCCCCAAACCCTAAATTTCCTAAGTCCCCAAAATTTACTAAGTCTCCGGAGGCTCTCGATCGTGAGCGTTATCTTGATACCTTGGACCCTACCTTTTATTCTTGTTTTCATACTACTCATATTCTTTGGACAAATTTGTTGTTGAAGCTCTTCAACTGATAAGTTCAATGGCTATTCACCCTTGTTGGTCTTCCCCAAACCAGAAGGTTCAAAAATTTCCCATCTTTTGTTAATTATTTTCTTTGCTTAATGCCTGGATTTCTTCAATTTTAGTATGAATATCTTCAGCTCCATCAAAATCTGCTTCTTCTTTCTTGTTTTTTTTAATGTTTCATTCGATTCGAAAGTTATCTCGCAATCTGTTGATGCTTCATATTTCATTGACAAGCTTTTATGGTCAAAGAAGGTTTTTCTTTTAATAATCTAATAAGGTTTTTCTTTTAATAATCTAATAATTTATTTTAAATTTTCATGGTTACTCAAAATAATTTATTTCTTTTAGTTCGTCAAATCCTACAATTGATGAAGTTGAGGACTTGGAAATTATCGATTTGTTTTCTTAAGTTTTGGCTTTGTTTTGTCTTCTTTTGCTCTCATGGCTTAAGGTAACATGGTGGTTCATTAAATCTAGATTTAATTTCTACATTTAAAAATCTAAGTGACCCAAAGTAGAAATCTGGGGTTTCTGCAATCCTAAGTTCTTTGTTTTAAACTTTTACAGTAAAAAAACAAATTACGGTAGATAGAGTGTAAAAACGCCAAATAAATTGAAGGTAAAGTCAGTTTATGTTCTTGGAAAAGATACAGTATTTCTTTTGTACTAAATTTGGTAACTGTTGGAATGGATCCTATGACTTTTTATTGTAGTTTTAGTTGATTTGCAATTAATGTTAGTTCTTTGAAAATTTTTGTGGAATTCTATGGAAGCTAGTCATACCTTTTGGTTGATATTGGTGTTAACTTTCTTTTTTCTTGTTTCAATCATTTAGTTTGCCAGAAAAGTTTAGTTTTTTTTTTTTTAAAGCTAATCCCTATTTTTTGTTTGGTTTTCGCATCAGTAGTAATCATCGAGTTTAAATCTTGATGGGGAAATCTCAATGACTATTGGAAAGCTCAAGGACCTTGTTGCAATGTCTTTGTTTATTTTTCATTGCCTTTTCTCTTTGAAATCCAATCTTTGTTCTATAATATGAGAAATTTGATATAAACTGTAAGTATATTAATTGCTCTTATGCATGAAATTTGATTGAGACTGATAAAGGTTGTGCCTTTTTTTATTATCAGTGACTTTAGAGGAAATCGTTTGTCTGGTCAAATACTGGACGAGATTGGTGAATGTTCATCATTGAAAAGCCTGTAAGTAGTTTACTAGAAAAGAGCTCAATTGAAGTTTAGTTAAGTATCTTGTAAGTTAAACTGAACATTGTTTTGTTGGAGTTATTAGGGACCTATCTTTTAATGAGTTATATGGAGACATACCATTTTCGATATCGAAATTGAGGCAACTGGAATTCTGTAAGTTAATTCAAGCATTTCTCACTATATATCGTGTCACTGCTAATTCTCGGTTTGCTCAGTTCTTCTAATTTGAAACTTTTAAATGACTGTTCAGAGTTCTGAAAAACAATCAGTTAATTGGACCGATACCTTCAACATTGTCGCAGATTCCAAACTTGAAAGTTCTGAAGATGAATTCAGCATCACATCTACCTTTGTTTTCCATTTTACTCGTCATGCTCGGACTTACCGTCTTACAGAGCACTAATATCACAGGTATGTATGAATGTACTTCTCATTTCGACTTTTATGCTTCCCCTCCCCTCCCGTCCCGAATTTGATTTTATTTTATTTTTACTCGTAACGTACAACCCTTGATTGCCTGAGCTGCAAGTTTAATAACTTCCTCCTCATTTTGGGTGTTTATTGCAACACAAGTGATTATATCCTATTTCAATCTGTTACAAAAGCCTCTCTAAGGTCCTGTTTGAAATTCTGCTTGCTTGGATCCTTTGCTTGTCTTGTCACTGTTTAGATACCGCTTTTCCATGCCATCAGCCGCAGCAGTAGGTTATTGTGGAAGTTCTGGCCTGCATTATGGTTTCTGACTTGAAATTTCTCTGTTTTCCATATTCCCCATGTCAACGTTGCCAATCATCCCAACCATTCTTTCCGGCTTCAGTCCACCTCTTTGATCCGTTATATAGGCTTAAGTATTAATGATTATTTAAATATTCAAGACTAACAAAGAAAGGTTGATTGCTGCTCTTTTTTCTTCGTTTTTTTTTTTTTTGGTTTTGAGTTAAATCCATTTTCCGGTTTTACAGGTGCTCATTCATCAACGTTAACTATTGTAAACAATTGCAACTATACAGTTTGGCCAACGGTAGTGTCTAATCCTGAATCTACACAAATTTCCCTTGAGTTTCATTCTTCAACCAGGCGAATCAACATCTATTTCTGTTCCACCATCTTGGTCAGGTAATTAAAAGATTATTTGAATACAACGGCTTGTAATGTATTAAGTATACCAAAAAAATGCATCTCATTGATTAGTTAATAAAGGTAAATTTAGTTTTATTTATATTTTTATGTCAATTCAAATATTACTATGTTCAGGGTTTGGACCGAGACTTTAAATTTTTAAGATTTCAATTTTAGTCTTTATCGGTACTTCATTTTTTTGTACAATTATTATTTATACTCATGTTATTTCTGGAAAAAAAGCGAACATCCAACTAATAGACCACAACTTTGAGTTTCATTAGTACTTCATTTTTAATTATGTGGTATCATATGATTCATTGATAATGTCGGGTGTAGATAAAGAGGCAAGTATTGGCCTTCACCTAGTTTAAATTCTTATAAGTTTATAAAATTAAAAATAAAATATCATGTAAATACATGTAAATTGTAAATTGTCATATAAGTTGTTATATTTAAAAATATATAATAAAATATCAAAATATTTTACAAATCATATTTAGATCAAATAATAATTGTATCAAAATGGAAATAAATTGAAAAAAAAAAGAAAATAATTGTGCAACTTAAATCCTTCTGAAATACCTAACTGTAAGCTTTATTTTTTTAGCCTGTTGGTTTTATTCGTGAACAGAGTAACGTCATTGCTAGACAGGTGAGCTATTAAACTTAATGTATATATCTTCATTTTTTGTGATAGTTTTTTTTTTACTATGAAAATATTGAACAAGGGTTTATCTGTTTTTTAACTTTATAATTGCTTCGTAGCATTTTTTAAATTTTATGTCAGATAAATAGATTGAGCAAGGAGAGCCAGTTGTATTCTTATATTTTAGCTTTTATCACTAGTCATGCGGTGTAGAAGGCACTGCCTGATCTTAAAATGTTGAGCATTACTTAACTTTGTCCATTTTAGGAACTCTAACTGTAAGCAATGAAGTAACATCTGACACACTGACTACTTTACAGGCAGATGTAATTAAGGGTTTCTCATTGAGAGGTGGATACAAGTCTAGATAACTTGTAGATATGTCTTCATTCACTTGGACTCTTTTGAATCACTATTATGTTTATTTGTTTGCTTGTACCTTAGCCACATGTTTAGCTTCAATAACTTCTCCTTTGAGTAATGATTAATTGGGGTTCTGATCCTCTACTGGTTTTTGGTATAAAAATTGTTTATAGTTGCGCTTCACTGAATTGCTTCAACCGCATGGTTGCTATTCTTTTCTTAGTGGTATGTTTTGCATACCAGGTTTAATCCATTGTTTTATTTGAGCTTTTGTCCGTTCAATACTCATTAGTTTTGCTCTGTATGTATGGTCTAACTGTGTTTAGTCTGACTTTACCCGCCTTTTCATGGGTTGTTAGGGAGTATACTGCTCTTTGAGACAATTGCTCGAGGTTGGGTTTTTCCATGCTGATCCACATCCAGGAGACCTATTTGCTATTAACAGTGGCTCCCTTGCATATTTAGACTTTGGGATGGGAGATATCCCTCGCCATTATTGTGTTGGACTTATTCAAGTGGTAAGAGCCGTTCTATTGATAATTATACCAGGTTACTACTTTAAATATCATTGTAGTCATGACTGATCTCCTACAGCAACTAGGGCATAGGCTTGCATGAAGCTAAATAATATTTCAAAACTGGAATTTTATCTTTTTCCTAACTCTTGAGCAGAAAACAATTTTTATTTATTTATTTATTAAAGACGACTCAACTAGTGTTTGCATGTGAAAGTTTATAGTAGTATTTTATTGATGTCGATGTTGAAAAAATTAATGGAATGAGTAAAGTAGTAGTTATTAACCGAGGCTCTTAGTAGTCTTTACACAGTTACTATTCCACGCATATGTCATAATCTTCCTTTTCATCTTTTATTCTTTAGCATGTTTTATTATTTTGTAACCCTCCTTTACATCTTTGCTACTTTTAACATGTTTGCTATATTCTCGCATCTTGATCTTGTGTTTTGTTAATGTTGATCTTTGAGATTTGATGGTTATTTCCATGAGCTTGTATTTGTGTTGATAAGTTCTTGCTTCTCTCGGCTTGTGCACTTTGTAGTTCTACAAGTTTCTCTATTGTTGTTATTATTATAATAAGGAAAATGGTTCTCGATTTCTTTTCTTAAGTAAAATGATGAAACTTGTGGTTGTGGGGAAATATTTGCATCAAAGATTGTAAGCAATTTCTTTGGAACATATTACTTTGTTGTGTTGCATAATTATAGCAAGTATCCATTTGCACTTTGCCTTAAGATGTGTATTTGGCTTCATGCCTTTAATGATTGGGGTTCATCTTGTGTCGAGATAGCGCAATATCGTAAGCAGGCATCCGAATTGTCCGAGGAGCCTCCTAAGTCCGAAGAAAAGGTTCGCATCCCTTGGGATGGAAGTCATTCGATATGCATCTTTGTTGTTGCCGCCACCAAGATCTCTCGCTTTTTATTCTATCTCGAGAAGGGTCAAATAGTGCATATTTGTTTATGTATGTATTATGCATTGACATGTATATTGGAAATTGACATCTAATAGCCATTTTAATTTTTGGGAATGGAGTTGTGGCGTTTTATAATATTTTATTATTTTTTTATTTTTTAGGACCTTTAGCGGCGTTTGTGTTAAAAGCGCCGCTAAAAGTCCTTATCTTTATGGCGTTTTTTTATAAGCGCGCTAAAAATAATACCTTTAGCGGCGTTTTTATTAAAAGCGCCGCTAAAAGCCCATACCTTTAGCGGTGTTTTTGTATAAAGCGTCGCTAAAAGTCCCTACCTTTAGCGGCGTTTATTTTAAGAGCGCCGCTAAAAGCCCCTACCTTTAGCGGCGTTTTTGTAAAAAGCGCCGCTAAAAATCCCTACATTTAGCGGCGTTTGTTTTAAGAGCGCCGCTACAAGTCCCTACCTTTAGCGGCGTTTGTTTTAAAAGCGCCGCTAAAAGCTCATACATTTTGCGGCGTTTTTGTTAAAAGCGTCGCTAAAAGTCCCTATCTTTAGCGGCGTTTTTCACAAAAAACGCCACTAAATTTTGCGGCGTTTGTTTTAGCGGTGTTTTTTCCGGCGCTTTTGAAAGCGCCGCAAAGACTATTAGTGGCGCTTAGAAACGCCGCTAAAAGCCCAAAAAAACGCCGCTAAAAGTCTGTTTTGGTGTAGTGTGTATCCCTAATTTTTCCTTAAAATGTGTTTTTCACTCGTCTAGATCATCGATCTGAATCCCTTGTTCTTCGTGTGTTATTTCTTTGTTGGCACATGGTATAGGATCGGGTTCAGTTGTATTCTTTTGTGGTGCTTCCTGAAAAGAAGGTTTAACCGAATGGTTATCATTCGAATTTATTTTCTCACCTTGATTATTCGATGTTCTAGTTGAATCGAGGGCTTGAAGAGTGACTGTCTCGTCACCTACACAGAATATAAGTTCTCCTGTACCAACATCAATTTTTGTTCTAGCAGTTGTTAAAAATGGTCTTCCTAAAATTAGGGGGATCGTGTTGTCCTCATCCATGTCTAAAACGACAAAGTCTACTGGGAATACAAATTTGTCAATTTTTACGAGTACATCTTCAATTATGCCCCTAGGAATTCTAACAGTTTTATCAGCTAATTGAATGCTCATCCTAGTTTGTTTGGGCCTCCTTAGACCTAGTTGTTTAAACAATTTATAAGGCATGACATTTATGCTTGCCCCTAAATCAGCTAACGCATTATCAATAGATAAACTACCAATTAAGCATGAAATTGTAAAACTCCCTGGATCTTTTAATTTTCGTGGTAGTCTATTTTGCAATACTGCTGAGCACATTGCGTTTAGCTCCACATGTGATGCTTCGTCTATCTTCCGTTTATTTGTCAACAGCTCTTTAAAGAATTTTCTAGAGTCTGGCATCTGCGTAAGAGCTTCAAGTAACGGTAAGTTAATATGTAATTTCTTTAAAAGTTTAAGAAACTTACCGAACTGTTCCTCTGTGTCGTCTCTCCTTAATGCTTCGGGATATGGTATGCGAGGTTGGTACTCTTTGATTACTGGTTTTGGCTTATTATTACTTACTTCAACCTTACCTTCTTCGACCACGTTCTCTTGCCTCGAATTGGGCTCGTCTAACCCTATACTATCATGAGCTGTGATAGCTTGGATTTGCTCCTTTGGGTTAATCTCAGTGTTGCTTGGTAGACGCCCTTGCGTCGTTCGGAAATTATCTTTGCAAGTTGTCCAACTGTCTTAGTAAGTTCCCCAACTTGACTTTCGATCCCCTTAATTGATGCCTGTTGATTCTTAAGGGTGGTTTCAGTGTCTTGGAGACGGTTATCCGTGGTCGCCATGAATTTTGTCAACATCTCTTCAAGGTTTCGGCCTCTTTTCCTGTGGATAGGGCTGATTTTGGAAATTTTGAGGAGGTTGTTGTCTTTGAATTACTTGATTTCCTTAACCTCCCCATGAAAAATTTGGGTGGTTCCTCCAACCTGGATTATAAGTATTACTATAAGAGTTATTATTAGATCTAAAATTATTACATATATAGTTCATCTATTCGCTTTCTGTGCCCGGTTGGTAGGGTGGGTACTCAGGATTCGCCACAGTTCCACTTGCGTCGCACTGCATTACTGGATGTACTTGCGAAGAACACAAACTATCAAGCTTTTTATTCATCATCTCTACCTATGTTGATAGCATGGTTACTGCGTCGAGGTTGAAAACTCCGGCTGATTTTGTTGGTTTTGTCCTTGTAACTTCATCACCGATAGTTATTCAGTGACATCTCTTCAATAAACTCGTAGGTCGCTTCGGGAGTTCTCGTTGTTCGTGGTTCCACCGGTGGTGAATCAATTAGTTGCCTCATTGAGGGGTTTACACCGTTATAGAAAGTTTGGACTTGGAGCCACAAGGGTAAACCATGGTGCGTACACCTTCTCAAGAGATCCTTGTATCTCTCCCATGCGTCGTATAATGTCTCTAAATCCATCCGCACAAAAGAAGAGATATCATTCCGTAATTTGGCCGTTTTGGCGGTGGGAAATATTTTAATAAAAATTTTCTGTCATTTTATCCCATGTAGTGATTGACCTCGTGGTAACGAAGTTTAACCCTTCGTTTGGCTTTATTCCTTAATGAAAAGGGAAATAATCAGAAGACGGATGGCATCATCGAAATGCCATTTATTTTGAAGGTATCACGAACTCTAAAAATTAGCTATATGAGTATTTGGGTCTTCGATCCTGTAAACCATCAAATTGAACAAATTGTTGAATCATTTGTATAGTGTTAGGCTTTAATTCAAAATTATTAGCGACTATAGCGGAGCCTAACAATACTTGATTCTGCTCTGTTAAATGAGGTTTAGCATAATCATACATAGTACGCGGAGCATTATTTTCTGCCACATCTTGTGGTGGTGGATTATTCTCGTCCATCCCTTCAGTAGGATTGGATCTGCCTTCTCGCTCTTTTTCTGTGTAATTTAGGGCTCACCTAATTTCTCTGCGATTCTCATGAGCGGTAGCTTCAATATCACCTGTCGTATACTAGTGGTCCTCTCGGGTTCCTTCTAGTCATAAACTAGAGGTACCTGCTAGGAAAAGAAAGAAAGAAAATTTAGCAAAGTTAAAAACAAAACAAAAATAAAAACAAAAATAAAAGTAAATTGTGGAAAATAATGACTAAAGTAATAAAAATAGAGCTTTCTTAATATTTTAGTTCCCCGGCAACGGCGCTAAAAACTTGATCGTTGATTTCAGAGTTTTAAATTTATAATGATCGAACCTGGAACTAACTATAACAACGATTGAGGCAAGTGCACCTATCGAACAGTAGTATAGCTTAGGCAAGACCGGATTGTCGAACCCAAAGGAACCAAAAGTACTAATACTAACTTTCTTTTTATTATCTAGCCTAAAATAAGTGAAGTTGTTATTTAATCTAAATTTAACTAACTACTAAGCTAAAGACGCAAAGACAAAAAGAATGAATTGGAGAAATACTGTTGGAAAAACTCAGTTGATTAAGACGATACCCTTAGGAAGAATCCACCTAGACTTCACTTGTTATCTAACTCTGAACCAGACGATTTATTTCACTTGACTTGATCCGCAAGACTCCCTAATGTATATTAAACCCTCTTTCGAAGTGAATAACGTCTAACCCTAGGTTGATTAATTGAAGTCTCTTTCTAATTAAAACCCCTAGAATTTCATTAACTCGATCTATGGACTCCAATATTAGGTTTCACCCTAATCTGGCAAAATCTCGTCACCCTATCTCTAGGCACGCGATCAACTCCGCTTAATTATGCTAGATCTACTCTTAAGCAGGGGCTTTTGCTCCTCTACCTAAGCACATCAAACTTGAATCAATATCCCGGAAATATTAACACAAGAATTAAGAACACATAATTAAGAACAAATCAAGTATTTATCATATAGCTCAACAAGCGATAACAAGATTCATCTAAGTTTCATCCCCTTCAAGTATCTGAAGGGTTTAGTTCATAATAATAAAAGAAAACATCTCAGAAGAAAACAAGATTCATCTAAGTTTCATATAGCTCAACAAGCGATAACAAGATTCATCTAAGTTTCATCCCCTTCAAGTATCTGAAGGGTTTAGTTCATAATAATAAAAGAAAACATCTCAGAAGAAAAGATAAAACAAAACATAAGAAATCCCTAAAACCCCCTGAAGGAATTGAAGGAGAGATCCGCCGTCTTGAGTAGAATTCCGGCTTCTTGAGATGGATTAACTGGCTATCTTCGAGTGTTTCCCACAAATCTGACCTTTTCGGCTCGGCTCATTGGCCTAGCTCACCGCCCCCTTCTAGGTTATACTTAGGGAGTTTATATAGGCTTTTGAAATAGGTTTCTTTGCCCCTAAGTATCCTTTTCTGAGTGAAATTGCTCTTCTCCATGACAGGGACACGGCCATGGCACACGCCCGTGTGAATCATCTTTAGGCCGTGTTCAGACTTTTAATGAGGTGACACGCCCGTGTAAATCATGATCAGGCCGTGTTCTAGTCTATCAAGGAGACACGACCGTGTTGGCTCAAGTCCAGGCCGTAACAATTTTCACTTTGGCCCAATTTGGTCTATTTTGAGCCTGTTTCTCGTTATTTCCATCCTCCGGTGCTTTCCTGAGTATAAAACATGAAAAGAAAAGGATTAAGAGCACCTTTTTACATAAATCAAGGGATAAATCATCCAAAAGTATGCTAAATGTGGGATTAAAATATGTTACTTTTACAGTTTATTAGAGTACATTGCGAAAGTTCTTTGCAGGTTCAATATGCAGAGTGCTAAGCTTGTTAATACTCCTTTAGCAGCCCATTTTAGACTTTTATCGGCTTTGTCTCCAAAATCAGATGATGAGATTGAGTATATGTCATATGTTCCATATTCTAGTGCAATGAGATCTCTCGTGTATGCTATGGTTTGTTCACATCCAAATTTATCATATGCAGTCAGTGCAGTTAGCAGATACATGGCGAATCCTAGTAAAGAACACTGGAAAGCAGTTTAGTGGATTTTGAGATACTTACGAGGTACTACTGATGTTTGCTTACAGTTTAGAAGAACTAGAGATAGAGTCATTGGGTATGTTGATGTTGATTTTACCAGAGACCTTGATAAAAGAAGATCTCTCACAGGCTATGTCTTTACAATTGGAAGTTGTGCAATCAGTTGGAAAGCCACTTTGCAAACTACAGTCACTTTGTCTACCACTGAAGTTGAGTACATGGCAATTTCTGAGGCTTGTAAAGAAGCCATTTGGTTGAAGGGACTCTTTAGTGAACTCAATGAAGACCTTCAAATCAGTACAGTATTTTGTGACAGTCAAAGTGCTATCTTTCTTACAAAAGATAATATGTTTCATGAAAGAACAAAGCACATTGATGTTCGGTATCATTTTGTTCATGATATTATTGCTCATGGTGATATTGTTGTTAGCAAAAATAGTACTCGTGCAAATCCTGTAGATATGATGACTAAGTCACTTCCCATAACCAAGTTTGAGCATTGCTTAGACTTGGTTGGTGTTCATTGTTGAAAAATACCCTTTAAGGGGTTTCATGGAAGAGGTGGAGAACTTGTTCATTGAGAGTTCGTGGTGAAGAACTTGTTCATTGAGAATTTGTGTCAATGTGAAGATTGTTAGAATTGAGTGACCCGAATCCTTGTTAAAATAAAACACAGTGGTAAAAGAAAATAAAAGTAAAATCCATATAGAACTACACTTCTTTTATTTTATTTTAGAATAAGGTTTTTCAACCTTATTACACTTTATCTATTTGATATTGATTAGAATAAGATGTTTCAACCTTACTACACTCCTTCTATTAGACACTACACCAAAACAGACTTTTAGCGGCGTTTTTAGTGGCGTTTTAATAAAAAACGCCGCAAATATTATATATTAGCGGCGTTTGAAAGAAAACACCGCAAAAAGTTGAGCAATAGCGGCGTTTTTGGCCCAAACGCCGCTAAAAAGGAGCAATAGCGGCGTTTTTTTCCCAAACGCCGCTATAGATCTGAGCATTAGCGGCACTTTCGTAGAAACGCCGCTATAGATCTGAGCATTAGCGGCGCTTTCGTAAAAATGCCGCTATAGATCTGAGCATTAGCGGCGCTTTTGTAAAAATGCCGCTATAGATCTGAGCATTAGCGGCGCTTCCTTAAAAACGCCGCTATATATCTGAGCATTAGCTGCGCTTCCTTAAAAACGCCGCTATATATCTGAGCATTAGCGGCGCTTTCATAAAAACGCCACAAAATTTTGAGCAGCAAAAGGTAAGCTTTAGTGGCGTTTTTTATAAAAACGCCGCAAAAAAATATTTTATTTTAGGGTTTAGAATTTAAGGTTTAATGTCCATGGTTTAGAGTTTTAGGGTTTATGATATAATGTTTATTATTTTGGGTTAAGGGTTTATATTTTATAGTTTATGGTTTAGGGTTTAGGGTTTATGGTTTTATAGTTTGGGTTTGGGGTTTAAGATTTGGGGTTTAAGGTTTAAAGATACTGTTTGAAAACTGAAAAATATTCAAAATTTACTGAGGGTCATGCCATTTTGTACTACACCCATATTATTTAATATAAGAATATAAAATATATGTTTTGTACTACACTAACATTGGCCACATGAATTCCCAAAAATTTGGTCTCGGATTATGGTTTAAGGTTTGCGGTTTATAGTTTAGGGTTCGGGTTTTATGGTTTAGGATTTATGATTTGGGGTTTTGAGTTTGGGGTTTAGGGTTTGGTGTTTGTGGTTTAGGGTATAATATTTAAGGTCTAGGGTTTATGATTTAGGGATTAATCTTGGATTTTTAGAATATAAATCAAAATAAGATAAATATAAATTATTATTTAAAAAATATATATACCAAAATGGGTTAAATCCCAAAAGCATACATGAACAATGGTTTAGTATGCAATTGTATATATGAACAATGCGTTTTTGGGAAAAGCGCCGCTAAAGATCATGACCTTTAGCGGCGTTTGGGGGAGAAGCGCCGCTAAAAGTCATGACCTTTAGCGGCGTTTGTGGGAGAAGCGCCGCTAAAAGTCATGACCTTTAGCAGCGTTTGTGGGTAAAACGCCGCTAAAATTTGCGACGTTATTTCTAGCGGCGTTTTTTGTGGCGCTTTTAACTATTAGTGGCGCTTATAAACGCCGCTTAAGGCCTAAAAAAACGCCGCTAAAAGTCTGTTTTGCTATAGTGAGAATATGGTTTTTTAAGCCTATAAATAGACATAGTCTACTCCTCTTGTATTCATTCGAATTCGACATAGTGAATTATATTCTCCTATGCCCATGGTTTTTTTTGAAAGGGTTTCCACGTAAAAATCTGTGTGTTCTTTATTTTTCTTTTTCTTTTCTTTGCGATACATTTTCATTATTGACGTTCTATTTTTAACACATTTAAAATTAAAAACTCTTGTTTTCATCATATTCAATTTTACAAAAGCATTTTAATGAAAACAACTTTTTATTATTTTTTTTAAATTTCACACGTTTTCATTTTCCAAAAATCATTTTTTTAATTCTTTAACGATTCCATTTTTCAAAAAAAAAAGGAAAATGAAAATGACATCTATTTTTCTGAAACCAAACGGAGCCTAAGACTATCCAAAAATTAAATTGTTTGGGTAAAGACTTGGGTATAATATTTTACCTACTGCGCCATCCAATGTCATGTGATCCTACTTGTAAGAGATGTATGAATCGTTTGGAGTACCGATTGGAGCTCCTTACACTTTAGGAGTTGCATGAGAGTCTCTTAGGTGGTTATTACACATATTGCGTCGATTGACTTGAAAATGCTACAAAAGCCACAAATATTCATGGTTTCACTAGTTTGATTGTTTTGCTTTGGAAAATATGAAGTATGCATAATGAGTTTGCCATGTAGGGAAGGCAACTCCTCTTAGAATGACATTTGATCATGCACAATCATTGCAAGTTGACTTTTGATTGCACAATTATGTTTGCCACCCGATTCTTCCTACACAACCACAAAATGTGAAGTGGGCTCCACCTATTAGGCTTATTGAGGATAGTACTTAATTCCCGAGTGACCATAATAAGAGTGTGGTTATGGTGTGGTTGGCTTTGTTCTTGAATCCGAATCGAAAAGTTTTTTTTTTTTTGCAAAGCTTGTAGAGGTGAGGCTCTTCACTTTGGCTCTCTAATTTGCTAGAGATAGAGGCTACTCCAACATTGTGAACTGATCGAGATGGACTCTATTTTTGTGGTTAATAAGTTCATTTTAGTGACATTAACTTATCTTTACTCCGCATTCACCTATTAGAGGCTCGTGACTTTATTAATTTGTTTGATTCGATGTCTTATATTTTTATTAATAGAATTGGTAGCCTTGTTGTGCATCATTTAACTAGATGGATGGATTGTTGAGATGATGTTTTTTTATGTTGGTTTTGATTATCAATTGGTTATTCATGATTTTTTGATAAAAGTTGCTACGAATACTTAATAAAATAGTTTCTTACTTCAAAAAAAAGAAAAAAAAAGAGGGGGGACTGACACATTGAAAAATTTTGTTGAGTTTGAATGTTGTTGTCGTTTTTTTATATCAATCCTGCATAAGAGTAGAAAATGAACAGAAGATGCATGATTTCACAAAGGCTCAGTAATGCCACTTTCTAATTTCTATCGAAAGGCATGATCAACAGAAGGGCAATACTATTTAATTAGTATTTGGCACCCAAACAAAATTCCCACTCAAGCATTAACTAATTTGTGTTTCATATCAAAAATGTTTGTTGCACCCTGACCTGAAACAAGTGCAGAGAAATAACTGCTGTTAAGATACAAAATAACTTCACGGAAACACAACCAAAAACACCATATGTTGATTAGAACCACATTACTTGAGTCTAATCATAGTCAGGATATCTTGTAGGAGCAAACATTATCTACTACCAAGCACCATTAGATATGCATATACTCAAAGATGCCATAGTTAGGAATGCACTAAAACCTCAATCGCAGTAACCAGGAGCTGTGTATAACTAGGGTGTCAGGGAAAGTGTTGTGTGTAAGTTAATGTAGATTTCTTACAGTAAAGCAGAGTAGTCTTCAGAAAATTTGCGTCCCATTCGCAATTCAGGCTTGAAATCAGGAAAGCTAAGTAGAACTCTATATTTGTCTAGAGAAAAACATTATCATGATGATATTAGTATTCTTTCAAGCCAAAAAGTTTAAAAGTGGTAATGGAATGGCAAATCAACTATGGACTTATCAAGAGTTAACTCATAAGTCATCATTTTAACACCCCTAACCCGTATCCATCGCCGGAACAGGGTTACAGAGCATTACCGAAGTTTACAGAATAATTTCAAATAATTCAAGAAATTTACTATTCATATTAAAATATTATTCATAACATCCCTTAAATGGACCCTCGAGGCCCAATATGAACAATATTATCGAATCGGGACTAAATCGGGATCACTAAAATTTTTTCGCAAAATATCAAAATTTCACTTATGAACAGTATCCACACGTCCGTGTGGTCTAGGGACACGCCCGTGTGATCAGGCCGTGTGCCTATACATGCCCGTGTCCCTAACCCATGTAATTCTCTGACTTATAAGGCATGAATAAATTGAAGTCACACGGCCAAGTCACACGCCTGTGTGCTAGGCCGTGTGGTTAATTTAATTTTTACAAATTAGGTGCAGTTTTCACACGGCCGTATCGCACACCCGTGTTCAAGGCCGTCTCATCCACACGGCTGAGACACACGTCCGTGTCTCTGTCCATGTGCTCAATTCTGAGCATTCTATTTTGCAAATTTGAAATACAGAGGACACACGGCCAGACCACATGCCCATGTACCAGGCTGTGTGTCACACACGGTCTAGACACACGCCCGTGTGCCTACCCGTGTGGACAAAATAAGACCATTTCCTAGCCTCATTTCTCACCCAAACTTTATAATTTTCTTGCACCAACACTTACAAATATTTTCCAACCAATTCAAGCATAAATACAAAGCCATTATACCATTTGTTATTGTATAAAATCACTTACTTTCATCCTAAATTATTTACTTTACTTACCTCTTATGTAACTTGAGTTGTTCATTATAATTTCATACTTATATATATATATACATGAACATGTGTTATTCCATATCCATCTATAACATCAAAAACAAGTTTCTCTAGCCATTCCAATGGCTAGATTAGGTTCAACATATACAAACCATAATTTGGTCAAATTTTCCTATACATGCCATTATACCAAAACAAAATTTTCATTTATACCAAAATAACAGGAGGATAGTGTGATGAATGCTCCGACTGTTTTCCAACCTTCACGAGCTTTGAGCACTATAAAACAGGGAAAAATAAACCTTATGCATTATATGCTTAGTAAGCTCGTATAACCAGAATTTAACTTGCCAATCATATTTAACATTTAAATCATTCATAAGCATACTTTTCCATTCAATTTAGCATTTTACCTAATCACATTCATCCAATCAAACATGTTAATCACAAATATACCATAATGCATTGATGAGCTCATCATGCCATATTCCATCAAATTTTCCTCTTTTCATTTCATATTCCTCATGTCTCAGTAATCATTTTATCCGTTGAACTATTGAATTTTTCGATGGATATTTCCGATAGTACATTCAAAGTGTACAATTCTATTATCCGTCAATTCATATCCAGTAGTACATATTAAGGTACACTCTCGAGCCACATAACATACAGCAGAATTACCAGTCTAGGCTAAATTCTGTCTGTAACATACACTCTAAGAGCTTTGTCAGGATTACCAGTCTAGGCTAAATCCTTTCAGTGACAAAGAATTCTCTATAGAGTTTATTCTGGATTACCAGTCCAGGCTAAATCCAGTCAATTAGGATTACCAGTCCAGGCTAAATCCTAATTGAAATATATACTCAAGAGGCTCATTTCGGATTACCCGTCCGGGCTAAATCCATTCTGCAACACATGCAGTTTTATCAGAGAAATCACCTTTACCCATCGAACTCAATATTCTCACGGAATTTAACCATTTTCAATAAATTTCTAACATATACCATTTCTTCCATTGCAATTTCCATATATTTCATATATACAATTTCATATAACATATTCAATGTAATATAGCATTCAAAACAACACATTTCTATGCTCATTCAAGTTATACGAACTTACCTTGATATTTGTTCGTAACTGAAATCTACTAATCCGAAATCTTTTCCTTTCCACGATCTAACTCTTTGTTCGATCTTTTCGGATATATATAATTGAATTTAATCATAAATTTAACAAATTTTATATTCCATTGAACTCAATTTACACCCTAGGCAAAATTACCATTTTACCCCCATACTTTTCATAAATTCTAATTTCGTCCCTAGGCTCGGAAAATAAAATTCATGCAATTTAATCCTTATTTCCAGCCTAGCCGAATTCCATATACCATAATAGCAGTCCATGAATTCCATAAAAATCAGAATTTTATCATGAGTTTTCACCATTTTTCAATTTAGTCCCTAAATCATGTTTTCATGTAAATTCACTTTGTAAAAGTTGTTTGTCTATCAACAACCTTTCATTTTCTACCATAAACTTTTAGGTTTTAGCATATTCATCCATGACACAATTTCTATACTTTGATAACTTTTCAAATTAATCCCTTAAATAGATAGTTTAAGCTATCCCCATTCTAAAAATATAAAAATTACTAAAAACGGGACTTGGAAACTTACCCAATTAAGCTTGAAAAGTTCATTTTCTCTCTCCTAGGGCTTCCATAAAATTTGGGGATGAAGATGATATGAAAATAAGATGATAATTCTATTTAATTAATTATCATCTTTTAATTATTTTGTTTTCCAATTTAGTCCTTAACCTTTTTTAATTTTTCCATGGATGATTCACCAAAAATATCTACATATTTTTCTTCAATGGTCTAATTACCAAATAAGGACCTCAAGATTTGAATTTCATAACTATTTAACCCATTTAGTTGCTAGAATTCAAATTTGACATTTTATGTGTAACAGCCCGATTTTGACCCTAATCAGAAAAGTGGTTTCGAGACAACAAATCCGAGTCCGAAAAATATTTTAAAATTATTTTTCGTATTTATTATGTGTGAATTTGCTTGTATTAAATTTTCGTGTCTTAATTTCGTCGTTTAAGTGTCCGATTAAATAAAAGGACTTAATTGCGTAAAATGTGAAATTTGCTAATTAATGTGTAAGTACTAATTTGTTAATGGCTTTTTAATATTAGGTCCTTAAAGGGCAAATAGCCCATTTTATAAGTAGTGGACGGCATTAAATGAATATATATGTTTTTATATGTTAAATTTATAAGTTAAAATTTTATATTAGTAAATAATATAATATAAAGTATATATATAATAAGACAAACATTTAAAAAAAAAAAAGGCCATGTTCATCTTTTAATGGCTTATGACCGAAACCAAAGAAAAGAAAAAGAAAGAATATAAGCTAGGGTATTCGACCTTGTGTTCTTCAAATTAAGGTATGTTAATTGTTCGGTTTTTGATAATTTTTACGTTTTTGAGATCGTTGCTAAGTTATCTACAAGACCCATGCTTGAATTTTTGATTTTGGTGAATATTTTGAGTTATGCTATTGTTGAAAGTTTGTGATTTTTGTTGTTTGATGGTAGAAAATAAAAGATATGTGTTAGATTAACATGTTTTGTCTTTGGATTTTTGATGAATTTGGACTAAATTGCAAAAATAAATTTTTGAGGGACTAAAATGTGAAATAAATGAAATGTGTGGGATTGTATGAACACTAGGAAGATTCGGCCCTTGTATAGTGTGGTTGAATTTTGTGTATTTTGTGTTTTGTGCAAAAAGGACTAAATTGTAAAAAGTGTGAAATATTAAGGGCAAAACTATAATTTGCCCATTTATGTGTTTTTAGGCTAAATTGAGTAAAATGGTGTTTAAATAATCTTAATTTGAATATGTTTAGATCAAGAACCAAAGAAATTGGATTTGGATCGGGGAAAGACAAAAGTAGTCGATTAGCCGATTTCACAGTCGTCGACGTCCGAGGTAAGTCAATAAGCATTTAAATGTTGTTATAACTATGAATATATATTTGTTATGTAATGACTTGAATTATTTGAGTTACAATTTGCTATGGCCGAATGTGTATAATGATAATTGGCTATCTTCCGAGTTTGATTCGATCGAGATTCGACGTCGTAGCTTGTCATTTAACCTTAGGGATAGATAGGATACATATGTCATGACATAGGATATTTGATATGTGTTATCGTGTAAGACCACGTCTGGGATGTTGGCATCGACTTGTGTTTACGTGTAAGACCATGTCTGGGACATTGGCATCGTATTTGATTCGTGTAAGACCCTGTCTGGGACAGTGGCATCAATATGTGATTACATGTAAGACCACGTCTGGGACGTCGGCATTGTACGAGCTTCCGAATATCCGCGTATCCTTTTGAATTCCGAATGGTTCAACGGGCATGTGTAAGTGAAGGCCAATGTGTAATTCGGACTAAAAGAACTCAGGTATGTATATAAACTGTGATGTGAAAAGCAAGGTAAGTTAAATGTGTAGTTCGTTGTACAAAAATCTAATGTTTGAGCATGTGAATTATGTATATGTTTCTAATTTGATATATTCGGCCAAATTTGGTTAAATGTGTTTTGATATTGAACTTTAATAAGTATATGTGTATGTAGATCATTTAAAGTGCTTGTTATAATTTTGTATTTTTGATTTTGATAAGTTGGTTGCTATTAACTTGCTTATGACTTACTAAGCTTAAATAGCTTACTCTGTGTTTTCTGTCTATCTCTGTTTTATAGATTTTGGATTCGTTACGAGCTTGGGGATCGTCAGCAAGACTATCACACTATCGACAGTCTCCTTTGGTACTTTTACTAAGTTGATTTTGAGTATATGGCATGTGTAGCATAGTAAAAGGTTGAATACGAGTTAAGTACTTTTGAATGTAATTAATAGCCATGCGAAGATGGCTTAACTCCTCTGCTTGAACTTGGTTATGTTTGATCATAGTTTAAGTTCATTTTGGTTATAAAGTTATGTGCTATGATAAATAGTATTTGTGATATGTGTTTTCTTTTGTGCATTGAAGTTAGTTAGTGATTTTGAATATGGTATGAGTGAATTTAACCATGATATATATATATAATAGCACGAATTATGTTTGTTATGCTACCATTGCTAAAATGATTTGATCATGTTTTATCTGTGTTAGTAATGGTTTATAATTAGTTGATGAGTACATTTGAATAAAAGTTGAAAGGTAATATTGTACATGTATTTGAATGATAGTTCGGCATTCAAGGATGTATTGAGGTGATTAGTTATGTATTTTAGTAGTGAATTGAATGATGATTAATTAGAGACAAATATATTTCGGTTGTGGCTTCATATTGATATATTGTAATGATTTAAATTGCATTATAAATAGTTTAAGTTAATAAGCTAAATATAATGAATATATGTAATTGTTATGTTTTATTCATAAATTGACAAGGTTAATATATATATATATATATGTATTCGGCAATGTTGTGATATTATAATGGATGAATGCATGTAATACATATGAATTTGGTTTTATGATTTGTTTATGAATTTGTGAAAATTCTATATATTTGTGGTTTGTGAAATGATGGACATGTTAATGATTAAATTGGTTTTATATGGGTCAGCTATTCGAATAGAAGAATCATGCAAGTATATGTTTATGCACTTGGCTTAGAAATTTTAACTAAGAGATTATAAATATATTTGCATATATATTCTGATGTGTTTTAATAATATATTGGTATATTTATTTAAAGATTTGTTTATGATATGTCATGGTTTTAAATTTGTAAATTTAAGTGATGATGAATATATTCGAATTAGTTGTATGGGAGATATTAAGTATGGCCGAATGATATATATATAATGTGACTGATGCCATTTGGTTTTAATGTTACAATGTTTGAGTACTATATATATGTGTGTGTTTTAAGGTGACGTTTATTATTTAAGACTTTGATAAATGGTTAGATTAATGATGTTAATTATGAATGATTAATTATGTTATAAACTTGAGATAGGTGTTTAGTTGTAATGTAAATGATTTTGGCTTTGTTATTGATGTATGAAATTTGTATTGAAAAAATATGCAACTTACTCTGTTCAGATGATTTAATACATATATGAATTTAAAAAATAAAATTATATGCCTGTTTTGAGTTGTGTCTTCTTCGGTAATGCCTCGTAACCCTAGTCTGGCGACGGATACGGGTTAGGGGTGTTACATTATGCAATTTAGTCCTTTCTACAATTAAGCACATAATTAATAAAATTTTCTTATCAAAATTCTCATGCAACCTTTCTATCACATTACTAATCATTTCATAATATTAAAATATTTTATCTTTTCGGCTCGGATTTGTGGTTACGAAACCACTGTTCCGACTTCACTGAAATTGGGCTGTTACAATCATCATATGATTATTTTAAGTTATATCTTACTTACATTTGCTTAGTTTCTCGAGTATTTTATACATTTTAGATCCATTTTATTTTATTTGATTTTTTTTATGTTTGCATTGTAAATATTTTGTTTTTAGGGTTTTTCACGCATTTAATTTCAATAAAATATTTCGTGTGGAATTTGCAGGTAAAACGGATTTAGGAAGAAGATGTCAATACATGGAACCATGAGATTAAATTCACTAAGCCTAAAGTTGATCCAAGATGAGAAGTGGATGTCCAATTCTCAAAGATTCAAAATTTGTAATTTGAACACATTCAAAATTTCCAACCAAAACACTTCTTAGTGTTACGATCATTTCTCGAGCTCTAGGACTCCATTTTAGGTGTACCTTATACCGTCAGAAAGGGAATTTGAAGATCTATAAAATATTGGAACACCAATACCAAAATGCATTAGGAAGAAATCCAAAAGTAAAGAGAAATTTACAAATTTCACATTGATGGACAGTTTTGATGCATTTTTGTGTTTGGATCATATCTCCTAACATACATTGAGTTTGGAGCTGAAATTTTTACAGTGAATGTACAAGGTGCAGAACATCAATAAACTTTCTTGGACTTTTCCCATTGGGAGACGTTAACTTAGACAAAAAAAGTCATCAATTAACATGTGAAAAATGACTCAAAAAATGACAAAGAAGGTGGCCTATAAATTTATAACTAGCAAGTCCTTTGCATTGTCATTTTCCTCTTCAAAAACCTCTATAAATAGCCTTTTGTTTCAGAATAAGAGGCATCTTGAAGTTGAGATCAAGATCATTTTCTTGTTAGGATTTGTTTGTTTCTTTATCCTTGTAAAATCTTAAGTTTCTTATATCTAATATGTCTTTTTCATATAAGTTTGAGTTGTTTAATTTTGTTATGTTATTCTAAGTTTTTAATGCTGAGGTGAAAGGGAGAAACTCTTGGCAAATATTAAGTCATAATTTGAGCTAAAATTAATTATCAATCACTTGTTATAATCATACTTGTAAAATAAGATCATTAATTTGTGTTAATTATGACTCCTATTTCAGTCAAATTTGAGAAGTAATCTTCTAGTTAAACTCTGTTTATTTGTTTCAATCAAACACTGATTAGTTAGATTATTTTATTATTATTTGACCTATGAATTTAGCCTATAAATAGGCTCTTTTACAACCTTAGAAAATACACCCATTAGATATTAGAACTCATAATACGTTTAGAGAATTTTGTGTTTATGTTTTGAGGGTTCTTTGTTTTCGGGTTTTTGGGGTTTAGTTTTTATCTCCATCTTTTGTACTCTTCGTTTTGTTGCCATTATAGTAAAATTATCTTTTTCCGTGGTTTTTTATCCTCTTTGGAGGGGTTTTTCTACGTTAAATTTGTGTGTCCAATTTCTCAATTTATTCCGCTATTATTACTTGTTCGTTGCTTAATCGGGTTATTCCTAACAAGTGGTATCAGAGCTAGTTCAATTTTCATAGATCAGCCCATTCAGATATGTCAGCAGCAAGGTTTGAAATTGAGAAGTTTGATGGTGAGACAAATTTCAATCTGTGGCAAGTTCGGATGATGGCAATTCTAGTTCAAACCGGCTTGAAAAAGGTTGTTACCGGGAAAAAGCCTGAGAATCTAAATCAAACAGAATGGGAAGAGCTTGATGAAAAGGCTTTGTCTGCAATCCAGTTGTGCCTCGCGAATACGGTATTGCAGGAGGTATTGATGGAGAAGACCTCATCTGCCTTGTGGAAAAGGTTAGAAACTCTTTATGCGACTAAGTCTCTGGCTAACCGTTTAGTGTTGAAACAACGTCTATTTACGTTTCGCATGAACGAAGGTGAGCTTCTTAGAGATCACATCAGTCAATTCATTACTCTTTTAAATGATTTAAAGAATGTTGAGGTTCATATTGACGAT
Organism: Gossypium sturtianum; assembly: GCA_025698515.1. Taxonomy (NCBI): domain Eukaryota; kingdom Viridiplantae; phylum Streptophyta; class Magnoliopsida; order Malvales; family Malvaceae; genus Gossypium; species Gossypium sturtianum. Next base: position 22,243,647 of record CM046949.1, read on the forward strand.
GAAGATCAGGCTCATTACTCTTTTAAATGATTTAAAGAATGTTGAGGTTCATATTGGCGATGAAGATCAGGCTATGCTATTATTGTGCTCTTTACCCTCTTCATACAAGTCTTTCAGGGAGACCTTGATTTATGGAAGAGACAAACTCTCGCTCGAAGATGTGAAGGGTCATTTGTTGAGTAGAGACAAACTCGACAATGAGCTTCATTTGGATAGCAAGACAGATAGGCAAGCTTCTGTTTTGATAACATCAAAGAAACGAGACAAAATGTGTCGCTATTGTAAAAAGTTAGGTCACGTCAAAGCAGATTGTTTATAAAGCTGCGAAAGAAAAGAGAGCTCGAGAGTAACGAGGAAGATGTGGCGATGCTAATTTGGCGATGAAAGCGGCGATGATTTCTTGTTAGTGTCAACGAGCGATAACTCCAAGCTCACGTCCGAGTGGGTCCTAGATTCGGGATGTTCTTTCCACATGTGTCCCAATAGAGAATGGTTCTCCACATACAGTTCGGTCGAAGGTGGAGTTGTGTGCATGGGAAACGATTCATCTAGTAAGGTAATTGGTATTGGTATCTTGTTAAAATTAGGATGCACGATGGGATGATTAGGACACTCTCGGATGTCGGTATGTACACGATTTACGAAAGAATCTCATCTCCTTGAGTATTTTAGACTTGAAAGGATGCGAGAATCAACATCGAGTCGAAGCGGCATTAAAGTATCTCGTGGAGCTCTCGTTTTGTTAAAAGGTAAAAGAAGCGCGATCTTTATATTCGGAAGGTTCTACGGTGACCGGTGAAATCGGACGTCCCTCGTCAGATTCTGAGTCGAAGTCAACTCATTCGGAGCGGAGGCAACTTGGTCATAGGAGGAAAAAGGTATGACCGTTTCGTTGAAGAGAGGTTCTCTTTTGGATGCAGGTTTTGAAAAGTTAGAGCCTTTGTGTTCGTGAAAATCAAACCCGGGTTAGTTTTGATTTGGCAGTGTACAAGTCGAAGGCTAGAAGTCTTCCAGTTTCTAAGCACAGATTCGACTCAGTAAATTCCCTGCATGGTTCAAGATAGGCTCATGGCGGGCTTTAGCAAAGATGGCATTGTGGAAATATGAGTCAAGGTGGAGATTTGTTAATTATGACTCCTATTTCAGTCAAATTTGAGAAGTAATCTTCTAGTTAAACTCTGTGTATTTGTTTCAATCAAACACCGATTAGTTAGATTATTTTATTATTATTTGACCTATGAATTTAGCCTATAAATAGGCTCTTTTACAACCTTAGAAAATACACCCATTAGATATTAGAACTCATAACACATTTAGAGAATTTTGTGTTTACGTTTTGAGGGTTCTTTGTTTTCGGGTTTTCGGGGTTTAGTTTTTATCTCCATCTTTTGTACTCTTCGTTTTGTTGCCATTATAGTAAAATTATCTTTGTCCGTGGTTTTTTATCCTCTTTGGAGGGGTTTTTCCACGTTAAATTTGTGTGTCCAATTTCTCAATTTATTCCGCTATTATTACTTGTTCGTTGCTTAATCGGGTCATTCCTAACTATTTGTTATAGGCAATAGATGACATAATGAATGCTTGGATAAACTAACCTTAATTTGTTGTAGACATAAAAAAATTGACATAATAAATATTTGAAATCTTTTTTTTTTATATAAGTTTTGAAGTTATCAAGTGATTATAATACCATATGTTATATTTTTGGGTTGAACTTAAATAATTGAACTTTCATATTGCACCATCCTTCGCTTATGGATTCATTTGCTAAACTCTTGGACTTATTGGACAATCATATTGGACACTCTTTTGACGGACATACCTTTTCTCATGGATTCATATGCCTAATTATTGGACGTACATTGCTAGATTATCCGATTGGGATCTCCATTTTGTGTGGATTCTAATTGAGTAATAATATTGAGTACCAAAATTTAATATTAATATGACACCAATAGTTGATCCTCTAACCTCAACATATTTTCTTTCAAGTATTTGTTTTTATTATTTTTAGTTAATTTCTTTCTTTGATTTTTATTTCTAGTGTTTCTTGCTCCTACTTTCATTTTAGACACTCATTCCAAATTTAAGTGTTAAATATTTATTATAGCATAATACTTGTAATCTTGTAAGTTTTAATCAACTTTCCTATGGATTGACCACAGACTCTCAAGCTTTTATTATTTAAATATAACCTGCACTTTGGTTGTAAACCTAAAAAGTCTCTGTCACTAACTAGAGCTGGCCCGAAGGCCCGCCCGAAAAATGGGAGGGTTTGGGTAAAAATATAGGCCTGAAAAATGGGCTTTGACAAAAAACGAGGCCCGTTTAGAAAACAGGCTGGGCCCTAAGTAAGAGTTTTTGGCCCGGGCCCGGCTCGGCCCGAATTATATACTAAATTATTTATTTTATTTTTAATCATTTTTAATTTTAAACTTTACCCTTTTTTAAGTTTTCACTTTCATTTCGTGCTGCCTTCCTCTTCCTCCCCCTTATTCCTATTTCCAAAATCCAAATATCTAGCTCACCACCACCTCCACCGATCCACCGATCTAGTCATCTCATCGACCACCTCCAACTAGCCTCAAGCTCATTTCTCATTTCGACTCATTGTCTCTAGCTTCTTCATTTGCGGTCTCGGTGCTCCCCACAAGACTTGTAAGCTTCTTCTTCATTTTGCTTTAGTTATTATTTGAGTTTGGCTATATAAATTAAACCTCTTTGGTCCTTACTAAGGTTCCTCATCTCTTTCTTTGTTGAAGAACCTCATCATCATTGATGTACCTTACTTTATCTCAGAAAGCCTCTTCTTCTTCCTCATACTACCCACAACACAGTAAACTTCTTCTTCTTCTTTTTAAAATATTTTAACTGTAGCTATTGGTTTTTTGCATTTCAATTATTTTGGTTAGTAATGCACTAATGTTGGTTGTTGGATCTATTGGTTAGTAATGCTGGTTGTTAATATATTTTTAACAGTAAGCTTCTTCTTTTTTCTATTCTTTTCGAATAATTGTTCTTCTTCTTTTTTTTTTTTTAAAAACTTTATCAAAGCTTATTCTTATGAAGCTTTAGTTCTTCTTGAAGATTTTTTATTTATTTTTTTAAGCATTAATCTATTAGAATTAGGAAGAATAATGTGGGCTCTATTTCTTTAAAAACAAAAAGATGAGAAATGTATTTTTAGTCTCATTTTTTATTTGTTTCTTGTTTTAATATTTGTTTTTATGTTTTTAAATGTATTTGATTTATTATATTTTTATTTTTTTATTTAATGAAATAAGCTAAAAAAATTTAATATGGGCCGGGCTTGGACAAATTTTTAGGCCCATATTTCGGGCCGGGTCGGGCCCGAGCTTAGAAAACGGGCTTAAAATTTTGTCTGGGCCTGACCCGGCCCATTATCACCTCTATCACTAACTTACTCGTACATGGAATAGAAGGGAAAAAATATGAGATGCAGATGACTAGCTCCACAGTTGGACACTAAGATCAAAGGTAGACTTTCTACTATCGGACATTCAAACATAATAAACCACAAGCACATCATAGAAGCATAATTGACCACCAATATTATACTCTGAATGAGATAATACATCATTTTTCTCTTACTTGGAATCATATCTGTTTTCCATTCCAATACAGAACAATATGAGAAATTGTAACGACCCGATAGTCACGAGTAACTGGAAAGTGTAGTTTCGGGTCTCCGTTTTCTTAAAACGGACTCGTAAATATTTATTAAAAATATTTACGAAGTTAGTTGTGTGGTTAATTAGGGCTTGGTTAGGTGAATTAGCTTGAATTAAGAGTAATTAGGAAAAATGACTAAATTGTATAAAGAGTGAAAGTTGAATTATAGATTAAAGAAAAAGTAAAGGGACTAAATAAGCAATTAAGCCTTAATTAACAAGTGTATGGTGATTGTGTGTACATGTGTAAAAATAAAATACATATGTATAAAATAATAATATATGAAATACTTAATATTTAAGTATATAATAATATATTATATTATATTATATTATATTATATTATATTATATTATATGAATAACTAAAAGAAATAAAATAAATAAAAGAAAAGAAACAAAGAAACAACAAAGTTAAAAACGAAACAGAGAAGAAAAAGAGAAAGAAAAGAAGAAAAGTTAGGGATTTCAAAGTTCAAAGCTTAATTGGTAAGTTAATTTAGTCCCTTTTCTTATAATTTTTATGTTTTTAGAATCCTAGAACTAAATACTACCCAACCCATGTCAAAATTTTAGAAATTATTGAGTTTTTAAATGTTGTCTATGTTGAATAATTAGAGTATTAGGGACTAAATTGATAGATTTTTAAGTTAGAAATGAAAAAGGATTGAATTGTAGAATAAATAGTAAATTTTGAGTAAAAGGGACTAAATTGTGAAAATTTCTAATTTTAGGGATTTAAGTGAAATTAAAGAGTTGAATTTAGTTTAAAATGGAAATTGAATGAAATTATAGGATAAATTGTAAAGAAATAAAGTTAGTCTCGGTCCAGGGACTAAATTGGAATTTAGGCAAATGTTGGATAATAATTGAAATACTTAATTTGAAATTGAATTGTATTGTATTGATGAATTTTAATTGTTTTAATTCCGTAGCTAACATTGCGCCGAAAACCTCGACTAGGAAAGGAAAAGATAAAGTCGACGAGGAGTAGCTCAAAAGTTCTGGTTTGTATTTCTATAATCTGAATCTAAATATTAATTGTTGTATTTTTGATTTAATGTTTATGGTAAGTGAATAAGGTAAGTAATTAGCATTATGATATTGAATTGAGTGTATGTGAATTTATGATTAATGTGATATTTGAATATTGGATGATTGTAGTACTTGAAAAGTGAATTGAAACCCTATTAACTGTATCGGGCTGAGTCGGATATAGATGGCATGCCATAGGATTGGAATAGTTCAGGGTTTACTTCGACCTTGAGTCGATGAGACACTGGGTGTCAATCTATTACTTTGGATTAATTCAATGAGGTACTGGGTACCAATTTACTTCGGTTTAACCGATGAGACATTGGGTGTCAAATTATTACTTCGAATTATCAGATGAGGCACTAAGTGCCAAATTGGTGTGTTTTGGTTGGATCTGTGTATCCGTTCGAGTCCGAGCCGTGTTAATAAGGGTAATTAAAAGAAGTGGTACTGTGAAAAGTATTTGGAAATACGAAATGATACATATGGATTGTGTGACATATTGTGAAAAGCTAATTGAGATAGCAAATGATGAGAATTGATTGTAGTATGATTAAATTGATCAATTGAATGACTATTCTTAATGTATGGTTAAATGTGTATGTTATATTATTTTACTTAAAGTATTCGGATTATAAAAATACCACTGAGTTTATACTCAGCGTACAGTTTTGTTTTCCGTGCGCAGGTTAGTTACTTAAGTCTGATTGCCGAATCAGCATCCATCAGTGATCCCGAACTCAAAATGTGGTGATGTATACTTCTTTTTGTGTCGGCATGTACCTAGGTTGTCTAAAGCTTATCATTTTGTGGAGTGATTGTAATTAATATTATTAGTTGATATTGGTTGATTGTATATATGAATATATGTGTTATTGAGGCTATCATATGGCATGTTTAGGTTGATGCATGAATGAACATAATATAGGCAAAATTTAGGTTGATTGTTTTGGCATGTTTAAAAGGTAATTGATCGTGTTTTGGATGGATTGAACGAATAGTTTTTGAGTTGCTTAGTGTTTAAGATTGCAGGGAATGGTAAACTTGATGTTTAAGACTCATAAAAGGGACAATTTGATTAATTTATTACATGTATGCTAAATGATTTGGAAATGTTCGTATTTGATCTGTTAAGTTTGATAAAACTCCATAACTCTGTTTCGGTGACGGATAAGACTTAGGGGTGTTACAGAAATCCTCAAAAATCTTACATAACTAACAAAAGAAATGCAACAGTGAGTAAACTACAGTATTTAATCTTGATTGATGAAAAAGGCACAAGAACTTGAACATTAACTAGTCTAAAAGCCTAAATTGAAGTAAATTTTATTAGTGAAAAACCCAATTAGAAATTAAAGAAAAAAGGAGTTAGACAAATTCTTAGCTAACCTTTGGCTTTTTCATCTACCTCCAAAGCTAAAGCAACAAATAATTCTTGCAATAAGTTACTTTCGCATTTTGATTTTAACGGAAGAAATTAAATACAAATTACTTCCAGACCGTAGTTAATATTCAATCTGTTGATCATTAACTAAAAATTGTAACCTTAAACCTAACACATTCCATTTTTCAAAAAAAAAATAAAAAAATCAAATAATGATATGATTGATTTGAAAGAAAAAATAATCTAAAACTAGAATCTTTCCCTTTTTTCCCTTATGTTATATTGAGAAACAACCACTGATTTAAAAGCCCCCTGTTAATCAACACATCTGTAAAATATTGATTTAATTATAATCACGAGTTTTGATATCTCACAAAAAGATCTATAACAATGTTCTCAAAGGGACAAAGCGCATTAAAGATGTTAGAACCTTTATATTCCCATAGGCACAAGGAGCAAGAAAAAGCTTTCACTTCACTGAAGGTGCAATATACATATATGTGTGCCTATGCATATAAATAAAATAAGCTTAAGGTTAATAATTTGATACAAGCATGCAAATTTTCTTTTGTTGATGAATATGCATGATTTCCCTATGGTTGCATGCATTTTGTTGAAAACTTGAACATTGAGAAGTAGAGATATTGATATTATCTCTTTTCTTGCTAATAAAGGTACATTTAATGAAAAAATAAAATATAAATGAAATAAATTGGAGAGAAATTCAATTAGATTGCCTTTCTTTCTTTCTTTCTTTTTTTTTTTTTTTGCATCTACTGTCTTACAAAATGCACCCACGTGCCTTGCCCAAAATGGCTTAAGGTGCTTTTGTTGTCTAGTGCTAAGCATAAAGCCTAGGTACGCTTTGATGCACACCTTAAAAACACTAATTCATAGTGCATTAATATGAATTTAAATATTCTCGTACTGCATACATGCATTATCTCACTTAACAACCCTACAAAACACCAATATCACAAAATATTTATTAGTCTTTACTAGCTTAACTATTAAATTAACAAATTTTACATCCTTCATATGAAGCAGAGCCTTAAGAAATTATTGGTCTTTAAAATATGAGAAACAATTCCTTCCTCAACACAACTAACATAAAACGAAGGCTAAAAATAAACATTACTGCAATGATCCAAATCCAATTGAGAAATATGCTTTCATGTGAGCTTTATACTTAGCATCTGGATATACACACATATTCATAAAAATAAAATGCAACAGGTCAACATATATGTATCTAGAAGGAGCTTGACATGCAAATTAGGATGAAGGAAAGAACATAAAAAGCTTGCATGATTTCTATCGTAAGCATAGTTATTGACCAGCTTATTGCATGTACTAGTCGTTGTACATAAAATGCTCAATCAGAGCCCACTTACCAACCACATTACTAGATCCTCATTACACAACCTTTGGAGCTATAATAAGGAGTTTGAGACAAACAAATGCTACTAATAAATCACTAAGAACCAGAGGCAGAGGCATACCTCATTACATAACTTTTAGATGTGTGAGTAGACAAATTATAGATGTCTGACAATTCACTTCATCTTGACAAATTACCATCAACCAAAACGATCCCAAATTACCATCCTCAGTAATCCTGCTTCGACTGACCATCAACGCAAACAAGCAACACCTGTTCTATTCTTAATCAGGAAACAACTAATAGTATGGAAACCAAAGTAAGATGTGATTAACAACCTAGTTGAAAGCATCATATTTCACAACATATGATTAGGCTTTGTATCCATATTCGACAATCAGTCTAGTATTATTTTACACAATTGAATACAACGTGCTTGTTAGAAACATATCCATTTAAGATTTATATTCATGAAAAGCTATACGGGCATAAAACAAAAGTAACTAGTCTTTGCTAAGAAGATAAGTATGAGTGAAGTGGATTTCAAAAGTAAAATATAAAATTGCTCAAAATTAAAATTCATCTTGTTAGGATCGTCCCGATTAAGCAACGAACAAGTAAAAGTAGCGGAATAAATTGAGAAATTGGACACACAAATTTAACGTGGAAAAACCCCTTCAAAGAGGATAAAAAACCACGGGCAAAGATAATTTTACTATAATGGCAACAGAACGAAGAGTAAAAAAGATGGAGATAAAACTAAACCCCGAAAACCCGAAAACAAAGAACCCTCAAAACGTAAACACAAAATTCTCTAAATGTGTTATGAGTTCTAATATCTAATGGGTTTATTTTCTAAGGTTGTAAAAGAGCCTATTTATAGGCTAAATTCATAGGTCAAATAATAATAAAATAATCTAACTAATCAGTGTTTGATTGAAACAAATAAACAGAGTTTAACTAGAAGATTACTTCTCAAATTTGAATGAAATAGGAGTCATAATTAACAAATCTCCACCTTGACTCATATTTCCACAATGCCATCTTTGCCAAAGCCCGCCACGAGCCTATCTTGAACCATGCAGGGAATTAACCGAGTCGAATCGTGCTTAGAAGCGGAAGACTTCTAGCCTTCGACTTGTACACTTCGCCAAATCAAAACTAACCGGGTTTGATTTTCACGAACACGATGCCCTAACTTTTCAAAACCTACATCCAAAAGAGAACCTCTCTTCAACGAAACGGTCATACCTTTTTCCCTCCTATGACCAAGTTGCCTCCGCTCTGAATGAGTTGACTTCGACTCTGTAACGGACGAGGACGTCCGATTTCACCGGTCACTGTAGAACCTTCCGAATATAGAGAGCGCGGTTCTTTTACCTTTTAACAAAACGAGCTCCACGAGATACTTTAATGCCGCTTCGACTCGATGTTGATTACGCATCCTTTCAAGTCTAAAATACTCAAGGAGATGAGATTCTTTCGTGAATCAGGTACATACCTGACATCTGAGGGTGTCCTAATTGTCCCATCGTGTATCCTAATTTTAACGGTACCAATACCAATTACCTTACTAGATGAATCGTTTCCCATGCACACAACTCCACCTTCAACCGAACTGTATGTGGAGAACCATTCTCTATTGGGACACATGTGGAAAGAACATCCCGAATCTAGGACCCACTCGGACATGAGCTTGGAGTTATCGCTCGTTGACACTAACAAGAAATCATCGTTGCTTTCATCGGCGAAATTAGCACCAGCTACATCTTCCTCGTTACTCTCGTGACTCTTTTCTTTTCGCATTTATAACAATCGCTTTGACGTGACCTAACTTTTACAATAGCGACACCTTTTGTCTCATTTCTTTGATGCTATCAAAACGGAAGCTTGCCTATCTGTCTTGCTATCCAAATGAAGCTCATTGTCAAGTTTGTCTCTACTCAACAAATGACCCTTCACATCTCTTGAGCGAGATTTTGTCTCGCCATAAATCGTGGTCTCTCTGAAAGACTTGTATGAAGGGGGTAAAGAGCACAATAATAGCATAGCTTTGATCTTCATCGTCAATATGAACCTCAACATTCTTTAAATCATTTAAAAGAGTAATGAATTGACTGATGTGATCTCTAAGAAGCTCATCTTCGTTCATGCGAAAGCGTAAATAGACGTTGTTTCAACACTAAACGGTTAGCCAGAGACTTAGTCGCATAAAGAGTTTCTAACATTTTCCATAAGGCAGATGAGGTCTTCTCCATCAATACATCCTGCAATACCGTATTCGTGAAGCACAACTGGATTGCAGACAAAGCCTTTTCATCAAGCTCTTCCCATTCTGTTTTATTTAGATTCTCAGGCTTTTTCCCGGTAATAACCTTTTTCAAAGCGGATTGAACTAGAATTGCCATCATCCGAACTTGCCACAGATTGAAATTTGTCTCACCATCAAACTTCTCAATTTCAAACCTTGTTGCTGCCATATCTGAATGGGCTGATCTATGAAAATTGAACTAGCTCTGATACCACTTGTTAGGATCGTCCCGGTTAAGCAACGAACAAGTAAAAGTAGCGGAATAAATTGAGAAATTGGACACACAAATTTAACGTGGAAAAACCCCTTCAAAGAGGAAAAAAACCACGGGCAAAGATAATTTTACTATAATGGCAACAGAACGAAGAGTACAAAAGATGGAGATAAAACTAAACCCCGAAAACCCGAAAACAAAGAACCCTCAAAACGTAAACACAAAATTCTCTAAATGTGTTATGAGTTCTAATATCTAATGGGTTTATTTTCTAAGGTTGTAAAAGAGCCTATTTATAGGCTAAATTCATAGGTCAAATAATAATAAAATAATCTAACTAATCAGTGTTTGATTGAAACAAATAAACAGAGTTTAACTAGAAGATTACTTCTCAAATTTGACTGAAATAGGAGTCATAATTAACACATTTATACATTGAATCTTTAGGGGAAAATCTATATATTGAATTAATCCCTTACTGAAAAGGGAAAATTACCCAAACTATAGATGGAAATATGAGGAATTACCATCAACAACTAAGTAAAAGTTAATTGAATTTCAATTAGAATATCAAAAAAAAAAATCTATTTAAATTGAAATTCAGTCATTTTTTTCAAGCGCTTGTCTTTGAAAAGTGTTCTAAAGGAGAGTTCTTAAAAGCAAAGTTTCTTAAAATTTTGTTATATAAAAAATGGGAGATTGTTAGCTTTGATTTTCTAATGTTTTGATATACCAAATAATCCCTTAATCAAATTTGATAAGTTATATTGTCGAAACCATTTTAAAATCGGGTTTTGAAAAATGGGGATCGACTTTAAAAACAAAAATGGGAGTCGCCACCAATCCTTTTTTTACTTAGGTGTGATTGGATCACCTTGTAAAACGTTTTATTTAAAAAAAAATTCAATTTTGGTCCACAAAAAACAAGAAAACGAGTTCGGGAGTCGGTTACGTATGAGGAAGGGTTAGCACCCTCATAGCGCCCAAAATTGGTACCTAATCGATAAAATCATGTCCGAATGTTGAAGATAAAGAAAGTTAGAAAATATGATCATTTTATTAGAAAGAAAATCAGGACTTACTTATCACAAAGAAATAAAGTACTTTACCCAGTAAGTTAAGGTATAGTACCTTATGACTTTGAAATTAAGCTTGTCTTTATTTTAGAAAATTCATACCTCGAGGCAAAAAGCGTCGAACCCGAGAAGTTAGGGCACAATGTTTTGAATTCTCAAGAATAGGTTTTTTTATTTAAAACTTGAGATTTCTTTATTCCGAAGGAATATAAACATCACATCCAGTACGTTAGGACACGACATTTTTTTTAAACCCTCGTAATTAAAGTCATCTCATGATTTACAAAACTTGTTAAAAGGGTATTTAGTTATTTAGCCAAACGGAAAATCGCAACTTGATGCGTTAGGGCACTATTTCCCGAATTTCTAAATACCAAAACATTGCCTTATTTTAAAAGCTTTTAAAAAATATAATGGTTTTGCAAAAATGGACTTTTATTTTAAACAATAATCATGCAACAACATTGCATTTATCGAACACAAATATTAAAAGCAATTATAATATATTAACATTTAATATAGACAACTAAAATAACTACACTAGGGTAATTATAAAATAATAAAGAAATAAAAGGGTGTTACATAGATAAATATATAAAGCAATATATGTAAAACAATAAAAAAATACTTAAATAATAAATATATAACTTAATACATATAAAAGATAATACATAATAATATATATAATAATTTTGAATAAAGATATTTTAAAAAATAATATAAATAATATATGTAAAATATGTTATAAAATATAATAAACTTTATACAAAAATAAATTTTTAGAAAATAATATATGATATGATATAATACTATATAATATACAAAATATAATATAAAATAAAAAATAATACATAAATAAAATAATATATAAAATAATAATTAAATATATAAATAATACACATAATATATATATAAATAAATTAATAAATATAAGAAAATAATATAGAATATTTTAATGTGAGAAAACTATTAATTATAATATAAAATAATAAAATAAAAAAAGGATAAAAATAAAATTAAAATAAAGAAAACAGGGGTTAAATATCAATTAAAACAGATTAAAAGGGTTAAATTTAAATGCGCGTTAAAATACAAGGGCCAAAGTGGCAATTATGCCAGATTTTAAAACGACAACGTTCTGATTTTTAGCTTTCAAAGAGCCCGAGGACTAAATTGGAAAATAATTAAAAATTTTGGGGCCAAATTAAAAAATAAAATTAAACGGAATTAAAATAATAAAAAATGAGGAAGGACTGAAATAGAAATTAAACCATTTAATAGAAACAAGCGGATCCTGCCCTCGGGTCGGGTCAACGCGCGGATCCCCTGCTTAAAACGGCGTCGTTTTGTGCTTATTTGCCTAAACGAAAACGGCGTCGTTTTTGTAACGCTATATAAGTCAGTTTTCATAAAAAAAAACATTTCTAATTTGTTTTAAAAAAAAAAAAAAAAAAGCTCTGAAATTCCCCTTTGTTCTCTCTCCTGGCGATTTCCGGCCAACCTCCGGTGGAGCTCCTACCGCCATCCGCTGCCATCGGCGGCCACCGTACGCGGTGGCCGGAACCCTAAAATGTAAGCTTTTTTCCTCTTTTTTTTAAGTATTTTATATATATATATATATATTATATGTGTGGATTAAATAAAATAAAACAAAAATAAAAAAATAAATGTACTCGTAAATAAAAAGAAAAGTAAAAGAAACCTTTTGATTTTGGATTATTCTTGTATCTCTGTATATTCGTATTCTCCTCCCCTTTTACAAGTTTACAATCAGGCTTTTATAGCCTTTCGAAATGTAAAATAATAAAAAAAAGAAATAAAACAATTTCCATGTTTGCTATGATCTACTGTTGTTTTGTTTCCTTTCTTGTACAGGTCGAAGCGGAGATCTCGCGACGGAGATGAGATTCGGGCGCGGTCCGCGGCGCGACCGAGGACTAGCATGGGCGCGGGGCGTTGATTGCGGCGCGAGGCTTGGAGGTGCTGCTGGCGCGCTTTGCGGCGCCTAGGGTTTCAGAAAACCCTAGGGTCACTGATTTGGTTTAACATTTGGGCCTTTTGGGCCGTCTATGTTATTGGGTCTGGGTAGTTTCGGGCCGTGTATTTGTTTGGGCTAGTGGGTTTAAGTGTTGCTGATGTAATTTGGGCCATAAGGACTTTTGTAATCTGGATTGTAAAAATGGACTTTTTATTATTTTTTTATTTTGGGTCTGGTTTATGTTAGCCCGGTAAAAAATGGGCCATTACATATATTTTAAGAAATTATTTTTCAAGTTATATTTTAAAAGTAAATCAACAGTTTGAAATGTCGTTTTAAAGAAAATTTCCAAGTATTTTTCATGTAGGGTGCGATACCCAACCTAAAAGAGTGCGATATCCAAGTCGACAGTAAGCTTTTTGCCATAAGGGTATCGAACCCTTTTGGCAAAGGAACTGATACCCAAGTTGGCAGAGCTTTTTGCCACATGGATACGAAACCCAATGCCCTGTAGGGTCTAGACCTCAAGTCCCAAAATGTTTCTCAAATCCTAGGGTACAGAACCCCAATTGAAGAGGTACTGGACCCCTTCCATCTTTGGTGCGATACTCACAGGCTCAACAGTCACATTTTAAAGGAAGGAACTAAACCCTAATTACCAAGGTACCAATACCTATGCCCTTACAATTACATTTAATGCTCGAATTAATGTCTCCAACAACTCAATTTTCCTTGTAACCACTACAAACTACTACAAATCAATAAGATGGTATAAATAGAGATCAAGAACACTAAGAAGTAGACAATAATCAAGCTTATAAAGTTTATTGCGCATAATTCTAATATTTTCATTGTATTTCTCATATAGACACTTGGGTAGTTATTTCTTTCAATCTTTTAAATGTTGTAAAATCTTTTGAGTGAAATCAGCCTTTGAGAGGTATTCCTTGTTAGTCATTTTATTTCTCATCTTTGTAAGGGTTTACTTAAGGTTTTGGTAGAAAACCTCAAGGGGAAGTAACTCTATCTTGTTTATTGAAAATATAGTGTTTGTAAAGGTTAAACCTTATCTTCAAAAGGTTTCAAATTAGTGAATTTGAGAAATCCTTAGTTGTGATAAGCTAAGGTGGTGGAGATAAGTAATTGAGGCCAAACCACTATAAAGTCTTATGCTGATTTTTTATTGCCATCTTTCTTCTAAAATTTTAAAACACCAAGTCACTCATTCTTGATATTTATCGAGCTTTACACCATAAAAACAATAATACATATGTAACAGCCCATTTTTAGGGTTAATCAGAACAGTGGTTTCGGGACCACAATCCGAAGTCAAAATATTTATTTTAATATTTTATTATGGTTTACAGCATGATAATGTGTGAAAATTTCATAAAGAAATTTTACCGTTTAAAGGCTTAATTCGGTAAAAAGGACTAAATCGCGTAAAGCGTAAAAGTTGCGTTCTATAAGCTAAAGGTGTCAAATAGCTATAGAATTTAAATATGGAGGTCCTTATGTGGCAAATAGACCATTTATGAGATATTGGATGATAGTGGAGTGGCAATTGGTGTAATTACTAATGTTTTTAAAGGATAATTAAGTAAATAGTTAATAAAGGTTAATATTAATAAAACAAAAGCCAAAATCCTTATTTTTATCATCCCTTCCACCGAAATTTGAAAAGAATGGTAGCCATGGATGAGCTAGGTTCGGCCAACATTGTTTTGCTCATTTAGATTGAGAAAAACGAGATTTGGATCGAGAACGGGGAGAAAGCAAAGTATCGGACTAGTCGATCCATTCCATTGTTTTAGCGATCGAGGTAAGTTATTATAATCGAACTTCAATGTATATTTATGAAATTTATGAATGATAGTATGAATGTATTCATATAATTGATTTAATTGTGGAACGTAAATAAAATGTTCGAAATAAGTAAAAATGCAGGATCGAACACGATCGTTTCGTAACGAAAGACGAATCGGCAGAAAAGACCATGGTTGGACCATGTCAGTACATGATTTCGTATAAGACCATAGCTGGGCTATGGCATCGATATATGAGACTTTATGTAAGACCATATCTGGGATATGGCATCGATATATAATTTTGTGTAAGACCATGTTTGGGACATTGGCGTCGATAAGTGATTACGTGTAAGACCATGTCTGGGACATTGGCATCGTTATGTGATTTCGTGTAAGACCATGTCTAGGACATTGGCATCGATATATGAATTGTGTAAGACCATAGCTGGGCTATTGGCATCGATATGTGATAACATGTAAGATCATATCTGGGATATGGCATTGTACGAGCTTTACATGCTATCCGAGTATCCTTATCAATTTCGAACGGTTCAACGGGCAATGTAGAGAAGCAAATGACTATGTGAATGAGTTATCTGATTCAGGTATGAAAGAAGTTATATGATTCTTGTGAATGAAAGGTGAGTATGAATATAAATGATGATATGTGATTTATACAAGAAAGATATGTGTAAATATGTTATTTTTCAAAATGTGCTCATTTGGTTATATGAAGGTATGAATTGAATGTTATATGAGAATTGAATTGATTAAACTTGTGAAAGCTAAAGTTAGCTATGTAAGTGATTATATTATTGAATGGTGGTAATTTGATATAAGAACATGTTATAAACTTGAGAAAAGTTTATGTTTTGGCATGTGAGATAGCATATTATACTTATGACATTGAATTGCAATTATTTGTTATGTTAAGTTTATTAAGATACGAGCTTACTAAGCTTTATAGCTTACTTTGTTTTCTTTTCTATGTTTATAGAGTTTCGGAGGCTTGCTCGGGTTGGAAGTCGTTGGAGATTTCATCACACTATCTAGCTATGGCTTGGTACTTATGAGCTTTGTGATATTGGTTATATGGCATATATAGGCTTGAGTCTTTTTTATAAAGATTTTGGTGATGTATTTGGCCATTTTATATGGCTTATTAATGACTTATGTTTGATGTGTAAATTGCATTGTGTAGTGACATAATTTGGTATGGTTGGTGATGATTCAAGTTGATCATTTGGTCATTTGGTATATGACGAGTATTTACTTATGAAAAGTATGATTTTAGACTTGATAAGTGAATGGCTAATAGATGATTTATGAGTCAAGCTTTGAGTGTGATTGATCGCTGTGAATCAGAGTTTTAAAATTTATAAAAGAATGATCGAACCTGGAAACTAACTCTGACAACGATTAAAGGCAAGTGCACCTATCGAACAGTAGTATAGTTTAGGCAAGACCGGATTGTCGAACCCAAAGGAACTAAAAGTACTAATACTAACTTTCTTTTTATTATTTAGCCTAAAATAAGTGAAGTTGTTTATTAATCTAAATTAATTAACTACTAAACTAAAGACTCTAAGACAAAGAAGAATGAATTTGGAAAATAACTTGGGAAAAACTCAGTTGATTTAGACGATACCCTAGGAAGAATCCACCTAGACTTCACTTGTTATCTAACACTGAACCATACGATTTATTCACTTAGTTTGATCCGTAAGACTCCCTAACGTATATTAAACCCTCTCTCGAGGCGAATAACGTCTAACCCTAGGTTAATTAGTGGAACTCTCGTTCTCTTATAATAACCCCTAGAATAGCGAAGAAATCGATCTGTGGATTCCCATATTAGGTTTCACCCTAATCCGCAAAATCTCGTCACCCTATCTCTAAGCGTGCGATCAACTCCGCTTAATTATGTTGGATCTACTCTTAGGCAGGGTCTATTCCTCCTCTACCTAAGCACATTAAATTTGGATTAAGCTCACATAATTAAGAACAAACTAAGTATTTATCATATAATTCAGAAAACAATAACAAGATTCATCATAGGTTTCATCCCCTTCGGGTATCCGAAAGGTTTAGTTCATAACAATAAAGAAAAACATCTCAAGAGAAAAGATAAAGCAAAACATAAGAAATCCCTAAAACCCCCTGAAGGAATTGAAGGAGAGATCCTCCGTCTTGAGTAGAATTCCGGCTTCTTGAGATGGATCAACTGACTATCCCTGAGTGAATCCGCACAAATCTGCCTTCTCTGGCCTAGCACGACGCCCCTAGACAATGGCTTTGGGCTCCCTCTTTCAGGTCATACTTAGGGTGTATTTATAGGCTTTTGAAATACGTTTCTTTCTCCCTAAGTATCCTTTCCCGAATGAAATTGCTCTTCTCCACGACAGAGGCACGGCCATGGCGCACGCCCGTGTAAATCGTGGACAGGCCGTGTTCGGATTTCTTTAATGAGACACAGCCATGTGAGTTGGGGTTAGACTGTGTTCTAGATGATCAGTGAGGCACGGCCGTGTGATCTTTGGTCCAAGCCGTGTCGATTTCATGCTTTGGCCCATTTGTCCCGTTTTAAACCCGTTTTGCGTTCTTTTCATCCCCTGGTGCTTTCCTGAGTATAAGACATGAAAAGAAAGGATTAAGAGCACCTTTTTACATAAATTGAGGCTTAAATCATCCAAAAGCATATTAAATGTGGGCTTTAAATATGTTACTTTTACGGTTTATCAGTGATTGATGGTAGTAAAAATACATATTGAAATATGTTGTATTGATGAGTATGATATGTACTTTGGTATATGATTGAATAGGTGAGTAATGAGGAATGAATCATGCTAGTTTGGTATGTGTTTGAATGTACAAATAGTATTGATTTGAGTTGATGAAATGGATAGAATTGGTATTGTAAGTTTGATGCATGAAATAGCATGGTTTGGCACGGCCTAGACACACGGGCGTGTCTACTGGCCGTGTGTGGCACACGGGCCGGGCCTGCAGGCGCGTGTGGTGGCCGTGTGACCCAAGTCAGTAACCCCTCTAGATTTCACACGGCCTGGCACACGGGCGTGTCCTCGGCCGTGTGGTGCAAGCCAGAATGTATGCCCTGTTTTCACACGGCCTGTGACATGGGCGTGTCTGGTGGCCATGTGAGGCATACTGACACATTCACTGGTGTGTGTGATCCCGAATGCTTGAAAATTTTAAGTGATTCCTAAAGTTTGCAAATGTGATCGGTTTAGTCCCGAACCTTCTCTAAAGCATGTTTAAGGTCTCATAGACCTATTTAAGGGACACTGTGTATGTTAATGAATGTTATTCGATAATGAATGTTTATTGAGTTGTGGAATGTTAGTTAAATGTTGTGTTTGATCGGTAATACCTCTTAACCCTAAGCCGGCGACGAACACGGGTTAGGGGTGTTACAACATAAATATCACAAATATTACAAATGATCTATAAAACACTACAACCTATTATACAAATGCCAGTTCTTTTAAAGAAAACATAATGGACTAAAACTTAAAACTAAAACTAAAACCATAATTACTTTTAGAGAAAAGATAATGGAGTATTTTTTATGTACAAGCTTCCATATAGAGGTGCTCGATGTAACTAAATCGTTACAAAAATCATAGTGAAAGCAATTAAAAACAAGACTAGAAAGAAAAAGGTCAAATTTTGCTATTAGATCCTATATTTTGCGTAAGTTGTGGTTTTAGTACCTGTATTTTAATTTGGTCATTTTTAGTTCTTGTATTTTTGGAATTTGAAAATTTTAGTCCTAACCAATGATTAGTATTAAATTCATTAGGTTAAGTTATGTTATTTTTAAAATTTCATGTGTCAAATATATTATCACATGTGTAATGCTATGTCTGTTTGTTATTTTCACATATTACTCACAAAAAATCTGCTAATAGATTTAACGACTGTCGTTTGCATTAATACTAAAATTTTGAAATTCAAAAAATATAACCACTAAAAATTATTCAATTGGTGAACGTGGATTAAATCTATAACTTTACACATAATACAAGATTAATATCATAATTTAACCAAACATATTTAACTGCTACCATTGGGTCAGGACTAAAATTTCAAATTTCGAAAAATATAAGAACTAAAATTGATCAAATTAAAATATATATACTAAATTGATAATTTACATAAAATATAGGGTTTAATAACAGAATTTGATCAAAGAAAATTCAAAGAAGTGATAAAAGGGACGTGAGAGACGTCCATTTAGTTTTAAATTAATATAAAATATTAATAAAATATAATTCGAATAATCATTTCAATAATAAATGGTATAAAAACATTTCAGTTATTTTTTAAAATTTTTTTTATAAATATATTGTAAATATATTTATTCTATAATAAAATATTAAATTTTTATATTTAAAATCTTAACTATTTTTTATTTAGTATTTTAAATAGATGACTACTTTTATTTTGATTTGTAGGTTTTTCCAAATATAGTGTATCACGTTGATTTTTATATTTTATATGTTTTTATTTGATTAGATAATGCTATATTATTTAACATTATAAATTAATACTTTAATATATCTTCTTAATAATTATTTATTTGTAACATTTGAGATGTTATATTTTCAATTTTGTAAATTTTCAAAGCAAAGTTTTATTTTATTATTTAATTCTATATTTTTTTATTATTTAATTTTTTGTGCTACAAAAATTTTATATTATTTTTTATTTTTTATCTTAAGTATAATTTTTTTATATTTAAATAATATCAATTTTATCAAATTTAATAATTGATTAACATATGTAGTGCATAACTAATATAATTTTGAGGTGTCGGTGCAAGAGGCTGAGTGTATAGCCTTGAAAAGAAGCATTGATATTGCTGTAAAGCTAAATTTGTCGGGGGATGTGATCTTTGAAACCGACAATGTAGGGCTTGTCAAAAAGCTTAATATAGGTGAAGATGATATTACCATTATAGGCAGTAGAGTGAAGAATTGTAAAGAAGCTTTTTGTTTGTTTAACTCTGCTAGTCTAGTTTGGTCACATAGGTCCTGTAATAGTGTGGCCGATTTGATCTGTACTAAAATGTGTAGTGAAGCCAAGAGTTGGTTCTTTGACATGGATTATCCTATGGAAATCTATAATGCTGTTATTCGGGATATTACTTAATAATATGACTTGACCCTTGGGGTCGTTTTTTGCTAAAAAAAAAAACTAATATAATTTTGAGATTTATCTCTCAAATGATGTCTTTGAGATTTTTTTATAAAAAAAGTATTTTAAAAAATACATCATAATATCGAATCCAATCTACTCCAATCCATGGCATGGGAGTGGCGTTTCTTTTTGTTCGGGTTTTATTCTAAAACACCAAAAAGTCTTTCAAGTGTAGCTCTTTCATCTTTGCGTTGCCAATGTCAAATCTAATTCAACCTTCCACTACCGACTTGCCTTCTAAGCTGCTCCACAAATCCAATGCCAACGAAAGAAATTGTTGAGAATTCGACGAGCCCAATATACCTACTACAGAGGACCTAGGACCTACAAATGCTTAGATGATAAGGAATTGAACGGAGGAAGCGGAAGAAGGATTGAATTCAAGTTGTTTGAATTGAAAAAAAGATTTGGATGTGACCTGAAATGAAGAAACCAACTAAATTTAGAAAATAACAAAGGAAATAACAAAAAGTAAAAAAAATTATAAATGATAAATATTCAAAATAATAACTAAATAGAGAAAAGATAGATTAAAGTAAAGTGAAAGATGAAACGATAAACTGATGGATAGAAAGATAAATGTCTAACTGAACCTTTTGATATATAAATCCCAAAAAAACTCAATTAATAACTATAATCAACCCTCCAAGAAATAATGTTTAGTTATTATTTTGAATATTTATCTTTTATTTCTTAAAGTTTTCTTATTTTTCTTATTTCTTTTGTTATTTTCTAAATTTATTTGGTTTCTTCCTTTCTGATCACATTCAAATCTTTCCTTCTTGAGTCAAACAACTTGAATTCATTCTTCCGTTTCAATCTTTATAATATAAAAGCTAACCCAAGTGCACTAAGGCCCAAGTGCACTAAGTGTTTAGAAACCTAAGACTTAACCAAGACTTACAATTACAAGAGAAGATAACACTTTTATTAATACACAATACAAGAAAGTTGACACATGTCAACACACTTCTCTCTTGCATCATTACAAAAATGAAAGCTCCTACTTCTATTTATAGAGTTTAATGACAGTTGGTTTGTTGACACATGTCAACATTCTTACCATTAATTTTATAACTATCTAATAGTTAGAATGTTAATCTAGAATATCTAATCTTCAAGATAGTATCCTATTTCTTTATTTTATATTCTAGAATATTCCAAAGAAAATATGATAAGTTTGGTTTTTATCTAGAAGTTGTATTGGCTTTCAACATAAACCAATTAGTTGAGTCACCAAAGCCTCCCAAGGATTCGATTTCAGGTGGCACCTTACTCGACACACCACCACAGGGCTCGAACAACTCGTCGTTGTCGACAGAGTCCAAGGTGAAACGACGTGGGGTGGCATCCGGTACTTAGTTGCCAACTGGATGGTTGATCAAAGATAGGGTTCGAAGCTCCGATGCCAGACCTGGTCTGGTTGATAAGGTTAATTCCATACTATCTACCATAAATTTTTTTTCTGTTAAGTTTAATATCAGCGTATTTATTCAATTTTTATTCTATGGGTATTCATGATTATCGAATATCAAGTTGTGCATGATTGCCATTTTTATTAGTGACACAAATGACACATATAAAAGCTTTTAACTGTCCCCTCAGAAAAACAAGGTGCATTGTGGAATCTGGCGAGTGAATGTAACGATTAAATGTTGGTTAATTGGTTCTTAAAAGAAGGATTTGACTTGGGTGAATGTTGCGTTTTAAAATATCTGATTTAAGGGAGTCATAGGAAACTATGTGAAAGTACATTTGAGTTGATACCAGTTCATTTTGTTGCATCATTGATTTGTTTATGCATGTAGGGTGTATAATTAGAATTTGATTGAGACCCTCTTGTTGTATTCATCTAAGTAGATAATTGGAAATGCAGTGAAAAAAACTAAAAACAATGGTTGTGCAGTATTATGTTGATCCATCATCGGGCCGAAAATTCAGATCGAAGAAAAAAGTGCTTTACCATCTAGAAACGGCACCCCTCAACCTAAAAGGAAGAAAGGAACAGAGACTCCTGTTGGTGAGGAAGTTGGAAGTCCGAAATGAAAACCTTGTTAGTTGAATATTTGTCCAGACCCTGGGTTTTGGTTTATGCTTGAATTTTGTTTTGCAGTTGACAGGGGCCTCTCCAGGCAACAAAAAGCGGAAATCTGATAGAAAATGAAGCCTTCCAACTTTATTTTCGTTAATGTACCAGAGAAAGTGGATTGGTTGTTCAGCAGCAATGCCTCAGCAGACTTCTGGACTCCCTTCCTTGGGGATGACCAAGTCCAAGTGCCTGAATCTACTACACAAGATTGGTCTGCTACATTTACATCCCTAACAGCCTGCCAAACTGATTAAGCAATGGTTTGCAAACATTCCCTGTTTCTAGGTAGAGGTTATAGGTTTCTTTTGTATTCGTTTATTCATTCTTTTGTTCTCTTTCCATTGTTAATATGTAACCTTTAGCTAGGATTTCCTTTTTAAATGGCTTTGTTTCAGAACAAAGAGATGGTTTTTGTTTCATTTTAGGCCTAATTTGGGACGAGCTCGTGAATGAATTGAGAGTAAAAAGCCTACTTTGGCCTTGGGATGAATTTCTCCCCATAATGACTAAACGTCCGCTACTACAACTGGTTCTCCTGAGCTGACTTATTGAACCTTTTTCTTTTACTTCTTTTCCAAGATTGTTCGAAAGGCAAAGGGAAACATGTACAAAAGTCGTGGCGAAGCCGACAAACCAGCAACTCAAGTACTGAACCATGCTCCGAAATCCTAGAACTCTCATTCCAGAAATGGTGAAAACTCCATCTCTCAAAGCTGTCTCATCCTTCGGCTCTATTAAATAATGCCATCCTAGAAAATTTAAAATGGAGCACCATTCAACGAATTCTTACCCCATGAAGTGGTGAGAATGAATCACCCACCTTCAGTACTTGGGTTTAGATTTCCGTTAAGCACATTTGGTTTATCGGACAAGGAATGTGAGAGACTTCGTTATCGGCCAACAATTCCATTTTGCAGCCTTTAATTAATTTGATAATTCACCTGTGTACTTGGTTGAGTAAAATATAAATAAAATAAATTTTAAGAAAAGAAAAATGAGATGAAAGAGCATTGAAGTGATAACTATTTTCTATGCAAATAAGCAAGAGTTATAAGTTACTCTGAGAAACTATGTATCTTTCAAACTTTTCATTTGTTTTTCTTTTATTTTTTAACTTTACAAAGTAACGGAGGAAAAGAAATTATTATTTTTTTTTTTTTGTCATTCAGCTTGTTAGAAGTTGTGTGACCCATATTTCTGTTAAAATAAAATACAAGTGGCCGCTCAAGTGAAATTCGTATAGAATTATACTTCCTCTATTCAATGTTCCTCTTATATTATTCAAATTCGACATAGTGAAATTTTTTTTTCCTCTGCCCGTGATTTTTCTCAGATTTTTATATAAAATTTTGTGTGTTCTATTTTTCTCTTTTTTTTTTTTTTTGCAATTCATTATCATTATCGACATTCAATTTTACACAGCTAAACATATTGAAAGAAATAAAAAACAAATCAATCTCTCTATTTTTCTACTCATTTAAATTTTATCTTTTCATTTTTTTTACTCCACTGAGCAAAAACAAACCGACATTTCGGTACAAAAGATCCCCACTCAAACATCAGCCATCAAAATAGGGGAAAGGTCGAGAGGGGGCATGTTACAAACAAACAAAAGATCATGTTGGGAATTTATGTCCAATAGAAAGCTTTGAAAACTACTTCCTGGACGGGTAAGAGCATCTATTCTTCTCGCAGAAGATATGCTTAAGTATCTTTCCTTCCAATTTTGATAGGAGCATCACGCAATAAAAAAAAGAGTTGATAATATGTTATGATTTGAATAATTATATATGGATCACACTTATAACAATGGTTGCATCAATTTCAGCATCAAGGTTTCTTAGGTTAGTCCTCTAGGCTAACTCAAGACCATCTCTAAGGCCCCATACTTTTGCCTTAGCATAAGCGGTGTGGCGATAGGATACTATAAGCCATCTGTTATTCTCATCTCAGATAAGGGCCCTACCACCCGCCTTCCCAGGATTTTCCAAAGTTAAGCCATCAAAGTCTAGCTTTGCTTATCCTCTTCTGGCGCATCCCAATAGAATCTCATCGACAACGGAGGAGCCTATTTCCTTTCCTTAGCAGTAAGTGCATAGAAAACACAAGCATGTTCAAGGGTATGCTGAATGATATCATTGTTAATAAGAGTGGAGTGAAAGACAATGTTGGTTTGTGAGATACAAAGTTCCCAAAGAAAGTAAGCAAAAACAACATTCCAAGGCAGGGAGGGCCTAGAAAACCAAGCTTCTGAGTGAAGATTCTCAAATAGCCAGAGTATCCAACCTTTGTTATGTACCTGATTAATGTTTTCTAGATTGCACAATTTGTTCCACCAGAGATCATTGGCTAGGCATTTGCGAAGTAGATGTTTCAATGTCTTCTTGGTGATTCTCACATAGGGGACATGACAAGTCAATGGTCATATCCCTCTCAAACAAGCGTATCTTAGTAGGCAGAATGCAAATGCTGCATTTCTATAGGAAAATATTCACCTTTGGAGGGTGGTTTGTTTTCCAAACAAAATCCCAAATAAGTTTTGTCGAAACTATTTTTTTGATATCGACTTTTATTTTTTTTAAAAACAAAAAATGGGAGTCGCCACCAATTCTTTTTTATGAGGTGTGATCGGATCACCTCGTAATTTGATCGTTTTAATAAAATGTTTGATTTATTAAAACAACGATTTTTGGTCTACAAAGTTTAGAAAACGGGTTCGGGAGTTGGTTACGCACGAGGAAGGGTTAGCACCCTCGTTACACCCAAAATTGGTACCTAATTGATTACCTAATGTCTTGGTGTCGAAAGTTGACAACTCAAAAAGAATTTAAAATACGATCCCTCCTTATATTATGTTATTTTTAATTAAAATTTGCTTGAATGAAACAAACGTTAAAGACCCTCTCGTCTCAAAATAACAAAGTGTCACATCCCGTAAGTTAGCACACGACATCTTAACCCTTTGAGAATAAGCTAGCCTTTATTTTTTATTTGAAATCTTATGTATTTTAATTTTAAAAGGATATTCGGTCTTTTAGGTTCAACGAAAAAAAATCAAAACCCCGTAAGTTAGGGTACGATTTCTCGAATCATCCAAATACGGAACATTGCCTATTTTTGAAAATTTGTTTTGAATAATAATCGGTGTAATATTAAAACGATAGATATTTATCTCATTTTGGGGTATAATATAAAATCAACTAATTTCATTTAAACATAATGCATGTAGTGATTTTAAAATGGTTATACGGATAGAATATTTAAATAACATATAATAAGTGAATAAAGAAATACTATGATAATATCAATGTAACTATAACAATAGTAAGAATATTAATCCATGGTATAAAATAAGTAAAGTGATAAAAATAATAAAAAATAAAGGTAAAAAAAAAGATGCTAGATGCCTTATGAAGATTATAAACGTAAATAATGCGAAAATAATAAAAGAAATGATAAAATAGTAAAAATAATATAATGGCAATAATATAATAACAATAATAATAAACGAGTAAAAATGTACAAGTATAAAATGTGATGATCTTATTTTTAAAAATATAAATAATAGATAAATAAATAATAGTAATAGGAAAAATGATAAAAATAAAATAATAAGGGCAACAAGTGCATAGATAAAGAAAATGTATACATTATGAAAATGAGATAAGGGCAAAGAAATAGTAAATGAATAAAAAAAATAATAAAAATAAAAAGTTAAAATTAAATAAATAAAGGATTCAATTGGAATTAAATGAAATTAAGGGCACAAATTGTAAAAATAGTAAATAGATGAATACATAAATAAATAAAATGGGGATTATGCAAAATTGAATTAAAAACAAGGGCTAAGTCATAATTAGAATGGAATTAAAAAATATAAATAAAATAAAATAAAACACTGAACTAAAAATGTAAAAATATTAAGAATAAAAAAAGAAATAAAAGAATTAAATGGTCAAAGGACTGAAATAAAAAAAAGGGAACTTTAATGGGTAAAAATAAAAAAAGAAAAAGGCTAAGGTTAGGACCGAAATAAAATGCGCATAAAAGAGGAGGGACTAACTGGGAAATTATTCCCTGTCCAAAAACGCATCGTTCTGTGAGGGACTAAATTGAAGCAAAGTAAAAATCACATGGTAGAAATTAAAAAAAAAGGACTGGATTAAAGGAATAATAAAAAGCAGCGGGACCAGGAGCGCAAATAGACCCCCAGCCAAAACACGCGGATCCCCTGGGTCAGATCGGGTCAGCGTGCGGGTTGAGCATGAAACGACGCCGTTTTGGCGTCTAAACTTCGGCTCAAAACGACGTCGTTTAGTACCCCTTATTTAAGTTAAAAAAAAGCAAAAAAAATTCATTTATTCTCCATTCTAAAAAAAAAAGCAACAAAACTCTCTCCTCTTTTTTCTTTACACGCCGTAGGACTGGCCTTGGGCTCGTGAAGTCGCCACCGTGGCTACTCACCGTCGATCGACGACACAGCGCCACCAAATCCACGGTGGCGTAAAAAAAGTAAAAGGGGGGCGTTTTTTTACTTTTCGAGTCTCTAAACCCGTGAGACGTCATTTTTCATCGGAAACGAGGAACCTCTGCCACCAACGGCGACGGAACGCGAAGAGTCAGGTAACTTCGACCCCCCATTTCTGTATTTTTTGTTTATTTTTCTTTCTTTTAAAGAAAAAGTAAAAAAAAAAACAGTAAACAAAAATAAAAGATCACCTTTGTAAGATTTTTTATTATAATTTCTGTTTCAAAATCCTTGTTATTTTTTTCTATTTCTTAGTGTAAAAAAATTATAAGCTATTTTCGTGGCTTTTATAGCCGAATATTACAGTATTTTTCTTTTCGTTTGCGTGTTTTTTTTTGCTGTTTCTTTGCCATTTTCTTGTTATTTATGTGTTTCTCTTACAGGTTTGGCGAGGTCAACGGAGGAGGATTTTGCCATTCTGGTGCAAAGCGGCCAAGGGTGGGGCCTCAAAGTGGCGTGCACGCCATGAGGCACGAGGAGGGGGTACAGCGCATGGAGGCTAGGGTTTTCAACTTAGTTTAGGTTGTGGGCTCGTATTTGGGCTTAGGGTTTGTTTTAGTTCAGGCTTGTATTTGGGTCTGATATTTTGTAAATGGACTTAAACTATTATTTTTATTTTTTATTTTGGTTTTTTATTTATGTTTGGCCTAGGCAAATTTGAGCCTTTACAGCTGCCCATCTTTGCTCGTTGTCGTGTAACGAGAATGGAGCAAAGACTTTTAAGAAGGACCAACTTTGTCCGGCCTTGCCGAATCTTGACTTCTTGGCGCTCATTTTCAAGTAGCCTTTTTCTAACCCACTGCAACTTCAGAGGTATAGAATTTGTCGTTTCAATCTACTCCACTGCAACTTCATGGAGATAAAATTTGTAGCTTCAATCTGCTCCACTGCAACTTCAGGGAGATAAGATTTTCTATCTTCGATCTACTCCACTGCAACTTCAGGGGTATAGGATATGCAGATTTAATCTGCTCCACTGCAACTTCAGGGAGATAAGATTCGCCACGATAACTTCAATCCGTCCCACTGTAACTTCAGGGGTATAGGATTTGCGACTTTAATCTGCTCCACTGCAACTTCAGGGAGATAAGATTCGCCATGATAACTTCAATCCGTCCCACTACAACTTCAGGGGTATAGGATTCACGTCTTTAATCTGTTCCACTGCAACTTCAGGGAGATAAGATTCGTCATGATAACTTCAATCCGTCCTACTTCAGAGGTATAGGATTTGTGGCTTTAATCTGCTCCACTGCAACTTCAGGGAGATAAGATTTGCCATGATAACTTTAATCCGTCCCACTGTAACTTTTGGGGTATAAGATTTGTGGTTTCACTGATCTGTTACACCGTTCTCTAGGGAACATGACCTATAGAATCCATTTCATGGGCCTATTTATGCTTAGTGATTAGGATGTCATGATCAGGATGAATCAAATGCTCCTAACTAGATGTGTATGAATGATATTTGCATGAATGCAGAATGTCATTTTTCGAGAATGATCTCTTTTTAACGCTTAGGTTGTCATTGCTCGCTATTTATCAAGGTTCTATCACTGATGTGTTACCATGCCTTCTTGTTCAGCTGGTATCTTTAACAGAAAATCCAAAGAAATAGTCACAATTTAGACTAGTTTTTTCTCAAATGTTTCCAACCCCTAAGTTTGGTTAGTTCTGAATAATGGTCCTGCTTTTAGATCCTTGTACTATTTTAGAAAACCTTTTAGAGCAATATGCAGAACTCCCTTTACTTGAATATTATTAGTCCATTAATCGTTATTTCAATGTAAAAATGCTTGAAAAATATTGTAATAATGGACAAGATCGAAGTTTATTGGGATCAAGGCTCAAAATGAATAGATTAATTAAAATAGCAAATTTGCTTAAATACAAAGTGAATAAGATGAAAATAGGTGCCCCAGATATCGTAGCATGAGCTTCTCCGCACAAACTTCTTAATGTTCTTATTGGCTGCCTCCACTGCACCATTCATTTTTGGGCAATATGGTGATGGGTTGTGGTGTTTGATCTTGAACTGACTGCAGACTTCTGATATTGTGCTGTTGTTCAAATTTAGTGCATTGTCAGATATGATCCTTTCTGGCATTCCATATCGACATATAATCTCCTTTTTTAAGAACTTGCTGACTGCCGACTTCGTGACATTGGCATATGAAGCGGCTTCTACCCACTTTGTAAAATAATCGATGACCGTGAAGATGAATCGATGTCCGTTAGAAGCTTTGGGTGAAATTGGCCCAATGACATCCATGCCCCACATAGAGAAAGGCCACGGAGAAGTCATAACATGAAGAGGTGAGGGAGGTACATGAATTTTATCTCCATAAATTTGACACTTGTGGCATTTCTTGGCATAACTGATGCAATCTCCTTCCATGGTGGACCAATAATACCCGAATCTCATGATTTGTCTGGCCATTGTAAAACCATTGGCATGTGTTCCGCAGACACCCTCGTGGACTTCTTCCAAGATTTTCTTAGCCTCGACAGTGTCTACACATCTTAGTAGCACCTGATCCTTTCTCCTTTTATATAGGATCTCCCTATCTAAGACATATTCATTGGCAAGTCTTCTCAACGTCCTTTTATCATTCTCAGTTGCTTGGTCAGGGTATTCACGATTCTTCGCATATCATAGTATATCGTGGTACCAAGAGTGATCGTCTTCTTCTTCTTCTTCTTCGATGTTGTAACAATGAGCCAGAGCCTCATAAATATTCATCTGGATAGGTTTTACATCATCTTGTTTGTTCGCTTTGACCATCGAAGCCAAAGTAGCCAAGGCATCAGCCATCTGATTTCATCTCGTGGGAGGTAATAGAAGGTGATATCATCAAACTCCTCAATTAACTCAAGAACCAACCTTCGATAATTGATTAACTTGGGATCTCTTGTCTCCCATTCTCCCTTGAGTTGATAGATCACTAGTGTAGAATCCCCATATACCTCTAGTACTTTGATCTTACGTTCTATGGCTGCACGGATACCCATGATGCATGCTTCGTATTCTACCATATTGTTCGTGCAATCAAAATCCAATTTGCTAGTGAAGGGATAATGATCTCCTTTCGGGGATACCAGGACTGCCCCAATTCCGTTACCCACAGCGTTTGAGGCTCCGTCGAAGTTTAGCTTCCAAGGATGACCTTCTTGAGAGTCTTCTTTAGTGGTTGCAACATACATTAGATCTTCATTCGGGAAATCAAAGTTCAAAGGCTTGTAATCTTCTAGAGCTCTACTGGCCAAAAAATCTGCTATTCCGCTCCCTTTTATAGCCTTTTGATTCACATAGACTATATCAAATTCGGAGAGCAGAATTTGCCACCGGGCCTTTCTTCCATTCAAAGCAGTCGACTCCATCATGTACTTTAGAGAATCGAGTTTTGAGATGAGCCAAGTTGTGTGGTACTGCATGTACTGTCTCAGTCTTCGGGTTGTCCAGATCAAGGCGCAACATAACTTCTCGATTGGCGAATACATGTCTCACATTCAGTAAATTTCTTACTGAGATAGTATATCGCTTTTTCTTTTCTTCCTAACTCATCATGTTGACCAAGCACGCATCCCATGGAATTATCGAATACTGCCAAGTAAAGTATCAACGGCCTATCTGGGCTGGTAGGCATCAGTACTGGGGCATTAGACAGG
Organism: Gossypium sturtianum; assembly: GCA_025698515.1. Taxonomy (NCBI): domain Eukaryota; kingdom Viridiplantae; phylum Streptophyta; class Magnoliopsida; order Malvales; family Malvaceae; genus Gossypium; species Gossypium sturtianum. The sequence goes on from CM046949.1 coordinate 22,274,034, forward strand.
TAATGTTTGACCTTGTCTGTAACAGCCCGATTTTGACTCTAATCGGAATAGTGGTTTCGGGACCACAAATCCGAGTCCGAAAAATATTTTAAAATTATTTTGTGTGTTTATTATGTGTGAATTTACTTGTGTTAAATTTTCGTGTTTTAACTTCGTTGTTTGAGTGTCCGATTTAATAAAAGGACTTAATCGCGTAAATCGTAAAAGTGGCTTTATATTTTATTAATGGTTAAATTGATATGGTTTCTTAATGGGAAGACTTTATGTGGAAATTTAGCCATTATGTTAGGTGGTGGACGGCATTAGGTAATAAAATGTTATATAAATATGCTTTTTATTTATATATTATAAGTTAAAAAGTTATATTATATTATAAGTTAATTAATAAAATAAAAGAAACATGTTTTCTTCATCATTTTATTTCCTTCACCACTGAAACTAAAGAAAATAAAAAATAAGAAACCCAAGCTAGGTTCGGCCATTGTTGAGCTTGATCAAGGTATGTAATTAGCTCGGTTTTTGATATTTTTTACGTTTTTGATATCGTTGCTTAGAAATCTTCAAGACCCATGCTTTAATTTTTGAGTTTGATGAATATTTTGAGTTGATCCATTATTGATATCTTGTTGTTTATGTTGTTTAAGGATGAATTATGATAAATATGTGTTAGATTAATAAGTTTTGTCTTTGAATTTTTTATGAAATTGAGTGTGTTGGACTAAATGGTAAAAATAAATTCTAGAGGGACTAAAATGTGAAATAAATGAAATGTATGGACTTGTATGAGGACTAGAAATATTCGGCCCTTAAGGTGTGTAGCCAAATTTTGTGTATTTTGTGTTTTGTGCAAATAGGACTAAATTGTAAAAAGTGTGAAATGTTAGGGGCAAAATGGTAATTTTCCCATTTATGTATTTTGGACTAAATTGAATGAAAATATATTTGAATGAGCTTAATTTTAACATGTTTAGATTAAGAACCAAAGAAAACGGACTTGGATCGGGGAAAAGCAAAAATAGTCGAATAGCCGGTTTTTATCGTCCATCGATATCCGAGGTAAGTCTTTAAGCAATAAAATATTGTAAAATATATACGTAACCTAGTATATGCTGATTTGGAAATTTTATATCTAAATTATTGGATAGCCGAATGTGGTTAAAAATAAGATTTAATGTGTTTAAGTTGTTTGATTGAGATATGATATTTGAATGCTCGTACAAAGATTACGAAGTGTATAAGGGATACGATATATGAATTATTTGTGTGAGACAGCTTAAAAGTATCGTTATTCAGGCTGTGAGCCTAGCAAGCCTTGGGCTGGTGAACTTAATCGGGCTTTGTGCCTAGCAGGCTTATTGCCGGTGATTGAATATCAGACCTTGGATCTAGCAGGCCTAGTGCCGGTGTGTATGTTTCAGGCTTATGCCTAGCAGGTTTTATACCGGTGATCTAATTTCAACTTATAAATTATAAGACTTCTTAATTATGTGATCATTGAGCAAATAAGTTGATAAAATGAGTTTTTATACTCGGCCAAACAGGTATGTGCATATGAGATATTTTAATTGAACTTGTATATTCGGCCAAATGGGTAAGTGCACATGTGATGTTTATTGAGCAAGTATGTGACAAAATGTTCTTGTATATTCGGCCTTCTTGATATGTGGATAAAATGATATTATATACTTGTATACATGTGATGTTTAATGGATATATATATATTCGGTTATATGTGATTAATATGTACATGGTATTTACTTATTCGGTTGTAGATATGAACATATTGAACTACATGTATGTGGTAATATGAGTAGGTTGTTAAGAGATGATATTTTATACTTTAAACCTTTTTCTAAATTGGTAACTTTGTATATTTAAAGAAAGATAGTGATAAATGTTATGCTATGTGAGGATAATAGCATTCGGCCATGATAGTCTATTTGTGCTAAGTTATTATTTCAATGTCATAAAGTGATTAGTTTAAATTGTTTGAATGTCCAATTGATTTGTTATACTTGCTTAAGACTTACTAAGCTAAATTAGCTTACTCTGTGTGTTTTGTTATTCTGTTTTATAGATTCGGTTGTAAATTACGAGCTCGGGGATCGTCATCGAAGCCATCCACACTATCGACTTATTTTGGTACTTTAAAAGTTTGGATTTTGAACTTAAGGCATGTATAGGCTAGCTTAATACTTGGATGATGTTTTGTTGTTGTAAATATAAGCCATATGAAAATGGCTTGATTTAAATACTAATGACCTAATGTTTAAATGGTCTTAATCGTAGTATGTGAGTATGTCATGTTTGGATTATGAATTCGGTTGTGATTTAAGTCCGTGCTTAGTAAACATATATGCATATATGTTTTGGTATGAAGTATTCGATAATGTTTTATAATTAGTGCCTTTAGAAAATAGACATATGTGTGTTTGAATAAGTTTGGGTTATGAATTGATAAAGACTTACGATTAAGGTAAATTAGAATGAAACATGAATCAATTTTGGAGATTATTTATAATGTATATGGTATATTCAGCTAGGTGATGAGATTATATGTTATGTACTTGGATTGGCATAATTGGACATGGCTTACATATGTACATGTATATAAAGTTCAGATTTATGTGTTTTGGACTATGGGAGATATATTTGGTATTGTTGATTTGATTATGTTCTTATAGATGATTTGATCTATAATTTGTTTGAATGAGTGCAATTAGTATATCTTAAATTCAGCTAACAAAGTTTATGCAAAAACATATTTATGTTAGCCTTGGTAATTGATAATTTGTTTTAGTAAAGTAGTTATAAGCAAGTTCATATTCGGCTAATGTATCTTAAGTGACCAAATGAATAGTAACTTTGTTATTTGATGAAAAATGCTTATAAGTGAATTTGGCTAAATGGATTTAAGATATGTATGCTGATGTTTAAGTATGTTATGGAAGTACATTACTCATAATGTATTCGGTTATGTCTATATGAACAGTAAATAATTGATATGACCTGTGCTATGCATGGTAATACCTTGTAACCCTAATCCGGTGACGGATACGGATTAAGGGTGTTACATTGTCGAAAGCTTTCTGACACTCCTAATCCCAAACGCCTGTATTGTGTTTCTTAAGGAGACAGAATATGGGGTCGCATTTCTCAGTCAGTTGTGAAATGAACTGGGCGATGTAATTTAGTTTTCCTAGGAAACCTCGAACTTCTTTTTGAGTGCGTGGCGGAGGTAACTCCTGTATAGCCTTACCTTTATCTGGGTCGATCTCGATCCCATTTTCACTGACTACAAATCCTAGCAATTTTCTTGACCTAGCCCCAAAAGTACATTTTGCTGGATTGAGCTTCAATTAGAATTTTCTCAATCTCAAGAATAATTTCCTCAAAACTTGTACATGCTCCTTCTCTGTTCAGGACTTTGCGATCATATCGTCTACATAAAACTCGATTTCTTTGTGCATCATATCATGAAATAAAGTTACCATGGCTCTTTGATATGTTGCTCCCGCATTTTTCAGTCCAAATGGCATCATCTTATAGCAAAATGTTCCTCACATGGTCACGAATGTGGTCTTCTCCATGTCTTCAGGATACATCTTTATTTGGTTGTATCCCGAGAAACCATCCATGAAGGAGAACAGTGAGTAACCTGCCATGTTTTCCACTAAAGTGTTGATATGTGGCAATAGGAAATTGTCTTTCGGGCTGACTTTGTTTAAGTCCCTATAGTCTATGCACATTCGTAATTTCCCATCTTTTTTAAGGACAGAGACGATATTGGCTACCCATTCTGAGTATTTAACCACCCGTAAGAAACTAGCATCGAATTGTTTCTTGACTTCCTCTGTTATTTTCAGTAAAAGATCAGGCCTCATCCTTCGGAGCTTCTGTTGAACTGGCTTGCACTCTTCCTTTATGGGGAGCCAGTGTACCACAATATCAGTACTTAATCCGGGCATATCTTGATATGACCATGCGAAGACATCCTTAAATTCTTAGAGTAATTCAATGAGGTCTTGTTTCGCCTCTGCGGTAATGCAAGCTCCTATCTTCACCTCTTTTTCCTCTCCTAAGCTCACAATTTCCACTGACTCTTTATAAGGAAATATTTTTTCTCATCTTTTTCTACCATCCTCAATAAATCAGGAGATAGGTTACAGTCTCGATCATCTTCAAAATCCTGAGAACCCTCCATACACATATCTTGCTCAAAAAGAGATTCTGAGTCAGTAGCAGCGTCGCTCATATCATTGATATCTAGAGACTTGTTATAGGGATGAAGAAAAATCCAAAGAACAAAAGAATCTAAGAATAATTATCTGTATGGTATGGTTATGAATGAAATGAAAAGAATAAAAAAATATTTACTCAAGATGATACGCAAAGATGCATTTTATTGAAATAAAGATGTTAGACATAAGCCTATTTCACAAAAGGATTCTTATTGCTCCTAAGCTTAGAGCAATAAGCGTGTTTTGAACATTACTCTGAATTAGCTCTAAAAACTACAGGAATCTCTTCCGCAGTCCAGTTGTTCAGAACACTTCCAGGTACATAGGGGCAGATGTTTGATAAATTTTCACCCCAGATTCCTTCTTCAGATATGGCGTTGATGTTTAAATTTCCCAACATTTCTTTAGCGGTCTCTTTTCTTGACATCTTTCGTTCAGGGTGAATAGTTCCTCCTGACACGAAAGTCTTAGATATATGAAGAAAGGTCATCGGTTCCCACTTGACCTCTTCCCCGCTTAGTCACGCTCTTCTCCTTTCTTATTTTTTCTCCAGCTCTCTCTTCTTTTGCCTTGCATTTGGCTTGTATCCTAAGCCAAAGCGGTCTCGTTTATCCATGAGCATGGGTGTCTTGACCCTTCCTTGTAGGCATTTTCCAAGTCCTCTCCCAGGCAAGGCTCTTTTCCCGACCGTTAGTTGCAGGCCCATCCTTGTAGTTTTGGAGATTTTGGGCATCGGGGTCTTGTTACCTTCGAAAATGAAGGTTGCATTCACAAATTCCAACGATCGAAAGAAACATTCTATCGCTTCATCGTCTGTCCCTACGTATGGCGTGTCACTGGTTACGGATGCAATAATGTCTTCTTCCGCGTTTATCGTTACCAGTCGACCCTCAGTTACCAACTTTAGCTTTTGGTGCAGTGATGACGGCACTGCCCTAGCCGAGTGAATCCAAGGCCTCCCCAACAAATAATTGTAAGAAGGCTTAATGTCCATCACCAAGAAATCTACTTCATACGTGTTTGGACCAATCAAGAGGGGTATCTCAATCCTTCCCATCACCCTCCTTTCGGTATCGAATGCTCTCACTATGTTTTGACATGTCTTCATATGATAGCTATCCACAGGCAACCTATTCAGCGTGGATAGGGGCAAGACATTTAGCGCAGATCTATTATCAATTAACACCCTTGGTAATGTATATCCTTTGCAGCGGGTGGTGATGTGAAGAGCCTTTGTAGATCCCATGCCCCCCAGAGGTATCTCATTATCATTGAAGAAGATGAAGTTTTCGGCACTTATATTCTTGACTAGGCGGTCCAGCTTGTTTATAGAGATATCGTTAGCGACATAAGTTTCATTTAGCACTTTCATCAACGCGCTACGATGTGTCTCTGAACTTAAGAGCAAGGCTAGTACTGAGATGCGATCTGGTTGTTTGTGTAGCTGTTCTACAACGCTGTACTCGCTATGCTTTAAGAATTTCAGGAATTCCCTAGCCTCGTTCTCAGTTACTGGCTCGTTAACTGGTGATTAAAGCCTGACCGTCTTTTCATTCTTATACTCGACTACTGGGTCTTTCCTTTAACGGCTTCGGTTCTTGTACTTGCAGGGTCATAACGCCTCCCACTGCGTGTGTAGAAACCTACATCTTGGCCTTTCTCTGAAGCGCTAGCTGAGTTTTCTTCTCCCGGGATCGTCATGTTGCAGTCATAATTCCAGGGAACCCTCTTGCTGTCCTTGTAGGGAAAGGCTACAGGTTTCTGGATTATGACCCTTGGTGCAATTTGTACTCCGGTTTCATTGTTTCTTGGTCGTGAAATGATAACCACTAGGTGGTTGACTTTATAGATTTTCTCTGTTGACCCCCTTCTGAGGCGCACACATCTTCTCTTTCGGAGTCCATGGCATATTCAAAGAATTCTAACTCCTTATTGTCCATCAGATTTTACTCTAAGGCCCTGAATTTAACGCACTCCTGGATCTTATGATCCTCCTTAGCATGGAACTCATAGTAGTTTCTCATCCCTTCATGTATCTCTTCTAAATCCTGTTTGATTAATCATCCTTCTACCATTTTCTTCCGAACCCATTTCAGTGGGGTTTTTACTTCCGCTACATCCATCTTGGTTCTCTTCCCTCCATTCTCAATTATCGCGTTTACCCCTTTATCAGAATGACTGGGTAACGGATTTCCTGCTACATTAGGTCCTGACGGGTCATCGAACTTCACAATGCCCATCTTGATGAACCTTTCAATTAATTTTTTAAATGCGATGCAGTTCTCGATTGAGTGTCCCGTGATTCTCGCGTGGTACTCATATTGAGCATTTGCATCGTACCATTTGGGGAATGGAGGTTGCATAGGTTTTAGGTAGAACGGAGATACCACATGTGCATCAAACAGACTCTGATACAGCTCCATATATGTCATCGGGATGGGTGTGAACTAGAGCCTTTCTGTATTTGGCCTCGGGTTAGATTCTTGCCTTGAGAGACCTTGATAGCTAGTGGTTACTGTCCTCAGTGGGCCTATAGTGACTGGTTTTGAATAACCCTTATTATACATGCTTGTATTATTCACCTAGTTTTCCTTCTTCCTTGGGGCCGATCTTTTAGAGTTTCCCCCCGCGTCTATCTTACCACTTCTCACTGCATTTTCAATCATTTCACCGGACATTACTATATCCAAGAAGCTCTTAGTAGCGCTCCCCAATATATGGTTGATGAGCGGGGATTTTAAAGTGTTGATGAAAAGCATTGTGGTTTCTTTTTCCAGAAGAGGTTGCTGGACTTGCATTGCTACCTTTCTCCATCTTTGGGCATATTGCCTAAAGCTCTCATTTTGCTTTTTCTCCATGTTCTGCAGCGTGATTCTGTCGGGTGTCATGTCCGTCACATGACTATATTGCTTCATAAAAGCTTGTGCCAGGTCTTTCCATGAATTGATTTTGGCACGACTCAATTGATTGTACCATTTAGCTGCTGACCCGATCAGACTGTCTTGAAAGTAGTGGATTAACAGTTGATAATTATTGACATATCCTGTCATCTTTCGACAGAACATAGTGATGTGAGCTTCTGGACAACTAGTCCCATTATACTTTTCAAACTCTTGAGTTTTGAAATTCGGAAGGAGCACTAAATCTAGGACCAAACTTAGGTCCTTGGCATCGATTTCGCAATGATAATCAGCGTTTTCCATTGCTCTGAATTTTTCTTCTAGCCATCTGCATCGATCCTCAAGTTGCTTTGGCAGTTCTACTATTGTTTTTTCTATTTCTGCCATATCATCTAGATTAGGAACAACGGGATTGGTTGGGTTATCCCCCGAATTGGAACCTGAGCCTGTTTGGTAGTTCATTAGTGTTGAGGTACCGGTTTGATACTGTTGGGGTCTAATTGTGACGGGTACCCTTCGTGGGTACACCTCTGGTTGTGCATGGGCGTTTATCGGGGTAAAACCCGGGGGATAAATAGCATCCTCATTATCATCCCCTGAGTTGACCGCAGTGCTCTTCCCTTTTTCACGTTCTCCAGCTAGCAACTGCGCCAATTGACTTATCATACTTCTTTGGGATTCCAGTATCTAATCCTTCATCTCCTGTTGTACTTTCGCTAACTGTTCTTGCAGTTGCGCTTGCAACTGGTCTTGCATCTCTTTTTGAATCTGTTTTAGCATTTCCAATCTTTGGTCCATTACTTTGGTTTTGGCGCGAGTACTGTAACGATGTTCGGTTGGTTGACTCTTGTTGGTTTCCAGATTAACTAAAATAATTTCGTTTAATTAGGGGTTTTTGGTGAAATTTAATGCATATGATGCAATGTAATGCAAATGAATGCAAAAAGAGGCATTGACTCTGATTCAATTCTATTAGAACAACTTTACTAGAAAACAAATTTCTTCACATAAAACGAATTACATATACGGCTTTACCCTAATGCTCAGAGCCTTAACCTTCCTAAGAAGCCAAGATAACTCTTAACCCCGGTCCAATTTTGATTCATACTTCAAGCTTAGCACGTCAGCCTGAACTGCTAGGGTTTGCAAATGATCGGCCACCTCAAGTATTTGAGCCACAGCTTCACCCATGATATAGTCTCTATCCCTGACCTGACCTTGAGAACGGTGAAGTTACTATTTCCACTGCTCGTTGTTTACTTTAAGGAGTTCAACTCAGAGTTCACAATTTTGTAATGCGACCTCGAGCTCTTCTATTTTCCTTTTCAGCTCTTCAATCTTGTTTAAGCTCGCTTTCAGCTCAATTGTAGAGTTGCGATTACGATACTGATGAAGTGACTTTTCTAGTTCTACTACCCTGGCTTTTAATCTGATATTTTCATTTTGACATTCCAATAGGTCTTTTTCTAGAGCATTTTCTTGAACCTGGGCATCTTGGCATTTCTTTTCCCATTGATCGGCTTTATTCTTTTCTTCTTTTATCTCTTGCCGCCATTGTTTTGATGTATTTCCCAGCCCGGCAGTCCTCATTGATAAGCGTAGCTTCTTGTAATCTATTTTTAAACTGTCCAGATCTTTCTCGGCCTTATTTTTTTTTCCTTTTCTCAGCTTATCGGCCTCTAACTTCTGAACGTCAACGTCTAGTACTAATTGCATCTTTTCCTCTTCCAATTGCTCTATCTTCTTTCCTAGCTCTGAATTCCTTTTTTCAAAATCTTACCTTATGATCTCTAGCTCAGATGGGATCACTCGCAGGTATTCCTCTATTGGTCGAGTGCCTTCTTGACTTGGCCCAGGGATGTTATCATTGACTCTTTTACCCCACCATCCATTATATTTGGGGGTCGTCATCGAACCTGCAGCAAATCTTTTCATTTGGCGGGTTTGGTTCCAGGCGTTAGACATTCTCGGACTTTTTTTCTTGTAGTTATCGCTCTTATACGAAAACTCGCACTGAGCCAGCCCTTGCGTTACTGGTATGAACTGCCTCGATCTATACTGTCTCAACACGAGTAGAGGAGCATATCCAACAGCTCCCCAAATCCCAAGTAGTGGAACCCAGTCGAAATCTTCACACCGGTATAGAATCTCATCGGGGATCATCCAAGGGGCTCTCCATTCGACGTCCTCATCTTAGAGATTTTGGAGTATCGCCATCCATTTTTCTTCCGAAATGTCGTCTCGCCTCGGTGTAGCTACTAATTCTTTTAATAGAGAGTAATTCTCAGAGAATACTCGATAAGAAAATTTTTCTGCCCTCCAAAAGTGGCTATGAAACCATGCCAACAAGAGTTGCGCACATCCAATTAATCTTCCTTCACCCGCTCTCCGGCACGCAATCAAAGACCTGAATGTTTCAGCCAAAATTGTAGGGACTGGCGTGACCCTCTTATCAAGTCTGTCGAACAAATCTGAAACTGCCTCATCCACGTGTCCTAGTGCTTTAGGGAAAACAACCAGCCCATAAATGCTCAAAGCGAAGACATCGACCCTTTTCTTCATATCTGGGTATTCCAATATCAAATCTCACAAACTATTCCAAGGTATACATTTACCATCTCCCTTTTGCTTGATCCAGGTTGCAACCCATTGTTCACTCATCCTCGGGACATTGGCGACTCTGGAATAAACCTTGTCGGGTCGAATTTTTGAGGAACGAAGTAGGGTCGTGTATTCTTCCATAGTAGGTACTAAATTCACTTTTCCAAAAGTAAAGCATCTGTAAGCGGGGTTCCAAAATTAAGCCAAAACTCGAAACAAATGCTTGTCCACTTTGATATCGAGTAGATAGGGCAAATCACCATAATTACAATAAAATAACTGCTTCATTTCTTCATCCCATTGGACCCATATCTCTTTCAATTCTTGGAGATTGTTCTGGGTCATGCTGATACGAGTGAAGTCCTACAATTCTGATACGTACCCCTCCGCCACACTATCACATTTCTCTAGTTGCATTTTCTCGGACCATATTCGAACAGCCGCATTATCTTCCACTTTATCAAGAAATCCGTTCTTCATAGCAAGCTCTCTATTTAGTAATTGAACGTGAATCAACACCCTTTTTTTATGATTTAAATGTCATGTAATCACAGTCAAAGCAAAACAAAACAAGTCAGTACATTTTATACAAAGCTAGAATTCAAAGTAAGAAAGGAATAATAAATAAAGCGCCTATTCGGGTAACCACTTGGGTTTGGTATGGTTCTACCTAGGTTGGGCTTTTAGGGCTCACTATATGAAGTTTGGTTCTAAAGTGAGGGTACCTGAACCGGTAGATTCCTCGATCCTCACCCATTATAGGCTCATATGAACCGAGTTCAGTTCAGGGGAATACATTTCCCTATGGCGGTACGGAGATGAAAATCTCACAAAGACATAGGTACGGATGTATCCCAAAAGCGATCCACTATCCTATACGGAGGTGAAGACCTCACGAAGGAATAGTTTCTCACTCCCACTTAAAAGGGTATAACCGGCCGGTTATGAAATATAATATGCAAAAACATCCCGAAGACTCGAACCAATAAAGCAAATATAATAAAATGATGCAAACTATAAAAATGAAATGCAACAAAAGGATCGTAAATTTAAACCAAATAATCGATTTTCGGCAAAAAGACAATAAATAATCAACTCGTGGCTTGACTCTCTTATGAAGTTCCCCAGTGGAGTCGCCAAGCTATCAAAACCCATTTTTTGATATCGACTTTTTTTAAAAAAAAAACGAAAAATGGGAGTCGCCACCAATCCTTTTTTATGAGGTGTGATCGGATCATCTCGTAATTTGATCGTTTTAATAAAATGTTTGATTTATTAAAACAATGATTTTCGGTCTACAAAGTTTAGAAAATGGGTTCGGGAGTCGGTTACGTACGAGGAAGGGTTAACACCCTCGTTACTCCAAAAATTGGTACCTAATTGATTACCTAATGTCTTGGTGTCGAAAGTTGACAACTCGAAAAGAATTTAAAATACGATCCCTCCTTATATTATGTTATTTTTAATTAAAATTTGCTTGAATGAAACAAACGTTAAAGACCCTCTCGTCTCAAAATAACAAAGTGTCACATCTCGTAAATTAGGACACGACATCTGGACCCTTTGAGAATAAGCTAGCCTTTATTTTTTATTTGAAATCTTATGTATTTTAATTTTAAGAGGATATTCGATCTTTTAGGCTCAACGAGAAAAAATCAAAACCCAGTAAGTTAGGGTACGATTTCTCGAATCTTCCAAATACGAAACATTGCCTATTTTTGAAAATTTGTTTTGAATAATAATCGGTGTAATATTAAAACGATAGATATTTATCTCATTTTGCGGCATAATATAAAAGCAACTAATTTCATTTAAACATAATGCATGTAGTGATTTTAAAATAGTTATACGGATAGAATATTTAAATAACATATAATAAGTGAATAAAGAAATACTATGATAATATCAATGTAACTATAACAATAGTAAGAATATTAATTCATGGTATAAAATAAGTAAAGTGATAAAAATAATAAAAAATAAAGGTAAAAAAAAAAAAGGATGCTAGATGCCTTATGAAGATTATAAACGTAAATAATGCGAAAATAATAAAAGAAATGACAAAATAGTAAAAATAATATAATGGCAATAATATAATAACAATAATAATAAACGAGTAAAAATGTACAAGTATAAAATGTAATGATCTTATTTTTAAAAATATAAAAAATAGATAAATAAATAAATAATAGTAATAGGAAAAATGATAAAAATAAAATAATAAAATAATAAGGGCAACAAGTGAATAGATAAAGAAAATGTATACATTATGAAAATGAGATAAGGGCAAAGAAATAGTGAATGAATAAATAAAATAATAAAAATAAAAAGTTAAAATTAAATAAATAAAGGATTCAATTGGAATTAAATGAAATTAAGGGCACAAATTGTAAAAAAAATAGTAAATAGATGAATACATAAATAAATAAAATGGAGATTATGCAAAATTGAATTAAAAACAAGGGCTAAGTCATAATTAGAATGGAATTAAAAAAAATAAAATAAAACACTGAACTAAAAATGTAAAAATATTAAGAATAAAAAAAGAATTAAATGGTCAAAGGACTGGAATAAAAAAAAGGAACTTTAATGGGTAAAAATAAAAAAAGATAAAGGCTGAGGTTAGGACCGAAATAAAACGCGCATAAAAGAGGAGGGACTAACTGGGAAATTATTCCCTGTCCCAAAACGCATCGTTCTGTGGGGGACTAAATTGAAGCAAAGTAAAAATCACAAGGTAGAAATTAAAAAAAAAAGACTGGATTAAAGGAATAATAAAAAGCGGCGGCACCAGGAGCGCAAATAGACCCCCTAGCCAAAACATGCGGATCCCCTGGGTCGGATAGAGTCGGCGTGCAGGTTGAGCATGAAATGACGCCGCTTTGGCGTCTAAACTTCGGCTCAAAACGACACCGTTTAGCACCCCTTATTTAAGTTTAAAAAAAGCAAAAAAAAATTCGTTTATTCTCCATTCTAAAAAAAAAAAGCAAGAAAACTCTCTCCTCTTTTTTCTTTACACGCCCTAGGACCGACCTTAGGCTCGCCGTCGGCCACCATGGCGGCCGCCGGTCACCGGCGATAGCGCCGTCGTCCACGGTGGCCGAAAAAGTAAAAGGGGCCGTTTTTTTCGAGTCTCTAAACCCGTGAGACGTCGTTTTTCATCGAAAACGACGAACCTCTGCAACCAACGGCGGCGGAACGCGAAGAGTCAGGTAACTTCGACCCCCTTTCTGTATTTTTCGTTTATTTTTCTTTCTTTTAAAGAAAAAGTAAAAAAAATAACAGTAAAAAAAAAATAAAAGATCACCTTTGTAAGATTTTTTATTATGATTTCTGTTTCAAAATCCTTGTTTTTTTTTCTATTTCTCAGTGTAAAAAAAGTACAAGCTATTTTCGTGGCTTTTATAGCCGAATATTACAGTATTTTTCTTTTTGTTTGCGTGTTCTTTTTTGTTGTTTTTTCTCTGCCATTTTCTTGCTATTTCTGTGTGTAACAGTCCAGTTTAGACCCTAGTCGGAACAGTGGTTTTGGGACCACAAATTCGAGTTAGAAAATATTTTAATATTATTTTTTCGTGCCTTTGATACGTGATTAGTATGTGTGAAAACTTCTATGAGTTAGTTTGCCCGTCTGTGTGATTAATTAAGCAAAGGACTAAATCGCATAAAAGGTAAAAGTAGCCTTCTATTTGATTGAGTGGCATCTGTAACATCCTGGAAAGGGCCTATGCATTTTCAGTTTAATTGTACGAAATGACAAGTCTTAAGCACTATGAATAAATTTTTGGTATTTTTGGAATTCTAGAAATGCGTAGAAATGGAAATGAACATTTTTGGAAACTTGAACATTTTTGGAAACCTGGACATTTTTGGAAATGTTTCAAAAATGGAAAGTGAACATTTCGGGAAACACGAAATGTAAGAAAAATGGCAAATTCTGAGCCGATCGAAAATTTTAGGAAACTTAGAAATGATGCCGAAATGTCAAATTTTAAAGTTCAAAATAGGAAATAAGGGCTAGAGGGCCTTAAAAGAAAAAGTTGGAGAAGTTTGACACACAAACAGGCTTGGAAAAGTGGCACTGAAGATGCCACTTAGGGCCTAAGGAAGTGGCGTCACATGCGGGGAAATAGGCACTGAGTTCGAGTCACTTGAGAAGCAAATAAATAAGTTTTATTTTTGCTTCGAGAGAAAATGAGGTGGACGGCATGGGTTTCTAGAAAAGGAAGAGTTTTATTTGCATAAATATGTGAATAATAAGTGATAAATAAAGGATTTTCTTTTAAGAAAATTGAGGAGATAATTGATGGATTAAAGGCTTTTATCTTTTAAATAAAAGAGATAATATTATCAAAAGAGGAGTGGTGGCCAAGTAAGGGACTCCTAGGCTGATAATTTCGGCTATAAAGGAGGAAGCGGGAGGGCTACTCATCAACGTTTGCTTTCTCTTCCTCTGTGCCGAAATTTTCCTAGCTCTCTCCCCCTCTCTGCCGAATTTTCTTTCCATCTTTTCTTCTTCTCTTTTCTTCATCTGTCAAGCCAAAACCTTTTTCTTTTGATCCCTGGTTAAATCTCCATAGCCGAAACTCTGAGACTCTAGGCAAGGAAGCAATCGGTCAAGGCATTAAGGTAAGGGTAAGCATTATTCAAGTTCTTTTCTTTTCTATTTGCCGAAAGAGAATGGCCTAATCCCTATTCTTGTTCATGGCCGAATCTACAAGGGGTCTATCAGGTTTCTACAATTGTTGAAAACAAGGATCAAGGATCTAAGGTAAGTGAATAATTGGTTAAAGGTTGTGATTCATGTTTTCAAAGTTAGATTTAATCTAACATGTAGTTATAGGGATTTCGACAGAGGGATACAAGGATTTTGGGATTTGAGAATTTCAAGGTAAGTTTTAAGAATACTAATCCTACTAGGATTTGGATTTATGGCCGAATGGCTTTTTATTAAATTAGTAAGTGATTAATCAAATGTAGGAATTTGAGATCTAAGGCGATAGATCAGATTTGGGATTTCAAGGAATTCGTTAAGCAAATCAGTGTGTACCCTACCCTAAGTTTTGATAGGTTCATGGCTATGTTTAAATTAAATGTATTATTAAGAATGTGTGTACTCATACTAACCTTCGATATATCATATGGCAATTATTTTAATATATGAATATGCATAAGAATGTGAATGTGGCTAAGTACCACAAATGTGGTAAAAGTACCAGTGCACGTTTCCTACTTACGATAGGATTATGAATATGATATATTTTGAACATATGAATAGTAACATGAATGAGAATTAAGTATGTTATGCATGATATAAAATTTATGGGGCATTCGGGATCTATGTGAAAGGGGAAGAAGGTGTTGACTTGGTCTCACCAGCGGAATATGGTGACTACGGTCACAAAATTTGAATATGGTAACTTGGTTACATTATCCGAATTTGGTAACCGGTTACATTATTTGAATATGGTGTCTAATGAAACAAATTATATGGGCGATGAGCACGTCGACCGCAAATGATCGCCTTCGATGGTGTGTAGCGGATGGAGGGTTGACTTAGTAGTCCCCACGGTGTGGTTGGCGAATACGGGTGGTGTGTAGCGGATGGTTAATTAGGTTTGGGTTTGGGAATGCATCATTAATTGTATTCTATGATTTGAATGTGTATCATTTGCATGCCTGATTCTATTATGACTTAGTGTTGTGTACACATTGAGTCTGTTGACTCACCCCGTTTGGGGAATATTTTTGAGTGATGAGCAAGTAATGGGACCGGGTCGGCAGGAGCTTAAAGGTGGCCATGCATAGCAAGAAATTTATGATTTGGACTTTCAATTTATTTTAAGTATTTTAAGTTTTACTTTGGGATCATTGATATAATAAGGCCATTGTGGTTTACTTTATTTTTCTTTTATTTATTATGTTTATGGATTTTTATCAATTAAAGTTTAAGTAAATTCCTTTTTAAAATTAACTCTAAATCTTTTGTCACCTTAAATAAATGGGTTTTAACATAAGATAAATTTGTTTTCAACTCAAGCCCAACCCAAACAATATTTTTAAAAATCATACAAGTTTTTCCTAAGTAACAAAAGAATTTTGAACCGGTTTACTTGAGGAACATACCAAATCTGGTCAAAGCTCGTGGGCGGGTTTGGGGTGTTTCAACAGTATCGAGCCCAGTTTTAAACTCTCGGCTTTGTGGGCTAAGGCCCAAAACGTTTTTAATTCGAGCCCAAATGATTTTCTTTGAACATAAGCAGGTTTTATGGCATGGCACCTAAGTCTCAGACCCATGATCCACGGTAAGTACCACAACATTATGTGTGATTACGTGATTTATGAAGCGTGTATAAGGGTAGAAACAGGGCATGGAGCGTAGCATAGAATGATAGGAACTTGAACCCTAGGACTAGACTACTCAAACACAAAACCACATAAGACTTAATGCACTAAACAAACCTATGGCTAAGTCACAGAGCTAGGGTGTGGTAACCCCACACGCATGTCTCAGGATTGGATCAGGAAGAGCACGGTATTTAAGCGGTCCTAGTGACTCACCTCCTCTTGCAGAATCCCACAGTGCGTAGCTTTGGTTCACCCTAACTCAGAGGGCTCAGCGGTGTGGCAACCTCATGACGCATGTCTAGGAATGGTTTCGATGGGAGCTTGGTATTTAAGCGATTCGCGTGACTCACCTCCTCTCCATTCGAATCCTACACAGTGCGTAGCTTTGGTTCACCACGACCAAAGAGGGCTCGGTCATAAGGCTAAACCTAATGACTAAAACCCGAAAGGGAACTAGCCTTGTTAAAAAAAAAAAAACCCATAAAGTTTTACAACTTTTGGAATATCCCTAACTTACTAAATTTTACCAATTTACCTCGATTCATGGAGAATTACCAAAATACCCCCGAGGTCAAAAATTACCAAAGCATACTGGATTCCAAATCTTTCTTTCCCAAAATTACCCCAGAACTTAAAAATTTCCAAAATACTTTTGACAAGATCACTGAGGAACTTTCTGTTTGAAAAATTACGAAAATGCCCCTGTAGGACAAAATTACGAAAATACCCCTGGGTAGTGGAAAAACAATAACAATGAAAACTACAACATTTCTCTGAATGAATGAAAGTTCATAATTGTTTGATAGATGGATGAACGAATGAAAGACTGTGTGCTTGTGCGAATACGAAAGAACCACTCCTAAAACTTTTTCCATAAAACTCCTTCGCGAATAATAAGTGGAACAATGACTAATCCATAAAACTTTTTAATCAGATCTCGACGTTAGAAATGAGCTCCAGAGGACGTGGTCGTCGTGGACGAAGTAGAGGAAGGATGAGCGTGTCCGAACCCGTTAGATCGGGTCGGGTTCGACAATGAGATACCACCGCCACCACCACCCCATTTGTTAATGTGGAGCGGCAAGCTCGACGGAGGAAGATCTTGTGTGGTCGCAGTCGCGGCTGCGAGTTTTGGAATTGGTGGTGGTGCGGGTGGAAATTCGGGAACCCGAAATCTGTGCTCGAACGGCCCGAGCTAATGGGTGAGATGTTTCGTGGAGTGTCGGGAGTGGCACCCAGAGATGGTGAGTATTGGTTGGAAGCGACGGAGCGCATCATGGATGAGCTCGACCTGACCCCTGAGGAGAGGTTGAAAGGAATGGTGGCACTGTTACGCGATGAAGCATATCAGTGGTGGTTAACTGTGCGAGATGGTGCTATGGCGGAGGATCTGACCTGGGAATATGTTAAGGAGGCATTCCAGAAGAAATATGTGGGAACCAAGTATACAGACGAGCAAAGAAAAGCTTTTCTGGGGCTAGTTCAAGGGAACAAGTCCGTAGCAGAATATGAGGCAGAATTTCTAAGGTTGAGCCGTTATGCTCGAGGGGTAGTAGCGACTGAACATGAACGTTGTGTCCCTTTTGAGGACGGGCTAAGGGATGATCTAAGATTGTTGATAGCACCGCATCAGGAGCGGGAATTTTCTGCGTTAGTGGAAAAGGCTAAAGTGGCTGAAGGAATTAAGGATTCTGCAAGGCAGAACACTGATCGGAATAGGCCAGAAAGAGGTTTTGGATTGTCTGGATCATCTGAGAATAAGAGGCCTAGAGTTGACGGGCCACGAAATCAACAAGCTGGTACGGGCTGGCAGTATCGCCCTTGTGAGCATTGTGGAAAGAAGCACTTGGGAGAGTCTTTGGAGAAAGGCACGTGGATGTTTCAAATGTGGATCCAAGGACCATATGCTTAAGGATTGTCCCAAACAACCAGATGAGAGTCGACCAACAACTCAGAATATTAATCAGGCTGGTAGAGGTGGACAGCAGCCTCAGCGAGGTCGTGGACCGAACCATGGAGGAAATGGTTCGGGCCGAGGACGTGGAGCACCAAGCAGAGATGCTGAAGGTGCAGACACGAGGCAACCAAGGTTGGTTTATGTAGTTGGCCGTCGTGAGGAGGAAGATGTGCCAGATATGAAAACGGGTACATTCCTTATTTCTGGAATACCCTTAAATGCTTTGCTTGTTATAGGGTTAGCTTATTCTTGTATTGCTAGGAAAGTGATGAAACCTTGGATGTGAACCTAGAGAATGTGCCTAGAAAGTGTGATAGTTCTTTAAGATCAGTGCAGCAATAACGTGAGTGGGGTGAGTTAGACCGCATCACGATTGTTCGTTAGTAAGCAATTTCGAGGACGAAATTATTTTAAGGGGGTAGAACTGTAACATCTCGGAAAGGGCCTATGCATTTTCGGTTTAATTGTAACGAAATGACAAGTCTTAAGCACTATGAATAAATTTTTGGTATTTTTGGAATTCTAGAAATGCATAGAAATGGAAATGAACATTTTGGAAACTTGAACATTTTTGAAACACGGATATTTTTGGAAATGTTTCAAAAATGGAAAGTGAACATTTCGGGAAACCTGGAAATGTAAGAAAAATGGCAAGTTCTGAGCCGATCGAAAATTTTAGGAAACTTAGAAATGATGCCGAAATGTCAAATTTTAAAGTTCAAAATAGGAAATAAGGGCTAGAGGGCCTTAAAAGAAAAAGTTGGAGAAGTTTGACACACAAACAAAGCTTGGAAAAGTGGCTCAAGATGCCACTTAGGGCCTAAGGAAGTGGCGTCACATGCAGGAAATAGGCTGAGTTCGAGTCACTTGAGAAGCAAATAAATAAGTTTTATTTTTGCTTCGGAAATTTGAGGTGGGACGGCATGGGTTTCTAGAAAAGGAAGAGTTTTATTTGCATAAATATGTGAATAATAAGTGATAAATAAAGGATTTTCTTTTAAGAAAATTGAGGAGATAATTGATGGATTAAAGGCTTTTATCTTTTAAATAAAAGAGATAATATTATCAAAAAGAGGAGTGGTGGCCAAGTAAGGGACTCCTAGGCTGATAATTTCGGCTATAAAAGGAGGGCAGGAGGGCTACTCATCAACGTTTGCTTTCTCTTCCTCTGTGCCGAAATTTTCCTAGCTCTCTCCCCCTCTCTGCCGAATTTTCTTTCCATCTTTTCTTCTTCTCTTTTCTTCATCTGTCAAGCCAAAACCTTTTTCTTTTGATCCCTGGTTAAATCTCCATAGCCGAAACTCTGAGACTCTAGGCAAGGAAGCAATCGGTCAAGGCATTAAGGTAAGGGTAAGCATTATTCAAGTTCTTTCTTTTCTATTTGCTTAGAAAGAGAATGGCCTAATCCCTATTCTTGTTCATGGCCGAATCTACAAGGGGTCTATCAGTTTCTACAATTGTTGAAAACAAGGATCAAGGATCTAAGGTAAGTGAATAATTGGTTAAAGGTTGTGATTCATGTTTTCAAAGTTAGATTTAATCTAACATGTAGTTATAGGGATTTAATGAGGAGGATACAAGGATTTTGGGATTTGAGAATTTCAAGGTAAGTTTTAAGAATACTAATCCTACTAGGATTTGGATTTATGGCCGAATGGCTTTTTATTAAATTAGTAAGTGATTAATCAAATGTAGGAATTTGAGATCTAAGGCGAGTAGATCGATTTTGGATTTCAAGGAATTCGTTAAGCAAATCGGTGTGTACCTACCCTAAGTTTTGATAGGTTCATGGCTATGTTTAAATTAAATGTATTATTAAGAATGTGTGTACTCATACTAACCTTCGATATATCATATGGCAATTATTTTAATATATGAATATGCATAAGAATGTGAATGTGGCTAAGTACCACAAATGTGGTAAAAGTACCAGTGCACGTTTCCTACTTACGATAGGATTATGAATATGATATATTTTGAACATATGAATAGTAACATGAATGAGAATTAAGTATGTTATGCATGATATAAAATTTATGGGGCATTCGGGATCTATGTGAAAAGGGAAGAAGGTGTTGACTTTGGTCTCACTAACGGAATATGGTGACTACGGTCACAAAATTTGAATATGGTAACCGGTTACATTATCCGAATTTGGTAACCGGTTACATTATTTGAATATGGTGTCTAATGAAACAAATTATATGGGCGATGAGCACGTCGACCGCAAATGATCGCCTTCGATGGTGTGTAGCGGATGGAGAGGTTGACTTAGTAGTCCCACGGTGTGGTGGCGGTGCGGGTGGTGTGTAGCGGATGGTTAATTAGGTTTGGGTTTGGGAATGCATCATTAATTGTATTCTATGATTTGAATGTGTATCATTTGCATGCCCGATTCTATTATGACTTAGTGTTGTGTACACATTGAGTCTGTTGACTCACCCCGTTTGGGGAATATTTTTCGGTGATGAGCGGTAATGGACCGGTCGGCAGGAGCTTAAAGGTGGCCATGCATAGCAAGAAATTTATGATTTGGACTTTCAATTTATTTTAAGTATTTTAAGTTTTACTTTGGGATCATTGATATAATAAGGCCATTGTGGTTTACTTTATTTTTCTTTTATTTATTATGTTTATGGATTTTTATCAATTAAAGTTTAAGTAAATTCCTTTTAAAATTAACTCTAAATCTTTTGTCACCTTAAATAAATGGGTTTTAACATAAGATAAATTTGTTTTCAACTCAAGCCCAACCCAAACAATATTTTTAAAAATCATACAAGTTTTCCTAAGTAACAAAAGAATTTTGAACCGGTTTACTTGAGGAACATACCAAATCTGGTCAAAGCTCGTGGGCCGGGTTTGGGGTGTTTCAGCATCGATATCTGTTTACGTGTAAGACCATGTCCTGGACATTGGCATCGTATTAATTCGAGTAAGACCCTGTCTAGGACAGTGGCATCGATATCTGTTTACGTGTAAGACCATGTCCGGGACATTAGCATCGTATTTGATTAGTGTAAGACCCTGTCTAGGACAGTGGCATTGATATCTGTTTACGTGTAAGACCATGTCCGGGACATTGGCATCGTATTTGATTAGTGTAAGACCCTGTTTGGGACAGTGGTATCGGTATCCAATTACATTTAAGACCACGTATAGGACGTTGGTATTGTATAACTATTCTGGGCACTTTGCGTATTTTATTAGATTCCGAACGGTTCAATGGTCAAGTTCAAGAAATGAATGATTATGTGAATTGTACATATGTTTCAGGTATGTTTGATAAGTACACTTTGTGTGTATAAGAAGGTAAGTATTTTCTTAAACTTACCTAGATGAATTATGCATTTGAATATGAGAATGTAAGTGTGTTATATGAATAGAAAAGCTATGAGCTAATAAAATATATAGTGATATGCAAGATTGAAAGATGTATGACCTAAGTGTATGTACTAAGAAGAATTATATTGTGCAACTGAGCCATTAGAGAACTTAGATTGATTATATGTTTTGGATGCTTATATGCTAAGCTTATTTGTATATGGCTTACTAAGTTTTGAAAGCTTACTCTGTGTGTGTTTTCTTTATTTTATAGATCGTCAAAGCTACTGAAGGCTCGGGGACCGTCGAGAATCGTCATCACACTTCGCAAACTCATTTTGGTATCTTTTGGAAATGTATATAGCTAGATATGGCATGTATAGGCTAGATATTTGGTTAAGAATGAGATGTGAACTTAGCCATGTGATTTGGCTAGTTAAGTGTTGGTAATATGCATTAATGAATATGATATATGGTGCATGATTTGGTATGGTTTGATAGCATATGAAATGGTTAAGTTTATGGTAAGTGTATGGATGAATTATGCTTGTGTATACATGAGTTTTAGTCTTGTAAATTGGCATGAATGGAATTGGATTGGAATGTAGAGATTGGATGATTATTTTGATATGTTCTTGGTTGTAAAATGTGCATGAGATGTACTGGTAATTTGCTTGTAGGTATGACCCTAATGTGGGTGGCATTTTGGCCTTGCAAATGGCCAGTTTTGCCACACGGTTGTGGCACACGGGCGTGCCTGATGACCGTGGGTGTAAGTCAGTATTTAGCTAAGAGTGCACGGCCATGGCACGCGGGCGTGCCTAATAGTCGTGTGGTTTAGTCAGGATCGACCACGGGCAAGGTACACGGGTATGCTTGGTGGCCGTGGAGTTAAGTCGGGTTCGACCACGGGGGAGACACATGGGCGTGTCTAGCAGCCGTGGGAGGCACACGGCCTGCCCACACGGGCGTGTAACTCCTTAAACTTAGAAACATTTTAAATTTCCTAGAATTTTCGTATGTGTTCCGGTTTAGTCCCGACTCTGTTTAAAGCATGACTAAGGTCTCGTTGACCTATAGATGGGACTTGATGAGTGTGATTAATGATTTATTTTACGAATTTTCTGTTAAAGTTTCAGATCTGTCCGGTAACACCTATAACCCTAATCCGATGACGGATACGGGATAGGAGTGTTATATTTGGTTGGTATCAGAGCTACGATTTAGTCGATTTTCGGACTAACGTAGCGTGTCAGAGTCTAGCTATACATGCCATATTTTTGAACTGTGCTAGTGTGATGAATCCTGACGTATAAAATGTGATTTTCGTATAGTAATGGATCCCGAAAGAGCCGTAGCTGACGACATAGAAAGTAATGCGCCTGTTCCCGCTGAAGGGACAGCGCCCTCTGATCCAAGACCGGTTACGAGCGGTCAAGAGGGAGAAGCTAAACAAGCTTTCTTCCAGATGATGAGTGAATGGTTCACTCAATTCGTAAGAAATAACCCGACTGTTTCGCAACCTCCGCCCCCGGTTAATCCCCCTCAGACTACAGTTGTGCCACTGGTTATGTATCCGAATCTGTTGAATAAGCCTCCGATTGACAAGATCCGTAAATATGGGGCTGAAGAGTTCAGGGCTATTAGTGATGATGATGCCGAAAAGGCCGAGTTTTGGTTAGAAAACACAATCCGGGTATTCGATGAAATATCATTGAGTCCTGAAGAACGTATTAAATGTGTTGTATCTTTGTTACGAGACGCGGCCTATCGGTGGTGGAAAATTTTGATTTCAGTTTTTCCTAAAGAACGGATCACATGGGATTTCTTTCAGTCTGAGTTCAGAAAGAAATACATTATTCGGAGATTTATTGATCAGAAATGAAAAGAATTTTTGGAATTGAAACAAGGTCACATGTCTGTCACTGAATACAAATGAGAGTTTGTGAGATTAAGTCAGTATGCTCGGAAATGTATTTCTACTGAAGCGATAATGTGTAAAAGATTCAAAAATGGCCTAAATGAAGATATCAAATTGCTAGTTGGTACTCTCGAGATACAATAGTTCGTAGTGCTAGTTGACCGAGCATGCAAAGTTGAGTCTGAAGCCAGAGATATGAAAAAGAGATTTTTGAGCAAATCATTTCAGTCTGCCTCGAAGAAATTTCGAGATGAACATAGTCGTTCAAAGGCTAATGTGAGGCATTCGAGTAGAGATCGAGCTAGAGCACAGTTGAGCTTCAAAGCTCCGGCAACTTCAGTAGCAAGTGTTGGGAATGTTCGATTCGAACGACCTGAGTGCAAGCATTGTGGTAAAAGACATCCGGGAAGTTGTAGATTTAATGACCGGGCTTGTTTCAGATGTGGATCATTAGATCATTTCATTCGTGATTGCCTAAAGTCTGTTGAGCCAGAGACTATTCAAAATCCGAGATCGAGATAATGCTCCAGTGAGGGTAGACCTTCGCGAAATAAAAGAAATGTCGGTGGTAGTCGAGAGAACTACGAGAGATCTTTGCGAGATCTCGAAGCTAGAGGCGCTGCGGAGCGTATACCATTCGAGCTCATGAGGAAGCTTCATCTCGATGTTATAAGCTGGTACTTTTATACTTTATGGTATTTCTGTGATTTCATTGATAGACCACGGTTCTACTCATTCGTATATATGCATAAATTTAGTATCCGAGTAAGACTTTGCTGTAGAGTCTCTTTGAATTTGTTATAAAAGTATCAAACCCCTTAGGTAAAAGTGTCTGGTTGACAAAATATGCAAGAGCTGTCATTAATGTTTGAGATATCTGTTTCCCTGCTGATCTGATGCTATTACCGTTTGATGAGTTTGATATAATTATGGGTATGGGCTGGTTGTCGTTGCATGATGCTGTTGTGAATTGTAAAAGAAAGACTATTAATTTGAGTTGTCAGAATGGTAAAATAGTTCGTATTGAGTCGAATGATTTAAATGGATTGCCTGCTGTGATATCTATGTTGAAAACTCAGAGTTATATGAAAAAGGGTTACGAAACTTATTTTATTTATGTAATTGATTCGAAAGTGTCTGAAAGGAAACTTGAATCAGTGCCTGTTGTATATGAATTCTCTGAAATATTTCCTGAAGAACTACCGGGATTGCCTCAGATACGTGAAGTTGAATTTGGTATTGATCTGTTGCCTGGTACGACACCTATTTCGATAGCTCCGTATAGAATGGCACCAATAGAGTTGAAAGAATTGAAATCACAGCCACAATAATTGACTGACAGAGGGTTCGCTAGACCGAGTTTCTCACCTTGGGGTGCTCCCGTTCTGTTTGTGAAAAAGAAAGAGGGCACGATGAGAATGTGCATTGACTATCGTCAGTTGAACAAAGTGACCATAAAGAACAAATACCCGTTGCCCAGGATTGACGATTTATTTGATCAGTTAAAAGGAGCTACTGTGTTTTCGAAGATAGATCTGAGATCGGGTTACTACCAGTTGCGAGTAAAAGATTCAGACATTCTGAAAACTACTTTCAGAACAAGGTACGGGCATTATAAGTTTTTAGTTATGCCTTTCGGACTAACAAATGCTCCTGCTGTTTTTATGGATCTGATGAACAGGATTTTCAGACCGTACCTAGATCGATTTGTTTTTGTATTCATTGATGACATTTTGATTTATTCACGGAATGAAACTGAACATGCTGAACATCTAAAAATTTTGTTGCAAACTCTGAGAGAAAAGCAATTGTATGCAAAAATCAGCAAATGTGAATTCTAGTTGCGTGAAGTTAGTTTTCTGGGACATATAGTATCAGCCTCTGGAATACGAGTTGATCTGAATAAGATTTTTGCTATTCTGGATTGGAAACCTCCGAAGAATGTGTCTGAAGTCCGTAGCTTTCTGGGACTAGCTGGTTATTATCGCAGGGTTGTAAAAGTATTTTCAGTGATGCTTCGTTGAATGGTCTGGGATGTGTATTGCTGCAAGAAGGCAAAGTATAGCTTATACCTCAAATTAATTGAAGCCGCATGAAAAGAATTATCTGACACATGATCTTGAGCTAGCTGCATTCTTGAGTTTAACGGTGCGGGGGAAGAGATTTACCATCGATTGAATTTGTTTATAATAATGGTTTTCAGTCAAGCATTAAATTGGCACCTTATGAAGCTTTGTACGGACGTAAATGTCGTACACCTCTGTATTGGACTGAACTCAATGAAAATAAGCTACACGGGGTTGATTTGATAAAAGATACTGAACAGAAAGTAAAAGTAATCCGTGATAATTCGAAATCAGCGTCTAATCGTCAGAAGTCTTACACAGACTTGAAAAGAAAAGATATAGAATTTAAGACCAGTGACAAAATGTTTTGAAAGTATCTCCGTGGAAGAAAGTGTTTCGATTTGGACGTAAAGGCAAGTTGAGTCCGAGATTCATAGGACCGTATAAAATTATCGAGTGAGTTGGGCCAGTTGCATACAGATTATTGTTACCTTCCGAACTAGAAAAGATACACAATGTATTTCATGTATTGACGCTCCGTAGGTACCGATCCATATCTTAGCTCGTGAAGTGAAAGAATTGCGAAATAAAAGAATTCCATTAGTTAAAGTGTTAACGGCATCGACACGGAGTAGAAGAGGCTACGTGGGAGCCTGAAGATTTATTGAGACAGCAATATCCGAATCTGTTTAACGGTAAGATTATCGGGGACGAAAATCCCTAAGGGGGAGAATTGTAACAGTCCAATTTAGACCCTAGTCGGAACAGTAGTTTTGGGACCACAAATCCGAGTTAAAAAATATTTTAATATTATTTTTCGTGCCTTTGATACGTGATTAGTATGTGTGAAAACTTCTATGAGTTAGTTTGTCCGTCTATGTGATTAATTGAGCAAAGGACTAAATCGCATAAAAGGTAAAAGTAGCCTTCTATTTGATTGAGTCGCATCGATATCTGTTTACGTGTAAGACCATGTACAGGACATTGGCATCGTATTAATTCGAGTAAGACCCTATCTGGGACAGTGGCATCGATATCTGTTTACGTGTAAGACCATGTCCAAGACATTGGCATCGTATTTGATTAGTGTAAGACCCTGTCTGGGACAGTGGCATCGATATTTGTTTACGTGTAAGACCATGTCCGGGACATTGGCATCGTATTTGATTAGTGTAAGACCCTGTTTGGGACAGTGGCATCGATATCCAATTACATTTAAGACCACGTCTGGGACGTTGGCATTGTATAACTATTCCAGGCACTCTGCGTATTCTATTAGATTCCGAACGGTTCAATGGTCAAGTTCAAGAAATGAATGATTATGTGAATTGTACATATGTTTCAGGTATGTTTGATAAGTACACTTTGTGTGTATAAGAAGGTAAGTATTTTCTTAAACTTACCTAGATGAATTATGCATTTGAATATGAGAATGTAAGTGTGTTATATGAATAGAAAAGCTATGAGCTAATAAATTATATAGTGATATGCAAGATTGAAAGATGTATGACCTAAGTGTATGTACTAAGAAGAATTATGATTGTGCAACTGAGCCATTAGAGAACTTAGATTGATTATATGTTTTGAATGCTTATATGCTAAGTTTATTTGTATATGGCTTACTAAGTTTTGAAAGCTTACTCTGTGTGTGTGTTTTCTATATTTTATAGATCGTCAAAGCTACTGAAGGCTCGGGGACCGTCGAGAATCGTCATCACACTTCGCAAACTCATTTTGGCATGTATAAGCTAGATATTTGGTTAAGAATGAGATGTGAACTTAGCCATGTGATTTGGCTAGTTAAGTGTTGGTAATATGCATTAATGAATATGATATATGGTGCATGATTTGGTATGGTTTGATAGCATATGAAATGGTTAAGTTTATGGTAAGTGTATGGATGAATTATGCTTGTGTACATGAGTTTTAGTCTTGTAAATTGGCATGAATGGAATTGGATTGGAATGTAGAGATTGGATGATTATTTTGATATGTTCTTGGTTGTCAAATGTGCATGAGATGTATTGGTAATTTGCTTGTAGGTATGACCCTAATGTGGGTGGCATTTTGGCCTTGCAAATGGCCTGTTTTGCCACACGGTTGTGGCACACGGGCGTGCCTGATGACCGTGGGTGTAAGTCAGTATTTAGCTAAGAGTGCACGGCCATGGCATACGGGCGTGCCTAATAGCCGTGTGGTTTAGTCAGGATAGACCACGGCCAAGGTACACGGGCATGCTTGGTGGCCGTGGAGTTAAGTCGGGTTCGACCACGAGGGAGACACATGGGCGTGTCTAGCAGTCGTGGGAGGCACACGGCCTGCCCACACGGGCGTGTAACCCCTGAAACTTAGAAAAGTTTTAAATTTCTTAGAATTTCCGTATGTGTTCCGGTTTAGTCCCGACTCTGTTTAAAGCATGACTAAGGTCTTGTTGACCTATAGATGGGACTTGATGAGTGTGATTAATGATTTATTTTACGAATTGTCTGTTAAAGTTTCCGATCTGTCCGGTAACACCTATAACCCTAATCTAGCGACGGATACGGGATAGGGGTGTTACACTGTGTTTCTCTTGCAGGTTTGGCGAGGTCAATGGAGGCGAATTTTGCCATTCTGGTGCAAAGCGGCCAAGGGGTCAGGCCTCGGATGGCGTGCACGCTGCGGAGGCACGAGGAGGGGGGTACGGCGCATGGAGGCTAGGGTTTTCAACTTAGTTTAGGTTGTGCGCTCGTATTTGGGCTTAGGGTTTGTTTTAGTTCAGGCTTGTATTTGGGTCTGATATTTTGTAAATGGACTTAAACTATTATTATTATTTTTTATTTTGGTTTTTTATTTATGTTTGGCCTGGGAAAATTTGGGCCTTTACAAGTTTATCCCAATTATCAACAAATGGAAGCCTATTATCAGCCATATCATAGGCTCTGGAAAGGGAGAAGATCTCAATATTCAATCCCGACAAAAAAATCATGTCTTGATCTTGCAAGTGGGACACTGTAAGGGTACTCAGGAACACATTGAGAATATTCGACGGGAGGTTAAAAGAAAGGGTAGAAGCTTGTCGTTCATCCCATTCGATTTTAACTTTAGAAAGGATTTTTCCTCCTCTTCTAGTCGTAGTAGCCTTGTTAGGAAAGATCTAGGTGCACCAAAACCTGTCTAGTAATATTCCCATCCGATACCACCCATCTAATGCCTTGCTAAAAGAGTAAACTAATCCTTCTAAGTCCACTCCAAGTTACGAAAATATTGCTCGACCGAGGATTACCAATGCGTGTTTGAGTGTATTCGGCTATAAGCATTTATGCCCAAAGTTGTTTTTTTTTTCAAAGAGAATGCACCATCCAAGATTTGATATTTGCTTCAAAGTTGGGTGAGACCTATGAGATTATCAATAAATCTCTCCATTAAGTACCTTTATGACCTTTGACTATTTCTTGAAGTTTCAATGATTATGTATAAAGTTTCAATAATTATGTATGATTCGATCTAATGAAATGTAACTAAAGTGTAATTGAATTGAAGTAGAGAGGTTTAAGAAAAAGGGAAAATCATTATAGCCTGTGATTCAATTGTATTCACAGGCAATCAATTATGTTTAATGTTGTGAAGATAATTGCGAATACAAAAAATTATTATTTCACTAATAAGTAAAAAGATCATAAGAAACTTGAAATGTGCTTAAATGAATTTGGGTGTTGCATACTAACTCTACTCACATTTATGAATTAATATATATCTAACAGTAGTATAGTAGCCTACTCTTAAAAATAAAATATGTTAGTCTTAGGATTTATTTCTTTATATGAACCTTGAAGAGAATAGAAAGAACACAAAATAATCTCTTAGAAGTTTAATCACGAGAATGTTGTACTCGTTATGTGTGAAGATATTGAAATTAGACGCACATAATGAGTGACCTATTTGCGATATACTATATTACCAATTACCATAATTTTTACACAAACCATTATAGTTTAAGGTGATAACGTAGGTTAAATTCTACTATTAGTCTATGTATTTAGTAAAAGTTGTAGATTTAATTCATATAATTTTATTTGATCATTTTTTAGTTCTCGTGCTTTTTAAATTTTAAAATTTCAGTCCTCACTAAACAATAATTGTTAAATTCATTAAATAATGTTTTGTTATTTCCAAAATTTGATGTGACAAACATATTATCTTATGTGTAATGTCATATTAGTTTATTGTTTCCATATATTACTTACTAAAAATCCAGTTAGGATTAATGATTGTCATTTGCGTTAAAATTGAAATTTTAAAATTCAAAAAGCATAGAGACTTATATAATAATACAAATAGAGAAAATAGACTAAATCTGTAATTGTATAAATAGTACATGACTAGTAATTGAATTTAATTAAACAAATTTAGTTGCTACTATTTGGGTCAGGACTAAAATTTTAAAGTTTAAAAAGTAGAGAAATTAAAACTATATAATGAATAAAGTTGATCAAATAAAAGTAAGAATTTAACTGAAGAATGAGACGTGGGGAGAGTTTTATCATTGATGAGAGAATGAACCTTGGTTAGGTGGACAGTTAAGGAGAGGTGGAGCAAGTTAACAAACCAAATTACAATAAATTTGATTTTAACCAAGTTTTTGGAGTTGGTATGGCTATGGATGAATGAGTTGAGTTGGAACAAAAGCCTAGGTGTTGAGCATCGCAGGTGTAGCTGATGAGCCGAAAAAAGATAAGGGATTTCATCAGAATTAACAATACATTGTCCGGTCCGTACTACTGAGAAATAAAAAGAGGAACATGGAGGAGCCACCGGTGTTGCAGATGCAACAGCACTTGTATGAAAAACTCCATCACCCTATCTATCCCATTGTGATGTCAAATCCAAAGTTGTTGTGAATTATGGTTCACTTTCATCCTACTTTTTTCTGCCGCCGGCGCTACAACGCCTTTTAAGGCTCTTCCTTATTCAAGTAAAATTAAAATTTGTAGACTAAGAACTTTTATTTATTAAATTCAAGTGAAAATGTTTATGTTATGTATAAATTATATGTAAAATTTTAGTTTAAATTTTATTTTGCTTTTAAGTTTTATCATCTGTGATTTATTAAATTTTTTCAAGTAAAATTAAATTATGTATTTTGATTATTAATTTGATTATACTTTTAAATAATTATTTTTTGTGTTAATTATTTATATATATATATATATATATTTGTACTTGATCCAATATTTTTATTTTTAAAAAAACCTAAAGATCATTGCGATATTTAATTAATTTAAGATTGACCGCTTAGTTTATAAATGTTTTTCAAAAGTATTTTTGAAAAAAAAAATACTTTTGAAGAGAAGTTAAAATTTTCAATTTCTAAAAAGAACACTTTTGGGCTAATTTTTTTGCTTGAGAGAAACACTTTTTCTCTCAAAAAGCAGTTTATTTAAGAATGTTTTTATCCAAAAGTATTTTTTAGAAGCAATATTAAACACACTCACTTGAATAACACCGTAGTTACTTCTTAGAAATTACAAGTTTGACTAGTGTAATATTCTACTAATTTAATTAATTAAAGGGTTTAATGAATTTATAAATAACTTTAAAATGTATTAAAACAAAAGAGTGCTTAGCCTTTTGAATTTCTCTATTTAAATATGGAAAAATATTTTATATATTGTTAATGAAGTTTTTAGACTCCACAAGTAGGATTAAAGAGTTGATTAAATGTCTCATAGGAGTATAGTAAAATATAAAAAAATATTTAAAAAAATACATGATATTTTTTAAGGTTACTTATGGAATAAAAAAGTATGTTACCAGTGTATCAAATACTAGTTGTTTAAATATAGTGGTAAATTTTTCATTCCAAAACTAATCTTTTGGGTTAAAGTGAAAACCTTTAAATATATTAAATTTAAGAGAAAATATTTGGTACGCTGCCCGTCTACAGGTAAGGTTAGAAATCGACAAGTGTCTTATAGGATATAGTAAAATATTTTTAAAAAATAAATACATGATAAATTTTTAAGATTACTTGTGAAATAAAAAAAATACATTGATAGTATACTAAATACTAACCCTAAATTTAAATATCTATACTTATTATAAAATTTTGAATGGGTTGAGGTGTTAATTGAGTACAAAACTCGGTTGGAAAACAAAAATACCTTCACTTTACAAAATAAATTTTATTATTTGGAGAATGTTTTTATTATTTTATCTATTTTATATAAAAATGAAAAAAAAATATACACATGATAAGATTTAAACTCATATTTTCTTAATATTCCACATTTTTAGTTTACTATTAAACTAAAGTTTCATTATTATATATATCAATTTTAATAAATATATTTGTTATAGAATTTTATTTTTCAAGGTGCGTCGTAATATAGTATTTATTAAAAATTATTAAAAACCAAATAAAATTCTAGTCCAAATGAGGAACTTAAATATCTATTTTTATTTTTACATGGCATTAGCAGGCTGAAGTCGGAAGCTAGGGTGGTGTGTTAAGGGTCTGTTTAGTAGTGTTTAAAAAAAGCACTTTTGACTCCAAAAATAATTTTAGAAGAAAAACTATGTTAAATAAGCTGCTTTTGGTTGAATTTTTTGGCTTTTCAGAAGTGTTTTTCAAAAGTACTTCTGAAAAGGAGAAGCTAAAATTTTTAGATTTTTCTCTCCCAAAAACACTTTTGGTGCTGAATTACTTTTTTACCCCTCCAATAACATAGTACTTTTCTTTTTTTTTCTTGGTGCTTAATTATAAATATGTTAAAATCATTAATTAAAAATAAAAAAAATTTAAAATACTAATTACAAATATTTAATGGTTATATTTAAATATTTAAAATAAAGTTCATTTATTTTAATTAAATTTTATAAATAATTAATATTTATTACTTAAAAATATTTAAAATTTATATTCCATATATTAAAATATTAACAACAAGTTATAATAATTTTTTTTTATATTCTTACTAAAATATAATAATATTAACTAATTTAAATATTATTTAAATGTATATTTGTTACTTGATAATAGACTTGGCCCGGCCCGAAGGCCCCGCCCGAAAAATGGGAGGATTTGGGCAAAAATATAGGCCCGGAAAATGGGCTTGGACAAAAAGGTGAGGCCCGTTTAGAAAACGGGCCGGGCCTTAGGCAAGATTTTTTTGGCCCGAGCCCGGCCTGGGCCGGCCCGAATTATATAATAAATATTTTATTTTATTTTTAATCGTTTTAAATTTTTAACTTAACTTTTCTAATTTCACTTTCAATTTGTGTATTGTTTTAAGAATTGTTTTAGTATCATTTATGTTTTTAAATGTATTTGATTTATTATATTTTAATTTTTTTTATTTTATAAAATAAACTAAAAAAAAAATTAATATGGGTTGGGCCGGGTTAGGCTCGGGCTTAGCAATTTTATTTTGGGTCGGGCTTGGACAATTTTTTAAGCCCATATTTCGGGTCAGGCCGGGCCTAAAATTTTGTTTGGGCTCGGCCCGACCCATGATCAGCTCTATTTGATAATAACATGTCTAAAATGAATATTTTATTTCTCCAAAGTACTTTTTTACAGCAATGCTAAACACTCAAATTTTAAACCAAACTTTTCAAAAATAACTTTAGGTGCGTTTGTTTGGTTGTATTTGATTTTCCGGAAAATATTTTCCTCATTTCCAGTGTTTGGTAGCCTGAAAACCTTTTCCATTTGGAAAATATTTTCCAAATCACGCATAAAATCCCTTACATTTTGGGAAAATGTCTTACGGTTTTCATTTCTGTAAGACGTTTTCCGAGGCTCCTCCTTCGTCCAGGTATGTCTTTCCCCTTTCTCCTTCCTTCGTTCCTTTTCCTTCCTTCATTCTTTCCCAAGCAAATCTCTTTCTTTCTTTCTCAGAAATTTTCTTGTTCCTCTTCGTTTCGCTGGGTCTTGGGTATTCTTGGAAAAATTCATCTCTGATCTCCTCAAGGTACTTTCATGTTTTCCTTCCTTCTCTGTTAATTTTTGTTTCATGTAATACAGATTTTTTTTAAATAATAAAAAGGAAAAATCGAACCCTTCGTTGAGCTACAGTTTTGTGTTATGATGTGGATATCTGTGTTGGGTTTAAATGATTGCTTGATCTTAGCTTGGGACTCAACTGTTAGTATTTAAGATGAATTTTTTATCTTTAGCTATAGTTTTGTTTTGGATTTAATTGTTGATTCATCTGTTTTCTATTATTGTCTCTCACCTCCATCTTCTTCCTCTCAATCTCTTCTTCTTTGGCTCGAAACAAAGCCAATGCGGATTTGGCTTTTGGTTTTGCAAAATCATTAGCAACTATCACACCTATGAACTTACATAGATACGAGAGAGATGGAAGTTCTTCGACATTTTAGCCATGAGCATCCTCTGATTTTCAATGAAGAAAGAAGCCATGAAAGTCCTTACTAGATTCTGTTTACATCTCTCCTGATTATGGATTTCACCTACATAAGAAATGCCTTGAGTTACCTCTTGAAATCAATCACCCTTGCCACCGCCACCATTCTTTATTCTTACAATTTAACAGTGACCATCTCCCTTGCCAAATATGCCAAGAAACCCAACATGAAGGGCTGGTTTATTCTTTATTCAATTTGCAAGCTTGTCCTTCACACTGGATGTGTTTCACCACCACCCAACATGAAGGGCTGGTTTATTTCTGGTTTATTGTTGTCTTTGATGTTAATACTGTGCTCCCAGGATTCTGGTTTCCTAGTAGTCCTTTTTTATCCATTAACTCCAAAATTCTACTGATATGCTCTTGATTTTCCACAAAGTTAGCATCTTTCTGGTTGTTAGATGACTTACGTGTTTCCATTTGAATCTAGAAAGGGTATTGAGTCTAGTTCCTTCTGCCATTTCTTTGTATTTCTTGTGCTTTTCCAGCTTCTATGGCTGAAACCAAATTTTTACTTAATTAAGATTTGCATAATTGTAAATTCAATTCAAAGATTGATGTTTAATCTAATTATTTGTACCATTAAGTTAATTATTGATTATTCATATGTATGTACATGTGTTTATTTCTTTGTTGTGTATTGTTATGAATGTGGTGATAATATGCCTTAAGTGAGGGATTGAGTAAGGAGGAATTTTGAGAGTGATATAGAAAAAGGGGCAAATAGATGAGATGTTTTGTCTCAAGTGTCTTTGATTCAATATGGGTGAGAAAGGTTGGAAAGGCTTCAAATAAAATTATGAAGAAGCCTCGGTTTGCAAGGCAATGCCTAGGTTTGCTTGAAAACTCCCTTGGGGGTGCATCTATGAATTTACTGTTCTGTTTTTTAAGCTTTTGCTATGATAGTTAAGTTTTATGAAGTAGGGCTTGAAAAAAGTGGTGTGAGATAAGGAGCATATTTATCTTCTCTGAATCTTGGTTGGGGTTGGCTTTTCTGTATGTACTGAAAATTATGGACAAAATGATGGAACAATCTTTATATATGGCATTGAACAAAGTCTTTCAGCTAATATTTCTTCTTATCTACAGCATATTTATGTACTTTTTTTAATGTATACAGTTGGTATCCATGGATAGCAGAAATCTACATGCAGCTCATCATGTTACATGTATTAGTTGCTTGAAATATGGTAAATACTCGTTGCTTCGATGGTGGAAAAGGAAATGAGGCATGTGTTTCAAGCCTTGCAAAAATAAGTTGCAAAGACCTCAAGATTTATCTAATAAATGGCTTTCTGGTTGTTGTAGTTTTGATTATTTTAAGCACATATGTATATAAACTATGTATTAAAGTTTACATAGGATTTAACAATAAAATTTGTTTTTTTTTTCTTTGGTACCAAACTATGTATTCCCTTATCACATAAATAAATCATTGCAATATATGTAAAAACAATTTAAAATATAAATTTATTAATATATATATAAATTTATTAATATATGTAAAAACAACTTTTCCGGAAAATATTTTTAGGAAATCTGCCAAACAACAGAAAATATTTTACACAGATTCATCCAAACACCAGAAAATATTTTCAGTAAGTCATTTTTTAGAAAAGTAAATCATTTTTTAGAAATTATTTTTCGAAAAATATTTTACTGGCAAACAAACAGACCCCTAAACAGTATTACTAAACTAGCCAAAATCTGATCTTTAGGTGGTACAACCAGGAGACGTGCTTGGGTACAATCCCTCCCTCCTTCCTCTTTAATTTATAGTTATACAAGTGTGCAAATGAAACATCAGCTTTTCCGCTCTCCATCGCTATCCTTCGCAATTTGCAATTAATTCCAAGCACAGCAAAACCCCTCCGGATTTTATTTACTTTCATATATACAATCTCTAATAAATTTTATATTCTTCAATCATTATTTTACTCACTAGTTATTATATCAATTACTGTTTTATCATATTTATCAAATCACAATTATATTTATTTTGGGTTATCCTTTGCTTTCTATGGTATTAATATTTTAGCATAAATTATATTGTATAGTATTATATGTTGGTACGGAATAATAATATTATTAATATTACTAATACACATATCACTTTGCAAGAATTTAATTAAAAAATATAGCTATATTAACCTGTTGGGCAAGATTATAATTATTTTCTTCTGAATTGGTTTTTTTTTTAAAAAAAAAGAAATTTATTAATTCATTTCAGGAATGATATTATACCATTTGAGAAAAAACAATAAATATCTATTGTAAGCTGTCAAATATAAGTTCCATTAACACAACAAAAGTTTCAACCTCAACATCGATAGAATATTATGGCATGTTAACAGTTAGCTCTGTCATAACTCAAGCAATTAACACAATGAGGAAAACAACCTCGGATTCTCTAAAGTGTCAAGCAAAAACCAGCAAAAGAATCAAGTATCCACCAAACTAGAGAGGACAACGACAAAACCATCCCTAAATTCACTTAAAAAAGCAAGACTACATGCATAAGCAAGACTAAAAAAATTATAAAAGGTAAGACACACTACACCAAAACAGACTTTTAGCGGCGTTTTTTTGGGCTTTTAGCGGCGTTTTTAAGCGCCACTAATAGTATTTGCAGCGCTTTCGCAAACGCCGCAAAAAACGCCGCTAAAGAAAGCGCCGCAAAAGTTAGTGGCGTTTGTTGTGAAAAAACGCCGCTACAGGTGGGGGCTTTTAGCGGCGTTTTTCAAAAAAACGTCGCTAAAGGTAGGGATCTTTAGCGGCGCTTTTAATAAAAACGCTTCTGAGCCCCTACCTTTAGCGGCGCTTTTCAAACAAACGCCGCTAAAGCCCATACCTTTAGCGCGCCAAAAAAAAACGCGCCGCTAAAGCGGGGGCTTTAGCGGCGCTTTCAAAAACGCCGCTAAAGGTAGGGGCTTTTAGCGGCGCTTTCCAAAAAACGCCGCTAAAGGTAGGGGCTTTTAGGCGCTTTCCAAAAAACGCCACTAAAGGTAGGGGCTTTTAGCGCCGCTTTCCAAACAAACGCCGCTAAAGGTATGGGCTTTTAGCGGCGCTTTCCAAAAACGCCGCTAAAGGTATGGGCTTTTAGCGGCGCTTTCAAACAAACGCCTCTAAAGGTAGGGGCTTTTAGCGGCGCTTCTCAAACAAACGCCGCTAATTTGCACAGATCTGCTATGCTCTTTTTCCAATATTCTACCCTCCCCGCATTAAAAACCGACCAAAAACAAAGAACAATTGCATATAATTCCAACGAAAGAAAGCGAAGAAATAAAACATTTAAATCTCAAGAAAGCGATAAATCTAAATGATACTTCAAATTTAGTAAAAGATATATGATATTTATTAATAAATGAAGCATAATTCAAACAATTCTTACAATAATGTTTAACTATAACAATGTTAAAAAAATCTTACAATAAGAAAAGAAATGTCTAAGAGGGCGGCCTCTGCATTCTTCTGCTGGAACAATTGCATCATAGTCTGCATTTGTGTTTGGAGTTCTTCATACTTTCGCTTCGCTCGCGCTGCCCGTGGCTGCCGCCTCCGCTCTAAGTTGAGCAATATGCTCCGCCTCTCTCTCGCCTTTGCCTCGCTCTAAGCCGAGAAATTTGCTCGGTGTGCTCGCTTTCATCGAGATATATCCGGTCTTTCGGTCACGAACTTCAAGACGAGATTGACTCGGAAGGCATGTATTGTATGCAGGCGGATCCAAAATATTGGGACGGAGTAACACACGATCCTTGACATCGAACCCGACCATACCTTGTAAGACCCAAAACATTAGTGATAATTACGTTATAAATATACTCAAGATTAACAAAACTATCAATCGAAGCGATCGTATCTTTCGGGACCCAAAACATCGATAATAATTACGTTATCAATCTCCTCGAGATTAACAGAAAGCTGTCGGACAAGCAACCGCTTCATACTCCGCCTTCTTCTCCTTTAGTTTATCCTAATAAAATAATAAAAGAGTTAGAAACGAAATATATAATAAAAAGGAATGGAACATAACTTAAAATTAGAAATTTAAAACTACAAACGATAATATTTATAAAAATCAAATTTTATTAAATAAATATACCAAAATTTCTCCAAACCTTGGATGTCATCGGAGATCCATCCTTCTTCCTATCGTAATGTCAAAAAGTTGAAGGCGTCCAACTTTTTGACTCGACGTAAACTTCCTACATTATAGCGAGAAAAATATAATTTAATAGTATAAATCATTAATATTTGAAAGAAGTAATAAATTATAATACCTCACCTTCGCCTACACGAGCAAAAACACGGAACTCGTCTGTGCATGCGTGAATTGTTGTTTCAATCTCTTTGGTTGTTCCAACTCGCTCACGGTCCTACATAATGGGATTTGAATTATTTATATAGTAAATACGATAAACCGAAAAATTTCTAAGACTTTGAAAGTACGTAATACCTCTCCTTTCTTTGAATTCGAGAATCTAACTTGATCTTCCCATTGGTACCTCAACATTCCGTGGGACATTTCGCAGATTTTAAATCGAGGCTTATGTCTTTCTTAAAATATTTTTTTAGGCGCTTTTATTGTCTCTCCATTTTTACCCAACGTCTTCTTAACATAGTCATCGGAGACCTCTAAAGCAAATCTACCACTGAAATTTTTTTTAAAAAAGTTAATATAAAGGAAGGTTAAATTAAAGTATTATAAATTACATTCACATTTTATTACCTTAATATTATCGAGAGCTCGATTTTTGTTGGCATCGGGCATGTGATGCCATGATTCGTAGTTAATGGGCAACATATTCGAATTTCGTGCTATAATGCCCAAATAGCTCGCCAACAATCGAGCTTCAGTCCGATAATTTGGCCATGATTGTTTCTCCTTACTTCAACACTGGGTAGGCTCTAAGTCATATAAATCGTAAGTAACGTGTCGCCCCCGAGCTCAAGCGTCCCACCACCCTCGGCTGAAAAATGATATATTATTATATTAAAATTGAAAAATGAATCAATAATAAAATTCAACATGCATGTAAAATAAACTTAACATTACTTTGGAATTCTCCATGCTCGTCATCTATGTCAAGTGAGACTAGAAGATCCAACAAGCGTATCCTCCGTCCACTATTTACGTCTTACGGATTTGGAGTATAATTTCTAATATTTAAACCTCGTAATCGTCTTCTAGGCATTTTTCTGCAGTACACATAAAATAGTTCAAAATTTTAGTAACAAATAACAACAATAATAGGACATTTAAAATAGTTAAATTATATAACATGACCAACATGATCTGATTTGTTGTATTACTTATAAATAATAAATCGTTAAATCTTACTACATCATATTTCGTAAATATCTTCGTCCACATCCCGACGAACCAATTGAAATTGTTGACTAGTACTAGGGATATTTTCGTTAAGTCTTGTTCGGAAAAGGCAAAGTTTCCGATCTTTTCGACTATATCATCTCTACTTCCCTTCGCCAATGTCAAACAAGTCTCTAGGGGTGTTTGAAGTACAACGTACCAACCCTCATCGATTGGATCTTCTTGAGTAAAAACTTGTTTAACTTGAGAAGAAAACACATACGGCTCGTCCATCGCTTGTTCTCGGTGTGAATCAATCGAGAGAAATTCACCATTGTAAAGCCATATTGATCGTTTTTAATTCCGCGAGCCGTATTCACATCAGCCCAATCACCTCGAAATAAGACAAATTTGCATTTGCCGTAATAATCCAACTCAATGATGTCAGTAATAAGTCCGTAATACTCCAGATTCCCCTCGACCGGATTACTGTCCCTAGCACTAGCATAACTTGTAATCGAAG
The DNA here is from genome assembly GCA_025698515.1 of Gossypium sturtianum. Lineage (NCBI taxonomy): Eukaryota > Viridiplantae > Streptophyta > Magnoliopsida > Malvales > Malvaceae > Gossypium > Gossypium sturtianum. Next base: position 22,313,637 of record CM046949.1, read on the forward strand.
AATTAACAACAATTCCGCAATTTTGGGTTCTCCTCAATCTCTCGCGATACCTTGTATGAAATCTGTATCCGTTGATGAGGAAGCCATTATATCTTTTAACTATTCTGTTTGGACCTTGTGAAAGCCATTTAACGTCGTCATTTACTTCATTCCGACTCCAAACCTATTGATGGAAAGTAAATCGAGTAATTATGAATGTTATGAGAAAACATTATGACTTGACAACGAAAACTTAAATTGCATACCATTTGGCTTAACCATTCATGGAATGATTCTGTGAACAACTTATTAATTTCTCGTCGATTTAACCTTCGGGATCGTGAACGAGCTCTCAATATTTGTTTGTACTCACTATCCGGTAAAAAGGTTTTACTTTGTTAGAAAAACAAACAAATTATAATTGATGAGTATTTATCAAATTCTAGAACTTACGTCCGAAATGGTTCCATTGAATCGTGATGAAAAAGAATGTATCGATGTGCTTGGACCCACGATCTATCGTCTAATTACGCAATTTCGACTTTGCCGATCGGTTCTCGAAACTTTGAAATAAATAAGTTTCGCCAAATTATGATCTCGTGAGCCCAAAGATTTCTACTTGAGTCATTCATTCTTGTTTCGACATCTTCCAAATACCTCGAGCAGAAAGTCATACATTCCTCTCGCCAAGTAGCCATCGGCAATTGATCCTTCCAGGATAACGTTTATTGCGGCGGTATGACTTCAATTTGGAAAGAAACCTAAACACGGTATACAACATTATCGAAGTTGCAACTAAAGGCATTGAGTGAATGCCCGGACTTTTTGCAAGTAAAGTAAGACCTTTCAATGGGATACATCCATCGATAGAAAGCGGGTCCACCAAGAAGTGCTTCACGCGGGAGATGAATTAACAAGTGCACTATAATAGTGAAGAATGAAGGCGGGAAGATCTTCTCCAGATTGCATAAAGTCAATGCGGCTCAATCTTGTAGTCTCTCAAGTTCTTGAACATTCAAAACTTTACCACAAATGCCTTTCATTATATTTGTGAGTTCAATTACAGAGCCGTCACCTTTTCGACATACAACACCGCATAGTAATCTGGTAGTAAGTCTTGCATCAAGATGTGATAGTCATGCGATTTTAAGCCATATAGTCTTCGATCCTTAAGACTCACACATCGCGATATATTTGATGCATACGCATTCGGGACCTTTATATCCTTCAACACCGTACAAAACACTTCTTTCTCTGTCTTCGACATTGAAAAAATAGCGAGTGCAACCGATATTTCATATTCGAAGTTCTCGGGGATGAAGCTCACGCCGAATTCCCATGTGGACTAAATCAAGTCGACTCAAGATTATCTTTCGATTTTCCATCGACATTCAAAATAGTCCCAATGATGTTCTCGCAGACATTTTTCTCTATGTGCATGACATCAAGATTATGGCGTAAAATCGATGCTTCCAATAAGGCAACTCGAAAAAATACTTCTTTTTTCCACAAGTCCGCCTCATGAGGATCATCCTCTTCATCGATTCATCATCGATTCATCCCTAGATCTTCTATTTCTTTTCTTTGGTTGGGCGGTGATTCATCTTCCCATAAATGAAATTCATATCTTTCAACATTAAGAATATTTCGGATCCACTTGGCTGCGTGAAGGAGCTGTTTCGAACTCTTCAGTACCATCAAACCGAGCACTCTGAAATCTAAATGTATGATTTTTTTGGTAACCACAAGCGATGCCCCATGTAAGAAAACTTCTTCCCATTATACAACCATTGCGAACATATGCATGCAAAGACAACACGGACAAGCATAACGCCCCCGGTACTCCAACCGGATAAATTAGCATAAGCGGGAAGTCGTTAATAGTCCACATTAAAGCCGCACGTAAATTAAAGTTCTCTTTTCTCATTGCATCGTATGTCCGAACACCAGCCCATAGTTGTTTTAACTCGTCAACAAGTGGCTACAAATAGACGTCAATATCATTCCCCCCCTTTCTCTCCGGTATAATCATAGACAAGATAAAAGAAGATTGTTTCATGCAAACCCATGGAGGCAAATTGTAGGGAACAAGCACCACAGCCAAGGCATGCGACGTTGTGCTCATGAGTTTATAAGGGTTAAATCCATCGGATGCTAGCCCAAGCCTCACACTCCGAGGATCGCCGCAAAGCTTGGAAATTTGGAATCAAAAGATTTCCAAGCTAAAGAATCTGCAGGATGCCTTAACAACCCATCATCTGTTCGTCCATCACGGTGCCACGTCATTGATTCTACTGTCTTTGACGACATGAAAAGCCGTTGAAGCCTTGGTATTAGTGGAAAATCTTGCAAAATCTTAAGCGCGCCGCTTCTTTGGATGTGTATCGTGTTCATCCTCGTTACCGTCCTCTCGTATTTCTATTAATCCAACGGATTGGCCGCATACATGACAAAGATTGTTGGTTTATGCGGTCGCCCCAATACAACATCTGATCATTTGGGCAATCTGTGAAATTTGTTGTAGCCAAGGCCCAAATCCTTTATCAATTTCTTCATGTCTTTGGAAGATTGAGGGATTTTTGCAAACGGGAACATTTCTTGCAGAAACTCTAACAGCATTGTCAACGAGTTTCCGGTCCACCCCCAAACATTTCAAGTGAAAAAGACTAATCTGAGAATGACAGATTTAGAAAATTTTGATCCTCATACGCTTCTTCATTCATTTCACCAAGCAACGTGTAGAACCTCGCCGCTTCTTCATTTGGTTGTTCATCCGGTACACTTCTTCCCTTCGCCGGTGAAAGTATTTCCACCAAAATTATGATCATCGGTTGCACCCAAGTCAGTGGAAATGACCAAACCACCATCGCATATATTAAAAGCATCCCGCAACATGTTTTCCATGTTATCGTCTCTAACATTCGATTGAAAGCACTATGAGGATACCCCCGGATTCATCGATGAAGATGCTCCAAAGTAGATGTACACTCTCCATGAAAAAACCATATTTTGTACCCCGGACAAAGCCATCAACAACTAGATGTTCGTTGACCACTTCACGATAATGCGGTTAATATTGCAACACTTCTTACACGGACAAAGAATCATATTCTCTTGGCTTGCATTTTGAAATGCGAAATTCGAGAAAAGTTTCTACTCCATTTCTATAGCCGTTGCTTACCCTTGACAATTTCATCCAACTCCTATCCATTTCGTAGTTGTCGAAGTCTAAAGTTGACAATAAATTACTGAGGCTAAATTGTTAATTTATAATTTATGTAAGTACTAATATGATCACATATATAACTGAGTTATGTATTCTTTAAGATTCGTCATACGTGGCATTGTTACACCTAGGAAGGATCCATTATATCTAATGATGAGATATAAGGCAACCCGTCGAGTTTCCAAACCTATATACTTTGAATCTTTTTTCTTTAATCTATACAAGTAAGTTATGTAAGTTATGAATTATGTAAGTTAAATAATTTGACGAAAGCTATGTAAGTTAAATAATTTTATGTAAGTTATGTATTATGTATTATGTCAGTTAAATTAAAATTTCAAATCGAGAATCAGTTGAGTTATGTATTCTTTAAGATTCATCATACGTGGCATTGTTACACCTAGGGAGGATCCATTATATCTAACAGTGAGATATAAGGCAACCCGTCAGGTTTCCAGCCTATATACTTTGAATCTTTTTTCTTTAATCTATACAAGTAAGTTATGTAAGTTATGAATTATGTAAGTTAAATAATTTGACGAAAGCTATGTAAGTTAAATAATTTTATGTAAGTTATGTATTATGTATTATGTCAGTTAAATTAAAATTTCAAATCGAGAATCAGTTGAGTTACTTCTTTTAAAAAGTTGTGATGTTGTTAAATTTAAAAAGTTTTTAACTTACTTCTTTAAAAAAAAGAATTTATTTTCTATATTAAAACCACAATTTGGACAGCAATTTGGTCAAATTCATCATGATATAACTGTTATTGATCTGAATTTTGAACTAAAACGAACAGTAAAATCTTACCAGCAAATCCAATTCGACGATTTGCGGGAGAGCGAGGGAAGCGAATCAAATACAAACAACATATGAATTAACAAAAGCTATTGATTAAGCATAATACAACAACATAATAACTAGGCTAGGGTGAGTGTCAGATATATATCTTCTAAATTATGCAAGTTTTTTCTTACATTTGGACCATTGGGCCTCCATGCCCATATCTTTCGAATATGTATCACATAAGAGTAATTGAAGGAGAATGAAGAGATGTAAAATGAAACACATAATAAGGGACGAACTTCCTAGTTCATTAAATTAGCTCCTAAAAACATGCAATGGATAGATCCTACTGGCGGTGATTATGATTACTGAGTTCAACTAACACATATGAGGGAACAAATTGCAAAGAGAATTTTAGGAGAGCCATGGAAGCTTGTTCTTTACACAAATTCTGCAAGTCCTTTTGGCCATGCATTGCATTAACTATAATCAGCTGTTTATAATCAATCAGAAAGTGAGATCATGCATTGCAAAGTCTCTCATTCTATTTATAGCGATTGCATTAACTATATCTTTGTCCTTCTCTATGTTTTATCATATATTTTACACAAGGCCACTTCAAATCTCCCCATGATCATAGTCATAGAATCTTTGCTTTGCTTTTTAAACCTTTTGGATTATGCATTTCCTTGACTTAGCATGTTGCGATCAAATATATAATGGCATCATAATCCACGAAAATCACATTCTTTGTCAACTCAATCAACTTAAATTAAAAAGAATGAATTACCTTCACCAAGGCACCAATGACACCTAAGTTAGTAAGCCTCAAATACTCAAACGGCCTTGACTTATCTGGTCATATTAAGGAAAGGATACTGAGATACAAGGGTATATGAGCTACAAATGGAAAAATAATTAGTGAGAGACGTCAAATAAAATACATACAACTATACACAGTGATTAAAAGACTATCTGTCATTTGTTAAATAAATACAGAAGCAAGAAAGAAACATCATTAGTGCATTAGCATTGCAAATTTTCTAGAGATATTATTTAAGAAGGAAAGAGAAAGGGCTCAAGCAAGCAAAATGACCAAGCAACCGAATGATAATGTGGAAACACCCAAGACCATGTAACCCTCTACAAAAACTATGCACATAGCCAAGGCGCATGGAGTCGTGGCACAGGAAAGGACCTTCAGTTCAAAGTTACATAGAAAAGACAAATACACAAATGTCCAACAACGATTCAAGCTTTACGCCATTACAACCTCGGAAAAAGGCACAAGAAATCAATTTACTTCCACAGTCAATATTTTCTCTTCTAAAAAGCTCAAAGACTAAGAAAATCCATTAAATTTAAGTTCACGATTTTACCCCTACATAAAAGACTATAAGTCACTTTTGTATCACAATTCTAAAAGTTATTAAGAGAAAATAAAATTTTGGCAATATTTAGTCTTTGACTTTTGATTATATACAATTACTCAGGAACACTCAAAAAGTAGAAAATGAAGGCAATTGTTATAAGATTAAGTAAATATCAATCTATTCATATTTACCAATCAGAGCTACCATATAAACTTTCCAGTAGTCTTCTCACGAGTGCATTTATCGAATAAAATTTTAGAAAACAACAACTATAGGGATGCATTTAAGTTAACGCATTATTATTTGAAAAGAAAAATTACATTAAAAGTAGTATTGTATTATAAGTTTGTAGGTGAAATTACAACATCCATATGCGTGGTTCTGGGTTCTCCATATGGAAAATGATTTACTACTTTTCATAAATATGTCCATCTAAACCAGTGAAGTTTAAAAACCCAGTGAGCATGTTTCAACTAATTTAAATATACTTTCTTTGTGTTTTCTATATTCCATTGGTTTCATAAACTTCAAAGTTACCATTTGAAATACACATCCATCGTGATCTTTATATATAAAACAAGTTACCATTTGTCGAAGATATATAAAGTCCAAAATTGGAGTCTGACTTTGAATGTTGGGGAAGACAAAGGTCGAGAGTGGTCGAGGAGTGTCATTTCTCTCAAATTGTAAATTTGTTTTGTTTTGAGCAATTTGTATGGCAAGAGACCGACACGTTGGGAGCATGCATTTGACTACTACACTCGAGCATGAAGACAAACTCACGACCATCCATGTTTACATATTTTTAGTATTATTCTAAAGTACTTAAAAGTTTTTTTTTTTTTTTTGGGACGATATTGTTCCAAGTAAATCCTCATGCAAAGAACAAGATGGGGCTTTACAATGAAATCTTTTAATATAACAACTATCATAATATCTTAATATAATCAACCGAAACTTCGGTGGAAGAAGAATAAATAAAGCAATAGCAATCAATCAAGTCTTCGATAAAACAAGAAGAGCCGACTCTGTTACGCTATTTAGGTCAACGAAACTAAAATATCAACATCTAAGCACTTGCAATGAAATAATTGTCTCTAAGCAAACCGAGGTAATAGAGTTCGATATTAACCTAAAATTATAACAAAACCAATCGAAACGAAAAGAAACTCGACCTTTCTGCGAGAGAGCAGGTGTGATCGGACCCGCACACAACGCCATGAGCAACGCCACAGATTACGCCCTTTCGCGAGCAAGACGCGGATGCTAAAGAAGCTAGAGGGTGGGCAAATAGGAAATTATCATTACAATATACAAAATTCGAACTGAATTTTCAGGAAATATATGGAGAAATAGTTACGAACCTTGGTAGTTAGGGGGAAGATTACTTCTGAAAATATGTAAATTTTAGAACAGATGGACGAAGATCGGTGGGGGGAAACCGATTTGGGGATTTTGGTTTGGGGATTTTGGGAGGGAAATTTTGGGACTTAGAAATTTTTATTTTGGGAAAATGATATCCCTAAACCCTAAACGATATATCATTTTTAGCAAACAAATTTTGTGGCGTTTCCACTATAGGTTATTTTTTGCGGCGTTTTTAACTAGAAACGCCACTATAGTTTTATTTTTTGCGGCGTTTTTTGAAAAAACGTCACTATTACATAATTTTAATTTTACCTATATTTTTTTATGTTTTTTCTTCTAAAAATTGTGTGTTCAGATTATTATTTTTTTGAATTTTTTATTATATTTTGAGTATTGAACTTTTTAACTAAAATATTAAATATAAAAAATTTAAGTTTTTAATTTTTTATTATTAAATTTTAAAAATTTAATTACGAATTCTTTTAAGTATGGTCTGCATTAGTTGTTTAGATTTTTATATAAATAGCATTTAATTATATGTATACATCTAAATTTTGATATAGATACATCTCAGAATTATATATGAATTTTAGTTTACTGTGTAATTCTAGATGTGAAATTCTAATTGTGGTTTAAATGTATAGTTGAAACTTTAATTTTGATTTAATCATACACATTATTTTAAAATATAAATACATCAATATATTTTTATATTGAATAAATATAAATTTTTATGTATGCAATATATAAATAAAAAATGATGTTAATTATATCAATAATTGTGTTAATATTTTCCAATATCTGGATCAAATTAAAGTTCATGTATACAATTACACACTAAACCATTGTTCATGTATGCTTTTGGGATTTAACCCATTTTGATATATATTTTTTTAAAATAATAATTTATATTTATCTTATTTTGATTTATATTCTAAAAAATCTAAGATTAATCCTTAACGTTTTTATTAAAGTCTTAAACCCCAAAATCCTAAGTCTTAAGCACATAGCCTAAACCTCAAACTCATAACCCCTAAAATCATATACCTTAAACCTTAAATCATAACCCTTAAATGTTGGAACCCTAAACTCAAAACCATACCCCATAACAAACCCCTAAACCCTTAACTCCAAACCTTAAACTCTAAATTAATTAGATAAAATTTTAATATTATATATTCTTTCAATATTTTAGGAAATTTAAATAATATTTTCAATTTACTAATTAATTTTGTTTCTCTAGAGATGCATGGGTTACCAATTTTTTTAATTTCAATATATATAAAGTTTATCTATTATTTCTTAAATAATTTAAACTATACTTATAATTTTAATATATTCATATTAATATAATTATATGGGTTAGACAATTTAGGGTTTAAGGTTTAAGATTTAGGGTTTAAGGATAAACAGATACACAATCAGATTTTTATAGCATATATTTTTATAATTTTTTAATGAATAAATCAAAATTGATATCCTGTCTTCATTCGATAAACCCTAAATCCGCGAACCTTAAACCATACACCCACAAACCCATAAACTCATAAACCCTAGCCATAAATTATATGAAAATTTACATGTATTTCATTTTTTTTAATTTTATAAACTTTTTATTTTTTGATTTTTACTGTTTCTTTATTTTTTGAATTTTTTAAAAAATTTCATCATTTAACAAATCTCAAGTAAACCTTAAATCCTAAACCATTTAATATATGTAAAGTTTATCTATTTATCTCTTAAATAATTTAAACTAGAATCATAATTTTAATATATTAAAATTAATATTATATCTTAAAAAGGCGTCGTTTTTGTTTCGAAATAAAAAAATATTTTGTGGCGTTTTAAATTAAAAACGCCGCTAAAAATCACATTTAGCGGCGCTTTATTCACAAACGCCGCTATAAGCTAGCCTTTAGCGGCGTTTTTTGGAAAAACGCCGCTAACTTTTTGCCATTTTTAAATTGCAATTAAAACGTCGTCGTTTTTGTGCTTTTTTAATTGGTCATACCTTTAGCGGCGTTTTTCCAAAAGCGCCGCTAAAGCTCGGACTTTTAGCGGCATTTTTACGGAACGCCGCTAAAGCTCGGACTTTTAGCGGCGTTTTTCAAAGCGCCGCTAAAGCTCGGACTTTTAGCGGCGTTGCCGGGAAGCGCGCTAAATCGAGACTTTTTAGCGGCGTTTTTGCGGCGCGCTAAAAGTCAGATTTTTAGCGGCATTTGTATAATAAACGCCGCTATATATCATTTTTTGCGGCGTTTTTTTAATAAACGCCGCTATTGCTCATTTTTTAGCGGCGTTTTCCTTCAAACGCCGCTAATGTATAATATTTGCGGCGTTTTTCTTTAAAACGCCACTAAAAACGCCGCTAAAAGTCTATTTTGGTGTAGTGACAAAAGGTTCCAAAAATGAAGAATTATTAAACAATGAAAAATAACTTATAATACTTAAGACAACATGAGTCCAAACCAACTCTTAAAATCATTTATTATTCTGAAACACTCTCAAGACAAAATAGATTAAGAAGTCGAAGAAGGCCACTATTCGAGTATCTACAACCAACCAACTTTTCAAGAAAAACTGTTGGTGGTCGGTGAGGTTTAGTAACGATAAACATCGTCATTTGTCCATCACAACTTATGAAGACAACAAAGATATCCACAACACATCTGCAAACTGAAAAAGGAGAAGACACATGAAGTGGATGAGGAGAACAAAAAAAGAGAGACTTAGTGAGAGAGAGAAAAAGATGAATAGTAACCAACCCGAATACTAGCACTACTGTTAAGCAAAACAAGGTAGAAAAAGCAAATTACTTAATGAAAAAAAGGGAAATTATCTTTATAATTATATTGTTATTTATTATGAAGATTAAATCATTTAATAATTTCTTAATTAAGTTGTTGTTTGGAACCCAACATTTAGTTTATTGGTTAAGGTGTTCATTATATTCCAAAATTGTAAGATCGGTTAGCAGACTGTACCTGTGTGGTAATTTAAATATGTGTGTGAGCTTAAGATTTTATTGTATCAAAAAAAAAAAAATTTATTTGATTAATTCACAACATCAACTCAATTAATAAATTATATATAATAAAAATATATAATATATTTTTCACTAAATTAATTCACATGTTATACTGCACCAATAGGCATGTATATATATAAATTTATCCACCTTTGTCCATTCCAGTTAACCACAGCCCCTTATCTTATTTCACAATTTTAAATGTGCTTTTTTAAGGCACTTAGATTTTTTTTTCATATTAATTAACATTTTTTTTTATTTCAAAAATAAATTTCACATGCATTTTTTTGCATGTGGCATAAAATTTTGTAATATATAACACTAATAAATAAAAACATAAATTGTTAATGTGTTATATATTCATGTCAAATACTATTTTTATGGTATTATATTTTACATTTAGTTTTTTTTTTTTAAAATAAATGTTTCAAAAAATTGCAAGCTGCATTTTTTTTTTAAAGACCCCATTGATGAACCGAAAAGAAAAGGGTCACTGGGATAGAACCAGCTGATAATGATAGGCAGTATGGTCTCATCACATTCACATGCATGCAATCGCAAACAAAAACAATATTCTCGTATTGGGAAAAAGTTGGAGTTTTTATCTCAGAACGAATGGGAGAGACAGAAGCCAACTGGAAATGGTGAAGCAGAAGGAATCAGATGATCAAAGAAAGTTTGAACTTTGAACAAAAAAAAAAAAAAAAAAAAAAAACTAAAACGAAAGAGCCAAGCATCACTCTCGTTAAACACAGTAGTTAACATGAAGCAACTGTAGTTCCAGTGGACTAAACTTACACCATTTCGCAAGAAAAACCACTTTGCTCCAGGGCTATATATATACATATATAAATGGTGTTATGCTTCAGTGTAGTTGTGGTGGATGAGGCGCAATGTCACGCCTGTGAAGGATCACGTACTTCGAAGAAAGACCGGTTCTTGACAACAATGTCGTACATATGTATGGACCTGAAGTTGGCGAAGTTTCTTGGGAGGGAAATGAGGTGACATGAGTTTGCGGATTTGTGGAATTGGAGAAGCTCAGGTTGGTCCAAGTTGTAGTAGCGAGTCCAGCCAAGCTCACCCAGACGCTGCTCCAGTTCGGAGTAGGAGCGGATCACTTGGTTCGGGGGGCGGTAGACTAGGACGCGTGGTCGAGCCCCTGGTGCGGTCGACGTTCCTGGATAAATAGGATCTTTTTCCTCGAAGGATTCTCTGGTTGGATTGGATATCAATCGAGCCACACCATTTTTGTCAAATATCCATACACCCGACATTGTATGCCTAGACACAAGACATGATGGCTAGCTAATTGTTGCTAGGTTGAAACTTGAAAGCCCGTGCCTCTGCCACCTTTATAGGACAAGGGACTACCAGTGTAAAGACTACTTTATTATATTTAGTAATGTATTACCGGTACCTTACATTCTTTAGATAAATGCCAACTCAATAGTTAATTGTAACTTCAAGAATATTTATATTTGGGCTTTATCGTACAAAATAATAGTTCACCGTATTCTTGAATCTATGAGATATTGAAACAATGAATTGGATGAATCTGGTTTCTAGTAAGAGTATAAGCAAGTTGTCCAAACCGGAACATTTGATTTGATGGTGAAGGACCCAAGAGGGTGAATCACTTGCTTGTAAGCTATATGAGTTATCCACTTCGTTCTTCATGTCGCGGATGGTAAACTCACTTTTTCCATTAATAGCGAAACACCCCTGAAGTGTTCCAAGTGCCCACTCTATCGCACATTCAACATGTTGTTGCTAATACGTTTGTTCTATGATACGTTGGATGCTGTTATGTATAGTACAACTAGAGTAGAGGTAGGCTGCAGGCTCATGTAATTGGGGTGATTGAGGAATTAATTAGGATCATTGCATTGAATTCTTACTTTCTTAGACACTAAAATGGAAGATTAATCACTGCATATCCATGCACCAAGAATATGTTTTTTACTTATCTCTTGTTTGAATGTTTCCCATTCTATTTTAGACCGGCAATATTGTTAAAATTTTAACTAGGGGTGATAGTCATTTAAGGCTAAATTAGTCAATTATGTCATTTTTGTTATTTGGTGTTTTAGGTCTCTTTTTTTTATTTAATCAGGAAAATAAGTTGATTTTGAAGATAGTGTGTGAAAGCGCGCCCAACTGGACGCGCTTTCCACCAACAGTCATTTTTTTAACGTTGACAACGGTAAAATTTTTGAAGGGCACCAAAGGTTATTTTTTTCCTATAAATACCAGGGAGTTTTTCATTCTTTTCACTCAAATCCAACTCTCTCAATTTTCTCAAGTTTTGTTCTAAATTTTCCAATAAGCTTGTTTAAAAATATCATAGTTTTATTTAATTATTTCGTATATTATTTGTTTCAATTAATTTTTCACAAATGACAATCTCTCTAATTCGTTTAGACAACAAGCACATTTCCGCCGCTCAAGCGATAATGGTAAGACGAAATTTTAAATTTTGTTATTTTCAACTAAGTTAAATTTAAAGTATTTTATTTTTAAAATATTTTAAATTAAACTTTTTGTCAATATAAATAGGTAGATGATTGTGTTTTGGAGGGGTTCATACATAACCTGTCAAAGAGCCCAGATATCAAAATTCGTGGTTACTTGCAAGACGCGAGATTCTTGTATGCGTCTCATATGCTCAGGTACTGTAAACTCGATCCTACACTCATCATCGCGTTGGTGGAAAAATGGAGGCCCAAGATACACACTTTTCATTTTCTATGCGGCGAGTGCACAATCACACTCGAGGACGTAGCTTTACAACTCGGTTTATCGGTGGGCAGGCCAGTCGTCATGGGGTCAGCAGTTGTTCTTGATAAAGAGGATCTTTGCGAGGCATTTTTGGGGAAGGTGTCGAATAAGTTTTACGGTGGTTGGATAGATATGAAGTGGTTGAAAACCAATTTCAAAGATCTTCCTCCGAATGCACCCGACTTCGTTAAAGAACAATACGCTTGAGCATTCATTTTGAGGTTAATCAGAGGCATTCTAATGCCTGATAAATTTCGAAATTTGGTACACATAAGGTGGCTATTATACCTAGTCGACTTCAAAGAAAGCAGACGAATGAGTTGGGGATCGACCATGTTGGCCACATGATACCGGGAGTTGTGTCGAGCGACATAACCGGATAAGATGTCAATCGGTGGTTGTTTGCTCCTACTGCAATCGTGGGCTTGGTGGCGACTACCATTTCTACATCCCCAACTGAACGACCCATATATGCTCCTATTGGTGACAAGGTAAAAAATAATTTCTTAATAAATATGTAGTTTGTATAGTATGTTTGAATTAACATATCACTTGTATAGGTGAAACTATGGGTCGATTTATGTGGGACTATTTGAGCAGCTTAAAGATATCCGGCTACTATTAGATCAACGCTCGAAAGTTGAGGTTAGTTACTTATTTTTTTCAAACCTATAATAATTACACAATGATTTGTAAAATAAAATTCCGTACATAACAGAATTTACAATTGTGCACTGCGATTTGAATGGATGTCATACGCTAACCCAAATATCATAGAATGCGTCCTGCCAGATTTTTTGGCCAATTGGAGTTTGTGGGATGCAAAGGTGTCGTTGATAGTGTACGAGATGGTGAAATGCATAAATCGGATCAAGTGACCCGGCAGTTCAAGTGGGGTCAACAAATTTCGCCCCCACAGCGAAACATGGAAGCACTACACAAGCTGGATCTGTGAGGGAAGAACGACGAAAATTTGCAAGATTACCACAAGAAGTACATCGACATTTGGGATCATGGGATGTAATTCTTACCTATCCGCGAACCCTTTTTCTCATCGGACATGACGACTTGTTTGGAGTACATGTCCTGGTTCAAAGTCATCGGCAAGACATATCTGCTATCGGTTGAGGCGAGGAGCAGGCAACTTCATCAAAAGAGGCAACGATAAGTTGGCCAACAGCACAGGTTCGGAAGAGGTGTTGCGATGGGTTCGTCATCGACTCCGACCCAACAAGCGCCACCGATGTCTACGTCACATCCCAGTTAGTTCACTCTACTTATTCTTGTTCATTTCACTAACCACATGTTTTTTCACAAGCACCATGCTATGTACCACTGCAGTACCCTACTACTACCCCTCATGCAAGTACATATTTCGGGGCACCTTCGTCCCCAACATTCTACGCCCTCATGCCAACATCGATGCTGACACAAACATCAAGCCAAATTTCGATGCTGGTATTGTCATCGATTGCGACACTAATGTCGTCATCGATGCTAGTATTAATGTCCGGGTTAATACCGACATATCTAGGTTTTGCAACATCATATGGTTATTCACCGATAGTGTCACAAACACCTACCGCGTCATTATTTTACCAAGGTGGGCCATTGGCGCAACCACCTTCTCGTGGAGTGGAGGACACATGATGGGAGGCTAGGACGACACTACACTCGAGCATGAAGGAAGGCGATGGAGATGAAGACGAAGCCAAGGGTGGAGATGAAGATGAAGATGAAGATGAGCACGATGGTGGAGGTGAAAACGAGGAAGATGAGTACGATGGTCACAATCCAATGGAGGAGCCGACACCATTAGTTGTGTGTAGAAATCCTACGCGCACTTGTCAGCCACCGCCCTGCGGCACATATTCGACCTGACAATGTCGATGATATTTTTTATTTACTTATTCTGATGTAAATATATATGACATCAATAAAGAAAAGATAAATTTTTTATATTTACATCAATAAAGAAAAGATAATTTTTTTTATATTTCTATTGCAACTTATATTTGTCTTTGTTAAATTCTAATGCAAATTATATGTAATGTAATACCCCAGATTTTGGGGTTAGAAATTTTGAGCTTTGTGGTTGGAGGCAGTGAGTAGGTTGATCTATTGTGTTTATTTTCGCATTCTAGTGTTAGAATGGATCTGCTGGTCTGGTGGTTGGGAGTGTGTTAATGTGTCTTTGGGTCCCGGGTTCGAGTCCTCAAGAGTGTTTTGAGGGACATTTTTGTTTTGTTTTAAGGATTTAGATAATTATTTCCTTTATTTAGTGCTTTTATTTTATTATTATTAGTTATTTTACTTAATGTTTATTTTTATTTTATTTTTTGGTTTTTCTTTTCTTCTACACGTTCTCCATCGTTTTTTTTCTTCTTTGCTTTTCATTTTCTTTTTGGCTTTCTTGCGTCTTTTGAAAAGGAAGAGAAGAGAACAGTTTTGTTTTGGTTTCAAAAAGCTTCGGGTCTGTATTGAGGTCGTCAATGTGTGTCGATTGGTTTCTAGCGTCTTGATTGTGAATCAGGTGTGGGTTTCGAACCTTTGTTCTTCTATTTTTGATTTGTTAATTCAATTTTATGGTAATTGATAATTTAGAGTGTGTGTTCTGAATTGTGTAATTTAGTACTGATTTGTTATGGAATTCGACAGTTTTTTTAGGCTTCGGTAATTGAGCAATTGGGGCTTGTGTCATTTCAATTATTTGTAATTTAGTATGTTGTGGTTGGTTTCTGGGATACTTGGATTATGGGTCATTTTAGTGACCAGGAAACGAGATTTTCAGTCAATTTCGGAGTGGTTTTGTGACCACATGGGTGGCCACACGGGCATATGCCTGTTCACACGGCCCGTGTGGAATTGGGAATTAGGGTTTTCGGGTAGGATTATGTGCCACACGGGCGTGTGGCTGATTTGGGGAAATTAGTCAATTTTTACACGACCATGTCCCTTGGGTACACGGGCGTGTGCAATTGAGAATTTAGTGTTTTTGATGATTTTTGGTGCCACACGGCCTGGGCATTTTCCACACGGCCGTGTGGCCTTATGTCACCAACTTTTGTACTGTGTCTGTTTTTGACTTGTTTGTGATCCAGTGTGTTCCGACCCTCGGTTTGGCCTTAGTAAGGGTGGTTAGAACTCTGTTTTGGCTCAGACATATCTGTTATAAGTAATCGTTGCATTAGTTAAGTGACTCGTTAATGTGATGTTGCTTAATCTTTGAATATTATGATATAAGATTCTGAATTTGGTCGATTGAACGTGCATACTTTTGATTCTGTTTATCTGGCGTGTGATTGTCTGGAAATTGTGTACATTTATTCTGCAATTGATTGACTGATTACGAGCTTCTGCATCTGTGTAATTGTCAGTGTTTGGTGTGCATTCTTGCATTTGCATTATGATTTCAGGTTTGAGATATGAAGAGAAGGAAGTTCGATCTCGATTTGGCGATTTCAAGCGCAATACATCTCATATAGCGGTTTTACGACCAGATGATGGCAGCAGCACCTCATTTGCATCTTTATTTACGTGGCTTTGTTCCACATGCATGGTGTGTAGGGTTGGATGGGCCTTTCGAGGTCCTATGTGGTGTGCAGGGCTGGTTAAGTTTCTTATAGCTCATTTGTGGTATGAATGGGGGACGAAGAGGTGTTTGGCTGGATGGGTGGGTTTCATGTTGATGCATTTGTTCAGCATTTTGTCTGTTTATCTGTCTGATTGCGAGATTAACGGTATATAAATCGATGTGTTCAGTACTGATGGTTCTGTTTTGGTTGTGATGATTATTTGGATATCGGATTGCCATTGTGATTTTTTTTAATTGTAGCACTTAATTTTCATTTTTCTGTCGTTTCGAACTCACACTGAGCTCGTGTAGCTTACCCTCCCTTAGTTTCCCTTTATCAGGTATTTTCGTATGCTGTTACTGGACTCAACACATCGGAGGTCTCGGACAGCCACGTTTAGAATCAACTTTAAAAGTATTTTTATAAATTCTGCATTTATAAATAAATGGTTTGAACTGTAAATTTTATTTAGAATATTGTGATATGAATTTTGGGTTTTACGCATGTAAGCGTCTTTTGGACTGAAATTTTTGTAATATCGGGATTTTACAACAGAGAGTTTTACGTAACTTAAATATTTTTTGTAATCTAGATGGTTAAACTAAAATTTTTCCTACGATCACTTCGGTGATCAATGTAACCTCCGAGATTCGGTCTAAACTTCTAGGTTGGGTTTTGGGGCATTACACGTAAATTTCCATATATTTAATATTTGATATGAAATATGTAACTTTGGATAGGCACATTTATCGTTATCGAACTTACGAGTTAAAGGTACAATGACTAAATCGTAAAAATAGAAGGAAAAAAAGCTTTCTAATCATCATTTTTGCTAGAGTCAACAGTTTTAGTTTTCCCAATCAACTTAAAGTGATCCAATAAGGGTTTAAGGAGGCTAACACGTGTTGAAAGAAGTCTGACTACCCAAGAAAACAAAGTTCAACAATAGGAGTCCTTTTGGGACTCAATTTGCCACTCATGTGGTATTTTTAGCCTAAGATCATGCTAGTTGAAGAGAAAAGATTGATGCTAATCTATAAATTGGTGAAAAGTATAAATCCTTAGTTGCCAATTTGCCTATTTGGTTAAAAGAAAGAGTTTTCTCATAATCATTTTTTATAGAGTTTCGGTTTAATGCTTGTGCTTGTGTTTGGAACAATGCCTACATGATGTGCGATCCATGATTTAGAGAATAGTTGAGAAGATTCGATAGGTCAAAAGCGAAAATTGATTAAGATTATCTGAAATTATGTAGGGAAAACTTCAACTGAACTTTTTGATATGCTCCAACTAGATTTTTGGGTGATTATAGTGCCTATATCGTAGAGCTTTGAGTTATCTTTGAAACAATTTTTGAATCACCTGATTTCATGGCTTGTGGCTCGAGATATAATCATTATTTTAAAACAATGCAGTTCCCTGTTAGAAGTTTAAGTTTAATTGTTAGGTTTCATATGGGTAACTTCAACTAGATTTTTGAGACCTTCTAACCACCTGTTGGAGCATATTTTGTGCCTAAATAGTAGATTTTCGAGTTCTGTACGCAACAATTTTTGAATTATACCAAACCAAACTTATTACCTTTTAACATCCATATTCCATAACCAGGTGTACTAAGAACATATTTGATGATGCGTTTGAAAGCTTTAACATGGGACACTTTGGGATTAGATTGATATCGAGCACATACCCCCATGTTGGAAAAATCAGTTTGAAAACAATGAAATTTTAAAAAATTTTATTAAATTCAACCAGCTGTGATGTTTATAGCAATAAACTAATTGCATGAATTATACTTATGCTTTTGGTTATGGCAGACTTTTTTGTTCCCAACTTTCAACATCACGATCTTCTCCGTTATTCTCAACCTTGATTTTCTAGAGTATGGGATCTATTCGCAAATAGATGAAAACTTTAGCGAAACTTTCAAGAGTTAGAAATCGATGACTAACTTTGTCAAAAGATAGAATTTATTTGGAAAATAAATTTACTATATTTTGACAGAATATAGACGTATGAGAGGTGTGTCTTTCACCTAGCCCTTAGTATCTATTTATAGAAAGAATAACAATAGTCTTAGTAGTTAAAGATTTAATCAAATAATAAAACTTTAATAGGAAACATGTCTCCTACTAAGAGTATATGTGTGAGGGGTGGCAAACCCTCTCAGCAACACACCCTCTCTAGGATTAGGTTTTGTCGTCCTTCCCAATTAAATCAGGCCTAGTTGAGGCTCGTCATTTGTCAGATCAATTATACGTGTTATCTAGTCTTCAAACCAACTCTTAATTTTTCAGCCTAATAAATATTTTTCCAATGCCCAAAAAATATAATTTATTCATTTAATTAATTAATGCATTATTTCCTTAGCCCAATTCTATTTTAGTTAAAGTCACGAAGACTTTATAGTACTAAAATTTATGAGTAAATCAATTTAATTAATTTGTTCTCATGAAACTACAATGATATTAATTTAATTTTCACTTTGAACTTTAATTATTTAACTAAATAATAATTCAAAGAAATTAATTTAATTCTTGAGTCATCTCTCATTTATAGCAAGAAAACACATTCATTGCGGATAGTGATACATGTGATATATTTATCTAGTTCGTCGTTTCACATTTTCCATTTCATTAATTAATGCAAACTATCAAGGTTATACCGAGCTAGTAGAGGGATTGATTAAAAATATATAATTAGGGCTCAAATAAATTGTAATTGAGTTCCAACTCTTCGTCTGTTAATTCATCTATTAATTACAACATTATTTAGTGATAAAGTCATTCCACTAAAGTACCATGGCTGAGCTCTCGCCATTATATACAATTACGAAAGCTACTTTATCAAGTGTTCGTCCAATTATGTGTGTGACCCTCTTAATATATCCTTAATCTCTTTGAGATAAATTTGTTCTTCCAATATGATCCTGTTTTATCTCATGGTAATCATTACATCTTCCTTCATAAAAAGTCAACTACTAACAAATAGTAATTAAATCATTTGTCTTTTGGACAAATGACTCGCGATCACATTGTTTTCATCTATCATATAATGCCAATGAGAGGATATCATTTACCCTTTATTGGGATTTATTGGGATATGAATTCCACATTTGCAAGCAAAGCTATGTCATACAAAAGTCATATACCCAATATACCAGTTTTTGGCTCTATTCCCAATTGAACTCAAGTTATCAATACATTAAAGTATGCAAGTCATGCACATATAGTGTGTCACTTACTCAAGATTGAGGTAAGGCACACTATGAATGTCATAAGTGAATAAATTCATAAACGGATCTAGGATTTATTCTACTTAAGTCATGTCCGATGTACTGTCAATTTAGACAATCACACATATGTCTCTATCTTTTGGGAGTCATCTGTTTTGATACCCAAGATAAGGTATCTCTTCGATTGGACTTGATAGACGACATATTAGTCTTTTAATCAATTTGCTCAGTTCCGATTAAACTAATGACTTGCTTAGATTATCTACTAATACAAGTTATCTTATCATATTATATTATCTACTAAATTACTTAAATGTTAGATAATCAATGAGCTAATATTTTCTTTCATTTTGCATGGGGTGCAAAAATTGTTTGAAGACAATATAAAAAAGATATTAATGATAATGATGGAGTTTTATTAATCAAATTTGTTCGAAAAATTAAGAGTACATAAACGTAATCACATCACTAAGGGCACTAGATCCCAACACCCCACATTAAAACTTAAATTAAGTCGACTTGCAGTTAGATACAACAAGCTTCCTATAACAGTCCAATTTTCAGTGGTGTCGGAAACAGTGAGTTGAGATCACTAAATCCGACAAGTAAGTTTGAAAATTTAAAAAATTAATAATTATGGGTCAAGTGTGAATTTATAAGAATTTTTGAATTAGTGAATTTTGTGATTTAAAAAGAATTTAATAAATAAAATAGGTTTAAAACGAGGTATCGAGACCTCAAATTCATAAGCCAAGCCATAAATATTTTTATAAATATTTATGGAGTGTCATTGAGTTAGTATTAAAGTTTCGTTAGAAAATTTTAACGTTTAGATAGTCAATTAATTAAAAAGGACAAAATTGAAAATAGTGCAAAATTTGTTAAATTATGATTAAATAGCTTAAGTGACTAATAATAAGGGATTTAAAAGGAAATTAGGCCCAAATTATATGGGTTGGATGGTTTGGGCAAGAAAATCAGCAAGAAAATAAGGAGAAACAAGGGCAAAATTGGAAATTTTGCAAATTAAACATATAAAACAAAGACAAAATTGAAAAATCTAGAGATTTCATCATTTTTCTTCAGCCAAAACGCCATAGGAGAGAGTTTTCAAGCTGTTTTTTCATATTTTTCATCATGTAAGTTCAATTCTTGCTTTTTCTTTGTAATTTTTCATGTTTTGTGACTTTTACAATTAAGTCCAACTATTGAATTCATTTGTTTTTGATTCTATGAATGATTTTGAAAGTTACCATGAGTGAGTCCTAGAAGTTTATGACGAATTATCATATATTTGAAGCTTTAATTTCATTATATTATGATTTTATTAAGTGATTTTAGTATAAATTGATTTTTAGGACCTAATTGTGAAAAAGCTAGGAATTGGGGTTTTGTACTGAAACTCTGAATATCAAAGGCTGTATAATAGCCTAAAATTATTAGATAGAGTGTTATTTGAGGAAAAATTATTTCAATTAATGTGTTAATTGAGTAGGGACTAAACTGTAAAAACTATAAATTTTGGGGTAAAAGTGTAATTTCAAAAATTAAAGGGCATAAATTGCGAAGTGAATTAGTATTGAATTAGATACTAATGAATGGAAAAATTTACATTATAGATCGGGAATCCGAAGATAAACGCGGAAAAGAGAAAATATCAAACTAGTCTCTGAATTTTTACAAATTCTACTGATTAGCCCAAGTAAGTTCATATGGTTAAATTTAATGAATTGTTATGAAAATTTCATGAATGCTATGGTATGATATTGTATATGAATGTTATTAAATTGAGATAATTGTGAAAATATGAATGTTTGAATAAAAGTTCTAATTTAGTGGAACATTTGATTGAGTACTTTCGTTCAGTGACTCATACGCATTGACGGAAAAGACAATGGTTAGACCATGGCAATATGTGATATGTGATTTTCGTATAAGACCATATCTAGGATATGGCATCGGTGTGATATATGATTTCCGTATAAGACCATAGCCGGGCTATGGCATCGGTGTGATATGTGATTTCCCTATAAGACCATAGCTGGGCTATGGCATCGGTGTGATATGTGCTCCTATGTAAGACCATAGCTGGGCTATGGCTTCGGTGTGTGATATGTGATTATGTGCAAGACCATAGTTATACTATGGCATTTTGAAAATGAAGTACTCAATTCCGTAACCGTTCCCTAAATTGATTAAGAAAAGTAAGCGATAAATGGACCCGAGAGATTGAAATTGATTATTTATTGATATTGAGCTCAATCAAGTGAATTTTTTCATTGAATTTGTGATTGACATGAAGAATTAGTGAAATTATATATTGTATAAGTGTTATAAGATGTTCGGTAAGAATTATTTTCTATGCCTATGAACTTACTAAGCTTACATAAGCTTACTCCTGTGTGTTTAACGTTCTTTGTAGATTGACGTGAAATCGGTGGATCGGATCAACACATCAGGGCATACTATCCAGATTACTTCGGTAAATTTTATTGTGCATCTTAAGGTTTATATGGCATGTATAGGGTTTAATTGAAAGGAAGTGAAGGTGTTATAAACTTAGTTATCAACATTTTTCACTAAAACAGTTTTGGATAGCAGCAGTAGTCCGACTTTGAAAATTCACCAAAAATTTTGGAAATCGAATTAGAGGTTGAATAAAATATGAAATTAAATCCTATTGAGTCTAGTTTTACATAGAAGAAACGTTGTAAGCAAAAGAATTTCATTTTATGATATATTTGAATTCTTGTGAGATAAGGTCAGATTGATTTTGGTTTCCCCTGTTTTGACTTTGTAAAATCATTAAAAATTGTATAAAACTACTTGGGGGTTTAAATTTGTATGTTTAAACTCTTAATGAGTCTACTTTCAATAGAAACAAACTAAAACATCATCCAAATCTCGTACTAAGAGATAATTAATTTTTTTGTGAAGAAAGGTCGAAACTGTCAAACAGCAGAACAGGGATAAGTTTGAAGAATTAACTGTACTTATTGGATAAATTATAAATTCTGGAATTTTTATGGTAGAAATATATTTGAGTCTAGTTTCTAAAACATCAAGAGGATCTTAATTTGAAATTATTTAGCTTGAGATATAAATAATTTAGTAACTATGACTCAAGTGGACAGTTTCACTATGAATAGTAAATATCATGAATTATCTGAAAATGTTCTGAAATTTCCAGTAATGCTCCGTAACCCTATTCCAGTGTCGGATACTGGTTAGGGGTGTTACATTTATTGGTATTAGAGCTTCGATTTAGCCAATTCTCGGAACGAATGAGATGTGTAAATTGTCTAGAAACACATGCCATATAAATCTGTGATAGTGTGATGTGTATGATCCAATCTAATCTTTATTTTACTTATAGACAGAGATGCTTTCCAACCGAGCTAACTCTGATAAAGCTGAAAGTGATATTCACGTGTTTGATTAAAAATATTGCTTATGATGAAGACTCATAAAAGTATGAAACAAATGTTTTATAGTGAACATGTTGATGATAAAATTTTACGTTATACGTTTGAATATATGAAAATTAAATTTTGAGGCTTTACGACCTCCACCCCCCTCACTTGTATGTCTTATATAATATAATTCACAATATTTATATTAGTTAAGCTCACAAGTGGGAAACAGAAGAATTCAGTGGCTAAGTAATTAATAATGTGGTTAGAATTAAGAATGGGTTAGTAAGTAAAGAAAGTTCTAGAAGAGATATCAGACTTTTCTGAAGATTCTTCGGGATACGCAATGTCACTATTAAAGAAAAAGTTATTCACGAGTAATCGACTTATTCAGGTATGAAATTTAAAGAACGGGTTAATCGGAATTTCTTCTAAATTGATTTCTTTAGTGATTGGAATAATGTGAGATTATTGATGACTTTAGTAGTCAGTGGGATAGTGTTGAAATTGCAAAAATATCTGAATGCAACTGTTATAGTCGGGTATCTTACAGTGATCTCTTCTGAGTATTCTATATGGTATTCTATATGTTCTTTTATCCTCAGAAGTATATGCAACTGTTCATTTTCAGATGTGATTCTTATCGTATAGAAAATCTGATTAATCATAATGTTAGATGGAAGTATTGTTAGTCTGATTGATTCATGATCGGTATTGCTTTATCTTTCTTGGGTTTTCTAATCTATTATGTTAGATAGAAGACTTGATGATCAGACTCATATAAAGCCATTTTCTACTTCTATTGGTTGATGTTCTGAATTATATATATGCAATTTACATTGTCTTTATCAAAACTGTTTCTAGTGTGTATGAGTGATATTCTTCTTATGGATTTTCTCTGGGATATCATCGATCTCTTTATCATTTAGTTTGGTTTTTATTCTCGGAAATTCAGTATAGCTTCACATCTTGGATTTCATTATCTCGGTTTTTCTTGCTATTCTTATGGTTTAATCTTATCTATCAAACATGGTTCAACTGTAAAAGTTATTCATTGGCCGGAGGTAATTATATTTATTACTGTTATAAATTTTGGTTCAATCATGAGAACTCTATGATATGGATCTCAGATTATAAAAGTCGTATTACTGTACTGATTATTATTAGGACTACTTTCGGTTTTCCTCTTCTATTTTGGAGTGCACTATTGCTATTGAGGTATTGTTCTATCTATACAGTTGAAATGCCGGTTCTATTATATAGCACTATGAATCTAATCTATCTAAAGGTTGTGGTTTCGGAATATTTCAAAGCTTAATGTTAATAATTGAAGTAGTTTTATTATACATAATCCCTTTCTAATTCTAGTGACAAGGGTTGACATCGACAAAAGTGTAGATGGAGGAAGATTAAGCTCAAACTTGTATATTGGTTTTCACTTCTCAGGTAATCTTGATTAGTGTTAACAAGTCAATAACGGGATGTCATATTTTGTTTGAGTTAATGCAGTTTGTGGTAATTTTCAGTTGGTATTCTGTGAAAAATATGATATATGGTATATCTGGGTTGTCTTGACAACAAGAAGAAAGGATTATTCTGAAAAGTTATCATCTGATAGATAAAATCGACTCAGTTATTCTAATTAGAGTGGGTATTTCATTTGAAAGGTTAATTGAGTTATACGCATTTGAGTTTATCATCAGGTCCGAGAATAAATTTTGTGTATTCATGGGTAATTAGGCGGACAGTCAGAATGAGAAATTAAAATTCTAGATATGATACAGAAATATATTTATTAGATCAGTTATCATTGGAAAATGATATTATGAATTATAGTGGTTTCGACAGTTGAAGCTATTGCGCTTGTGTTAAACAATATTGTTTGATGCTTTCCATGTAAGGAGAGATAAATATAAGTTGAAAGATTTCAGATGCAGACATGCCAGAAGTATTAGTTAAAGTTTGATAATCTGGATTTCTCGATTATGATTCGATAGAAGATTACTGGGAATTTTTTGATAATTGTACTGCTAATGATAAAGTTGTGACATGAAGATGTCATGGCCGTCCAGCTAAATTTGGTATAATATCAAGTTCTGATGTGACTTCTGATACGAGTTCTGAATCGAAATGAGTTATAATGGATTTATATGTGGTATATCATTGAGAACAAAATAGAAAGACTTGATTTGATGACTTTTATCAGGTGAGAAATTTCGAGGACGAAATTTCCAAAAAGAGAGAGTTGTAATGATCCAACTTTTAGTGGTGTCGGAGCTTGATGATTTGGGATCACTAAATCGACAAGTAAGTTTGAAAATTTAATAAATTAATAATTATGGGTCAAGTGTGAATTTAGAAGAATTTTTGAATTAGTGAATTTTGTGATTTAAAAAGAATTTAATAGGTAAATTGGGTCTAAAACGAGGTATCGAGACCTCGAATTCATAAGCCAAGCCATAAATATTTATAAGTGTCATTTAGTTAGTATTAAAGTTTCGTTAGAAAATTTTAACGTTTGGATAGTTAATTAATTAAAAAGGACTAAATTGAAATAGTGCAAAATTTGTTAAATTGGGGTTAAATAGCTTAAGTGAATAATAAGAAGGGATTTAAAAGGAAATTAGGCCCAAATTATATGGGATGGACGGTTTGGGCAAGAAAATCAGCAAGAAAATAAGGAGAAACAAGGGCAAAATTAGAAATTTTGCAAATTAAACATATAAAACAAAGACAAAATTGAAAAATCTAGAGATTTCATCATTTTTCTTCAGCCAAAACGCCATAGGAGAGAGTTTTCAAGCTGGTTTTTCATATTTTTCATCATGTAAGTTCAATTCTTGCTTTTTCTTTGTAATTCTTCATGTATTGTGACTTTTACAATTAAGTCCAACTATTGAATTCATTTGTTTTTGATTCTATGAATGATTTTTAAAGTTACCATGAGCGAGTACTGGAATTTTATGATGAATTATCTTAGATTTAAAGCTTTAATTTCATTATATTATGATTGTATTAAGTGATTTTAGTAGAAATTGATTTTTAGGACCTAATTGTGAAAAAGCTAGGAATTGGGGTTTTGTACTAAAATTATGAATATCACAGGCTGTATAATAGCCTAAAATGATCATATAAAGTGTTATTTGAGGAAAAATTAGTTCAATTAAAGTGTTAATTGAGTAGGGACTAAATTGTAAAAATTGTAAATTTTGGGGTAAAAGTGTAATTTCAAAAATTGAAGGGCATAAATTGCGAAGTGAATTAGTATTGAATTAGATGCTAATGAATGGAAAATTTTATATTATAGATCGGGAATCTGAAAATAAACGCGGAAAAGAAAAAATATCAAACTAGTCCCTAATTTTTTACAAATTCTAATGATTGGCCCAGGTAAGTTCATATGGCTAAATTTAATGAATTTTTATGAAAATTTCATGAATTCTATGGTATGTTATTGTATATGAATGTTATTAAACTGAGATAATTGTGAAAATATGAATGTTTGAATAAAAGTTCTAATTTAGTGGAACATTGGATTGAGTACTTTCGTTCAGTGACTCATGCGCATTGACGGAAAAGACCATGGTTGGACCATGGCAATATGTGATATGAGATTTCTGTATAAGACCATATCTGTGATATGGCATCGGTGTGATATGTGATTTACGTATAATACCATAGCTGGGCTATGGCATCGGTGTGATATGTGGTTTTCGTATAAGAACATAAAAAATTTGTGCTAATTTTAAAATAGAGTTATTACTTGAATAAAACTCTAAGCATAAAATATAAAAAAAAATATGATAATTATAATTATAATTTACAATTATTAGTTAAAAATTTTGACATAAAAAAGTTGTGTTATTTTTTAAATGTGCTAATTTTATTTATTTAAAATAGAATTATTACTTGGATAGAACTCTAAACATATTAATTATCATTTAATTAATATCAGAGTTATATACTAATTTAAATTTAAATTTAAATTTAGCGTTATAAATAGCATTCAATAGTTAGGCATATTCAACCAAGTAGCATCTAAGCAAAAATATCGATAAAAAATGGAGATTGTTAGCATTAATAAGTTAGAATTATAGAAAAAAGAATAAAGCATTAAAAGCTAGGGTTCTACAAAGAGATAATATCAAATAATATTTGAAGAACAATGAAATTAGAGAGTGATCGAAAATTATTTTAATTGATGATGAGGTAATATAATATTATTATATATATTTTTAAATTTTTATGTAAGTTGTTTAACTGTGTGAAACAAGTACTCTTAAAATTGTTTTTATTATATATATATATATATATATATATATATATATATCCATTATTTGTTTAGTACGGGTGAAAAATGTTTTGTAGGTTTGCTTTGAAAAGAAAGTCAAATTTCAATAATTATTTTTTTAATCATTATTATTAAACATGTTTATTATTTTAGTATAAATATATTTTATATTTATCATGAACTATTATATTTTTTTCATGTTAGTTTATTTAATTTTTTTTTCAAATTAATATTATAGTTTACCTTTCCGAATTTGTATATTATCTAAAAATTAAAAAAAATTATTGTTATTAGTTATAGGTAACAGTAATTAAAAAATAAATTATTTAAACTTAATTAAAAATTAAACATGTAAAATCATATATAACCTAATATTAATAAATAGTTATTGAAAAAAGCATACTAAGTTTAGTGGGAAGAAAAATTAAATTTGTAAATGTTGATGGGCTTTTAACGTCTCTAACATTCTGTCATGTATGGGCTGCTTATGAATTTTTTTCAGGCCTTGGGGGCTACTAATCACATTATCATTTTTTATCAAATTAAAGTACATAATTAAATTTTAAATTTAAGCCATGATTTCACCTTTAAACTCTGCTTTGAGCACAAATTTTGAATAAGACTCAACTGAGGAATGTTTCAAATATCGATGTTAAAGGTTTTGAAATATAAGTTCAAAATCGCAATTTATTTAAATTGAAATAGACTCTACTTAAAGTATAATTAGTTTTAATTTTTTATTATGTAAAAATAAATATATTATATTTAAATTTATGAAAATCACTTATAAAATTTATATAAAATTGTTTTTCTATCTTTTACTTGATTTTTTAAAAAGAATATTTATGAAAATTTATTTGAAACTTTATTAAATACTGAAATAAATCTAAAAATTTTAAATTTTAAATTAGTAAAAATCATAAACAATTTGAAATATTTTTTAAAAAACTTGATGAAATTCAATGTAGTTTACCCCTAACCAACATGTCTCTTGTTAAAATTACAACATAAACCAATAGGATAGATAGTAGGCTTTGTATTGAGGGAGTAGGGGTGGGCATTTGATTGAGTCGAGTCAAATCGAGTAAATGAATTTTGAGTTAGTCAAGTTAATAAATCATATTTTAGCAACTCAACTCAATTTGAAATTTTTTCGAATCGAGTCACGTTCACGAATCATATTATTTATACACTGATTATTTAAATAGTAGTCGAAGTATAAGATTATTTAACTACGTAAGTAAGATTGATGGGCAAACATTTATCAAAACGACGTAGTTTTGTCTTTTCTTATTCGGATTTTCAAATAACTCAAATTGTGTAATTCATACATTCGAGTTAAACTGAAAAATTAATTTTTTTTATTCGAGTTGATCCGAATAACTCAATTAACTTGAATAACTCGAATTATTTAATTTAAATTTTAAAAAATTTATCAAATTTTTTAAACGAATTAGATTCTGCTCACTTCTACAAGAGAGGGTAGTGAATTCCATGTTACCATCATGATTAGAGGAAGCCCACATAGTGGAAGCAAGTCTAGAAACAGTAGAAAGAAATTGAGCACAAAGGAATCCAAAGCCCCTGGTAAAATCTTTGGATTCTCCCCCAGAGTCAAAACCAGCTAACGAAGAGAGGAACAATCCTACCCACATGTGTTTCGAGCATTAAGGCTAAATTGACCCACCTCCCATGTGCTCAAAGTTAATTTGGTAAAATGCGTTGGACCCTTCTTCTTCTTCTCATGATTTACATGTTTGTTTTCATTGAAATCCCCTCAACTATATGTAAATTTCAAACTACCAACTTTTTGTAGATGTTGATGCAAAAAGTATGGTAATGGTATAAGGCGTTTTGAAACATACAGGATAACGGAAATTTCCCCCATAAAATGGCAAGATTTGGAAAGAGAGAACAACATCAGTGCCTTACCTACCCCTTCTTTTTTATATATACATACAAATGCAAATGCAAATGCAAATGTTCGAAAAGAAAATAAAAATCTGGGATAGCATAGGATAGGGTCTCTTGCTTTCAATACATTTTTGTTGTGTTGCAATGTTGGTTCGAACAGGGTAAAGAAAAGGAAGCTTCATTTGAATAAACCCTGAAAACCTAACCCACCTTCACTCACCATTTCCATGCACCACAGTTTGGTTCCTAATTAAAAAGATTTGTATATGCACTTTCTCCTCCAAAAGACCGGGGTAGGTTTTCTTCAAACATTGGACTTGGAATTGATTTCATACCAATAAGTGGATTTAGGTATAATTATTTGTAATTGTATAAAAGTGTAATTAAAGCACTCCAATTACACTTTCCCTTTTTTAGGAGGGAGAATTGGAGTAATTATACCCAAATCTAATTTTAAAAAAATCATTTTTATACCAATTATAAAAATTATATTATAAACATAAACACGTATGAATGCTTGAGATTGTTATGATAAAAAAAGTTTCTTATATTATAAATTCTAAAAAATTATATTATTTAAATCCTAAAAAAATTCTAAAATTATAGCAAAATAGTTTATTATAAAAATTATTTTATATGTTAAAAAAGTATTATGATATCTTTATTTATAAAATCAATAGAACTTATTTATGTGCCTATACTATATATATATATAAACAATATACTTATTCATAAAAATGTTATATTATAATAACTTATTCTAAAGTTATGACAAAAAATATATTATTTATAAAAAAAATGCTATGAAAATTTTAGATAATATATAAAACTTTTTTTAAAAAATGTTTTATATTATAAATTTTATATTGCTTTTACTTAATTTATGAATTATAAAAAGAGATACAATTTAGCATAAGTATTTCTCCAAATTAAGTTTTTATAATTAAAGCTATAAACTACTTGGACTGTGAACCCAAATATTATAAGGTCGATGCTAATTATCCAAATAGAAAAAGTTTTCTTGCACCATATCTTACAGTATGATACCATTTGAAAGAATGGTGCCAAAAACAAGCACTATAGACATATCACAAACTCGTTAATTTGAGACATTCAAGGTTTCAAAATGTGGTTAAGAAGATATTTCTTGTTCTAGAAAAATATTTCTCATATTAACAATATCACCTTAGTATAACATAAAAAAAAATGTTAAATCATACTGGCGTGTTGCATATTTCATAACGTTAATAATAGGTGAAATTAAGATAATCTATACTTTGACGAGTACATAAAAGAAGGAGATTGAGATCTTAATAATCTTAATGATGTAGATTCAAATTCAAATTATGATGAACTCGATCAATTACCAACATATGATGATAATAAGGAACATATGTTATATATTAAAGAGGAAACAACCCAACAAATATGCACTAGAACGATTAAATAAAATTGTATGTGATGTTTGTTTTTCTTGCTATTTTATTAGTAATCGTATTATCAACTACTTTTTTAGACTAACATAATACATATAATTATTTGATTTTAATTTTTGTTACTTGTTTAGAAATTATTTTTTATTATACTAATAAATTCTTATAGTAATTAATATTTTAAAATTGTGAATTGTGTAACTTTGTAATTAAAATTTATAATTTTTATGATTTTTTAAATAATTTTTAATTTTTAAAAGTGCTTAATTGTTTGTTTGTTTTTTTCAATTTGTTACCCTTTTTGACCATTTAGTCTTATCAGTTTTAAAAATTTCTAATTTACTTCCAATAAAAGAGTAGGGGTCAAATTGAATAAATATGTAAAGGTTAAGGACTAAATTTGTTATTATACCTTATATATAAACATCAAATTTTAACAGAGGGGTTGTTTTACTCACTCATCTAGCGTACATGGATCAATTTGCTCCTTTTTACAGTAGATAAACTAAAATGCAATTTGAGATACAGTATAGGAGATTTTGTGGTACTTTTACAAAAAAAAATTATAACTAATAAAATTATGACATGCGTAATTAAGGACTTTAATAGGTAAAAATAATATATTAGGAGTTTATTTAACTACAAAATAAGTAAAAGTGATTGTTGATATATATTAGTCATAAAATCTCTTCTACCATATATAAAATAGAAATAAGTATATTAAAATCCATCAAAGGTATAATATATAATAGAAAGATCCTATGCTGTGAGCGGGCATCCGTGGAGTTATTAGAGTGAATTAATTCGTTTATATCCATCTTTAGAGTCCGTTGTTTGCTTTCTTTTCTTTTCTTTTTTTAATTAAATTAATGGTACAATTAAAGTATAAATTAAGAATTGAAAAAATTTAAACAAAACCGACTAATTTGGACTAAAATCCACACTTGACTTTAAAATCTATCCATATAATTGCACATGATAATTTCGAACTTGAATACTCGATATTTTCTTTTGCTGACGAGCCAAAGCCTCATAAGCAAAATCATCCTTAATTGCATTGTTATGACCATCGTTTTCTATTTTACCTAACTAAATTTAAATATCAAATCATAAATTAAAAGCATAATGATTTATTTCATCTTCCAATTTTGCAAGTTATTTTAGCTCCCCGTTTAATTTTTCTTCTTTTTTAACCTTTAAACTTATGCTGCTTGTCAAATTATTCTAAAATGGATATCAAAAAAATTAATGTTTATTAACTTTATTGATGTGACATAAGCATAGATTGCCACATGAATACTAGATCAGCAATTGATTAATTTTTTAAATTTTAAAAATTAAAAATTATAAAAAAATACTTTTTAATTTAAAAAATAATCAAGTACTAACGTGATATACATATAGTCATCCATGTGTATACTATGTCAACAAAATAAATAAACATTAAATTTTTTCATTTATTTTTAAGTGATTTGACAAATAATACAAGTTGAAATAAATAGTTAAAATACTTTTTTTTATAAAATTAAACAACCAAAAAAGTCATGCTTAAATTAAATCCCTTAATTACTCGTATTAAAGGTGGATAGATACAATGTTTGATCCAATTTAAAATAATTACCCTAACATTAGAACAAAATTTAGCTTAGTTAAATGAAAAGATTATATTCGTAAGAATATGAAATTAATAAACCAAATATAAAAATATATATTTGAGTTGAAGTTAAAAACAATACACTTTCCCAAAGTATAGCTAATAACATTAAAGTTTAATATTTAGGCTGCGGGCTACAATTTTGTGGCAGCCGCCTCAGTCCTTCCCTCACCCCACCCCACCCCAAATGCAAACCGATTAACCCCAAAATCAGAACCAAAAATTAAAATAAAGAAAACACCCCAAGTACCCAATTTGTCAAAAAGAGACATCACCCTAACAAAACCAAAGTTGGACCATCAAGGGTAAAACTGGAAATGGCTTTTCCTAACTTATGGGGCTAATGATTTTCTTTGAGAAATCAAACTCTGAAATTTTTACCCGTGAATGTTTGACCAAATTGCCAATGGGCAGGGACGATGTTCCAAGAGGTGGAAGTGCGTCTGTCACTGCCTGTGACCCTAAATGAGAGTGACTGACCAACCAGCACAACGTTTGACTGCCAATTCTGACCCCAATTTCGACTCATGCTCATCCATCCTGTCCTTGATCCTTTCACACTAGCCTTCACAATATTCCCTGAACCCGCCACGTTGGAAATCAACACTAAATTGAAGTATCGGAATCCATTGATTGTGAACCTTATCCCTCCCCTTTTTCGGCATGGCACCCTGGGTAATTTAAATCAAAGCCACCACCCTTTTTAACTCTTTTTAATCTTGAGCGGATCTTATTATAACATTTATTAAACAAATTTTTTTTTTCTTCCAAAAATACATATAATAATAATTTAACTCTTAAAAAGATTTTGAAAACAAAATCCATACTTTTTTTTGTCTTTGAATCCCTGTTTCTCCATATGTAAAGAAAAGAAAACACACTTTCTAAATTAAACACGAAACATCATTACTAAATTAATATTAGGAAAAAAAGAAAAGAAAAAAAAGTGGTAAGGAAACATAGTGGCATACCGGCGGTAGGAAACGGGAACAATACCGGCACGGTACTCAGCAATCTTAAGGAACATGGGCATGGCGAGGTCAAAGTGAGGACGAGGAGGGTTACACCAGCCGCCATTGTCGCTTGGGAGAGCGTAGTTTGGTGGGCAAAAGTTGGTTGCAGTGATGAAGATGGATGGGCTCCCTGAATGGCACCACTGTGGATCACTAGCACACTTGATCTCAAAGCAAGCACCGCAGCTAAACCCATTGTTGAACAACGCAGTGCTCAATGCCGCGGTGTTAACTCCATATCCTTGGCTGTACAAGTTTCCATACCCACAAGCTCCTCCTGCAAAGTCAGTGTTGGTGGGTTTGAGTGTTTTGTTGAGTCTGAAATGTGAAATTAAGAGAATGAGGGGAAAGTACATACCCATGGTGCCCGAAGCATCAGAACCACCATAGAAGGTAGCATGGGCGTTTTGCCATGCGCCACCAGAATAAACTCCTGGAATTCTAGCTTCACCCATCCACATTGTGGAGGAGATAAACAGCAAAATGCATGCTACTACACTCGCCACTGCCATTTTTGCCCCTCCTCCAACAACTTCAACACTATAATTAAAACTCTATATCAGTTACTGAAAATCTGTAGAGAAGAAGGGAAGAGAAGAGAGAGCAAGAGTGGGGGTTGTGGTGAGAGTTGAGGGAGACGGAAGTGGGGTACTTAAAGAGGGGGAATTTGGATTTGGTAATTTTTTTTTTCTAAGTATAAAGAGAAATACGGGGGTTTAATATAACTAAATTTATGGACCGATTTACCCAAAAAGGTTTATTTCTAAAAGAAATTATGAAAATGGGCTAAATTAAATAATATTTACGTAAAAGAGTCAATTTTGGCAAAACGCGCTTACGTGGCCGTGTTTAAGGGGGAAATTTCTAGCAAAGCGCGCCTCTGAGGGAGCGCTTTATGCCACGTCATCAAAATGCGTCCATGTAGGCATGATTTGTTGATGTGGCACAAAGCGCTCCCCAAAGGCGCGCTTTGCTGAAAATTTCTCCCTTAAACGCGATCATGTAGGCGCGTTTTGCCAAAATTGGCCCTTTTTCGTAAATATTGTTTAATTTAGCCCATTTTTGTAATTTCCTTTAGAAATGGGCCTTTTGTGGTAAATGGGTAAAATCTATGCAATGGAATAAGTGTTTTCAATTTATAATATAAATGATGGAGTGTAGAGAAGAGGGGTGTGTGTACGAGAATGAGAACAAGCTATCATAGAAAAGAAGGTTAAATGATGTAAGCCAACTATAACACACTAAACAAAGCAAAGGCATCCAACGCCCATTAAATCCCGTAATCATCGGGCCATATAAACGGCTCGAGTTTAACTGTGAGTGGAGCCCACATATACCCAAATCTCGAGCCACTCGCGCCCTACTCCCCCACGCTAATGTCTCTTATTTCTTTTTCCTTTGACTCCATCTTCTTTCATGCATTCCTCCCCTTACAAACGCCATTTAGTTTAATAAATTTGTGAGATTATGAGTAACATGTAATCTTATTTTATTTGAGATATTCGATTATAAAATTTAGTTTTTTTTTTTAATCTTAATTTTCATAAAAACTAAAACTCACCACGTATCTCCGATGTCTCTACACCTGAAAGCATCATTCTTTGATTTGATTTTACAATTAAAAATAGGATAAAGAAATAGTTGAGGTTATAGGCGAAAGTAACAAATCTAAGTTATCATGTCATATCTTTAAGATTTGTAAATTTACAATATCAAGTTTATTTTGAAAAAAGTAATTCCGTTTTATTTAAAAATCATGCTTGTTGGGGCCAATTTTGTTTATTTAATAATTGTCGTAATCATTTTTTTTTAAATGGGATCGACTTTATATTTTGAGAATGAAAATAAAAAACGGAGTCGCCACCAATCCTTTTTGATGAGGTGTGATCGAGTCACCTCGTAATTCAATTATTTTAATAAAAGTTTAAATTTATCAGAACGATGATTTTTGGTCTACAAAATTCAAAAAACGGATTCGGGAATCGGTTACGCACGAGGAAGGGTTAGCACCCTCGATACGCCCAAAATTGGTACCTAATTGATTAGTTAACATCTTAATGTCGAAAATTTGAAAAGATTTTGAAATACAATCCTCTTTGCTTAAAGAAAAATGGAATAAATTAAAATGGATGCCAAGACCCTCCTATTTCGAAGAAGTAAAATGTCACGCCCAGTAAGTTAGGGTACGACATTTCGAATTCCCGAAACTGAGTTTGTCTTTTGACTTTAAAACTCGGATTTAAGTTTGAGGAGGATATTCCGTCATTTGTCAAATGAGAAACCGGAACTCAGTAAGTTAGGGCTCGATTTCTCGAAATTCCAAATACGGAATATTACCTTTATTTAAAAAAAAACTTATCTCGGGGTATCTAGATGTCATGGCCAGTAAGTTAGGGCACAACACCTCCAATTTCCGAGAACAAGTATTTTATTCAAAACTTGTATTGCGATTTAAAAGGGATATTCCGTTATTCAGATTGAATGAGAAAAACCAGAACTCAGTAAGTTAGGGCTCGATTTCCTCGAATCTTTAATACGAAATATCGATTATTTTAAAAACCTGATGCATCGGGTAAAGGTCAATATAACACAAATTTGTAAAAAAAAATGATGGTACAAATGTGCATGGTGAAAGAATAACAAATGCGTTAATATGAATAACAATAATGAAGACGAAAATAAAATAAAATAAGTCAAAAATAAAAAAGAAAAATAGAAATAATAATAATAATAAAATAATAATAAGTAATAAATACAAAGAGAAAATATAATTATAATAGTAATAATAAAAATAATAATAGTAAAAATAACAATAGTAATAGTAATAACAATAATAATAGGAAAAATAAAAGAAAATAGTAACAATAATATGTTAATATATATATTAATAATGATAATAATAGCTCAAATAGAAAATAATAATACATTAATAAGAAAAATAATGATAATAATAATAGAAAATATAAAAAGAATAAAATAATAATAATAATACGGGTGGTAGTAAAGTAATAATAATTGCAAAAATAATAAGAAAGGGACTAAATCGAAATGAAAATAAAATATAAGGTTCAAATCGTAATAAATAAAAATAAAAGAAGGGATATGGACTTAAAAGGAATGCGCGCAAAATGAATAGGGATTAAACGCGAAATTATTCCCAAATCCCTAAGCGCACCGTTTCACGTCCGTTTTGAACATACCCAAGGACCAAATTGAGACAAAATAAAAAAAACGTGGCCAAATTAAAAAAAAATAGTAAAGGACTAAAATAGAGCAGTTCAAAAAGGCGGAGGGGCTGAAAGGGTAAATAACCCTTTAATTAAAAACGTGCTGAGATCCTGCTGGAGGCGGGTCGGTCGTCATGTGTGGTCGAGGCCATACTCTGGCGTCGTTTTGGAACACTGATCAAGGCCTAAAGCAGTATTTATTTTGCTTGCTTATAAAAGGCATTTTTTAAAAAAAAAAAATCATTTCTGCAGTTTGATTTTTAAAAAAGTGGGGTTTCTTTGTTTTCTCTGGACAAAGTCCAGATTCCTCGCCAAAGGGGCGTGGTGAGCTTTTGTCGTCGCCGACCACCGTGCACGGTGGCCGGAACCCCCCAAAAGTGAGTTTTTTTATTTTATTTTTTCATATCTTGATATATTTATACGTATATATATGTAAAAACTATTTTTTTAGAAAAATAAGAAGATGCATGTACATGACAGGTTCAAAAAAAGAACAAAAAAATGAAGAACAAAAAGTACCCTTGATATGTTTTTGTAACTTTCTTGCTTACTCTCCCTTGATTTGTTTTATCTCAATCGTTCTTATCTGTATATTGAAAACTATATCTTGTATTGATAATCTGTCCGAGCGGTACAATGGCTTTTGGCTTTTGCTTTTATAACCATTTTACAAGTTTTATTATTGTGCTGTCTTTTTTTCTTTCACTCTTTGCAGGTGGCGGTGCAAGTGGGTGGCGCAGTCTTTGCTTGGCGGTGTGCAGCTAGGGGTCAAACAAGTGGCCCTAGGTGCGGCGCACCTAGGGTTTGTAATTTTATTCTTTTACTTTTTTCTATTTTCTGATTTGGGGCTAATTGGGCTTAAATGTTTAGTTGGGTCGTAATGGGCTTATTATTGGTTTGTTTGGGTTAAGTGCTGATTTTGGGTCTTTATTAGGCCCGGGCAATAATTGGGTTTTACAGCTGCCCCTCTTTGCTCATTGTTGTATAACGGGAATGGAGCAAAGACTTTTAAGAAAGACCAATTTTGCCCGGTCTCGCTGAGTCTTGACTTCTTTGGTGCTCTCTTTCTTTAGGTAGCCTCGTTCTAGTCCACCGCATCTTGTTGCTTTGGTCCACTCCACCACTACTTCAGAGATAGGACCTGTAGCTTCAATTTGCTCTTGCTGCAACTTCGAGGGTATGAGATTTGTTTATTTTTAACTTGCTCCACTGTGACTTCAGGGTAAGAATTCAGGGAGAAGAGATTCGTAACCTCAATCTTCTCTACTGGAACTTCAAAGAAATAAGGATTGATCCTCAATGTAAACTCAAGGAGAAGGGATTTGTAGCCTCAACCTTACTCCACTGGAACTTCGAGGAGATAAGAATTCAGAGAGAAGAGATTCGTAGTTTCCATCTTCTCTACTGAAACTTCAAAGAAATAAGGGTTGATCCTCATTGTAAATTCAGGGAGGCAGGATTTGTGATCTCAACCTACTCCACTGGAACTTCGAGGAAATGAGAATTCAGGGAGAAGAGATTCGTAGTTTCCATCTTCTCTACTGAAACTTCAAAGAAATAAGGATTTATCCTCATTGTAAACTCAGGGAGGCGGGATTTGTAATCTCAACCTACTCCACTAGAACTCCGAGGAAGTGAGAATTATGGTTTTCGATCTGTTTCACTACTGTTTAGTGAGATAAGATCTGCAATCTTTAACTGATCTGCTCCACTACAAACTCAGGGATGCCAGACTAGTATCTTTGATCCGCTTCACTGCAATCTCAGGAAGACAAGATCTGTTGTCTTCAATCTGCTCCACTGCAAATTCAGGGATGCCAAACTGGTATTTTCAATCCACTTCGCTGCAAACTCAGGAAGACAAGATCTATGAATTCACCGATGTTGCGACACCCTATCCTGTAAAATCAGTTTTATGTGTTTATGCTTATGCAAAATGGTTAGGATGCAATGATCAGAATGAATCCAATGCTCCTAACTAAATGTATTATGGACGACATTTGCATGAATGCAGAATGTCATGAGAATGGTCTTTTTACAATGATTAGGGTGCAATGATCAGAATGAATCGAATGCTCCTAACTAAATGACTATGGATGACATTTGCATGAATGAGAATGATCCTTTGTTAAATGTTTAAGGTGTCATTGTTATTCATCAAGGCTTTATCCCTGACGTATTATGCTGCCTTCTTGTTCGGCTGGTATTTTGACAGCAAACTCGTAGAAACGATCATACTTCACTTAACCAGTTTGCCCCACTATAACTTCAAAGTTCACCGTGATACCTCTGAGATCCGGGGCTTGTACCATCTTACTATGATTCAGGGGGTGAAACTTTTCCAATCCATCCCACCGTCATTCAGGGGTAAAGAACTTGTTCAATCAACTGATCACTCCCTGGGAAATCCGCCCAGATGTGTATTCATGATATTCGTGTGGATGCAGAATATCATTCTTCTTGAGAATGATTCCCCTCTTACGCTTGAGTTGATATTGCTCTCTGACGTAATATCTTGTCATTTTGTTTAACCACCATTTTTGACAAAATCCGAAGAGATAACCTTATTTTGGACTCAGATATTTCGAACCTTTAAGCTTGGTGAATCCTAAACAATAATCCTGTTTCAGGCTCTTGTATCCTTTAGAAGTTTCCAGAGTAATATGCGAAACTCCTTTTATGAAAGTATTATCAATCCACTAATCATTATTTCAATGCAAAATGCCTAAAAAAGGTCGTAACAATGGACAAGAAGGAAATTGATTGGGAGCATAGCTCGAAACAAACAAGTTAATCAAAGCTAGCAAATGCAATCAAGAAGGAAATTTATTGGCAGTGTATTTTGAAAAGAATGAGACAATCACAAATAACAAATTTAAAATAGGTAAAATGGAAACTAGGTTCCCCAGATATCACAGCCTGAGCTTCTCTGTTCAAACTTCTTGAGGACCATTTTAAGCTTAATATGTGTTTAGAGGATCCGGAGTACTTTGTCGATGCCCCAAGACGTAACATACTTCTTCATTGTTAATTCAAGCGTAGCAAGACTACTGTATGTACCACTTTCGATCAAAATTTGAGCTGCCTTTTTCAGGTTTTCAGCTCAAATCCCCTTTGGTCTCAAGGAGTCCGTTGCGGGTTTTCGCCTTGGCCTCTCCTTTTTCTTCTTTCTTCTTTTTTCCTTTTTTTGTTTTTTTTATGTTTTTCTTTGGAAAACTTTTTATTGAATCTGAATTCACTGGATTGAGCAAGTCCTTGCTATCCATCTCGGTCAATATCCATGTTTCCCCAGAACATGCCTTCTTTGTTGCATAAGGTCCTTCTTAGTTTGGCATCCACTTTCTTCTGAAGTCCCTTTTACATGGGAAAAATCTTCTTCAAAGCCATATCATGAAATTTTCAAGGGCGAACATTTTTGTTGTAAGCTCGCATCATCTGACCGTGACAGATAGCTTTTAACATTTTCTCTTCAAATTAAACTGATCATATTGGATCCATTCTGCCTCATCTAATTTCAACTCTTGACAAGACTCGAAGAAAAGGAATCTCGACTTCAATGGGCAAAATCACTTCCATTTCATGAACCAATGAGAAATGTGCTGCCTCGACGAAGGTCCTGGCCGACGTTTAATAAGCGTAAAGGGTAAACGTAACTTCTATGTGCCAATCTTTGCAAATCTCGATCATTTTTCCAATGATTCTTTTTTTTTATATTGAGAGTGGGGTTTGA
Organism: Gossypium sturtianum; assembly: GCA_025698515.1. Classification (NCBI taxonomy): domain Eukaryota; kingdom Viridiplantae; phylum Streptophyta; class Magnoliopsida; order Malvales; family Malvaceae; genus Gossypium; species Gossypium sturtianum. The sequence goes on from CM046949.1 coordinate 22,353,663, forward strand.
TGACTGTCGACATTATAAGATTGGCATAAGAAACGACTTCCACCCTTTTGGTGAAGTAACCAATGACCATGAATATGAATCGATGTTGGCCAAAAGCTTTTGAGGAGATTGGCTTGATGACGTTCATGCCCCACATTTAGGGAATCTGTGAGGAAATAGAGGAGGCGCATAAGTCCTGTATTCATCAATCTGGCCTTTACGGCATAACTGGTGTAATTCCCCTTTCTCGGTAAACCGGTAGCCCGAACCTCTTGATTAGCTTGGCCATTGTAGATCCATTAACATGGGTTTTTTTAAACCCCAATCTTGACAGCATACCCATGTTTTAGTAGCTTGGTGTGCCTTGATATGATCTTGAATTCTTGAAAATAGCTCAATGATGTCTCACATTATTTCTGTGGTGAGTTAGGCTTCGATCTTTACCCTTTTTCCTAAGCTCGCAAAGTACACTGACCTTTTGCAAAGTAGAGTCTATTTTCACTCGTTCTACCATCATTAAAAAATCAAAAGATAGGCTACAATCTCCATCATCTTCAGAGTCCTTAGATCCCCTAGACCTATATCTCATTCAAAAAGTGAGTCAGTAACAACGTCGCTCATGTGGCTGATATTTGGGTACCTAGGTACGAAGGCAGAAAATCCAAAGAATAAATGATTCTAAGGATGATTATTTGTAAAAAAATGTACAGTATGGAATGTAAAGAATGAAAATATTTACTTAGAAAGATGCATTTTATTGAAATAAAAATTCTGGACACAAGCCTACTTCACAAAAGAAATCTTATTGCTTCTAGGCTTAAAGCAACAAATATGTTTTGCACATTACTCTAGATTAGCTTTAAAAATACATGTTTCTTCCACAGTCTCATTGTTCAAAACACTCTCAAGTACATAAAGGCAGATGCTCGGAAAACTTTTATTCCTCGGTTCCCTCTTCGGATATGCCATTGGTGTTCTGATTTCCCGATTTCTAGGCTTCTGATGACTTCTTCAAGGAAACACAACTCTCCTCCCCCACTTTCAATTACCACATTTTATTGCTTCGTCATCGAACTTCACAATGCCCATGTTGATGAAAATTTCCACCAATTTCTTGAAAGTAAGGCAATTTTCTATCGAATGGCCTGTGATCCCCGCGTGGTACTCACACTGAGCGTTTGGGTCATACCATTTTGGGTATGGAGGTTGCATCGGTTTTGGATAGTGGAGGGACACAACGTGTGCATCAAATAAAATTTGATACAACTCCTTATACGTCATTGGGATCGGCGTAAATTGGAGTTTTTCAGTATTTTTCCTAGTGCGAGATTCTTTTCTTGATGAATCCAGATACCCAGTAGTCACCGTTTTTGGCTGATTAATGGTAATCGACTTTGAGTGCCCCATGCTTGTATTATTCACTTCATTTTCTTTCTTCATTGTGGCTATTCTCTTGTTACTTTCTCCTGCCTCTATCCTTCTATTTTTTATGGCATTCTCAATCATTTCTCCAGTCATTACAATGTCCGAGAAGCTATTTGTAGCTCTCCCTAGCATATGAGTGATAAACGGGGCCCTCAGTGTATTAATAAAGAGCATGGTCGTCTTTTTCTCTAAGAGTGGTGGTTGGACTTGCGTCGCCACCTTCCTCCATCGCTGGGCATACTGCCGGAAGCTCTCATTTGTCTTTTTCTCCATGTTCTGGAGTGTAATCCTGTCGGGCGCTATGTCTGTCACGTGGCTGTATTGTTTTATGAAAGCTTGAGCCAAGTCTTTCCATGCACCAATTTGGGAACGGGTTAACTGATTGTACCATTTGGTTGCTGCTCCCACAAGGCTATCTTGGATGCAATGGATTAACAGTTGGTCATTATCAATGTACCCCGTCATTCTTCTACAAAAGATAGTAATATGAGCTTCGGGGCAACTTGTCCTATTATATTTCTCGAATTCAGGCATTTTAAACTTATATGGAAGCACCAAGTCTGGGACCAAGCTTAAATCTTTGGCGTCAACTCCATAACAGCTTTCAACACTTTCTATCGCCTTAAACTTCTCATCCAACCTTTTATATCTATCTTCTAGCTGCTTTGGTAATTCTACTTTTGTCCTCTCTCCTTCAGCTACTTCATCCAAATCAGGGACATTAGTATTGATTGGATTATCTCCTAAACCTGAGCCAGTTTGGAGATTCATTGAAGCACCAACTTGGAATTGTTGAGGCCCGATCGTGACAGATGGTCTTTGTAAAGTTACTCGAGGTTGTGCTTGCACATGTGGTGGAGTAGAACTCGGGGGTGTTGAGGATACTCAGTATTCTCTTCTGTATTAACCATGGGGCTCTTTCCTTTATCCATAAGGCCATTCAACAGCTGCGTCATCTGAGTCATTTGAGACATGATATTTCTCTGAGATTCCATCATTTTGTCCTTCATGTCCTGCTGGATCTTAACCAGCTGCTCTTGCATTTGTGCTTGCATCTATTCTTGTATCTCTTTTTGTATTTGTTCCAACCTTTCTAGTCTCTGATCCATTGCTTTCGTTTTGCGACGGGTATTGTGACGGTATGTAGTAGGTGGGTTTTCGTTGGTTTCCAGGGTAACTGTCATAATTTTTAATCTATTAGAATCTTTCTACAAATTTAGTGCATATGATGTGATGTAATGCAAATGCATGAAATGTAATGCCAATGCATGTGATGAATGCAAAAAGAAATAGAGGCGTTGATTATGAATTCAATTCCATTAGAAGAACTTTTCTAGAAAATAAATTTCTTTACATAAAACGGATTGCATATACGGCTTTGTCCTCATAGTCCAGGTGAAAACACCAATCTTTTTCTTCGTATCCGGATGTTATGGTTGTGTCCCATGGACTTCCTCAATAGATGTTTCTTCTAGCTCCTTGTTGCTTAATCCAGGCTGCGACTTTTCACTCACCTATCCCCCGTGATGCTCATAAGCTTCTTTAAGAAAATCGAGACGTGAAGGCTCTTGAATAGTCTTTGTCAGCTTGAATCCTCGGGCAAAGTCTTGTATTCTTCTGCGGACCATCAGCTTTCTCTCGTTGTTTATTTGGACTATATTCGAACGACCGTATTATAATCCACTTTATCAAGCAATCCATTTCCTTATGACAAACTCTTCTATTTAGCAATCGAATATGAATCAACACCTCCTTTCTATGATGATGAAATGCAATGCAGTCAAAATAAAAGAAACACGTTAGCACAAGAGAAATAAACAATAGAATAAAGTACCTAATCGGGTGACAACTAGGGTTTGGTGTGGCTCTACCTAGGGTTAGCTCTTAGGGTTCACTATATGTGGTTTGGTTCTAACGAGTGGGTACCTGAACCAGCAGATTCCTCAATCCTCACCCATTATAGGCTCATATGGACCGAGTTCAGTTCAAGGGAATACATTTTCGTATGGCTGCACGGAAATGAAAATCTCACGAAGACATAGGTACGGATGTATCCCGAAAGCAATCCACTATCCTGCACGTAGAGCTGAGCATGGGCCGGGCCGGGCCGGGTTCGGGCCGGGCCCAAAAAAAAATTTCGACCCGCATTTAAGGCCCAAGCCCGGCCCGGCCCGAAATATGGGCCTGGGAAATTGTCCAAGCCCGCCCAATGTAAAATTGGTAGGTTCGAGCCCGACCGAGAGCGCCCGGATAATATTGAATTTTTAACTTATTTTATTTAAAAATAAAATACAATAAATTAAATACATTTAATTTCAATGTTATTGAAATCATACCTACCAAATCACAAACTAACAGATGTATCAATCTATAGGATCTCAAAAGTTGACTATTATGTGCTCAACATTGACTAATCTCCATTCCTAGCAAATAAAATGAAGAAGCAAACTATAGGATCTCAAAGATCATATCGGAGTAATATTAAAAATGACAACAAAACAATAAGAAGCAGTTATATTAAAATTGAAACAACTTGTTTGAACTAAAATAATAACCAAACTGATAATAACACAAAAGTTCTACAATATCGAAATAATATTAAAAACGACAACAGAACAATAAAACACCATAAAAGAACAATAAAACAGCACCAAAACAGCACTAAACAGCATCAAACAGCAACAAAACAGTACCAAACAGCATAAAACAGCAGAAAACCAACATCCCCAAAACAGTTCCAAAAACCTGCAAAATATAATCAACCAACCAAAATATATATACATTAACCAATTAACATATTTAATTTTATAAGAAACTATAAATTGTAAGCTAAATTAAATTGTCAACAGTTAGAAAGGAAGGTAACCTAAAAAGCAACTGAAGAAACATCGCCATCATCATCCTCATCATCTTCATCGTCGTCATCGTCATCGTCATTCTTCTCACCAATTTCTAACATGAAATAAGAATAAATAATTAGATTATCAAATTGATAAAAAAATAATATAAAATTAACAATAAAATGAGAATAATAATTACCCGTTGAAAATCCCTTAGCTCGCAACCAATCATCAAGGCAAACAACAGCTTGAACCATTTTTGGCTTAAGTGAACTTCTCAAAGGTGTGATAACTTTCTTACCCATGCTAAAAGCGGACTCGGAAGCTACAGTCGATATTGGAATCGCCAAAAGATCACGAGCCAATAATGAAAGCTCATTATATCGAACTGAACTTTTGCTCCAATAGTCCAAAACATCTATTTGACTATTCAACTCAAGCGCCGGTTCTTCTAAATAAATGTCTAACTGTGACTTTTCACTCTTAGTGGTAGATTCATTTAAATACCGTTTAAAATCATCACTCTCATCAAAACCAACACTATTAACATTGCTTTGCAAACTAGAATTAACGGGATCTTTATCTGAGACATTAGAATTCTCGGCCAAAGAGGAAGACGTTGATTTGGATTTCTTAGCATACTCATCAAGCAAGAGTCTAAGATTGCTAAGAATGGTATTAACAAAATCCGAAGCATGAATACCATAGATTGTAGTAAAACAATACTGCACATAATTCAACTTGTAACGAGGATCTAAAATTGCAAACACTACGACAATATCAACGAATACTCAAGCCCAATATTTATTAAATTTCTCTTGCATTTGTTTAACCATTGGAGTTAAAAAGAATAAGGTCCTTCAATGTATCAAGCAAGACTTTGTGAACCTTCCAAACCCCTCTCGAAATAAATATTGGCCGTCGGATAATTAGAAACCAGAAAAAACACAAGTCACATCATAAAAGACTTTCAAAAATTTGCAAAGAATATCAACATTTCTCCACTCCTCGTCGAAAGTGCAAACATTTTATAGTCTTTATCCTGTTGGCCCCAATAATCTAGCACATCTTTATAGTACAAAGAAGATTCAAGCATCAAATAAGTAGAATTCCATCTCACACACACATCTTGACGCAACTTTTGGTCACATTCAAATGAAAACTTTTGTCGGCCACATCATAAAATCTTTTCCTACGAATTCCCGACTTTTTATGTACTTAATTCCATTTCGAATCTTACCAACAACATTATCAAGCAAGTTCCAAACCAGCTTTAACTATAAGATTCAAAATATGTGCACAACATCTAACTTGGAAAAAAGCACCATCACACAAAATAGCTCGGTTCGAACGAAAACGATTTTTAAGAGAAGAAACCAACACATCATTATAAGAAGCATTATCCAAAGTGATGCTAAAAATTTTCTTGTCTATACCCCATTGAGATAAACATAAAACAACTTCATCCGCTATGTTCAAACCATCATACGGAGGAAGTAAAGCTCTAAACCTGATGATTCTCTTTTGTAGCTTCCAATCTTTATCAATCCAATGTGCAGTAATGCAAATATATTCATCATTAGTATGCTCTGAATTCCAATTATCGGAAGTTAGACAAATTAAACCGGGTGCTTTAGCTAACTCTTCTTTAACATAATCTCTCTCTTTTGCATAATACATTACGACGTCCCTAGCAGCTGTAAATCTACTTATATTCTTAAAATTAGGACTAGCAATTCTCATCATGTATCTAAATCCCGGTTCTTCAACTGTCATAAATGAATGCTTGCCACACACAAGAAAAGTAGAAATAGCTCGACGACACTCATCAGCATCAAATTTGTAGTTTTTTATAGATGGACCACCTCCTAATGATGGTTGATTAGCTATGGTGTATTGAGTGATGTCCTTCTTAAGTTTTTTCAAACATTGATTTAGATGACGTCTTAAATGAGATGTTCCACTAGAAGATTTAGCAGAAAAGGTACTCTTACAATGGTTACATTGTGCCTTCAATTCATTTTTGTCCTCGCATTCAAGCTTTGTCATTTCATCCCACACCTTTGAAGTGGTAGACTTTTGACGTTTGGTACCACTTTCATACTCATTAAACCCATCTTCCACATGTATAGGAGTGTTCGAACTAGCCATAGACATAAAAACTCAAGTCCGAAATCCAAATAAACCAAAAGTTAATATAATTGTTCAACAATTATATATAATATATAAATCATTTATAAATTATATGGATAAGACAAACAAACTAAACTTAATCAAAATAATACCTAAAATTAATAAAAATAATATAAACTATATGATTAAAACATAACTGTTATGATTATTAAATCAATAAAATCATGATAATTACTAATTAGATAATATAACCAATTTATTGTCTTCAACTAACAAGGCATTTTTACGGTATAACATGAAGAATATTAATAGCATGTAAATAATAAAAAATCGTTTTACTGATAAAATATTTATATTTAAAAATCTAAAATCGTGTAACATGAAGAATATTTTAGAATTTTATCAAATAATATTTAAAAATCATAAAACAAACTAAACTTAATCAAAATAATACCTAAAATTAATAAAAATAATATAAACTATATGATTAAAACATAACTGTTATGATTATTAAATCAATAAAATCATGATATTTACTAATTAGATAATATAACCAATTTATTGTCTTCAACTAACGGCATTTTTCTGGTATAACATGAAGAATATTAATAACATGTAAATAATACCTGATATTTGCTATCTCCTTTAAAAACCCATCTTCAATATTTTATTTTCTAAACCCACAAGTGCCTAAAATGATTGATTGAGAGCTATGGTGTTAAGCATAACTGGAACTATTCAAGTAAAGACGTAGGCCAGGTAAGAATAATGAGCAAAGTGTCATACTTTATATTTTGTATATAAGAAATAGAAAGAAAACAAAACCCCACAACAGCTAAAGCAAAAGAAGAAAAAGAAAAATATTTTTCATGGCTTTTACAGTTGGTTATTAATTAGAAACCATCAAACCAAGTTCAAGCCATGATCCATCACCAAGACAATCAAACAGAAAAATTAAAAAACATAATAAAATGATAGATACAGAACATAAGCAATAAACGAAACAACCAACATTTTAAAGCAAAAAAAGGAACAAGAAGAAGGAGAATAAGCTGTAAGTTACAGCTTTGTCTTGTTGTGGTCGTGGCCCTTGGGTAGAGAAAATAGCTGAGCTGAGCTGAGCTTCAGGTGGAGAGTGGAGGCGAATGGTGTTCGGGAGGGTTGGATCGGAGTTGAGCTTACTGCTGGATCGGAGTTGAGCCAAAGTCCAGAAATTTGGATCGGTGGTGGAGAGGGTTGGTAAAGCAGGAGCTAAAGTCGGCAAAGGATTGACAAAGATGGAAAATGAAGCTAGGTTATGAAACTAAAAGGTAAAGTTAAAGACTAAAAAATATTAAAAAATAAATTATTTAATATATTTCGGGCCGGGCCGGGCCGGGCCCGGGCCAAAAAAATTTTACCCGAAGCCCGGCCCGTTTTTTAAACGGGCCTCATTTTCCTGTCCAAGCCCATTTTTCGGGCCTACATTTTTGCCCAAACCTCCCATTTTTGGGCGGGTTTTGGCCGGGCCGGTGGTGGCGACCCATGCTCAGCTCTACCTGCACGGAGGTGAAAACCTCACGAAGGAGTAGCTTCTCACTCCCATTTAAAAGGGTGTGACCCAGCGGTCATGCGATATGATGCAAAAGTATTCTACAAGACTCAAACCACAGTAATCATATGAAATAGCAATAAATGCAATAGTAGGATCGTAATCTTTCAAATCGAATTTTTAATTTTCGATAACAAGATAGAAAATAATCAATTTTACAGCTTGACTCTCTTATTTGTCCCCAGCGGAGTCGCCAAGCTATCGTAACCATTTTTTTATAAAACGGGGTCGACTTTATATTTTGAGAATGAAAATGAAAAACGGAGTCGCCACCAATCCTTTTTGATGAGGTGTGATCAAGTCAACTCGTAATTCAATCATTTTAATAAAAGTTTAAATTTATCAAAACGATAATTTTTGGTCTACAAAATCCAGAAAACGGGTTCGGGAATCGGTTACGCACGAGGAAGGGTTAGCACCCTCGATACGCCCAAAATTGGTACCTAATTGATTAGTTAACATCTTAATGTCGAAAATTTGAAAAGATTTTGAAATACGATCCTCTTTGCTTAAAGAAAAATGGAAGCCAAGACCCTCCTATTTCGAAGAAGTAAAATGCCACGCCCAGTAAGTTAGGGTACGACATTTTGATTTCCCGAAACTGAGTTTGTCTTTTGACTTTAAAACTCGGATTTAAGTTTGAGGAGGATATTCTGTCATTTGTCAAATGAGAAACCGGAACTCAGTAAGTTAGGGCTCGATTTCTCGAAATTCCAAATACGGAATATTACCTTTATTTAAAAAAACTTATCTCGGGGTATCTAGATGTCATGGCCAGTAAGTTAGGGCACAACACCTCGAATTTCCAAGAACAAGTATTTTATTCAAAACTTGTATTGCGATTTAAAATGGATATTCCGTTATTCAGATTGAATGAGAAAAACCATAACTCAGTAAGTTAGGGCTCGATTTCCTCGAATCTTTAATACGAAATATCGGTTATTTTAAAAACCTGATGCATCGGGTAAAGGTCAATATAACACAAATTTGTAAAAAAAATGATGGTACAAATGTGCATGATGAAAGAATAACAAATGCGTTAATATGAATAACAATAATGAAGACGAAAATAAACTAAAATAAGTCAAAAATAAAAAAATAAAAATAGAAATAATAAAAAAATAATAATAAGTAATAAATACAAAGAGAAAATATAATTATAATAGTAATAATAATAAAAATAATAATAGTAATAGTAAAAATAACAATAGTAATAGTAATAACAATAATAATAGTAACAATAATATGTTAATATATATATTAATAATGATAATAATAATAACTCAAATAGAAAATAATAATACATTAAGAAGAAAAATAATGATAATAATAATAGAAAATATAAAAATAATAAAAATAATAATAATAATAATACGGGTGGTAGTAAAGTAATAATAATAGCGAATATAATAGTAATAATAATAATAGTAATAGTTAAAAAGTAATAATAATTGCAAAAATAATAAGAAAGGGACTAAATTGAAATGAAAATAAAATATAAGGTTCAAATCGTAATAAATAAAAATAAAAGAAGGGGATATGGACTTAAAAGGAATGCGCGCAAAATGAATAGGGATTAAACGTGAAATTATTCCCAAATCCCTAACCGCACCGTTTCACGTCCGTTTTGAACATACCCAGGGACCAAATTGAGACAAAATAAAAAAACGTGGCCAAATTAAAAAAAATAGTAAAGGACTAAAATAGAGCAGTTCAAAAAGGCGGAGGGGCTGAAAGGGTAAATAACCCTTTAATCAAAAAAGTGCGGATCCTCTAGAGCGGGTCGGGTCGCGCGCGGGTCAAGGCCATACGGCGTCGTTTTGGCACACGGACTGAAGGCCTAAAACGGCACCGTTTTGCTTGCTTATAAAAGGCATTTTTTTTAAAAAAAATTTCATTTCTGCAGTTTGATTTTTAAAAAAGGGGGGAGGGGTTTCTTTGTTTTCTCTAGACAAAGTCCAGATTCCGACCAAAGGGGCCGCAGTAAGCCATGTCGTGCGCCACTGTGCACTGATGGTGGGAACCCCAAAAGTGAGTTTTCTTATTTTATTTTTTCATATCTTGATATATTTATACGTATATATATATGTAAAAACTATTTTTTTAGAAAAATAAGAAGATGCATGTACATGACAGGTTCAAAAAAAGGAAAAAAAAAATGAAGAACAAAAAGTACCATTGATATGTTTTCGTAACTTTCTTGCTTACTCTCCCTTGATTTGTTTTATCTCAATCGTTCTTATCTGTATTTTGAAAACTATATCTTGTATTGAAAATCTGTCCGAGAGGTACAATGGCTTTTGGCTTTTGCTTTTATAACCATTTTACAAGTTTTATTATTGTGCTGTCTTTTCTTCTTTCACTCTTTGCAGGTGGCGGTGCAAGTGGCTGGCGGTGCTGCTTGGCGGTGGCAGGCTAGGGGGTCAGACAAGTGGCCCTAGGTGTGGCGCACCTAGGGTTTGTAATTTTATTCTTTTGTTTTTTTCTGTTTTCTGATTTGGGGCTAATTGGGCTTAAATGTTTAGTTGGGTCGTAATGGGCTTATTATTGGTTTGTTTGGGTTAAGTGCTGATTTTGGGTCTTTATTAGGATCGGGCAATAATTGGGTTTTACAATAATAAGCCCATAAATTATACTTTTTTTAAGGTAGGTACTTATTCTTTTTTATCGAATTAGGTATCTAAAACTATAATTCTATATTCACTATGTGCACAATTATTATATTCGTTAAGAAAAACCCTTCAACCCGTCAAGAATTGATACCAAACATTATAATTATATAAAAATTTTAAATTAAAAAAAGATAGTCCAAAATTTAAGATTATGTCCATAATCTAAGTTAACCGAAGGAATAGATTATAAATAGATTACACCATATATTACGGTATCCTGACACTATTTGGTGATGTAAGATTATGAGATGGTTGAAGTGTCGCGTAATACCCCAAAATTTTAGTCTTTGAGAAAGGATAAGTATTTTAAAAGTGAATTAAGTATCTAGAGTGAAAGTATGAATAATGAAATTTAGTAAGTACTAAATTGTAAATTTTAAAAAATGAAGGACTAAAAGGGCAAATTGGCCATTTTTGGAAAGGTTGTGAAATTGAATAAATATTTTTTTTATGAATGTGATAAGGATATGTATTGATTTGTGGAGTTGGAAAATTGGGATAGGGATTAAATCGAATTTCATATCCTAAAGTGTTATGAGATCATTTTCTACCACGGAAATCAATTAGTTGAAGGAAAGAATAAAGGAAAGCATAGAAAAGTGAAGAGAAAGGTTGAGTTCAAGTGAAGAAATAGGTAAGTACTTAAGTGAATTCAAGTTAGTTTATTCAAGTTAGTTTAAAGGCCGAGAGTTTGTGTTTGGCCGAGATCTCTGCAACGTATCAAAATTATTGAACTCCTCTGAGACTCACTAAGGACTGCAAAAGTGATATTTGAAAGTAAAAGTGTTATTGATATACGTGTTTCAATAATACATGTGAATTAAGTGTTAAATGAAATATGTGAATTAAGTGTTTATGTTATGTTTGTGATATGAGAAAAAGATTTTAATATGTGAATGTGAAAGTTGATTAATGACTATATGTGTTAAAGTAAAAACTATAAGTTATAAAGTTAATTTAAATGATTTTATGTTTTGGAAATGAATTAAAAGTGTAAGTATATAAGTGAAAGAAACTGTGTGAATAAATATTATTAAATATATATAATGGTAAGATTGAATTTAGTAGAGTACTTACTAAGCTATTCAAATAGTTTAACGTGTTTGTTTAAATGTGTAGGTGAAAGAAAATAGATTGAGGGTATGTGGACTACTTCTTTACGAGGATTGTTACTTCAACTTGGATCACATCACTAATTCAAGCTACAAGACCAAATTCTTTTTGGTATATATATACATTTTGAATTTTAGAGATGGCGTGTACTTAGGTTTGGTAGTGTAAATATGAACTATAAATGTATAATAGAAATGTTATAAAGCAAATGTATGAATGTGATTTTAAAAGATGATTATGTGCTTAAATATAACATCTCTTACTCGGATCGAGTAAGGGATGTTACATGTTGAGAATCCCAATAATATAATATATAGCATTACAAGTTGTACTGCAAAATTCAACTAACTAAATTGCAAGATTACCTAGAAACACATTTCACTAACGTGTCCTTGTTATAGAAGTTTTTTTTTAATAAGTTTAATTCATTTATTATTTTTTTAGTCTCAATTTCTATAAAATTATGATAAATTATTACATTCCTTACTTTTTATTATAATTTATACATATTAATAAGTAAATATATAATATTGAAGTAAATTTATAAATTATAATTATAATAATTCATGAAAAGTGATTGTATCAACAATCATAATTATAATTATAACTATAATCAATTTATTAATAAATAATTTATTAGAATAAATATAATAATTATAATTTTAAAGTATATATTATTTCACTATTAAGAAAAAAAAGATATATTTGTTTTCAGTTAGTCTTAAATTTTATTTTACGAAAAAACCTAAATTGACTAAAATAATAAATAGAAAGGATCAATCGGTCCAAAATTTAATATTATTTTCGTCATCTAAGATAGCCTAAAAAATTGGTCATAATGAGATTACACTCTATATTATAACATCTTGACACTATTTGGGAATGTAAGATTAATGGGTGGGCAGAATGTTGAGAATCCAAACAATAAAATATTATTCCAAAATATAACATTATGAGTCATAATGTAAAATTCAACCAACCAAACACACCTTTAATTATTACTCATTCTAAAAAATGTTTAAGAACTTCGACGAAAAAGATTCATGCATAATTTCAATATATAACTGTCCCAACTTTCATTGAATGAACCATTATGTTTAATATTTTTCTTTTCATGAAAGTTTGCCTATAGTTTCTTTGAAAGAATAATGAGATTGAGGAGAGCTATTAGCTTAATTTGATATTTATCTAAACACATTTGATCCTTTTAACAATGCAAACCAAATTCTTATTAGCCGATACATGAGATTAACTCATTAAGTTGTTAAACTCCTTTTTCCAAATCCCAATTGATAAAGATCATTTTAACATCCATTCGATGTAAATCTAATTTAGAATGAACAACTAATGCCATGATGGTACAAAGGGAGTCCTTTTTAGAAACATAACCAAGCATTTTCTTTCTAAGTGAACCCTTTAGTTACAAGTCTGATGAACATCTTTTGGTATTAAAAAAATCACTACAACCAATAGGTTTCTTTCTTTTAGGAAACTCGGCAATGTCTCAAACTTAATTACTTGATACGAATTTTGTAACAGCCTAATTTCGGTGAAATCGGAACAGTGGTTTCGGGACCACAAATTTGATCCGAAAATAAAGTTTATTTTTATTTTATTATATGGTCCATATTATGATAGACATGTCGTGTGAAAATTTTGATACGAAAATTTTATCGATTTAGTGTTTAATTACAAGGACTAAATCGCATAAAATGCGAAAGTTGAATTCTAGTAGCTATAAGGATTAAATAGCTATGGAATTCAAAACTAGAGGTCCTTATATGGTAATTAGACCATTAAAGAAAAGTATGTAGATTTTTGGTGACTCATCCATGTGAATTTAGAAAGAAGGCAAGGACTAAATTGAAAAGTAAAAATATTTAATTAATTAAAAAGATAATAAAAGATATAATCTTATTATTTTGTCATCTTCAACCCCAAAATTATATGAAAACCCTAGGAGAGAGAAGAAACTTTCATGGCCAAATTGGGTAAGTTTCCTTGTCCCGTTTTTAGTAATTTTGATATTCTTGAAACCGGGATAGCTTAATCTATCTATTTGGGGGATTAATTTGAAAAGTTATCAAGATATGAAGTCATGGATGAATATGCTGAAAATTAGAAATTTATGGTAGAAAATGAAAGGTTGTTGATAGATAAACAACTTTTACAAAGTGATTTTTGATGAAAACATGATTTAGGGACTAAAATGCAAAGTTTTGAAATTTGATGAAAAATTATGAATTTTTATGAATACATGTGCTGTAAATTTTGTAATGGGATTTTGGTTAGGCTTGGAATAGGGAGTAAATTACACAAGTTTCATTTTCTGTAAATTACACAAGTTTCATTTTCCGAGCCTAGGGACAAAATGGAAATTTATAGAAAAGTTAGGGGCAAAATGGTAATTTTGCCTAGGATGAAAATTGAGTCCACTTGAATAAGAAATATGATAAATTGACGTTAAATTTACTCGTATAGATCCGGATGTTAAATTTACTCGTATAGATCCGGATAGACCAAATTCAGAGTTAGAACGAGGAAAGAGAAAAATGTCGGATTAGTAGATTTTACGTACACGAACATTGTCGAGGTAAGTTCGTGTAACTAAATTGTGTTTATTTACATGCTTGCATTGATTGTGTTTACGTAAATTATATAAATGTCATAAATATGTGAAATGATTACATATCCGATCAAGCCCGATAAATGAAAATGTTTAAATTAAATGATAATGCCCGATAAAGGATAAACGATAAAAATGTTACTTATATACTTGAAATGAATGTGGAATGTGTTTATTTGAATTATATGAATGTTGTGGATGTATGAAATAACCACAAGCTCGATAATTCTTGAGAAAAATGTTTAAGTCTCGGTTGAATAAAATAGAAAATCGATGGATATGTGGTTTCCCGAAATGAATGAGGTCCTGCATTTGTTGCTGACGGGATTTAGCTCGGATGAGAACTCCTATTGACCTCATTACAGAAAGGATTTAGCCCGAACGGGTAATCCTGATATAAGTCCTCTCGAGCATATGTTATGGATTGGATTTAACCCGGACAGGTAATCCAAATCAAGCTCCTTAGAGCATATGTCATAAAAAGGATTTCGCTTGGACTGGTAATCCTATTGTTTATATATATGTGGCTCAAGAATGTACTCACTGAAATAGTACCCTATGAGTACCATTGAATATGAATTGACGAATTCAGATTTGTACACCACGAGTGTACTACCTATGTATCCATCGATATTTCAGATAAATTCAACGGGTAAAAGTTCTTGACACGAGAAGATATGAATAAGAAATGAGTTACTACACAAATCGGCTTGAAATACATGAAAATGACGATACGTGATAATTGATATATGGAAATATGAAATGATGATATTGTACATGGAATTTATTTGATGAGTATGTACATCCTTGATCATAGACTTGTACACCTTGAGAGTACTAATCGTGACCTTGATATTCCGAGTAATATGGGTAAAGTTCTGATATGAAATGATCTGAACTCGAGATGAACTATTATGAAATTATACTTGTAATATAAAGAGATGATTTATACATGATAAATGAATACATGTTGTGGGAAGAATATGTGCATGGAAACTTGATTGTTGTTGAGCCCATATATGTTTGTGATGTTATTATGGATTATATGACTAACAAGGGCAATGAGGATATGTGTAGGGCTTGAGGGCAAATTGATTGAATATGTCTTACATAGTTACCTCAAAATAGAATGAATGGTAAGTTAAGTACCACGTTATACGAACTTACTAAGCATTTTATGCTTACTTAGTTTTATTCCCCTATTTTATAGTAAATCGGAAGCTCGTTGGATTGGAAGCTTGGCGGAGATCACTCACACTATCCATCGGCCCATGTCGGTACAATATGGTAAATCAATTATGGTTGTAATGGCATGTATATGATATATTGGCCATATTGGCATGTAAATATAAATTATGCTTGTAACCTAGCCATTGGAATGGCTAGTAATGGTTTGTTTTAATATACTTATAATGTCAAGCTATGGTAGCTACATATATGTTAAGTAGTTGATCAAACTATGTCTAACTTGAGGACTTAACTAAGGTAATATTATAGAAATGTATGCATTAAATGATATGCCATGATGAATGATGGAATTTACTTAATTTGAATGCTTGGGTTGGTTGGTATTTGGATGTAAGTTTGGTGCAGGAATTTGGTGTGATTTTGGGTGAGAAATGAAGCTAGGAATGACTTTATTTTGTTCACACAGGCAGACACACGGGCGTGTGTCTAGACCGTGTGTGACACACGGCCTGGTACATGGGCGTGTGGTTAGACCGTGTGTCCCCTGCACCTTAAATTCGAGAAAACAGAATGCTCAAAATGGAGCACACGGGCAGAGACACGGGCGTGTGTCTCAGTCGTGTGTGCTTCACGGCCTAGAACACAGGCGTGTGTCTTGGTCATGTGAAACCTGCACCTAAATTCGAAATAAATTAATTGACCACATGGCCTAGCACACGGGCGTATGGCATGACCGTGTGCACAAGTCAAAGAGTTACACGGGGTCGAACACGGCCTGTAGCACAGGAGTGTCCCTCGGACCAGACGGGCGTGTGAGCCCTGCACCTTGGAAAAAATTTTGAAATTTCGCGAAAAATTCTTAGAGTTCCCGATTAAATCCCGACTTGATTCTAATGCTCGTATTGGGCCTCGAGGGTCCAATTAAGGGACGTTTTGAATGATCTCGGTTTATGAATAGTAATTTACATAAAATATTTGTAAAATGTTCTGAAAGTTTTGATAATGCTCTGAAACCCTGTTCTGACGACGGATACGGGTTAGGGGTGTTACAAATTTCATCTCATAATTCATAGTATCATAGCAAAATTTAGATTTACTACCTTCCATAACTTTTGAAAATGTATCTAGGTCATCTTCAACACTTATATTGTAGTTAGACTCATTAACTACACTACATAATCAATAGGAATTGCCTACGATTTCACTCCGGAAGATCTTTTCAAACCAACATCAATAACCTCTTGTAGAGATTGTTGCACAACGATTGTTCCTCTTGCGAAAATTCAACTAATTGTTGTTTATTATGATCCAGTGAAGCAATCTCAACATGACACACGTCTACAATTAGTTTCCCAATGTTCATCCTCCTTGGAAGAACAACCAATTATTTACTTAATGTAAGAGTGTAATAATTTATCTAAGAGACCAATTCCTTAAGATTTCTCCCACTTTGGTCTTTGAGGGAATCATTCCCATTAACCACATCATTATAAAAGAAGTTAGCATTTATTTATTCAGCAATCTTACTAGAGTGTCTCTGCATATTCAATAAAATATGAAGATATGATTATAGGATCTAGTTCATTTTCTTGTGGGTTATAAACTCTAACTTTAGCTGGACAAACAAAACATGTAAATATCTTAAACTTAATTTCCAACCTTTCACCATATCAAATAGTGTTTTAGAAATAACATTAATTGAAACTTGGTTTATTATATTTTTTCTATTTAAGTCAAAACATTTTTCTATTTAAGTCAAACAACCACTTAATAATAATTAGCTAAATACATAAAATTTATTTAATTTTATTAGAAAATAAAATTTATAAAATATGCAAAATATTTATTTAATAATAAATATTCCAATAAACTAAACTGAAATGTGATATTTTTAAAATAAAAATTCAATAATCATATTCATTTTCAATACACTAATGCTAAAATTCTTTTGTTCCATAAAAAAATTAGATCATCACATAATTTATCATTAAAACTTAAAATGACATAAATCTCAAATTATATATAAACTTTAGTCTAATGTGTAATTTTATATATGAAGTTTGATTTTCTGTAATTTTATATATAAATTTTGATTTGATCTAATTTTCACAAATTATTAATACAATTATTAATATAACATCATTTTATATTTATATATTACATATATGTATAATTATATTTATCCAATATAAAAATAAACTAATATATTTATTTTTTTAAATATATATAATTAAATTAAAATTAAAATTCTATATATATATTTAAATTACAATTAAATTTTCATATGTATATATCAAATCAATCAAAGTTGGTATATGATTTTAAAATTTATAGCTTTAAGAATGAAAGGTGGTGTGTAAAATTGAAGCGGAGAGGGAATTGGGAGAAAAGTGGGTGACGCGTGATATGCACCCTTTAGGTGGGGCCGTCTGAAATTCCCCATCAATCTTCCTATTTTAATCTCTAACCATGTCACGTGCTTGCCACAAAAACATAAAAAAATTATTCTATAGTTATTTTAATCTGCACCCTCAACGTGGGTCAATCATATTTGTCCACGTATGTAAAAAAGTATTTTCTACACTGTCAATGCTGGACAACTTATTCAATTACCAATATTTTAAAGCAATTTACATATAGCCATTACCCATTTTCCTATTCTTCTAATCTCCATTGTAATGTTGTTGTTTAGCTTTTGTAATTATATACATATATTTATTTTTTTAGTGCAAATAGCATTAAAGTCTCAAACCATAAGTTGAGAGTGAGAAGAAGAATAAGTGGTCACTCCAGTTACCACTTTTTATTTAGCGGGAAAATAATAAAGTTTTTAGGTGGGAATGACTTTTATTTCCCTTTTTCACTTTGAATTTTCTTCATTCTACCAGCTTTATCAATTAATGTAGACTATTATAAATTTAAATATCTTAAAAAGTTTTATATTTTGTGTTAAATCTTATCTTAATTATAAAAAAAGGACCTTAGATATATAATAACCATGGTCTAGGGGTAGTCATCAATTGGGATGCATTTGCATTAGTTTCATGGATTAAATCTACAATTTGTTATGTTGCATTCTTCCTTGTGTTCCTCTATTAAAGTTGGATGTCGACGGCATGAATTCTCTCTCGATTCAATATATACTCAATCACACTTATAAACATTCAATTAACATATAAATTTATTCAACCCTAAGTTGTGGTCTATTGGCAGGGTGTTTATCTACCTCAAGAATAGTCTGAGTTTGAATCATCATTGTACCAAAAATTATATAAATTTATTATTTTCTTTCCACTTGGCCCTAATCGTGTAATTGAATAACAAAAAAAAAAAAAAAAATTCACATCATCCCATTAGCGATAATAAGTACTGGTTTTATCAATTGCACCATCTAATAACATTATAAAAGTAAAAGGAACAAATTATACAAAATTAAAGTAGAGAGGTTAAATATCAAACTTCGACATAATAGAGGGACTAGTATCATAATTAAACCTATTTGCAAAAAGAATTGGGAAATTTGGAAGAATTATATACTTGGAATATATTTGTAGTTATAATTTGTTAATTTCTTGGGCTTAGCAAATATTTGCAATTGTTTTTTTTTTTATAAAGCATAAAGAACATAAAAAAATCCCATTGTTTTCCACTTGAAAATATAAAAAAACTTCCAACCATTTATACCCTTCAATGTCTTGAATTTTTGTATTTAGGAATACTACATGGATACGAATTAATGGGTACTTTTCTCAAGCCTCGTTCAAGATGTGTGGTGTTGGATGTAGGGTTTGGATTAGAAAGAAGATTGATGTTTATCTTAGCCAATATAATATTATATATATAATGTACGGTCACATGGAATGCAGTTTGAAATTCCTTACTGAAAAGGGCATTTGAAGAGGATAATTATTCCACATGCTTTGTGAGAAAGATGATGATATGGAGGAAGATGGGCAAGGCCTTTAAGTTACATGGAAAGTTAGGTGCTACAATCAAGGGGGATGAGTTGGTAGGTCTCCTTTCACTCTTCATAACACTATTAATTTACGTGCATGGTTTTATACCACCATAAAAAACTTGTTTTAATTTCGAAAATTTTACATTCGATTTTCTTTTTTTAAATATAAAATTTAGCAGCTTAGCTTGCATGTGGATGAGAAGAAGGATAACATAACCGTTAGCAATGTTGCTTCCACACCATACCTATCTTTGTCTGGTCCCTTCATGGCATGTGATCTTCCCATGTAAAATTAAACCCTTGAGCATCATCTCTTTTGTCTAATTTTAACGACCATGACAGCACCTGATGTTACCCCCTTTACTATTTAAATTATAAATTTATTGAATATTACAACCAACTAAACTAATACGAATAGGGTCATGGATGAGGCTAAAGACCGCATTACACAAATGTTGAGGGTTGGGTTTCAAAAGCCGACTGATTTTCTGGACCAAAGTTGTGCACTTTTTGGCTTTCTTTTTAAAGCCAATTTGAGTAGAGGTCAGGCGTGAGTGTCCGACAGCTTTGTCAGCTTAGTGGATAACTCATATAGCTTAAAAAATGGATTTGTTTGTTGTCTAATTATGAACCATTTTGATGCGTTGTAACATAGATTCATGCGCCAAACATGTCGGAGATTTAAAATTGATTTAGTTGTAAAATAAGGGAAACTAATAAAATGCCATTTCTTTTAGCATGGAGAAGAAGACTTTGGGGGAACCAAAGGGTGTGGAGATGGGCAATGATAAAAAATGGTGTTATCTTTGTATCCACGACGGTTATCAAATGATTGAAGGGGACAAGATCTGATTTCATTCCTGTTAAAATTTTTGGCTATTGCTACAAAAACTAGTCACTGCAACCTCACATGCAATATATATATAGTTGCATGGAATCTTTCTTCTTTTTGGAAATTCACCACCTTACCTACCTTCAATGTCAATCTTCTTTAATTCATATTCATATGCTCACAACCCCACAGTTTCAAATAATTCATTTGAATGAATATTTGGTCCATAATTAATTGAGCTGAAATTCAAACCAATTGTACCAAAAAGATAGAAAAATAGCATAATATATACTAATACGCCATAATCTTAGTGGGCCTACTTGGCAACTTAAGTGAACCTTTATTGTATTGCTAGTTTGATTATAAATATTTAAACCATTGAAACCAATTAATAAAGATGATTGGCATTGTGCAATAAGTAATGTCTCTAAAGCTAGCAAGAAAGCAAGGGATGATCGAGGACGCCTTGTCTTTGTCAAACACTCAAAAGCGTTGGTTGGATATAGGGACCATTTTCCTTTTGGCCCACACAAAATCATGCATTCATGTGTGATGGAACCTTGCATGCCTTGACGCCATAGTTTCAGCTTTACGCTATCTCCATGGGAATAAATAATAAAAGCTTTAAAAATGTTTCTCAAACAAGCAAATATGGTATCATATTATTTTTCATCTTTAATTTCTTTATTCCTCCCATGTCTTCAATAATTATATTTTTCTTTTTCTTCTCTCCTTTTATTTTTTTTCATCTTGACAGGAATTCAATTCCATCTCGTTAGTTTTAGTTAAGATAAGTAAAGAATAAACCATAAAGAAGGTCCAAAATTAGTTATAAGTAAAGAATAAACCATAAAGAAGGTCCAAAATTAGTTATATAATTCAGTTCAATAATCTACGTTTACAGAGTCTTACCCAAAAGATGAATTCACCATAAAATTTCAAAGTACAACAAGTGATATTCATTATACAATTTCACGGCACAACGAATGATGGCAATTCAATCTACTTGATGCAGAAGCCTCAGAATTGAATTTTAAGAGCTCGATGTTGGATCTAGTGCCCTAAGTGTAATATTTTCGTCTAAGTACACTTTTAATTTTTTGAACATATTAGTCAATAAAATTATTCATGAATTACATTAATATAATTTGTAATAGTTTTTGCACGCAAAGCAAAATGGAAGCAAATGTTGCTCATTGGTTGTTTAATATTTAAACTAATACTAAGCGGTATCACATGGTCGGGTCGTGATACGAAAATATAACTTGTATTAGTAAATGAACCTAAACATGTTCTTAGTCTAATCAGAAATGAGCAAACTGATTGAAAGACTAATATGTCGTCTATCAAGTCCAATTGGGGAGATACTTTGTCTTGGGCATCGAAGCGGATGACTCCCAGAAGATAAAGACATAAATGTAACTGAATGGACTGACAGTACATCGAACTGGACCCAAGAAGAATAGATCATGAATCCGTTTATGGATTTATTCACTTGTGATGTTCATAGTGTGGCATACCTAAATCCTGAGTGGATGACAAACTATGGATGCATGACTCATACACTTTGATGTAAGTAAAAGTCTGAGTTCGAACAGATAAGGAACTGATCAAAGCTGGTGCATTGGGTGTACAACTTCCACAGTATGTAGCGTCATTTACAATAGTGGAATTCATAACCCAAGACATGGGTAAATGATATCATTTCATTGGCATTACATGGTTGATGAAAAGTAAACGTGGCCAAGGGTCGTTTGTCTTTGTGATGATTGACTTGATTACTATTTGATAGTAATTGACTTTTCATGAAGGAAGATGTAATGGTTACTATGAGATAAAATAGAATCATATTGGGAGAAAAAAATAGTCTCAAAAGAGATTAATGATATCCTATGAGGGTAACACACTTATGACAAGGTCATTGGACGAGTACTAATCGAGTTGCTTTTTCAATATTTATCTATTTTTTTTATGTTGTTATCACTAACTAACAATTACTTTATAATAGTTACTAACATAAAAACTTTCAAATATATTAAAAAATTTTAAAACATAACATTCACAATAAACACATAATTAATCTAAACACAAAACTTACTAACAAATCACAATAAACAAAATAACTTTAAAACAAAACATAAAAATAACACTAAACAAACTATATAATACTAACAAAATAATTTTTTCTTATCATAATCTATTCTATTTGAAAATAACAATAAAAATAATAATACATTTTTCTTTCTTTTCTTTTCTTTTCTTTCTTCTCTTCTCCCTCTCTTGTTCTGCTTTTTTTTTTTTTTTAATTGATACTTTAAAATTGAGCCGGATGAGGGAGGGGGGGAATGCTACTGGTGCCGCCTATCAGATAGGGGTCACTGGTGCCGCCTATCAGACAGGCACCATACCTCTGGACAAAGTGGTGCCGCCTATTACATTGCCTTCACCAATTTTTTTTATTTTTATTTTTTGTTTTCAGTCAGAATTGTCGGAATTCTAGGGTGGTGTCGCCTATGCACCACCTTCCACCAGTTTGAATGTACCATTTTAACACATAATTTTTTAAACATACCATTTTAATAAAAAAATTTATTTTATATTATATAGGTAAGAAACTCAAATTTGGGCTAAGGCAAAGAAAAAAAAGTTAACGAAGCCAACAACAAAATAGAATAATAATTTTTCTTTTTTATAATTTAAAAAAGAAAATAGAATTATTTAGGATGCAACCTAAATTATCATACCTATAATATAATATTTTTGTGATTAAGTGAACAACTTATTTATATCTAACAATCTTGCACAATTAGTGATGTACATAAATTCCCAGCAACAACAAAAGTTGAAATAATGATTGTATGGAAAGAAGAAATGATTCAGCTCAACCACTCTTGATTAGTTAATGAAGGATGACGTTTTCAAATCTATTCTTGTTATCCTTCATTAAAAGCTTCACCATTACATCCTAACTAATTCTTTCACATAAAAGTAATAGGCCACCCTATGACTAAATTGGAGTAAATGCACTCTTGAAATGGTAGATAATAGGCGTGTTTAATTGGTTAACCGACCCGAACTATCATTAATCGAATTAATCGGTCTTTTTAAATCCTTAACTGTTAACCAAACTAAAATTTTTTCAAAAAAAAAATTAACCGAATCGAATTTTATCTATTAACCGAAATTTATATTTTTTTTTTATTTTTGGTTAAAACAAATATAAAACATATAAAAAAAATTAACCAATTTAACCGACCAATTAATTTATACTTCAAAAAAATAAACCGAATCGACCGACCCCCGACCGAATACTTATATATTATAATATTATTTATTAAGTTTAGTTAATTCAATTAACCGACCAATTTCAAACTGAATTAACCGTTAACCAAACTTCCAAAAAATTATTAATCAACTCCGACCTAATTAATTTAATTAACCGACCGATTAACCGAATTCAATCGTTAACTAAATTAATTCAATTTAACCCGAATTTTGCACACAAATAAGGATGCGGATATAACATCACCGCCTTTCTTATTTTCAATTGCAATTTTGCCTTCCTTAATTTTCTTTTTATCTATACTTACGGACTCTTAATTTACCGGAGAATTTACCAAAAATCTTAATAATTTTATAAAATAACATATATAATTTTAGGAGTATTTTTATTTATTTGCCCTTAATTTAAAAAATTATAAGTACATGATAAGATTTGAATTTAATATTTTAAACAAAAATTCCTTCACTTTACCATTTAATTTTTATATGAAATTTTTTTAGATTTGTTACATTATTTTTTTTACTCACAGCATTACTATATCATAATTTAATTTTAATTATATTTAAAGCATTATAAAATTCATTTAAATTTTGCCATATTAATGTTGATAATACCTTGTCAATATTGGTAAATGTTGAAGCCCTAGGAACTTGAGCATTTACCATACGCAATTGTCAAATATAGGCATTATAAAAATTTATTATGGTTTAGGTTTGTATATTTTTGTTTTCGGTCAATTATGTTTTAGGCTTAAATTATATATATTTTTTCATCTTTGGATCTAAACTTTTTTTTTATTACAAGTGGTATTTGAATTTTTTTTTTATTCCCTAATTGGTGCATCCGTTAGTCAAATCATCAAATCTATATAAAAAAAACCTTAACCTACAAATTAGTACCTAAACAATACTCTTTTTTTCAAGTTGGTACCTAAACTTTTTTTTGCTATAAGTGATACCTAAACTATTCTTTTGTTAACTATTTTATACCAAAATGTTATATCTGTTAAACAAATCCAGTCAATAAAAGATTGTCACGTCATATAAACTTTTAAAAAGATAATTTTTAATTATTTTATTTTACATTATTTCTTTCTTTGTTTTTTTTTTCTATTTTTTCCTTTATTCTTCCTTTATAATATCAGACAATGCCAACAATGCTCAAAATTGACCCTCTCGAGGTCGAGATGCTAGTGACTAATTCTGTTTTTGAACTTCACTGCCTACTTGCTCGACTTGACAGGATCAAAAAAGTTCTTTTATCGATCAAAATCAATGTTTTCAGAACTAGACTGGATTGACCAATTGGATTGGGAATCGGTCTTAAGATAGGGGTTGAATTGATTGATTTATGAACCAATACAAATCATTTGAGCCAAGCTAAAAAAAGGTTGTACCAGTTCTCTCTATTTTTAAAATATTTTTATTTTTATTTTATGCTTTTTTTAATAATTTTTAAATATATATAATAATTTTTTTTTTTGTCTTTTTTTGTTGTTACATGGTTATTTTTAATTGATTATCTTTTCTTTTTAAAAAATAGACTTAACGGTTTGACTAACAATAGAAATACCAACTTAGGAAAAAATAGTTTAGGTACCACTTATGACAAAAAAAAATATTGAAGTACCAAAATGGGAAAAATAACATAGTTTAGGTATCAATTTATGGTTAAGCCTTTTTTTTTTAAATAGGCTTGATGGAAGTACCAACTTGTGGGAAAAAATAGTCTAGGTATCACTTGTAACAAAAAAAAAAAGTTTAAGTACCAAAATGAGAAAATGAGTATAGTTTAAGTACCAATTTATATGTTAAGCATGCTTTATATTGAGTTGATTTTAATTCTGATTAATCCAACATCTATTATTTATTATTATACTTGTAATTGTACTCGTAAATACCTTAGAAATAAAAACATATTTTAATAATTTAAATTTTGATTTGTTGGAGGATTTATGTTATTTTTTTATTAAAATATGTCATAAGTCCTTGTGCTTTTGAAATTTTGGAGTTTAGTCCCTATGCTTCTAGGAATTTAGTTACTCTACTTTTTAGATTCTAAAATTCAAGTTGAACTGTTAACGCTATTAATTTTTTGGTGTGACATTTTGAAATAAAAAAAAATACTCATCTGGTAGTCATGTAATTAAAAAAAATAGTGTTGTATTGAATTTGAATTTAACAAAAAAAATTAACAGTGTTAACAGTTAGACTTGAATTTAGAAATCTAAAAAGTAGATGGACTAAATGCTTAGAAATGGAAGTATAAGGACTAATTGGACCTTATGACATAATTTAACCTTTCTTTTTCTGTAAGGTAAAAGCACACACCAAGGTTGTTTAAACCGGACCTGACCGATTGGAACGGGAATTGGTCAGAGTTCTGGTCCAGAAAAGGATATTGAATCGATTGACTCAGGAATTGGTACAAATCGGTAAAATTGGATTGTTGACCAATTTTTTATTTTTTATTTTTATAAATTTTTTAATAATTTATTTAATCAAACCAATCAGGCCGAATAGACCAAATGAATGACACGATGGATTAATTAAACCACCTATCCGTTAAATTTGTATCATTTTGTGCTAGTGTGATTATTAAGCAGCGCTAACCGCTATCACCACCCCTTTTCTAAGCACATCAATGTTGAAACCCATCTGAAACATATAGCTAACCACTAACTCCAGGCCCAAACATATGTAACCTTTATCAACAATTGCAGTGAGTCATTTAGCCTTGCACACTCTTTCTAGCGTGCATTTGTAGGCTGCAAATGAGCCAATACAGGTAGGCACTTGAAAATTTATGATTATACTACTTTGTAGATTGGATATTTTTCCAAGGCCTGCTACCACTTTTCAGTAAGTTCACATGAATATTATTACAAGGAAGAGATTGGTTAACATGAGTTTTATGGTGATGTTACAAAATCTTATATCAGCAACTATCATTCTTAGCAAGAATATCGGGAAAATTTTGAATGATAGGAAAACTTATTTTGAAATACTAAGGTGATTACCATTTCATCAGTCTCCTCAACCAATGGCTACAGATTAAAGAGTGATTGACCAGTATGATCAATCGGTAATCATTTGATCTAAGTGTAGGCAAAATCACTGAAAATCAGCCCTCATATTTGTTTCCATGTGGTTCAACGCATCAGATATATAGAAATTTTCCTCAGTGCACCAAAGATGTTGAATGATTCAAACAGCTTGTCATTTTCCCCAGCAGAAATTCCAGCATTGCTTTGCTTTGCATGATTTTCCAGCTTCTTTGTCTGCATGAATTGTACATACATGAAGCTGAATGAACCGTGAAGCGTTAATGGAGAAACCAATGAATGGCAAATGTCCCTGCCGAACCCAATCCTGGTACAGTGTTTTGATCTCTTTTCTTATATGGTTGTCACTGTTTTACTTGTATTCTTCATCTATAACATTTGGAAAGTTGGGGGATAGTTTCTTAGGCAACAATCGAACCGGTTTTGTGGGTTCTTCCGAGTCTTCTATACATGATGTTAAAGATGAAACAGGGAATGCTTCTTATGTTAATGATGTTAAGATTGAAGATAATGTGGGAAAGGCCATTGATGAAACGGAAAACGATAGGAAGCCTATTAAGTTTTACATCGACAGGGATATCGATTGGTTGATCGCTTCGTTGATGGCTGATGATGATGAAACCGAAACTTTCAAGACAATATCCGGTAAAATACTTGAAGAAGAGTTCAGAAATGTGAGGGATGAAGGCCCCATTATCAGGGGCAGAAGGGAAGCCAAGAGTAGCAAGAGACGAGGCAGGATTAAACCTGTTGAGGCTGTTGCTGCAGCCACTACCATACCCAAAAAAGCAGAGCAAGTTGTTCCACAACCAAGAACACAAAATGTGGTAAAACCCCAAGAACCAAAACCACAAAATATCGTAAAACCGGAACCCTATCCATCGCCTTGTTTGGGTCGGTACATATTTGTTCATGATATCCCTAGGAAATTTAACCAAGACTTGCTGGACAACTTCCAGTTGCTCAGTTCATGGACAGACATGTGTGAGTCTGCATTAAACCTTGGCCTAGCCCCCCCTCTTCCGAGCAATGAAAAGCTTTATTCAAAAACTGGCTGGTTTTCGAAGAACCAGTTCTTATTAGAAGTCATTTTCCACAACAGGATGAAGCAGTACCAGTGTTTAACTAATGATCCAATGGTGGCTTCAGCAATATATGTTCCATATTATGCAGGCCTTGATGTTGGTCGTTACCTTTGGGATCCTATTGGTTATAGGAGAGACCATGATGCAATGGAGCTTGTCAAGTGGCTTGCGGGTAGACCTGAATGGAAAAAAATGTGGGGTCGAGACCATTTCTTGGTTGCTGGAAGAATCAATTGGGATTTCAGGAGGGACCTCAAGATTCAAGAATGTGTCTGATTGGGGCAATGGGCTTTTGAGTTACCCTGAATCAAAGAACATGACAATGCTGGTAATCGAGTCGAGTCCTTGGAACAACAACGACTTCGCGATACCGTATCCCACGTATTTCCACCCATCAAGAGATGATGATGTGTTCCAATGGCAGAACAGAATGAGAGAACTGAAGAAGCGTTTCTTGTTCTCTTTTGCAGGTGCATGAAGGCCTAGTCGGGACGAGTGTATACGCAATGAAATTATCGACCAGTGCCTAGTGTCAAGGAAGAGATGCAGGTTCCTAGAATGTGATCAAACCCAGAGGTGCTACAAGCCAGAAAATTTGATGAAGTTGTTTCAAACCTCTATCTTTTGCTTACAACCTCCTGGGGATTCCTACACCAGGAGGTCAATATTTGATTCAATATTGGCAGGCTGCGTTCCAGTTTTCTTCCATCCAGGTTCTGCATATGTTCAATATTTATGGCATTTCCCCAAGGATTACACCAAATATTCTGTGCTGATACCGGCCAGTGCCATTAAATCCGGCGAGGTCAACATTGAACAACTGGTGAAAAGAATCCCAAGAGATAAAAGAGCAGCAATGAGGGATGAGGTCATACTCATAAAGCTGATTCCAAATGTGATCTATGCAGATCCTGCTTCGAGATTGCGAACCATCGAAGATGCGTTCAATCTGACAGTTAAAGGAGTTCTTGACAGAGTTGAAACAATCAGGAACCAAATGAAAGATGGGAAAGAAGTGAATTCCGAATTTCCTGAGCAAGAGTCATGGAAGTATTTCACATTTGGGAAACTTGGAGGCCACGAATGGGATCCTTTCTTCTCAAGCAAACTTGGGAAACAGGGCACATGAATGTGGAAAGCATTTGGTGAAACTCGAAGAGCGTGCGTTCCCATGGATGTGTCCAGCTTTTCCTTTCAATGAAAAATGTGGAAGTGGGGGGAGATGTATTAGCATAAGAAACTAGGAGGAGGACAACCATGAATCTTTCTCTTAGGAAACCGCAATCTGGGATAGCAAAAAGACTGAAGGCAAGGATTCATTTTTACCAATGCAAATCACTCTCAATCAACCCAGAGACAATTTACATATAAACCCAATGTAAACAAAAAAAGATACCCATCTAAATCCGAAAGGACTAAATGTCTATTATCTAAGCTATTTATTAAGTACCTGATTGTGTTAAAATATTAACTTGACCTCGAGAATAAATAATTGGGAAGGGTTATTTAAGGTGAGTTAAAAAAAAAATGAAAATTGTGAATTGAGATAGAATGGAGTGTGAAGCACATATTTGTAATTGGGATGGACAGAGACGGAAATTAAATCCAGAACCAATCACCAAAGAGGATCAGCCAACCAAGCAAGCAGATATTTACGCGCCCAAACACGATCACCATTCACAAATTCTCCTCAAAATCCCCATCCCCATCCCCATCACCAGTTATAAACCCTAACTCCCTACCCTCCAAATCCCCCAATCATTTTTCGTCGTCGCAAAACCATTTCCAGATTCCAGTTTCCACACGCCTAATGTTCCCTTCCCTCCGTCACATTTAATATACCCGCCATGTCCCACTCCATTAGACCTCACGTCGTCGGAGGTTCCGCCGTCGTTAAGCTACCCTTATCCCGGACCAAACCACCACCCTTCTCGGTTCGCGTCTCAGGTTTCTCCGCCAGCAATAGCCAGAGCTTCACTACCTCCGCCAAGGAGGAAGGGCCTTCTTGCATATTCGTTGGCCCTATCGAGACTGCCAGTCAAGAAACCTTAGAAGCTCTCTATCGCCAAGTAAGAGATTTTATTCACTAATTTCAACAACTAAGCTGTTTTTTTAACTGAATTAATTAAAAATTGTTCTTGGAATCAAATGATCAGGCTCGGGATGCTTATTACAGTGGGGAGCCTTTGATAGTTGATGACATGTTTGATAGAGTAGAGGTAACTAACTTTGTTTAAATATTTAATCTTTTTATCAGTGAAAGTTTTTCTTTAATTTAATATTGACTGATATATGGTAAATGTAATTGCTTTTTATATGCAGTTAAAACTACGTTGGTATGGTTCGAAATCCGTTGTTAAGTACCCTCGTTGCAGTATAAGAAGACATTCTACTTATGCAGATGCAGAGGTAATTTTCTTTAGAATCATCTATTTGTTTATATGTCGTTTTTTTCCTGGTTTTTATGTTCTGTTCAATGTTTTATCTTTGTCCCAAATCAGCTGTTAATGTAGTAAAAAAGAAAACCCATTTATGTTATGTTACACCCTGAATTGTTCAGCATATGCTTATAGCTGATGTGGTAAAGGTCTGGTATGGTACTTTTTCTATATGTTAAATGCGTCGCAAAAGATTGAGTTTTGATCCATTGTATTGTTATGTTGTTTGGGAAATGGTGGGTAGGATCAGTGATATGTTCTCTTTGTTATTTGTATGTGTTCTGGTTGAATATTGAGCTGTTCTTGGATGTAGGGCAGGAAGATTTGTCTCAAGGTTTGGCGTTAGCAAGCATATGGATTCTTATTTTTGCATTTGGCTGTACGTTGTGTCTTGTGCCTATCGTTTACACTATTAGTCTAGCATATCAAGATCCATTCAGTTCTGGTGCGTCCTACGACAGCCAAGCGGCCAACTTGGAGTTTCTTGCCACGGTTAATGGCATTCTCTTTATGGGCATTGGGTCAGTGACCGGCTATCCACTTGCATCAGCTGCTGGTAAGACTTCTAACAATGTGATATTTATCTTGCTTTTGACTGCTGCCTCAGAATTGTACTAATTCATACTTTCTCCAGTTCGGGTGCTTCAAAGACTGTGGAGAAATGACTTGGTAGCTCTAAAGGGTGCATGCCCTAATTGTGGGGAGGAGGTGAATCTATACAAATTTTTTTCTTGCACTTATTTTATGTCTCTGAAATCTAAAAGCACCACCATTTCCTTCTTTTCTCGACCTAGACATTAGATCTTCTCCTACAAACCTAACCACTGTCAATCTTAACTGATTTATCATTTTGCTATAGGTATTTGCGTTTGTGAAATCAGAAAAATTCAATGGTTCCCCCCACAGAGCAGATTGTCATGTCTGTGATTGCACTCTAGAGTTTCGTGCCAAGACTGAGGTAATGTAGCTTGCTTACATTTGATATAGATACAAGGCCTTTATAGAACTTGTTAACTTTTTAGTTTCACAGGATTCACTTCAATGTTTCCTCTTTTCAGTGTTTAGATCACACGTTCGTCTTTGTTTTCATAATATTTTGTATGATTTACATATCATAAATTGTTCTGTATAGGGAATAGGGATTGCAGGACATATTCATAGGATTTTTTGTTGTTGACACGGTTGTTTTTTTACGTTTTTGCAGCAATCTGTTTCTAGACTTGGGAGAAAGTGGGTATATGGTCGTATATATCTCGTCTCACGTAAAGGTAGAAATCGGAGGTGGATGTGAGCCGTTTGCAATGCGTACACAACGTAACTGTTAATAGAAGCACGATTCTTTTCTCTTTGATTTTTCACTTATTTTTGAAGAAACTAAATCGACTACCAGACTTCTTATACTTTAGAACGAATTGTCGAGACTCTTAAAATTAATCGTACTTCATAAGAAAAATAAATGGTTATCTTTTGCTGTTGGAGAGTGTTAATGTAGTTCAAAACAGCGAGCCAACTTTTAGGACATTATTGTCACTGCATTCATGCAATCGACTGGTTATATATTGTCATCTTTCTCCATGAGGGAAAGGCCATTTGTTTTGGGCTGCTATTCCAAAATTTTATAGTTTCAAGATCCGAAAGGGCATTTTTAACACTACACCCTCTAGATATCTAGTCAAATAATTAGGTTATACAGTATAAAAGTAGTTGTGAAATTTAACCATTAGGCTAACATTTCTTCATCCTTGGATCTAAATTTCCCATGCTTGGCTCATATTTTGCAAAACTTTAAGTGCACCCAATCAGCATACATTCGTACACTATTAAGATACACATGAATCATCCATCTAGTTCAAGATAATAAAAGCTTGGAAATCAGTAATGCTTTGTAAGGTTAAGTATCTGAACCCTAGATTCTGA
Source organism: Gossypium sturtianum (assembly GCA_025698515.1). Taxonomy (NCBI): domain Eukaryota; kingdom Viridiplantae; phylum Streptophyta; class Magnoliopsida; order Malvales; family Malvaceae; genus Gossypium; species Gossypium sturtianum. The sequence continues at coordinate 22,385,807 of CM046949.1, forward strand.
TAAATATATATATATATATATATATAGGGCAATTCATAAAAGATACAAATTTGAACAAACTTCAAGCATCCCAAATTCTGAATTTATGCTTTTGAAGAAAACAAATAAATGCAAAACAAACAATTTTTAGCAGCCATAAACCATACAAATCTAGCACTACGATGAAGTTTGCTGGCAATGGTTAATATGAAGCAAGAAAAACAGTGTTGATTAGCATTAGGTGCTTGTAACTCAAACTGCTAACATTCAGTGGGATATTTATGAAGGTAACAGTGAAGTAAAAAATGTACCACGATTGAGAACTAGCTTCATGATCTGCAAGATTAAAATGTTACACAATGAAATGTACAAAAGCAATGGCTATTAGCATTTCTCAAGTAAGGAAGTTTCTCATTGTTTGATTAATGAATCGTTCCTCATGTAACAGAGTCAAATACTTCAACATGACTTAGAAACACAGGGTGGCCAAATTGATGATACAGCGCATATCAAAAGTGGGCCAAGCTGTATACCAGAATCCATGCCAACTGAACACAAAAAGAGGAGTTTTGTCAGTTATAAACATGGGAAATTTTCCCTTTAGAAAATCTTATGCAATTCTGGCATTTGAACATGAAAGGAATAGTGAAAAATTATTGAAGTACCAAAAAGAGAGTTATCGAAGCAAAAAGCCCTTCCTGGAGAAGGGCTGCATGACCTCCAAATTCTTCTTCGTCTATTTTTAGTATCATTGCGTAATAGCCATATATTATCCCAGTGGATATGGCCAGAAAACTGCAAAGAAACCATTAACTAAAAGTTTAGCAAACAACAGTAAAAAAACATTACATCACAATGAATGTCCTACTACTATTTGTTGATACACACACACTAGGTGAAAATGAATAAATACAACGCAGGGGAAATTGGCATCATAAATTTCTCAACATGGATAAAAAGGAAACCTAAAAAGGACAAGCTAGCTTTAAATTCTTTTGGTACCATGAAGACAACGCCAATAGTCCTTTCAATTTACAAAGAAATGGGATGGGGACATACACATTTCATTCTCTGGAAAAGCAAGTAGAAATTTTATTAATTTATCAATTCAAAAACATCAGAAATAGAAAGCAAATTGATAACTCTAGAAATGGCTGAGAAAAACACATAAAAAAGAGCCATTGAATATGCATATGTGCATTTGCAGCATAGCAAAATGCGCAACCACTTTTTGTTATTAAATGCTATTCAAGAGACTTAACAATTATCTTCTAAAATGCACTCCGGTATAGTTATCCTTGGCTTGAGTTGTTAGAGTTCTTATTTACGCACAACTCAATCACTAAGAACTATCAGTGAACAATTCTCAGCCAATCTACTGTTATATCAAACTCTAATCACCATATATGTTAGTGCAAATCCCAAAAGCCCCATTCCTATTTAGAATTAGTGTGAACCATCGCAAAAGTATTCCATAGAGAACAAAATACAATATGGCATCTAAATTGCTAGTGAACTGACCAAACCTGGGACACTGCAATTCATAAAATGCATGTAACATGAATCTGTGAACTTACATGAAGATCCAAAACAGGGATTGCACCCCATAATAAACCATAGAAAAGAGCTACAACTTGTCGAATCCAATGCAATACATCACCTAATTGGTCCTGCTCCAAAAATCAACCAAAACACATGATCAAGTTTTCTTTTTTTCTCAAATTTACCCAATTCAAGCTCCATTCACGACCATCCTATTAAAAACCCATTAAATTAAACTATTTCAGATCTGAATTAGCTCAATTAAGAGACTCATTAAAGTTAAAAAAACAAAACAGCATGACAGTTACTCTCTTTCGTTCAATTCATAGTTACTTTCTTAAATAGTCAACAAAAGGTAACGATAACATATTAAGAAAATGATTCACCTTGTCCCAAGAAGCTTCTGGATCTAATAACTTGGCGAATTTGAAAAGGGGAAAGTGACCATTTTCGTGCTGATGTTGCAATGCATTCGATTTAACTGATTTCGATTCTTTCAGAGTCAATTTTAATTGCTTTCCTCAAAGACTCTTTGCAAGAAATAAAGTAAAAAGTTTATAGGAATTAATTGAAAATGAGGAGTAAAAGAGAAAACATTCATTGATTTTGAGGTTGATTAGGGTTTTGGATGGGACGATAATAAAATTTTCTGAAATAATTAGGTGAGGGCAGGTTTTTAAAATTTTAAAAATAAATTTATTCATTAATCTATAAAAAAGAATTTTAAATTTGTAATACCTTCAAATTTTATTAAATATACATTGTAAACAACAGGTAAAATTTTCACAATTCTAACGCATATAATGTAGGATGGAGGGATCACTCGTCTCCATCAATTTCTGACAACTCTTCGGATCTTTCGTTCCTCTTGTTAGCAAAATCATTGCTTAGCATCGTAAGAACCAAAACAATATAGTTACTATGGATTTGATGGTGAGATTCTTAATTTTAATATTTATGATATAGTCAAACATCAAGTTTGCATACTAAATACTATTGGTTCTTTACCTCACCATTCATTTGATTTGCATGATATTTAGTGCATTGCAGGAATGTTAATATGAACAAGTTTTACCATCTTGGAGAGAAATTTCTTGATTAAAAATTATCTATCCAATGCGTGAAATAGAGACACCCAAGTCTCTAATGTATAGATCTAGTCATTTGGAATTACTATATATATATATATATATATGCTCATTCTAAATTTTTTCCATTTATTTTGTAGGCAATGATTTTAAAATTGAAATTGTTATATCATCATCTCACTTGTCTCTTTTTAGACAAAAGAGAATATGAATGATTGCAACTTCAAAAATTGGAAGAAATACGAATTAAAAATTCGAGATGAACATATATTTATCCATTTCTGCCTTCTTCTTCTTTTTTATTTACCTACTTTTTAACTTGTTTTTAATCTTATGTATGGTTCCTCTAGTTACCTTCATGCCACAAACTAAATATGTCTTTCATACAACCCCGCGATATTAACAATCATGGAAGCATCCAACTATCATACATACGGGGAGTATTTCTTTACCTTCCTTTATTTCTTTATTTTTTTTACATTTGTAATCACATTAGGAAAAATGTGGAATTAAGTGGGGGACTTTAGATTGAAACCTAATTAATATCTATTGTTGCTCATCATGAAATTGGTAAAATTATTTTATGGATCCTTTTCACTACATTAATCATGGTCACCATATATGTAGTTGGACTAAACTTCCAAATCAGGCAAAATCATAAATTTCTTTTTTTGGTTGTGGAAAAGGTCTTGTCCAAAACTTTGTCAAGGACAATTAACTTGCTTTATCTTTGCGCATGAATTGTATTTTTATTGCCTTCCATACATGTTTTTATTATGTAACAGTAGCACGAATTTCACTACCTCGATATTTTAAGAATTTAGACATTAGGTGAATTTTATTCCATGACTTAACCTTACAAGAAACACTTTAGGCCGGTGTGATTATATGAGTTAATTTATGTGAATTGAATGCTCCATGATGATTAGTTTTTGCTACATCGGTTGGGATACTTTATTCGCACAAGTTCCCTTTTATAGATAATTTTTAAAAAAAAAATTGAAAAAAACAATAAAGTGTCATATACTCCGTTAATTATTTAGATTAGAAGTAAAGTTTTAGAATTGCGATCGATTGGAGAATTAGGGTTAAGTGCTTGGGTTGTCATTTGCTTTCGTGTCAAAAGAACGAGTGATATTTTAAGATATTCGCTTACTCTGTTTATCCTAATAGTTATGAGTAGAACTAATAGCCATCTAAAGTTATGTAACACTCTTCACCCGGAGCATTAACGTGACAAATATTTTAATTTATTTAAGAAATTAAACTTAAAAATATTTTTATAAAATTATAGAAAATATTTAAATTCTATTAAAAATAAATTTCATGCTTTTTCAAAATAAAGTTCAAAATCTTATAATGTCTATTAACACAAATAAAAAATAAAAAAAAAATCAAGTAATTTGTAAAGTATGGAACGTTACTTAATTTGTTAAAGGTTTATCAAATCTTTTGAGAGAAATTAACTAAAATCAAAATAGAAAAGGGAGGTTAGGTTGTCACCTAGGCAGCCAAAGTTGCCACTTAGGCAATAGTACAATTATTATAAATGTGTACATTAAGAAGCCGGCTAGGCAACCCAAACTACTGCATAGGTGGTATTGTAAATATTTTTAATTTTCATACACCCATGAAAACATTGTCATATTATATCAATGGGTTTCAAAAAGTTATAAATCAATTTCTTAACTCAAAATAAAAAGGCATACATGCATTTGAAATGAATAGTGGAATAAAACTACTTTAAGAAAACTGAAAGGAATTCAAGTTACAAATCAAATTTCAAACTAAGTCCTTATGTACTGCCAAAGTTCCCATACTATACTAGACATTATGAATACATTGTAACCTCTAATGAAGGGTGATGTGGAGCTCCCTATTTGAAGCTGCAACTTCTTGACGAATCTAGTACTTAAACATTTTAAACTACTAATGTGTGAGCTTGATGAGCTCAATGAGTCTCAGTGGATAAACCTACTTATCCTATCTCATTATTAGTGTTGAGTCATTTTAATCTTATCTAATACAATGTAAGCATATTAAATTTAAGGTTTCAAACAGACTCATTTCGTATTACCAAATCCTTGAGGCTCAACTTACCCTTTTTAACTTATTAATCGATCACTTGGTAATTCATATTCAAGACTTTTATCAAGGTTAACATTATTGATTAATCCAAAGTCATTCATTATCCTTTTTGGCCTTAGCTTACCATTATATTCACATATGAGTTCAAATATGGCCTTAGGTACATTTTGCAAACCTTATTTTCCTTTGTTAAATTTTCTACCAAGGTCATGTGGAATCGTATACTTGCATCTCAATCTTATGACTTATGACTCATGGTTTAACCTTTTTGCTAGACACATATTCTTTTAATTTGATAATCTTTTAACATTTTTCACTTTAGAACACATTTTCACTTTATATTCATAATCACATATTATTATGTAGGTTTTAGTTTGATTAGCCTATGGTAAACACTAGGAAATGACTCGAATACACAGGACTCCTCCACCACACCAAAGGGCACTGAAGTGCAAAATCATATAGTAGCATAACCCATCCCTCCACCATATTGACCGCTGCTAGACGTGTGCACGTCTGGACTGGAAATACTGCAGCAAAATAGATAAATAATTAAACAGCGGTGTCCGCAAATATACGAGTCAAATTGTAATATAGATTAGTGTTATAATGAAACACTTCGGGAAGCATTCCGAGGATCATACCTAAGGGAAGTTGAATTAAACCTAATCTAATTCTCTACACTAATAAGTCGAAATAGTACTGATTTAAAATTATATTACAAAAAAACCAAATTAACATCAATTAATAAAATTAACCTAAAAACTATTTAAACTAAAAAAATCAACAAATTAACAATTGAAATAAATCCAATAAAACAAGAAGGAGATCAACTCACTTCAGTGATCCTAGTTAACTTCAAAATTTGGGTTTTATCGAGTTAGCTAGTAATTAACTAGTTATTACCTCTCGACCTCTAACTAATTAACTAATCGACCAATACACGCTTACCTCTCGTCCTCGCTTTCTTGACCGAGATATATTATGATTTACTCGATAAACTTATCTCTCGATCTCGTTTATCCTAAATTACTTCTTAGGGTCGTCACTTCCTAGGGTTTAACCGCACATAATTTAAACCAACTAACTCGAATTTCAAACCCTAATTCATTCGTTAATTATTCACACATTCGTTCGTTAATCTCCCTAAGGAAATTAACTACTCATAGATCTAAATGTTATAATCCCTAAACTCATATTTAACATGCAAAGAAGAAAATTAAATAAAAGTAAGGAGTAGAGAAATAAGTCTATTTTTTTATATCAATTTGAACTCAGAAGCAAAATCTCCTTTAATAGTCACGAAGATCACTTCGATTGCAATTGGAATCAACAAAGAAATAACGAAAAACTACTATATTAAAGCCTTAGATCGAAATCTAGTCCAAGTTGAAACAATAACAAAAGTATATAAAAGACTAAATTGAAAAGAAAATAAAAACTAAGTAAAAACCTTAAAATAACTAAACAACTCACTTGGCCAAGCCTCTTCAAATGAGACTAAACATGCCTATTTGTAGAGTTTATGCTCAGACCTAATTAGGGTTACTAAATAGTCCAAAAATCTGATTAAGGTACATTGTGTGGACTAAAATACCCTTAATTAGAATTCCAACTTGTAACTCGGTGTCATGATACCATAGAACCAGTGTCGCAACACTGCCTTAAAAAATCAGGGTATTTTGGCTTTAAAGTTCGGTGTTGTGACACCACTTCTCGATGTCGCAACGCTGCAATCGTCGTTCATCTTCTAAGCTCGAAAATAATGTCCTACACACTAGATAGAGTCATTAGATCATCCCTAAGCCCATAGTGGCCCACTAGGTCATGACATAACTCAAAATTGCGGAAAAATGCTTATTTTGCATAAATTAAACACAAAGCAATAAAAACCTAAAATGAAATAAAAACATAAAAAACATGTTATAAAACAAGCTTGTTAAGTGCTGAAAATTCCTTAATTTTCCACAACGAATTGTGGCAGATCACACACCAACACTACACCAAAACAGACTTTTAGCGGCGTTTTTTTGGGCCTTTAGCGGCGTTTTTAAGCGCCACTAATAGTACTCGCGGCGCTTTTAAAAGCGCCGCAAAAAACGCCGCTACAGAAACCGCCGCAAAAATTAGTGGCGTTTTTTGCGAAAAAACGCCGCTACAGGTATGGGCTTTTAGCGGCGCTTTGAACAAAAACGCCGCTACAGGTATGGGCTTTTAGCGGCGCTTTTAAAAAAAACGCCGCTACAGGTATGGGCTTATAGCGGCGCTTTAAAAAAAACGCCGCAACAGGTAGGGGCTTTTAGCGGCGCTTTAAAAAAAACGCCGCAACAGGTAGGGGCTTTTAGCGGCGCTTTTTAAAAAAACGCGCAACAGTGGGGGCTTTTAGCGCGCTTAAAAAAACGCCGCAATGTAGGGGCTTTTAGCGGCGCTTTTTAAAAACGCCGCAATGGTAGGGCTTTTAGCGGCGCTTTTTAAAAAATGCCACTAATTTTGCCTGATTCTTTGTGCACTTTTTCCCAATATCCTACCCTCCCGCAATAAAAACCACCAATAACAACAACAATTGCATATAATTCCAACCCAATGCAAACAAATAAAACATTTAATTCTCTCAAGAAAAGCATTAAATCTAAACAAATACTTCAAATTTAATAAAAGATGATATTGATTAAAAATGAATCATAATTCAAACAATTCTTAGAATAATGTTTAAGCAGTAACAATGTTAAAAAAATCTTACAATAAGAAAAGAAATGTCTAAGATGGCGGCCTCTGTACGCTTTGCTTGAACAAATTCATCATAAACTGCATTTCATTGGAGTTCTTCATACTTTCGCTGCTCGCCTCCGCGCCTGCTTGCCTCCGCTCTAAGTTGAGCAACATGCTCCGCCTCTCGCTCGCTCCGCTCTAAGGTGAGAAATTTGCTCGGTGTGCTCGCTTCCATCGGGATATCTGTTCTTTTCGGTCTACGAACTTCAAGACGAGATTGACTCGGAAGGCATGTATTGCGGGAGCCGGATCAAAATATTGGGTCGGAGTAACACCGATCCTTGACATCGAACCCGACCATACCTTGTAAGACCCAAAACATTAGTGATAATTTCGTTATAAATATACTCAAGATTAACAAAACTATCAATCAAGCGATCGTACCTTTCGGGACCCAAAACATCGATAATAATTCATTATCAATCTCGCCGAGATTAACAGGTTGTCGACAAGCAAACCGCTTCATACTCCGCCTTCTTCTCCTTTAGTTTATCCTAATAAATCAATAAAAGAGTTAGAAACGAAATATATAATAAAAATGAATGGAACATAAGTTAAAATTAGAAATTTAAAACTACAAACGATGAATTAAACCATTATAATTAAGCATTATAAATATTTATAAAAAATCAGCATTTATTAAATAAATATACCAAAATTTCGCAAATTTCGGATGTCATCGGAGATCCATCCTTCTTCCTATATGCGTAATGTCAAAAAGTTGAAGCCGCCCAACTTTTTGACTGATAAACTTCCTACATTATAGCAGAAAAATATAAGTTAATAGTATAAATCATTAATATTTGAAAGAAGTAATAAATTATAATACCTCAGCCTCAGCCACACGAGCAAAACTTCTGGAACCTGCCGTGTGCGTGAATTGTTGTTTCTGTCTGCTGCTTGTTCCAACTCGCTCACGGTCCTACATAATGGGATTTGAATTATTTATATAGTAAATACGATAAACCGAAAAATTTCTAAGACTTTGAAAGTACGCAATACCTCTCCTTTCTTTGAATTCGAGAATCTAACTTGATCTTCCCATTGGTACCTCAACATTCCCGTGGGACATTTGTGATTTTAAATCGAGGCTGATGTCTTTTTTAAAATATTGTTTTTTTAGGGTGCTTTTATTGTCTCTCCATTTTTTGCCCAACGTCTTCTTAATATAGTCATCGGAGACCTCTAAATCAAATCTACCCTGAATTTTTTTTTAAAAAGTTAATATAAATGAAGGTTAAATGAAAGTATTATAAATTACATTCACCTTCTATTACCTTAATATTTTCGAGAGCTCGATTTTTGTTGGCATCGGGCATGTGATGCCATGATTCATAGTTAATGGGCAACATATTCGAATTTTCGTGCTATAACGCCCAAATAGCACGCCAACAATCGAGCTTCGATCCGATAGGCTGGCCATGATCGTTTCTCCTTACTATAACACATTTGGGTAGGCTCTAAGTCATATAAATCTGTAAGCAACGACGCCCCCGAGCTCTGCGCGCCCCACCACCCTCAAACTGAAAAATGATATATTATTATATTAAAATTGAAAAATGAATCAATAATAAAATTCAACATGCATGTAAAATAAACTTAACATTACTTTGGAATTCTCCATGCTCGTCATCTATGTCCGCAGAGTAGAAGATCCAACAATCGTATCTCCGCCCACTATTTACGTCTTTGAATTTGCAGTATAATTGCTAATATTTAAACCTCGTAATCGTCTTCTAGGCATTTTCTCTGCAAAACACATAAAAGAGTTCAAAATTTTAGTAACAAATAACAACAATAATAGGACATTTAAAATAGTTAAATTATATAACATGACCAACATGAAAATTATAATATTACATATAGAAAATAAATCATTAAATCTTACTACATCATATTTCGTAAATATCTTCGCCCACATCTCGACGAACCCATTGAAATTGTTGACTAGTACTAGGATATTTTGATTAAGTCTTGTTCTGGAAAAGGCAAAGTTTCTGATCTTTCGACTATGTCATCTCTACTTCCACTGCCAATGTCGAACAAGTCTCTAGGGGTGTTTCGAAGTACAACGTACCAACCCTCATCAGTTGGATCTTCGGAGTAAAAAACTTGTTTAACTTGAGAAGAAAACACATACGGCTCGTCCATCACTTGTTCTCCGGTGTGAATCAATCGAGAGAAATTCACCATTGTAAAGCCATATTGATCGTTTTTAATTCCGCGAGCCGTATTCACATCAGCCCAATCACCTCGAAATAAGACAACTTTGCAATTGCCATAATAATCCAACTCAATGATGTCAGTAATAAGTCCGTAATACTCCAGATTCCCCTCGACCGGATTACTGTCCCTAGCACTAGCATAACTTGTAATCGAAGAATTAACAACAATTCCGCAATTTTGGGTTCTTCTCAATCTCTCGCGATACCTTGTATGAAATCAGATCCGTTGATGAGAAAGCCATTATATCTTTTAACTATTCTGTTTGGACCTTGTGAAAGCCATTTAACGTCGTCATTTACTTCATTCCGGCTCCAAACCTATTGATGGAAAGTAAACCGAGAAATTATGAATGTTATGAGAGAACATTATGACTTGTCAATGAAAACTTAAATTACATACCATTTGGCTTAACCATTCATGGAATGTTTCTGTGAACAACTTATTAATTTCTCGTCGATTTAATCTTCGGGATCGTGAACGAGCTCTTAATATTTGTTTGTACTCATCGCATGCGGTAAAAAGGTTTTACCTTGTTAGAAGACAAATAAATTATAATTGATGAGTACTTATCAAATTCTAGAACTTACGTCAGAAATGGTTCCATTGAATCGTGATGAAAAAGAATGTATCGATGTGCTTGGACCCACGATCTATCGTCTAATTCTACAATTTCGACTTTGCCGATCGGTTCTCCGAAACTTTGAAATAAATAAGTGTCGACCAAATTATGATCCGTGAGCCCAAAGCATTTCTACTTGGTCTGTTCATTCTTGTTTCAACATCTTCCAAATACCTCGAGCAGTAAAGTCATACATTCCTCTCGCCAAGTAGCTCCTCGGCAATTGATCCTTCCAGGATAACGCTTATTGCGGCAAAGATGACTTCAATTTGGAAAGGAACCTAAACACGGTATACAATATTAACAAAAGTTGCAACTAAAGGCATTGAAATTTGAATGAAGGAATATGTTGCAAATAAATTAAGACCTTTCAATGGGATACATCCATCGATAGAAAACGGGTCCACCAAGAAGTGCTTCACGCGGAGATGAATTAACAAGTGCACCATAATAGTGAAGAAGGAAGGCGGGAAGATCTTCTCCAGATTGCATAAAGTCAATGCGACTCGATCTTGTAGTCTCTCAAGTTCTTGAACATTAAAAACTTTACCACAAATACCTTTCATTATATTTGTGATTCAATTATAGAGCCGTCACCTTTTCGACATACAACACCGCGCATAGCAATCTGGCAAGTAAGTCTTGCATCAAGATGTGATAGTCATGCGATTTTAAGCCATATAGTCTTCGATCCTTAAGACTCACACATCGCGAAATATTTGATGCATACGCATCAGGGACCTTTATATCCTTCAACACCGCATGCAGAACACTTCTTTCTCCGTCTTTGACATTGAAAAAATAGCGGCGGCAACCGATATTTCATATTCGGAAGTTCTCGGGGATGAAGCTCACGCCGAATTCCCATGTGGACTAAATCAAGTCGACTACGAAGATTATCTTTCGATTTTCCATCGACATTCAAAATAGTCCCAATGATGTTCTCGCAGACATTTTTCTCTATGTGCATGACATCAAGATTATGGCGTAAAATCGATGCTTCCAATAAGGCAACTCGAAAGAATACTTCTTTTTTCCACAAGTCCGCCTCATGAGGATCATCCTCTTCATCGATTCATCATCGATTCATCCCTAGATCTTCTATTTCTTTGCGGGTTAGCGGTTGATTCACCTTCCCATAAATGAAATTCATATCTTTCAACATTAAGAATATTTCGGATCCACAGTGTGCGGAGGAACTGGTTCGAACTCTTGAGTACCATCAAACCGAGCACTCTGAAATCTAAATGTATGATTTTCCAGTAACCACCGGCGATGCCCCATGTACGAGAACTTCTTCCCATTATATAACCATTGCGAACATGTCTCATGCAAAGACAACACGGACAAGCATAACGTCCCCGGTACTCCAACCAGATAAATTAGCATAAGCGGGAAGTCGTTAATAGTCCACATTAAAGCCGCACGTAAATTAAAGTTTCTTTTCTCATTGCATCGTATGTCCAACACCAGCCCATAGTTGTTTTAACTCCTCAACAAGTGGTCTGCAAATAGACGTCAATATCATTCCCGGCCCTTTCTCTCGGGTATAATCATAGACAAGATAAAAGAAGATTGTTTCATGCAAACCCATGGAGGCAAATTGTAGGGAACAAGCACCACAGCCAAGTGGCATGCGTTGTGCTCATGAGTTTGTAAGGGTTAAATCCATCGGATGCTAGCCCAAGCCTCACTCGAGGATCGCTTGCAAAGCTTGGAAATTTTGAGTCAAAAGATTTCCAAGCTAAAGAATCGCGGGATGCCTTAACAACCCATCATCTGTTCGTCCATCCGGTGCCACGTCATTGATTCGGTGTCTTCGAGGACATGAAAAGCCGTTGAAGCCTTGGTATTAGCGGAAAATACCGCAAAATCTTAAATGGTCGCTTCTTTGGTGTGTATCGTGTTCATCCTCGTTCACAGTCCTCTCGTATTTCTATTAATCCAACGGATTGGCCGCATACATGACAAAGATCTGTTGGTTTATCCGGTCGCCTAATACAACATGCGATCATTTCTAAGAATCGTGAATTTTGTTGTAGCCAAGGCCTAAATCCTTTATCAATTTCTTCATATCTTTGGAAGATCGAGGATTTTTGCAAAGGGAACATTTCTTGCGAAACTCTAACAAAGATTGTCAACGAGTTTCCGGTCCACCCTCCAAACATTTCAAGTGAAAAAGACGAATACGTAATGATAGTTTGGAAAATTTTGAACCTCATACGCTTCATCGCTCATTTCACCAAGTAACGTGTAGAATCTTGCCGCTTCTTCATTTGGTTGTTCATCTGGTACACTTCTCCCCCCTTGGTGAAAGTATTTCCAACAAAATTATGATCATCGGTTGCACCCAAGTCGTGGAAACGACCAAACCATCACTACGCATATTAAAAGCATCCCGCAACATGTTTTCCATGTTATCGTCTCTAACATTCTCGATTGAAAGCACTATGATGATACCCCGATTCATCGATGAAGATGCTACACTAGGTGTACACTCTCCATGGAAAAACCATATTTTGTACCCCCGGACAAAGCCATCAACAACTAGATGTTCGTAGACCACTTCACGACAATGCCATAAACCATTGCAACACTTCTTACACGGGCAAAGAATCATATTCTCTTGGCTTCCATTTTGAAATGCGAAATTCAGAAAAGTTTCTACTCCATTTCGATAGCCGTTGCTTACCCTTGACAGTTTCATCCAACTCCTATCCATTTCGTTGTTGTTGAAGTCTAAAGTTGACAGTAATTTACACGGCTAAATTGTTAATTGTTAATTGACAAGATTTTTATTTTTAAAACAAAGATTTATTTAAGCTTCATCATACATGGCATTGTAAGTATTATTTAAATTGCATGTATTATTCAAGATTCTTCATACGTGGCATTGTTACACCTGGGGAGGATCCGTTATATCTTCCAGTGAGATATAAGGCAACCCGTTAGGTTTCCAGCCTATATACTTTGAATCTTATTATTATGTAAGTTATGTATTATGTAAGTTAAATAATTTTATGTTAGGTATGTATTACGTATTATGTAAGTTAAATTAAATGTAAGTTAAATAATCTTATTATTGTTTCCATGCTTTCTTTCAAACCACTCTGGTTTTATCTCCAATAAAGATAAACCAGGGCTTCACTTAGAAAAAACAGTTTCAAAGACAAACAAAAAGTTATATAACATAAAAATATATATACGAAGACAAAAGCGGCTTGAACATGAAGATTGATGTACCCATGAAAAATTCCTTCAATAGCTCATAAACTAATATAAAAATAAAAATATATGGCGTAGAATGTTTATATATATAAGTAAATGATAAACCATTTTATACTTAAACCGAAGAAAGTAGTGTTTCAAACTTTCACAAATAGTTTGTGTTTTCTTTTACTTGCTTGCTACTTATGTTTTGGATGTTACCTGTGCACCATCAAACTTAGATTGATTTAGATCATATCTACAAATATCCACCGCCTCAACTAATATTATATATGTAATTAAGTCGTTGTTAGTGTTTGTGTGTGTATTTCCTATAGTTGGATCATAATATGAGGCATATTAGGAAGCGATTATGCATCGATAAAGTTAACTATTTTTGCAAGTCTCAAATATACTCATTTCGCAACCATAAAAGAGTCGTTGTTTTCATATGTGAATTCTTTCAACTAGAACTAAAGCCTAAGAAGAAAAAACTAAGTATAGAGTGTAAATCTCTTTCAAGAATGTTTCACTATATCCATGTCTACAACTTTGAAAATGGAAATACGCCATTAACATGTAAGCCACAAACCAAAATTTTAAACTCACCATATTCATGGAAAAGTTGGAATTGCCATTAGAACTAACTAAAAGCAATAATCGATATTCTCGCTTCTCCGCATGAAATTGCCAAATCAATATAAAATTAAAGGCAGCTATCTCCTCACAAGGAAAGTTATAGGTTAAAAGTATGTTCTTTGCTTATTGGTTTTGGGGTAAAAGAAGAAACAAAGAGAGGAAAAGAAAACTTAATAGTACGAACCAAGGAAATACCTCCACGACCCGAATATCCAGCGGCGACGGCGGAGAAACTGTGAACCAAAAAATAATAATAACGACTTTGTTAAAAAATTGAGGCAGATAAAAGAGAAACTTACCTCAACTTGTAAATGAAAGTGAAAATTTGTAAATGAAATTGAAACAGGAAATATGGCACCGAATTTATTTAATTTGTAAATGAAAATAAAAATTTCAACCGAGATTCGTGTCTCAAAACTCACCTCAAATAGATTAAACCACAAGATTTATTAAGAGCTTCTTCTTCATCTTCTTCTCTTGATGAGAAATTTTTTTCAAAGTCGAAATGAACAAGAACAAATGTTTTCTTTTCGAGTAAAAGACGATAAAAGAGAAGGGGATTCAAGAAAAAGAAAATAAAGGTTGAGTTTTTTTCATCAGTAAAAAGGAAGAGCTTGGAAATCAAAGCAAAAGAAAAGGAAGAGAAGGTGCAGTTCGGAAACAGAGATGAGAATAGGAAGAATAGGAAGAGCAAAGAGATGGGAGTTAGGGATTTCGGGAAATCAAAAATTGGGGGAACAGAAAGCCTTAAGCAATTTTTGATAAACGCTAACAATACGGCGCCGTTTTTAACTGAAATAAAATGATTATTTGCGGCGTTTTTGAATAGCGCCGCTATTTCTTAGTTGCGGCGTTTTTAATTAAAAACGCCACTAATATTCTTGATAATAATATATTTTTAAAGATTTAATCAAATTTTTTCTTTATTTTAAAGTTTAAGTAATATTTAAAATATTTGGATAAATTTTGAAATTTTTAATATTTAAAGTTATTTAATATATAAATTAAAAACAATTACTCAGATACTCAAAAAATTTAAAAGTATTTTAAATAATAGTATTTTATTTTTTCATTTTTAACATTCATTTTTAATGTTATTGGTTCTAAATTTTTCTACCGACATTAATTTTTTGAATATTTTAAAAGTAAATTACAAATAAATTTTATATTAATTAATTAATATAAAAATTAGATAAATAATAATAGATCGAAGAGGATGAAATTAAGAGTCTTCGCATGAGTTTTGAAAATAAAACATGATGGCCACTTGGATGATGGATCAGAATGTACAACACTAGTTTGTTTAAATCCGCACCCTAAGTCGGCCCCTAAACCCCTAAAACCTATAAAACCTTAAACACGTAACCCCAAATCTAAACCCTAAACTATAAACCTTTATAAACTCTAAACCCTAAAATACCATAAACCACAAAATCTTAAATCATAAACCCTTATAGACATATAAACCCTAAAAGCATAAATACTAAACCTTAAATCAAAAACTCTAAACAACTAAAACCCTAAACCCTAAACCCTAAACCCTAAACCTTAAAATTCTACACTTAACTCTTACAAACATATAAACCCCGTAACCATAAACACTAAACTTTAAAATCAAAATCAGAAACCACTAAAACACTAAACTATAAACATTAACCCCTAAACCATACGACCCACACCTTATACCCTGAATGCTAAATCTTAACACTAAGGCAAAAAAATTAAACACTAAACGTAAATTAAAATTGATTTATTATACAATGATCAAAACAGTGTTTTTTTTTTGTTTTGAAATAGATTGAATAAATGCCAACCTTAGTTTTTGCTTTGAAATAAAAAATAGTTTATGATATCACCTTTAGCGGCGTTTTTATAACAAACGCCACTATAAGTCAGCCTTTAGCGGCGTTTTTTATAAAACCGCCGCTAATTTTATCCCATTTTTACATTGTAATTAAAACGGCGTCGTTTTAGTTTCGAAATAAAAAAATATTTTGTGGCGTTTTAAAATACAAACGCCGCTAAAAATCGCATTTAGCGGCGCTTTACATACAAACGCCGCTATAAGCCAGCCCTTTAGTGGCGTTTTTTATCAAAACGCCGCTACTTTTTCCCTTTTTTAAACTGCAATTAAAACGTCGTCGTTTTTGGGCTTTTTTAAATTGCTCATACCTTTAGCGGCGTTTGTCTAAAAGCGCCGCTAATGCTCCGACTTTTAGCGGCGTTTTTCAAAAGCGCGCTTAAAGATCGACTTTTAGCGGCGTTTTTCCTAAAGCGCCGCTAAAGATCGGGACTTTTAGCGGCGCCCGAAAAGCGCGCTAAAGATCAGACTTTAGCGGCGTTTTTCCAAAAGCGCCGCTTAAAGATCAGACTTTTTAGCGGCGTTTATCCAAAAGCGCGCTAAAGATCGACTTTTAGCGGCGTTTTCAAAGCGCCGCTAAAGATCGGACTTTTAGCGCGCGCCCGAAAGCGCCGCTAAAGATCGACTTTTAGCGGCGTTTTACCAAAAACGCCGCTTATTTCTCCTTTTAGCGGCGTTAAAATAAACGCCGCTATTGCTCATTTTTTGCGGCGTTTTCATTCAAACGCCGCTAATGTGTAATATTAGCGGCGTTTTCCTTTAAAACGCCACTAAAAACGCCGCTAAAAGTCTGTTTTGGTGTAGTGCAATGAGCTTATAAGAACATAAACTACACCACATCAATATGCACTAAAGTAGAGAGAGAGAGATTGGAATCATGAATGTAAAGTTATTTTTAAGCTTGTTTTATGAAAGAATCATGTTGGGAAAATAGTGGGTTTAGTAGTAAGTGAGGTTTTATTTAGGGCTATTTGAGTAACCATTGGCAAGTTTAAGTAAGCTTGAGTGATATGATAAGAACTTTGGAAAATAATTGTATTTTTAGATAGCTTGACATCCCTAGATCATATTATATAGTTACAATTAGATTTGAATGAGAGATTTGTGAGTAACGAGAATTTTGGATATTGAAGCCCTAGTGGATTAAATAAGAAAGAATGTATATTCATTGTTTTTATTTTAATTCCTTTTCTTGAATTCGTGATTAATATTTTTTATGTATTTGAATTTTTGTAAGCTCCTCCGAGCTGAATAACGGGAAGCTCATGTGAGTTAAATAACGGGAAGCTCATACGAGCTGAGTATCGGGAAGCTCATAAGAGCTGGAATAGGTGACCCTAATGACATGTCATTTGTATCCTATGGATTCATAAGGTTCAAACGGGGCTCGGTAATTGTTGAATATACAACCGGTATTTATTCATGGAAATTATACAAATCACATACATATGATTTAATTTTAACATATAAATACTCAATTTAGTTATACAAACTTACCTCGACAAGTGTACGTAGATACGAAGGCGACTACTCAGATATTTTCTCTTTACCTTGATCTAACTCTGTACGAGGTCTGACAGGATCTATACGAATGAATTTAACTCATTTCAATATAATTCTCATTCAATTTAATCCAACATGGAATTTTGGCAAAATTACCAATTTTCCCTACACTTTTAATTCCTTTGTAATTTAGTCCCTAGGCTCGAAAAATGAAATTCATACAATTTAATCATTACTCAAGCCTAGCCAATTTTATACATATTAATAGCAGCCCATATATTTCACAAAAGTTACAAATTTTACCATAAATTTATCATCTTTTTCAATTTAATCCCTAATTGATAATTTCATCAAAATTCTCTTCACAAAAGTTGTTTATCTAACAACAAACATTCATTTTCTATCATCAAACTTCAAAATTCAAGCATATTCATCAATGGCAAAACCCTAATACTTTAACAGTTTTGCAAATTAATCCCCAAACTAGCTAGATTAAGCTATTACGATCTCAGAAACATAGAAATCATCAAAAACATGAAAAAGATTTATACCTAATTGAGCAAAATAAGCTTGCTAAATTTTCAAGCTTCCATGGCTAGGTTTCTTTCTTTTTTTTTTTGGTGGATGATGATAAGAATAGATTATTTTATTTTATTTATTATAACTTTAATCACTAATTTCCAAAATTAACATTAATATTTCATTCAATTTCCAATGATGGCTATTCATACTTATCCACTAAGTATTTTAATGGCCTATTTACTATATAAGGACTTCCAATTTAAAATTCTATAGCTATTTAATACCTTTAGCTATTAGAACACAACATTTGCACTTAATGCGATTTTAGTCCTTTTTATCAAATTAGGCATGTAAACGGTAAAATTTCTTAACGAAATTTTCATACGATATTTCTATCATACTGTAGACCATAAAATAATATTAAACTAAATTTTTTCGACTTCGGATTTGTGGTACCAAAACCACTGTTCCGATTTCACTGAAAACAGACTGTTATAAATTCTGCTGGAATAGGTGGCGTTGTAGTTGTTCACATGTATAGAGGGGCACCCCATAGAGGCCTTGCCTCGAGGTTCAAGTTGAATATGTCTATATTCGAGTAAAAATCCAAAAATTGTAAATAAATGTTGGGATTTGGGTCGTAAGGACTATCCACCAGTTTTGAACGAGATCTGTATTTAGACTTCCAAAATTTTTGAGTTATGAAAGTAAGAAATTAAATTCAAAACGGAAGTACTGTTTAAGTTATTCAGTTTGGTGTTGCATCTGGTACCCGAATTTGGCGATCAGGTCGGGTATAGGGTGTTACACAAATTGTGCACTTAGCAATATGGCTCAATGGTGCTAACATGATTTAAAACAATAATCAATTATAATAAATTTAATCAAATACATTTAATATAAAATTCGAGTACTATCTAAATCATGTTTGCATTTCTTGTCTCATGTATTTAATATCATGCTTTGTGCTTATTACCATGTCATATACCAACATTTGATTCACCTATCATTATATCTCAATCATATGTAAATCACGACATATCACAAGAACCATTTCAATTTCTTATCACTTTCTTGAATCTATTTATTCGTTTTATTACTTATCGGCCCTCAAGGCTTATAATAATCAGGTCGCATGGTCTTTCACATGCTATTTTTCATCCCTTTATCATTAATGTACATTTTCACAATTCACCTTTAACAATCAATATCCAATGTCAATAAGCAAAGTACATGTTCTATAATCCTTATTAACTGGACACGGGCTCAAGACGGATACACGGATTATCCAACCATCACACCAATATATCCGACACTCAGTGTCTCATCGTTACGTTTGAAGTAAAATCTCGTACACTAGTCCCATGGCATGCCAATTGTACTCAACATTATTCGAGACCTTTAATAGGATAATCATTATCTCAACATATATATGTATTTTACATATAGCAACCATCATATAGCAAGTTCATATCAGTCAAACCATTTACGTATTAATACATAACATTAGTTAACACATCACATATCTTTAATTTAATCTTAATCATAACATGAATAATTATCAAATCAAGAGACAAATATCAGTGTTACCTTAATTAAACCATATTTAACGAACCACATAAAGATTGAATTCAAAGTCATGAAAGCACAAACCAAAATAGGCTACTTGTCTACGGCCTTCGCCTTTCCTTTATCTAGAGATGACTTACGTCGTCTTTAGATACGTATGATAAATTCGATAATAGAAATAATATTAGTTTCAAACAAACACATGAAACACAACAATTTAACGTAATATGTATTTTATTCATTTTAATCTCTATATCTGAAATAATCATATCTTTCGATATTTAGCATTGAATCAAAATCCAGTTTTATATGTATTCACTATGGACCTCATACTTTTAATCTATAGCATAATTTCTTAATAACGTTCGAATTATTCAATTTAATTCCTAATGTCATAAATCAACCATATAGCTTAAATGGATTTCTAATAAATTCCAACACTTTTTTTTTAAACCCTTTTAACTTAATTCTAACATACTCAAAAATCATACTTCAAATCTCATCAAAATCAAACTTAATTTTATCAATATCCATTAATGGTAATTAAATTAAAATTCAACAATTAGAGAATCTAATACATGGGCATGAATATTATTAGTTAAAAAACTAAAAAACTTTTCATAACTTTAATAAGAATTTTTTGATGACCAACAATCCTTCAAACTCAAACCTGATGATTCATGTTTTCTTTTTAAAACTTTATACGGAATTGCTTTGGGACCCGAACTTTGATTTTTTATAGGTATTTAAATAATTTTTAAAAAAAAAATCGAAAATGGGAAGAATCAGATTCAGTGTAAAGTGGGAGAATTAGATTCTTCATTCTGTACCGTCGAAAGCTAGTTTGATTGAACTGATTTTAGCTCCCATTAGTCTCGTCAACTGATGGAATCGGCCTGAAAACACCAAAAATGGGTCTGATGGAACCAGTCAATTATTGGCAACATTTAATTTTTTTACTGATTTGATTCATGAGCAGGGGTCATCGAAATTGGGAAAAGAAATGAAAATGAAACAATTTAGGGTGACGAAATTAATAAAAAATATATTTTGATATTATTAAGGGAAAAAAGGTGTTGAGCTGCAAGGATTGAACCAAACATCACAATCACCTGTAAATGTGAACATGAAAGGGTATGAAAACAAACCAGCTGTCTTTGAATTTTCTGAAGATAGTTGTAGGAGGGACCGACCGATTTCAACACCTTTACCGACTACATATTGAAAACGTTAAAATTGGATTTTTTAAAGATAAATGCGTAAACTGATGAAACCTTTCGTTTTATCATTTCTTCCACTGCATTTAACAATTCAATTTCATCCTCTTTTTTTTTAATTTTATTTCAGCCTTTAATACAAAAGTACGAGTTTAGTTTGGTTCCCTATGGGCTGCTTTCATTCCCATCTTACATCCTGTTGAAAAATCAATGGTAAATGAAGAAAACAATATTGATTCCTGTTTTTGAGTTGCTCCAGCCCACTCAATTTTATTATTTTAATTATATTGTTATAATTAAATTAAATTCAAGTCCAACCAAAGTAACAGCTAACTGCTAGCATCTTGACCGTCTGTATTATTTTCCTAACAAAGCATGTCTGACCGACACATTACACCTATAATATTTATTGAACAACTGCTCTAAATTTGGTTTATTTAATGAAGTAGTTATATTCCTGACCGGATGAAAGAAATAAATATAGTCAAACAAAAGCGGTGAGTAAGATAAAGATTAAAAAAGATGACGATACTGTCAATCAATATAATAAACTGGGTGCTGACCAAAATGAGTCTTTGGGATTAGTTGCCCTCTTTATTAAATGGGTTTTCTAAAACTGGTTTTTGTCTTGGGATTTATTAATAACTCATCACTCAACTTCTTAATTTAAAGGTAGAAAGAATTTGGAAAAAGCACCCTTTCAACCAAATGAAACAGATAAAAACAATCCTAAAGCATGAGTTATAAAATAGTTCCACTGGTTTGACTTGTAGGAAAATTTTTGGAGCAACTACACCAAAATAAAACATGCATTCACAACAATATGAAGCTAATTGCTCTTTCTTTCTCAAAAATGATACGAAAGGGTTGAAGAGTCTGATGTGCAAGTTTGAGTATATTGTACAGGTCGAGTGTGATAATGAAAATGCTCTTAAACTTGCTTCCAGTTCTACTTTTTATGTTCTTAAATTGTATTAGTGTTTATTTATTTTATTTTAATTTGATATTTTTACCATCTCCATTTCAAATATTGTATATATTAATATTTATTAAATATGAAATCTATTAATAAAATATGAAATATAAGGATTTAATGATTAAAATGCTAATTGTCCAAAAATATAGAGAAGAGTAAAAATAGTTTAATTTTCCACAGCTACCGTGTAAAACTATGACTGTATTGTCACACGGTATTCAAATATGACTTCGGTGAATACAGAAACAAGCAAAAAACGTTGATTGGTTTGTCCGAGAGACCAAACGGACCCATTTTGACGCCGTGACGTTTTCATTTTGCGGGTTGCGGTGCGGCATCCTATTTACAAGCTTTCGTTTTTTTTTTTCCTTGTTCTGGGTATTTTACTATTATGGTCTGGAATGGTTTTGATAGACTCCCTCTTTTCTTCAGTTCTCCACCCCTTAATAAAAACAGTAGTAGCAGAAGAATAGAAAAAACGTTTTTTTCTTTCTCTTGTTTTATTAGATCCTAGGTTCTTCTTCTGTGTTGTCTCAGGTATGGCTTAAACTTTAGTTTTCTGTTGGAATTTTAGACGGTATTGTTTCTTTTTTTCTACATTGGGGGGGGGGGGGTGTTCCATGTCTGTGGATTCTCATTAGAGATTAGATAGAAAACCTGCTTTTGTGCTGAATTGTGGTTTGTATTTAGGTTGTTAGTTTAGGCTGTAAATTATGGGTTCAGAGTTCAATTCCATAAACGGTTTCAAGTTCCACAATGGGTTTAGCATGCCTTATTCAAATGGATACCCTAAATCCGAGATTTCTAACGGGGTTAGATCAAATGACCCATCTTTAGATTTAAGCTCTGTAGGTGCCCCATTTTTACCTTCTCTTGGTTTGAATAATTCTAGCACTTGTGCTTCATTTTTTAGCACAGACAAAGAGGGAGATTCTTCATCTCCTTCTGATGACGGTGACTTCTCCGACACTGTTCTCAAATACATAAGCCAGGTGCTTTTGGAAGAGGACATGGAAGAGAAGCCCTGTATGTTCCATGATTCGTTGGCACTTCAAGCTGCCGAAAAATCGCTTTATGAAGTTCTTGGTGAGAGCTATCCTCCTCGCCATCGAGCCCCTCTTTGTAGTGGCCATAGTGTTGAGAGCAGCCCTGATGACTGTTCTTTCCGTACGTCCGGTGATCATAGCACTTATACTGGTTCTAGTTCCAATACTAGCAAGTCTATTGATTCTCGGTGGAATGGTGATTTGAGGGAAAACAATGACAAGCCGTCTTTATTCGAAGCAAGTGTTCCTGATAACTTTGTTTTTCAGTCTTCTGTGAATTCTTTTTCACAGTCTTCGGCTCGTTTTCAAAAAGGTACTGCTAGTAATGGGAAAGGGTTGGTGGGATCTAATTCGAATGAGCTTGCTATTCCAAATTATTTTAGTGAGAGTGAATTGGCATTGCACTTCAAGAAGGGGGTTGAGGAAGCTAGTAAGTTCCTACCCAAAGGTAATCAGCTGACTATCGATTTCAAGAGCAATGCATGGACTGCAGAGTTGAATCAGAAGGCTCCAGTGGAGGTAGTCGAAATGGAGAGTGATTGGAAGGAGTATTCACCACATCGGTTGACAGGAAAGAAGAATCATGATCGAGAAGATGAAAATTTTGAAGAAGGGAGGAATAACAAACAGTCAGCGGTTTCTGGGGATGAAAGTGAGCTATCTGACATGTTTGATAAGGTGCTCATTTGTGCTGGAAGAAATGAAAAATCTCCTGCTTGTGGTGCTGATGAAACTCCACGCAATGGACCAAGCAAATTGCAGCCAAAGGAGCAAACAAATGAATCCGGGAAGGCTCGTGGCAAGAAACAGAGTAAGAAGAAAGAAGTAGTGGATTTGAGGACTCTCCTGATTTTATGTGCACAAGCAGTCTCAGGAGATGATGGTGTGACTGCTAAGGAACTGATAAAGCAGATTAGGCAGCATTCTTCACCCACTGGTGATGGCTCTCAGAGATTAGCTCAGTGCTTTGTCGATGCCCTTGAAGCACGCTTAGCTGGGACTGGAACTCATATTTATTCCTCTCTGGCTGTGAAAAGAACTTCAGCTGCTGATATGTTGAAAGCTTACCAAGTTTATTTATCTGCCTGCCCATTCATGAAGATGGCAATTTTTTTCGCAAACAACACTATTTTTAAGGTAGCAGAGAAAGCAACGACACTCCATGTGATAGACTTTGGTATTTTTTATGGTTTTCAGTGGCCAGCTCTAATCCATTGCCTTGCAAACAGACCTGGTGGTCCTCCAAAATTACGAATTACTGGAATAGAGTTTCCCAGGCCTGGCTTCAGGCCTGCTGAGGCTGTCCAGGAGACCGGCCATCGCTTGGCAAGGTATTGTGAGCGTTATAATGTTCCGTTTGAGTTCAATGCTGTTGCACAGAAATGGGAGACAATCCAAACTGAAGACCTCAAGATTAATTCCAATGAAGTTATTGCTGTGAATTGCCTGTTTCGATTTAAGAACCTACTAGATGAGACAGTAGTGTTGAACAGTCCAAGGGATATCGTTCTAAACTTGATCCGGAAGATAAATCCTGATATTTTCGTTCATAGCATTGTTAATGGGTCCTACAACGCCCCTTTTTTTGTGACACGGTTCCGGGAGGCACTCTTCCATTTCTCTGCACTATTTGACATGTCCGAGACAAATATCTCTCAAGAAGATAACTTGAGGTCCATGCTCGAGCAAAAGTTTTACCGGCAAGAAATAATGAATATTGTAGCATGCGAAGGCACAGAAAGAGTAGAAAGACCGGAGGCATACAAACAATGGCAGGTTCGTAGTGTGAGGGCTGGCTTTACACAGCTTCCATTAGACCCTGAACTCATGAAGAAAGTTAGAGGAAAGGTGAAGGAGTGCTACCACAGTGATTTTATGGTGGACGTGGATGGGCGGTGGATGTTGCAGGGATGGAAGGGTCGGATTATCTACGCGTCTTCTGCTTGGGTACCCGCATCTTATCCAGTTTAAAAGGCAAGCTTTAACGAGAGCATCGTTCAAGCCCGGTATTGACATCAATCTTTAGGATGACCTATCAGAAAATTTTGTTTTTACCTCAGAATGAAGTAGCGTGGCTTGTATTGATTACATTTAATGCTCCTTAACATGATGGTGTAACATGCTACATAGCTTTTGTAGATTGTGCCTTCGGCTCATTTGACCTACTCTTGTACCCTAATCTAGTTAGTGCAATGCAACTTCATAGATTATGCAAGGACTACTGGTTTATCCATAATCCATGGCCTTGCTTCGTACAGCATTGAATACGTGCCAAATGGCCAACTTTTTTCTAGAACATCATAATCGAAAAGAAACAAACAGGGCGGTGGGGGTCCATTAATTTACATAAATATGAGGTTAAGCAAAGTCCAATAAAGCTTTGACAAACTGCAGGGCAGGTGGTATCTTCTCCTTAATGTTGACAAAGGCAAAGTTAAATCAATCCATAGACTATGTTTCTTTCAATAACAAAGGCTTAGCTAATTTCTTGGGTTTATTTTACTTTATTTTTTTTATTTACCAAATTTCACTATCAATTTCTGCTGTAAGCAAAGACAACTAACCCAAAAACAAATACTAATTGAATAGATAATATAACCATGTTAATAGTAAGTTTATATGATTTGACACCTTGAATACCAAACACTATTGCTAATCATGAATTATTTTTAAGTGCATGTAATGTTCAATGTACCAGGCGATATGGGGTGATTGGCATATAATTTAATGGAATATTTTATGTACTAATCAATCAAAGCTAGCATCTTTCCGTAGTCACTATAATAATTGGTTACTAAAGCAAACAAAATGAATTTAATATGATGAGTGAGGATTATCTTTAAAGCTTACCACTGTCTAGTATGTTTTTACCATCTTTAAAGCTTACCACTCTCATTGAAATATCAAATTATATAAAAGGGTAATATGTAGTTTTCCTCTAAATTTGTCTAAAAAGTAATTAGTTAGTATTTGACTCTTTTTTTTTATTTAGTTGGTATTTAAATTTGTATTCCGTCACATACATTGTTTCAATTTGTAGTAATGAATTGATGCTTGATAGGATCTCCTCTCGGTCTCACCCATCTATATGTTCCCTTAGAGGCATCAATTCTAAGTTTTGAAAGTTATTCAATGTAGTCTAATTTTTACAATTTAATCTTTATACCAAAAACTAACCAAACCATCAACCAACCACCATAAACTTAGTCACCTAACATCATTTCCATACAAAAATAATAAATTATTTTTATTAGTTTTATGCTCTTTTTATTGTTGGGTGTCAAAAGAGCATAAAACTAATAAAAATAATTTATTAACAACAAAAACTAAAAATTGACAAAAGTAAATAAAAGACACCTAAATTGCTTGAGAATAAACTCCTCTCATGTAATGGAGAGCCTAATTTGACGTATTAAATTAAGACAAACCACTTATATAAAACTCATCAAAGAAAGAATGCAAGTTAAAAGGAAGGAACATCTAGAAATCTTGAACATGAATTGACATGGAAGATATTAAAAAGATTTAAATTAAATTATAAGTGAGATAGTAAAAGGTTTATGTAATGGCCCATTTTTGCCCGGGCTTAAATGACAAACCCGAACCCATTTTTTTTTTCGTTGACCAAAATCAGTATTTTGAAATAAAACGTTTTTTTAAGGTGATCCAATCACACCAAAGTAAAAGGATTGGTGGCGACTCCCATTTTCGTTTTTAAAAGTCGATCCTCCGTTTTTAAATCAAACTTTTAAAATGGTTTCGACAGCTTGGCGATTCCACTGGGGACCTAAGAGAGTCAAGCCGTAAAATTGATAATTTCATGTTCTTTTGTCTGGATTTAAAATTCTGGTTGTTTAAAAAACATGATCCTTTTATTGCATGTGATTCTAAATATATCTCTCTACATTACACTGCATGACCGTCGTGGTCGTACCCTTAAGTGGGAGCGAGAAGCTATGCCTTCGTAAGGTTTTCACCTCCGCATGGGCTAGTGGATTGCTTCCGGAATACATCTGTACCTATGTCTTCGTGAAGTTTTCACTTCCGCATAGCCATAGGGAAATGTATTCCCCTGAACCGAACTCGGTCTGTATGAGCCTATAATGGGAAAAGATCGAGGAATCTGCTGGTTCGGGTACCTCAACTTTAGAGCTGAACCACACGTAGAAAACCTAGGGACTTACCCTAAGTAGAACTATGTCAAACTGTAGTGGTCACCCAAATAGGTGTTTGTTTATTTTACTTGCTTTATATTCCATGATACTAACTTGTTGTGTTTTATTCTTTTGTGCATATCATTTCATACTTTAAGAGGTATCGATTCACGGTCAGTTTCTAAGTTAGAAAGCTGGTTATGGAGAACGAATTCCTTGATAAAGTGGAAGACAATGCAGTCGTTAGTATATGGTTAGAGCAAAAGCAATTAGAGAAAGAAGGGTATGGATTCGTTTGAGCAAGAGGGAAATGAGGCAGCGCTGGAATCCCTGCCTCCTCACCCACCTGTGCCTCCTGATGTTGTTCCAATCAAAGCAGAGAAACAATGGAAATACAAGCCCTGATGGCCAGGATAGCCCAAATGGGCGTGAAAAAAAGAGATTAAGAAAATCGTATCATTCAAGAAATTAGTGGAGCCATCTAGTATTGAAAGGTGGGCTGTTGTGAACTTCTCGGTCCTCGTTGTGACCCAAACAACATTGTAATGGATTTGATTCGTTGTTGGGAAATGAAAGGAATTCGTATTGATCCCCATTTGATATATTCGATGAGATGAACCAGAATAGATGTCTTTTACTTGTGGTTAGATTTGAAAAAACATTTGAACAGATACAATCTAAACTTCCTAGAGCTCCGCAGTTCCTTCTTTGTCCGCACCCTGATAGGAAAAATTTTGATCTTTATGGGCCATGGAAGCGGAAGAATCTTTCTGAGTATGGCATTGTGACTCAGTGTATGGCACCAGCTAGGGTGTATGATCAATACTTTACAAATCTTCTTCTAAAGATCAATGCTAAGCTTGGACGGTCTCTTCATCACCATCGAAGCCATAATTCCGAGTTAAAGTCTAGCCTAAACAAGATCGAGGAAATGAAGGGCAAGATTGAAGAATTAGAGTCGATATTGCTGTTGTGAACTCGAATTGAGTTTCTTGAAACAAGAGAAGGGTGTTTGAAGGAAGAGCTCCACCATTCGCATGATCAAGTTAAAAGTCGAGATTGCCTCATGGGTGAAGCAATAGTTTAGATTCGAGAGGCAGCTGATCATCTACAGACTTTAGCATCACAGGCTGATACGTTGAGCATGAAGTATGAGCTGCAGTCTGATCGTAGTCAAGAGCTAGCTTCTTTGCTAGGGAAAATCAAAACCTTAGGACTTAGGGCGAAAGCATATTTGTAGTTCGTTTTATGTAAAGGATTTTGTTTTCTAATAAAGTTTTCTAAAATGAAGTTGAATCAGAATCGATGCCTCTTTGCATTCATGCATTTGCATTACATTGCATCATTTGCATTAGACTTTTACAAAGTGACCCTAATTAGGTAAAAATATTTCAGTTAACTTGGAAAACATGGAACAAAGGTTGGAGAGAATAGAACAAATGCAAATACTGAGATCTGAGGGCAATTGACCAAGATCCAACAAGAGATGCGGGAACAAATCTTTGGAATTTCAAAGGAACATGATTGGCCGATTAACTTGATTACTAGCCGAAAGATTTGAAAAAAAGGAGTGGCCCAGTTGTCAATAGTGTGGATGATGAGGAAGACATCGTTTATTCCCCAATAGGTATCCCGACTCAGTCAGACACGCATTCGCATGGGGTATCCGTCATTATTGAACCCCAATGTCAAACTAATACTTCGGCCCTGTTGAAGTTCCCAATGGGTTCAGGTTTTAACCCGAATGATGATCAATCCAAATCGGTTGTTCTGGTGGAAACAAAGGAAATGGGAGAATGGACTTCTAAGGCCCTGAAGAAGAAGGAAAAGAAAGCGAATAGTACCAGTAGGTACAATAAGAGCCATTTAGAACCGATTACAGTAAACCAGCCAAGGACGGTAACCACCAACAATCAGGTCTCCCCAAGGCAAAACTCTGAAAAGCTCAAATTTACACCAATACCAATGACGTATAAGGAGCTATATCAGAGTTTATTTGATGCACATATGGTGTCTCCATTTTATCTAAAGCCGTTACAGCCCCCATATCCTAAATGGTATGACTCGGACGCTCAATGCGACTATCATGCGGGAATAACGGGTCACTCAATCGAAAACTGTACTACGTTTAAAAAGTTGGTCGAAAGGTTCATTAAAATGGGAATTGTGAAGTTCGACGATTCATCAAAACCTGATCACTTTGACGAGGCAGTAAATGCGATAATTGAAGGAGGAAACAAGAAAGTTGCGATCCCTTAAAGAAATCGAAAGCGAAGAGGGAATTAGAGAACGAAGTTTCCAAGCCCTTGCGTACTTGGGAGTGTCTTGAATAATAGGATTGTGGAAGAGATCCTTGCATTTTTAGAGCTGATCTATAGTAATGTGCAAAACATGCTTGTTGCCTTAAGCCTAGAGGCAATAAGAACTCTTTTGTGAAATAGGCTTATGTCCGAAACTTTATTTCAATAAAATGCATTTTTAAGCAAATATTCTTTTATTCTTTCCATTTCATATTGTACATTCTTTTGTTTTACAATATTCTTTCATTTTTTATTCATGACCATACAAATAACTGTTCTTTGAATCATTTATTCTTTTGAAATATTCTTTCGAACCTATACTAGGTCTCCAGATATCAACGACATGAGCGACGTTGTTACTGACTCCCTTTTTGAATGAGATATGGGTCTAGGGGATCTCAGGACTTTGAAGATGACAGAGATTGTAACATACCTTCTGATTTGTTAAGAATGGTCCAACAAGATGAAAAACAGACCTTATTCAACAAAGGGTCAACGGATATTATGAGCCTAGAAAAGGGATGAAGATCGAAGCCCATCTCACCATAGAAATAATGCGAGACATCATTAAGTTATTTTAAAGAATTCAAAGATGTTTTGCACGATCATATTAGGACATGCCTGGGCTACTAAGATGCGGGCTACACATGAGGATCGAGCACTATTAATCTACATAGAAAGGGATGGTATCAGCTATGCCATATTTAAGGAGACAAGATTCATGTGCCTTCTCTAGTTCTTCGCAAATTTTCCATATGTGGGGCATGGATGTGATGGGTCCAATCTTGTTAGAAGTTTTTAGCCAATATTGATTCATCGTCATGGTCGTCGTTTACTTCACTAAGAGGGTTGAAGTAGCTTCATATGCCAATGTTACACAGTCGAAAGTCATCAAATTTCAAAAAAAAAAGAATCAAATGTCAGCAAAGAATGCCATAAAGGATCGCATTTAATAACGCATAACTGTACAAAGTCAAAGTTTACAGTTTGTCCAAAGATCTGGCAGCATACCAGAGTGCAGCAAAGGTTGCCAAAAAAAAAGGAAAAACAAAAAAAAATAGGAAAGGTGACTAAGACTTGTAAAGATTGGCATAAGAAGCTACCATTTACTCTCTATCTTATCAAGCGTCGACCAGGACTTTCGCTGGGGCAATACTTTTCCCATTGGTTTATGAAGTGGTTTTGCCCATGAAAATCGAGATTCCTTTGCTCCAAGCTTCGATGGAGTCAGGAATTGGATGAAGAAGAATGTCTCCAGTGAACTTGGATGAAGAAAAAGGTTTAAAAGTATTCATCATGGTCAAATGTACTAAAATTGATGATTTATGACGGAAATGGTTCACCCAAAGAAATTTCATGATGGGCACCTGATATTGAAAAATTCAAAAGAAAGCAGGTCTCAAATTGAGAAGGACCTTATGTTGTAAAGAGGGCATTTTCTCAAGGAGCATTGATATTGACCGAGATGGATGCTAAAGACTCGCTCA
Organism: Gossypium sturtianum; assembly: GCA_025698515.1. Lineage (NCBI taxonomy): Eukaryota > Viridiplantae > Streptophyta > Magnoliopsida > Malvales > Malvaceae > Gossypium > Gossypium sturtianum. The sequence goes on from CM046949.1 coordinate 22,416,599, forward strand.
ATTCGATGAATTCGGGATCAATCAAGAAGGATTTTACCTGAAAGAGGAAAGACTAAGGTGAAAACCCGCAAAGGCCGCCTCGAAATCAAAAAGAAAAAAGAAAGAAAGAAAGAAAAAGGAGAGGCCAAGGCGAAAACCCGCAAAGGGCGCTTTGAGACCATAGGGGATTTGAGTTGAAAACCCGAAAAGGGCGGCTCAAATTTTGACCAAAAAGTGGGGCATACAGTAGTCTTGCTACATCTGAATTAACAATGAGGAAGTATGTTACGTCTTGGGGCATCAACAAAGTACACTGGATCCCCTAAACACATATCGAACTTAAAATGGTCCCCAAGAAGTTTGAACAGAGAAGCTCAAGCTGCGATATCTGGGGCACCAAGCTTCTATCTTACCCATTTTTGAATTTGTTATTCTTGATCGCTTTATTCTTTTTGAGATACACCCAGATCAATTTTCTTTTATTGCCTTGGTGATCTTTGATTAACTTATTTGTTTCGAGCCATGCTCCTGATTAATTTCTTTCTCGTCTATTGTTGTGATCTTTTTCAAGCATTTTATATTGAAATAAAGATTAATAGACTAATAATACTTTCATAAAAGGAGTTTCGTAAATTTTTCTGGAGGCCTTTAAATAATATGAGAATCTGAAACAGGACTATTGTTCAGAACTCACCAAGCCTAAGAATTGGAAACATTGAAAAATGATTATCCCTTCAGATTCTTATTGGATAAGACAATTTCGTTGGTGATACTATATCGGCAAATGACGAATAAGGCCAATCCATGTGTAAAAAGGGATCATTGTCAGGATACCCTTCATTCATATAAATTTCAGACTCATACATCTGGTTATTACACCCAGGGAATGGTGTAACAGGTTAAATTGATGGAAAATGATACAAGTTTTATACCTCTGAATGGTAACAGATTGGATGGAAGAAACCAAATGTTATTGCAGTAGGATGGTACAAGCCTTATGTTCTCAAGATCTGTAACACCCCTAACCCGTAACCGACACCGGACTAGGGTTAAGAGCATTACCAGACAGATCGAAAACTTACATTACATTTCATTATTAACAATCATAATCTCCCTTAGATGAGTCATTAAGACCCAAAGCATGCATATAAACCGAGTTGGGACTAAACTGAAACACATATGGAATTTCATGAAAATTAAAAACTTTTCTAACTTTCAAGGGAGACACGCCCGTGGTAGGAGACCGTGTACCCTCCACGGCTTCTAGACACCCCCGTGTGTCCCTCCGTGTCTATATACTGACTATATCAACACGGTCACTAGGCACACCCGTGTGCCATGATCGTGTGCTACCAGACCATATACTGACTTTTCCAACATGGCCACCAAGCACGCCCGTGTGCCATGGCCGTGTGCTCTTAGCTAGCTACTGACTTGCATAACACGACCAGCTGACACGCCCATGTCGAGGTCGTGTGCTATTTAAGCTACATTCTGCCAATTAACCCACAGTCTTAGGCACGCCCGTGTGCCACAATCGTGTGACATTATAAACCATTTACAAGGCCAAAATGCCACCCAAAAAGGGTCATACCTACAAGCAACATTATCCACCTCATTTCAAGCATATACCATCCATTTGCTTAACCAAAACTTAACCATTTCATAAACATCAAAACATATCAAAATTTGCATCATATAACTCATTCATTCAAGCATATTACCAACTCAAATCTTGCCAAAACACATGGCTAAGTTCACTTCATAAACATTTACACATATCTAGCCTATACATGCCATATTTAGCTATATTCATTCTCAAAAAGGGTACCAAAATAAGTTTAGTAGTGTGATGATGATCATAATGATCCCCGAGCCTTCGTGAGCTTGACGACCTATAAAACAGAGAAAACACACACACAGAGTAAGCTTTCCAAAAGCTTAGTAAGTCATATACAAATAAACTTAATAGAATATAGGCACATTTCATATACATAACATCTTCTCACATATATACTTTGGTTCATACTATTGGCCACATTTGCCACATTCATCAATTCCAAAAGTCTCTTATGAACAAAACTATTTCAAAGGTCCATAACCATCATAGCAAGGTTACATAGGAACTTACCTTATATACACACTTAGTGTATGAATCAACGTACCTGAATCAGATTCACTATTTACATGGCTATTTCGTATCACAAACTTACCCGTTGAACCGTAAGGAATCTAGTAGGATACTCAGAAAGCTCGGAATGGTCGTACAATGACAACGTCCCAGACGAGGTCTTACATGCACTCAGACATTGATGCCGCTGTCCCAGACAGGGTTTTACACGTATCAATACGATACCGATGTCCCTGACAAGGTCTTGCACGTAAAGCTTATCTCGATGCCAACGTCCCAGACGTGGTCTTATACATAAAACTTATATCGATGCCAACGTCCCAGACGAGGTCTTACACATGATAAAACAGAACAGATACCTATGTCATGACATAGCTAATCCTATCGACTCCTAGGTTCACACGAGACTTCTCGGACTTAGTCACTATATCAAACTTTTCTCGGAATTTATATGCAGAACTTCTCATAGGCATTCATTACCAACATTAATCATATGAACAATTACAATTACATACATATACATTTATTTGCATAGTGACTTACCTCGGATTCGGTTTATCGGAATGAAAACGGTTACTCGGTTACTTTCGCTTTCCCGCGATCTAAATCCGTTTTCCTCGGCTCTTGATCTAAACATATTCAGAATTAACCCTTTTATTCAATAGCTCATTCAATTCAATCTAAAAACACACATTTTGGACTATTTGCAATCTAGCCCTCACATTTGTACATTTTATCAATCTAGTCTATTTTTCACAAAACATCAAACTCACAAAATCCACACATATACATGCTTGGCCGAATACATATACATCACATACAGGGCCACATTTTTCATCAAATTTGCAATTTAGTCCCTTAATTTACCATTTTCTCAATTTAGCCCTATATAGATAAATTCATCAAAAATTCAAGAACAAAGTATGTTCATCTAGCTCATATCTTTCATTTAACACCATAAATCATCAAAAAGCTTGACATATCATCAATGGCATATCACACAAACATCATCAATTCACAAAATTAATAAATGGGTTTTGTAGTTCTCAAAGCAACGATTGCAAAAACGTAGAAATTATCAAAAATCGATCAAAAATACATACCCGATTATGCTTGAACCATGGCCGAATGAAACAAACTTAACCCATTCTTTTTCTTTTAACTTTCGGCCAAAGAAGAGAAAATAAAAGATGAACACTCATCTTTTTGTTTTATTAATCTAAGGTTAATAATTCAATTACTAAATTGCCCATCTATTAAACATATAAGACAAATTAATACTAAGGTTATTAAGACATTCTATCATCCACTATCTCAATGATGGCTTATTTGCCATATAAGGCCTTCACCTTTACAAAGCCACAACACTTTGATACTTCAACAAATAGCAAGCAACTTTCACATTTAATGCAATTCAATCCTTTTGTCAAAATTAAACACACAGACGGACAAATTAACTTACGAAAATTTAACACATACTTAGTCACATATCAACGGCTCAGAATATAATACTAAAATATTATTCAGACTCAGATTTGTTGTCCCGAAACCACTGTTCCGACTAGGGTATAAACCAGACTGTTACAATTCTCCCCCCTTAGGGATTTTAGTCCCCGAAAATCTTACCTGTTAAATGATTCGGATATTCTTTGTTTCATTGAATCTTCTGGTTCCAACGTTGCCTCTTCAATTCCGTGCCGATTCCATAATACTTTCACTAACAGAATTTTCTTGTTTCTCAACTCTTTTACTTCACGAGCTAAGATACGGATCAGTTCCTCTTCATATGACATGTCAGATCAGATTTCAATTTCAGATGGAGTAATTACATGTGACGGATCAGATCGATATCTACGGAGCATCGAGACATGAAACACATTGTGGATCTTTTCCAATTCAGAGGGCAATCTTAATCTGTATGCAACAGGCCTGACACGTTCAACGATCTCATACGGTCCGATGAACCTCGGACTTAATTTGCTTTTACGTCTGAATCGAAGCACTTTCTTCCACGGAGACACTTTCAGAAATACTTTGTCGCTAATCTCAAATTCTATATCTTTTCGTTTCAAGTCCGCATACGACTTCTGACGATCAGATGCTACTTTCAAACAATCTCGGATCAGTTTCACTTTCTATTCTGAATCTTTTATCAAATCAACACCGTGTAGCTTATTTTCACTGAGTTCAGTCTAATACAGAGGGGTACAACATTTATGTCCGTACAGAGCTTCATATGGTGCCATTCTGATACTCGACTGAAAACTATTATTATACGCAAATTCGATCAATAGCAGATACTGTTCCCACGAACCATGAAACTCAAGTACACAGCACCTTAACATATCTTTGAGAATCTGAATGATTCGTTCAGACTGACTATCTGTTTGTGGATGAAAAGCTGTACTGAAGTGTAATTTCGTGCCCAAAGCTTCTTGCAGTTTCTTTCAGAATCTTGATGTAAACCTCGGATCTCTATCTGACACAATGGATAATGGCACTCCGTGCAATCTAACAATCTCGGAAATATATAGCTCGGCTAATCTATCAAGTGAATAATTAGATCTTATCGGAACAAAATGAGCAGATTTTGTCAGTCGGTCAACTATGACCCAAATTGCATCTTTCTTTCTCAAAGTCTGAGGCAAACCAGAAACAAAGTCCATTGTTACTCTATCCCATTTCCATTCAGGAATCAAAATCGGCTGAAGCAATCCAGACGGAACTTGATGTTCGGCTTTTACTTGCTGACAGACTAAACATTTCGAAACAAAGTCAAAAATGTCTCGTTTCATACCAAACCACCAGTAGTGTCATTTCAAATCCTGATACATTTTCATACTTCTCGAATGAACAGATAGACGACTGTTATGTGCTTCGCTCAAAATTAGCTGAATCAACTCCGGATTTCTCGGAACACAGATACGATCTCAGAATCTCAGACAATCATCAACAACTCGAAATTCAGATTCGGAATTCACTTCACACTGAGCTCGTTTCGCTAGTAATTCATTATCTACCTTCTGAGCATCACATATTTGCTGTACAAATAACGGTTTCGCTTTTAACTCAGCTAACACAAAACTATCATCAGATAAATCTAACTAAGCATTCAAAGCACGTAGTGCAAACAATGATTTTCGACTCAATGCATCAGCAACCACATTTGCTTTACCCGGATGATAATCTATCACAAGCTCATAATCATTTAACAACTCAAGCCATCTTCTCTGACGCAGGTTCAAATCTTTCTGAGTCAGTAGATACTTCAGACTTTTATGATCTGAAAATATGTGACATTTCTCACCATACAAATAATGGCGCCAAATCTTAAGTGTAAACACAATCGCATCTAACTCAAGGTCGTGCGTCGGATAATTCTTTTCATGCGGCTTTAATTGTCTCGAAGCATAAGCTACGACTTTGCCTTCCTGCATCAAAACACATCCCAGCCCATTTAACGAAGCATCACTGTAAATCACAAATTCTTTGCCCGATTCTGGCTGTACTAACACTAGAGCTTCCGTTAATAGAGTTTTCAACTGATCAAAACTTTTCTGACATCTATCAGACCATTCAAATCTAACATCTTTCTGAAGTAATTTCGTCAACGGAGTAGCTATCACTGAAAATCCTTTCACAAATCGACGATAATAACCAGCTAGGCCCAAAAAGCTACGAACTTCAGAAACATTCCTCGGAGGTTTCCAATCCAGAATAGTAGAAATCTTGCTCAGATCAACTCGAATTCCAAAAGCTGACACAATATACCCCAGAAAACTAACCTCGTGTAACCAGAATTCACATTTGCTAAATTTTGTGTACAATTGCTTCTCTCTCAGAGTTTGCAACACAATCCTCAGATGCTCAATGTGCTCAGTCTCATCATGCGAATAAATCAAAATGTCATCAATGAATACGACAACAAATCGATCTAGGTATGCGGTGCGAAAATTACGTTTCATCGATCCATAAAAACAGCAGGAGCATTGGTTAGTCCAAATGGCATAACTAAAAACTCATAATGCCCATACCTCGTTCTGAAAGCAGTTTTCGAAATATCTGAATCCTTGACTCTCAATCTGGTAGTATCCCGATCTCGAGATCAATCTTGGAAAATCTGAGAGCTCCTTTTAACCGATCAAATAAATCATCAATTCGGGCAACGGATATTTGTTCTTTATAGTCACATTTTTCAACTGACGGTAATCAATACACATCATCATCGTGCCATCTTTCTTTTTCACAAATAGAACAGAGCAGCACCAAGGCGAGAAACTCGGTCTAGCAAACCCTCTATCGGGCCAATTCTTGTAATCTGCGACTTTAACTCCTTCAACTCTGTTGGTGCCATTCTATACGGAGCTATTGAAATAGGTGTAGTACCCGGCAACAACTCAATACCAAATTCAACTTCACGTATCGGAGGCAAACCGAAAATTCTTCAGGAAACACATCAGAATATTCATGCAGACAATGTGCATCGACTCAACTTTCTTTTCAGACACCTTTGAGTCAATAACATAAGCGAAATATGCTTCATATCCATTTTTCACATAACTTTGAGCTTTTAAAATCGATATCGCAGCAGACAATTCATTCATATCATTAGACTCAATCCACACAGTTTCATTATTCGAACAACTCAGATCAATAGTTTTTCTTTTACAGTTCACAATAGCATCATGTAAAAACAACCAATCCATACCCAAAATAATATCAAACTCATCAAATGGTAATAGCATCAAATCAGCAGGGAAACAGTTATCTCGAAACATTAACGGACATTTCTTGCATACCTCATTAACCAGGACACTTTTACCTAAGGGGTTCGATACTTTTATAGCAAACTCAGTAGACTCTACAGGCAAAGTCTTGCTGAACACTAAATTCATGCATATATATGAATGCGTAGAACCAGGGTCTATCAAAGCAATCACAGAAGTATCATAAAGAGTAAAAGTACCCGTTATAACATCAGGTGATGAAGCTTCCTCACGAGCTCGGATAGCATACGCTCTGGCAGGCGCTCTAGCTTCAGATCTGACAATATTGTCTCTTGTAGTTCTCTGACTACCACTGACATTCTTTACATTCTTCGATGGTCTACCTCTCACAGGTGCAATATCAGATCTCAGATTTTGAACAGTCTCTAGCTCAACAGGCTCAGGGCAATCAAGGATAAAATGATCAAGCGATCCATATCTGAAGCAAGCTCTGTCGTTCAATCTACAGCTACCCGAATGTCTTTTTCCATAATGTTTACATTCAGGTCTCTCATCCGGACATTACCAACATCAGCATCGAAGTTCTTTGGAGTTTTGGAACTCATTTGTTGTCTAGATTGATTTACATTCGAATATCTCACATTATCTCTCGAATATTTTTGGAGCAGATTGAAATGATTTACTCAAATCTCTTTCTCATATCTCGAGTATCGACTCGACTTTTCTTTTATCTTTCCCGAGTGCCTCTCGCTTTACAAGCTCGGTCAACGAAGTACAACGAACTCTTTTATTTCTAAAATACCAACCAAGCAAACGGATGTCTTCATTAAGTCGATCTTCAAATCTTTTGCACATTATAGCTTCGGATGATACACATTCCCGAGCATCTCGACTCGATCTCACGAATTCGTTCATACTAAGAAACATCATTACGCCTGTTTAAGTTCCAGAAATTCTTTCCGTTTCTGATCAACGAATCTCTCACTGATATATTTCTTCCGGAACTCAATCTAAAAGAAGTCTCATGTAACTCGTTGTCTCGGAATAACAAAAATCAGAGTTTTTCACCATTGGTAAGATGCATCTCGGAGTAATGATACAACACACTTTATGCATTCTTCCGAAGTCAGAGACATTTCGTCAAATACTCGGATAGTATTTTCAATCCAGATCTTGGCCTTTTCAGTATCATCATCTTTAGTAGCCTGAAATTCTTCGGCCTCATACTTACGAATCTTGTCAACAGGAGGCTTATTCAACAGATTCGGATGTATATATGGTGGCACAACTGTAGTCTGAGGGGGATTAACCGGGGGCAGGGGTTGCGAAACAGTCGGGTTATTCTTTACAAACTGAGTGAACCACTCACTCATCATTTGGAAGAAAGCTTGTTTAGCTTCTTCCCCTTGACCGCTAGTAGCCGGTCTCGATTCGTATAGCGCCGTCCCTTGCGGGATCAGCGCATTGCTTTCGTACGTCGTCACCACGGCTCTTTCGAGATCTATTACTATACAGAAATCATATTTATACATCAGGATTCATCACACTATCGCAATTCAGAAATATGACATGTATAGCTAGACTCTGACACGCTACGTTAGTCTGAGAATCGGCTAAATCGTAGCTCTGATACCAACCAAGTGTAACACCCCTAACCCGTAACCGACACCGGACTAAGGTTAAAAGCATTACCAAACAGATCGGAAACTTACATAACATTTCATACATTATATTTCATTATTAACAATCATAGTGTCCCTTAGATAAGTCATTAAGACCCAAAGCATGCATATAAACTGAGTTGGGACTAAACTGAAACACATATGAAATTTCATGAAAATTAAAAACTTTTCTAACTTTCAGGGGAGACACGCCGTGGTAGGAGACCGTGTACCCTCCACGGCTTCTAGACACCCCGTGTGTCCTCCGTGTCTATATATCGACTATATCAACACGGTCACTAGGCACACCCGTGTGCCATGACCGTGTGCTACCAGACCATATACTGACTTTTCCAACACGGCCACCAAGCACGCCCGTGTGCCATGGCCGTGTGCTCTTAGCTAACTACTGATTTGCATAACACGGCCAGCTGACACGCCCATGTCGAGGCCGTGTGCTATTTAAGCTACATTCTGCCAATTTACCCACGGTCTTAGGCACGCCCGTGTGCCACAACCGTGTGACATTATAGGCCATTTACAAGGCCAAAATGCCACCCAAAAAGGGTCATACCTACAAGCAACATTATCCACCTCATTTCAAGCATATACCATCCATTTGCTTAACCAAAACTTAACCATTTCATAAACATCAAAACCTATCAAAATTTGCATCATATAACTCATTCATTCAAGCATATTACCAACTCAAATCTTGCCAAAACACATGGCTAAGTTCACTTCATAAACATTTACACATATCTAGCCTATACATGCCATATTTAGCTATATTCATTCTCAAAAAGGGTACCAAAATAAGTTTAGTAGTGTGATGATGATCCTTAACTGTCCCAGAGCCTTGAAGAGCTTGACGACCTATAAAATAGAAAATACACACACTGAGTAAGCTTTCCAAAAGCTTAGTAAGTCATATACAAATAAACTTAATAGACAAGTATATAAGCATATAGAAATATAGGCACATTTCATATACATAACATCTTCTCACATATATACTTTGGTTCATACTATTGGCCACATTTGCCACATTCATCAATTCCAAAAGTCTCTTATGAACAAAACTATTTCAAAGGTCCATAACCATCATAGCAAGGTTACATAGGAACTTACATTATATACACACTTAGTGTATGAATCAACGTACCTGAATCGGATTCACTATTTACATGGCTATTTCGTATCACAAACTTACCCGTTGAACCGTAAGGAATCTAGTAGGATACTCAGAAAGCTCGGAATGGTCGTACAATGCCAACGTCCCAGACGAGGTCTTACATGCACTCAGACATTGATGCCGCTGTCCCAGACAGGGTTTTACACGTATCAATACGATGCCGATGTCCCTGACATGGTCTTACACGTAAAGCTTATCTCAATGCCAACATCCCAGACGTGGTCTTATACATAAAAATTATATCGATGCCAACGTCCCAGACAAGGTCTTACACATGATAAAATAGAACAGATACCTATGTCATGACATAGCTAATCCTATCGACTCTTAGGTTCACACGGGACTTCTCGAACTTAGTCACTATATCGAACTTTTCTCAGAATTTATATGCAGAACTTCTCATAGGCATTCATTACCAACATTAATCATATGAACAATTATAATTACATACATATACATTTATTTGCATAGTGACTTACCTCGGATTCGGTTTATCAGAATGAAAATGGTTACTCGGTTACTTTCGCTTTCCCACGATCTAAATCCGTTTTCCTCGGCTCTTGATCTAAACATATTCAGAATTAACCCTTTTATTCAATAGCTCTTTCAATTCAATCCAAAGACACACATTTTGGACTATTTGCAATCTAGCCCTCACATTTGTACATTTTATCAATCTAGTCCATTTTTCACAAAACATCAAATTCACAAAATCCACACATATACATGCTTGGCCGAATACATATACATCACATACAAGGCCACATTTTTCATTAAATTTGCAATTTAGTCCCTTAATTTACCATTTTCTCAATTTAGCCCTATTTAGCTAAATTCATCAAAAATTCAAGAACAAAGTATGTTCATCTAGCTCATATCTTTCATTTAACACCATAAATCATCAAAAAGCTTGACATATCATCAATGGCATATCACACAAACATCATTAATTCACAAAATTAATACATGGGTTTTGTAGTTCTCAAAGCAACGATTGCAAAAACGTAGAAATTATCAAAAACCGATCAAAAATACATACCTGATTATGCTTGAACCATGGCCGAATGAAACAAACTTAACCCTTTCTTTTTCTTTTAACTTTTGGCCAAAGAAGAGAAAATAAAAGATGAACACTCATCTTTTTGTTTTATTAATCTAAGGTTAATAATTCAATTACTAAATTACCCATCCATTAAACATATAAGACAAATTAATACTAAGGTTATTAAGACATTCTATCATCCACTATCTCAATGATGGCTTATTTGCCATATAAGGCCTTCACCTTTACAAAGCCACAACACTTTGATACTTTAACAAATAGCAAGCAACTTTTACATTTAATGCAATTCAATCCTTTTTGTCAAATTAAACACACAGACGGACAAATTAACTTACGAAAATTTAACACATACTTAGTCACATATCAACGGCTCAGAATATAATACTAAAATATTATTCAGACTCAGATTTGTGGTCCCGAAACCACTGTTCCGACTAGAATATAAACCGGATTGTTACAAGATCCAAGTGGAGTTGACTCTGAAATTACATTGGGGCAAGCTTGTTGAACAGAACATGATTGATGAACAAAGATGAAGAACAAATGAGTGATAACACCTAGAGTAGGAATCATACTCATAACATTTTTGCATCATAGCAAATCTCATTAGGAGCATTTGATTCATTCCAATCATTGCATCCTAATCCTTTAAAAGAAATCATTTTCATGACATGTTACATTCGTATTACTCATAACACATGTAGCTAGAAGCATTTGATTCATTCTGATCATAGCATTTTAGTCATGTGTCATAAACATATGGAACCGAGTCTACAAGACATGTCTTTTTCGATGACAGCGGTGTAGCAATATCGGTGAATTTGAAGATCTTATCTTCCTGAAGTTGTAGGAAGCGGATCAAAGACGTAAGATCTTATTTTCCCGAAGTTGTAGGAAGCAGATCAAAGACGTAAGATCTTATTTTCACGAAGTTGTAGGAAGTAGATCAAAGGCAGTAAGATCTTATCTTCCGAAGTTGTAGGAAGTAGATCAAAGAGAAGATCTTATCTTCACGAAGTTGTAGGAATCGGATCAAAGACGTAAGATCTTATCTTCCGAAGTTGTAAGAAGCAGATCAAAGACGTAAGATCTTATCTTCCCGAAGTTGTAGGAAGCGAGATCAAAGACGTAAGATCTCATCTTTCTGAAGTTGTAGGAAGTAGATTAAAATAGCAGATCTCGCAATTCTTGAAGTTGTAGGAAGCAGATCGAAGACATTAGTCTCGCAATCCCTGAAGTTGTAGGGAGCAGATTAAAACATCAGATCTGGCAATTCCTAAAGTTGTAAGAAGCTGATCGAAGACATTAGTCTGGCAATCCCTGAAGTTGTAGGGAGCAGATTATAATAGCAGATTTGGCATTCCTGCAGTTGTAGAAAACAGATCGAAAACATCAGATCTGGCAATTCCTAAAGTTGTAGGAAGCAGATCGAAGACATTAGTCTGGCAATCCCTGAAGTTGTAGGGAGCAGATTAAAATAGCAGATTTGGCATTCCTGAAGTTGTAGGGAGCAGATTAAAATAGCAGATTTGGCATTCCTGAGGTTGTAGGAAGCAGATCGAAGACATTAGTCTGGCAATCCCTGAAGTTGTAGGGAGCAGATTAAAATAGCAGATTTGGCATTCCTGAAGTTGTAGGAAGTAGATCGAAAACATCAGATCTGGCAATTCCTGAAGTTGTAGGAAGCAGATCGAAGACATTAGTCTAGCAATCCCTGAAGTTTTAGGGAGTAGATTAAAATAACAGATTTGGCATTCCTGAAGTTGTAGGAAGCAGATCGAAGACATTAGTCTGGCAATCCCTGAAGTTGTAGGGAGCAGATTAAAATAGCAGATTTGGCATTCCTGAGGTTACAGGAAGCAGATCGAAGACATTAGTCTGGCAATCCCTGAAGTTGTAGGGAGCAGATTAAAATAACAGATTTGGCATTCCTGAGGTTGCAGGAAGCAGATCGAAGACATTAGTCTGGCAATCCCTGAAGTTGTAGGGAGTAGATTAAAATAGCAGATTTGACATTCCTGATGTTGCAGGAAGCAAATCAAAAACATCAGATCTTATTTCTCTGAGTTTGCAGACCTAGCATTCTTGAAGTTGCAGGAAGCAGATAGAAAACATCAGACTAATTGAAATCAAGATGAAGTTCCAGTACCCCTGAAGATGCAGTTGGGATTGGAAGCCGTTTGAAGAAGTCGAGGCTCGGCCAAGACCGGGCAAAATTGGTCCTTTTATAGTCTTTGCTCTATTTTCGTTTCACGACAATGAGCAAAGAGGGGCAGCTGTAATGACCTATTTTTGCCCGGGCTTAAATGACAAACCAAAAACAAAAAAATAAAAAATAAATAAATGTTTAATTTACAGTCCAGTTACAGTAGCCCAGTTACAACCAGACCCAATACCCCTTAGCCCAATGCCTAAACAGATTGCTAAGGTAACAAACTAAACCCGATTAACCTGTTACAAACCCATTAGCCCAAATCCTAAAATAACCTACCCGAAACAGACCTCAGACCCAAGACAGAATCGGCCCAAAAGGGCCAAAATGTTAACTAAACAGTTTCAGCCTAGGGTTTCTGAAACCCTAGGCGCCGCAAGCGAGACAGCATCCCAATCGTCGCGCCGTAGCCTCGACACCAGCCCCTCGTCAAGCTGTGATCCGCGCTCGAATCGCTCCATCGCCGCCGCGTTCTCCTTGTTCATCTGCAAAAAGGGCAGGACAGTATCAAACACAACAAACATGGCAATATTTTTTATTTATTTCCTTTTTTTATTCGGAGGCTATAAAAGCTCTAATCTGTAATACGAGGGGGGACACGAATACACAGATAGGCATACAGAGAAAAACACAAAAATATTCAAAAAAAATACAGAGAAATAAAAATACAGTTTACAGAGGTGATTTTTTTAATATCCGTCTTATTTATTTTATTTTATTTTTTTTGTTCATGAGTTTTTATATACACTAAAAAAGAGAGAAAATGGTTTACCATTTGATCGGCATTGAAAACGGAATCTTTTGGACTTCCGATCGCCGTCGGAAGAGGCGCGTGTGGCGGCGCGTGTGGCGATCGGACACTAGAACTTAGGCCGGAGCCAGACCTCAGGCTGAGAAGGAGAAAGCTTCTCAGAGCTTTTATTTGTTTTTTTTTTTGAAGAAGTGTTTAAAAATGATTTTTTTTGGTTTATTTTTACTTATATATGGCTTATTATACGACGACGTTTTGGAGGTCCCCTTTTAAGGCCAAAACGACGTCGTTTTAAAGCCTGTGACCCGCGCGTTGACCCGACCCGGGGAAGATCCGCGTGTTTTTGTTTAAGGGTCTAATTGCCCTACAAGTCCTTCCGCAATTTTACTAATTTTAATTCAATCCAATTTGCATTCTTAATTTTTATTAAATTAGTCCTAAACTTTACATTTTGTTCCAATTTAGTCCTCGGGCTCCTAAAGAGTTAAAATCTGAACGACACCGTTTTGAAAAAAGGATTAATTACCCAATAAATCCCTGTGGTTTCAGGCGCGTTCTGATTCAATCTTTTTAATCTGTTTTAATTACTATTTAACCACTATTTCTTTATTTATTTTTAATTTTCTTATTTTATTTTATTTTAAATTATTTTAATTATTTTATCATGTTAAATGTTCTATATTATTTTCCTTTATTTATTAATTTATTAATAGTTCATATATATATTTTGTATGTATTATTTTTATATATATATTTAATTATTATTTTAACTTGGTTTAATAATTTATATATTATTTTATAATTTATATATTATTTATTATATTATATTTTAATTTGTATATTATATAGTATTATATCATATTATATATACATATTTTTATTTTTGTTTAAAATTTATTTATATTATATAATATATTATTTATTCTTGAATATAGTTTTTTTTATATGTATATTAAGTTATTATGAAAATGTTTTATTTAAAACTATAAACCATCTATTTATTTCAAATGTATTTTATTTATTCAAAATATACATATATTATGCTTTTCATTATTTTACAACATTTATTTAATATTTGGTATATGTCATTGCATGAAAGGTTTAATTTTATATTAAATGTGTTCATATTTATTTTATTGTTTATTGTATTCGTTTATACTTCATCATGTATTTACAATTACTTTAGTGTAGGAATTATTATTTGTCATATTTTGTGTTATTATTTCTTTGTTGCCTATATTAAATGTTAATATATTATAATTGCTTTTGATGTTTGATAATGTATAAATGCGATATTGTCTCATGAATCATTGTTTAAAATAAAATACATTTTTTTACAAAATTACTGATTTTTATCAAAAGGTTTTAAAATAAAGGCAATGTTTTGTGTTTAGAAATTTGAGAAATAGTGCCCTATCGTGCTGGGTTGCGATTTCCCGTTTGACTAAATAACTAAATACCCTTTTAATAAAATTTCATACATTATGAGATGTTTTAGTTTCTCGGGAATTAAAAATATCGTGTCCTAACGTGTTGGATGTGATGTTTATATTCTTTCGGAACAAAGAAATCTCAAGTTTTAAATCAAAAAAATCTATTCTTGGGAATTCAAAACGTTGTGTCCTAACTTACTAGATATGATGTTTTGTGTCTCGAGAAAGGGATTTTCTAAAATAAAGACATGCCTAGTTTCGAAGTCATGAGATGCTATATCCTAACTTACTGGGTATGGTGTTTTATTTCTTTGGGATAGGTAAGTCTATTTTTTTTTCCTCTTCAAATAAAATGACCATTTTCTAAAATTTTTCAAAGTTTCAACATTAGGACATGATTTTATCGATTAGGTACCAATTTTTTGGGCGTTATGAGGGTGCTAATCCTTCCTCATACGTAACCGACTCCCGAACCCATTTTTTTTCGTAGACCAAAATCAATATTTTGAAATAAAACGTATTTTTTAAGGTGATCCAATCACACCAAAGTAAAAGGATTGGTGGCGACTCCCATTTTCATTTTTAAAAGTCGATCCTTCATTTTTAAATCAAACTTTTAAAATGGTTTCGACAGTTTATATACAAAATTTCATTATTCATGGGTTTTATTGTTGGATATATGATTTATTTTTAGTAATGATTTTCTTCGTTTTTTATTAATTTTAAACGAAAATATTAAAGGTTAAAATATGCTCCAAATTTTTATACTCTTCGTACATTTAGAATTTAGTCTTCTTATTTTTATTTTTAGGTATTTAATCTTTTTACTCTTCATATTTCGAAATCCAAGCCCAATTGTTAACACCATTTGAACTCTTCTATTAAATTAAGTAACGTGACATTTTGAAATAAAGAAATGCTCATTTGATAGTCATGTAACAAGAAAAAATGATGATGTAATTATAAACTTAAATTTAACAAAAAAAATTAAACGGTGTTAACAATTAAACTTACAATTTTAAATCGAGACAGCAATTCTATTATAATAATATTTATTAACAAAGTTGATATTGATACTAACATTGGTATAGGAGGTGGAATGTGGACCCAGAATTGTATATAATTTACAATATAAAAATTGAATTGGGATTTTGGGAGATTCACCACACATAAATTCATCATATTATACAAAAATGTCTCCTACAGTAAATTTTGAATCCTACGGAGAAATATTATAAATAATAAAAAAGAATCATATGATAAATGAAAAGAAGAGAGAAAGCGAGAATCATGGAGACATGATCATGTGCTTTAAAGTGGATACATACAAATATAATCATGTGATTTCACTATATAAATTTTTAAATTTAAACTTTATTAAAAACAGTGTTCTTTGCTTTCATTTTCTAGACTTTTCATAAATTTTGTATATATTATATTTTTAAATATGATCGAAAATTTTATTAAATATTTTCATAGCATTTTTAAAAGCTTACAATATATTTAAAAATATGTTTTAATTTATCTAAATATTTTTGGGTTAAAACTAAAGTGTTCTAAGACGTTTAAAATATTTTTAAGTGATTTTGGTATGCAAGTCTCAAGATATATGTCTATATATCTCGAGGCATGAAAACTTCGAAACAAAAATTTGCTTCAAGAGTTGTATGCCTAAAGACTAGCAGAATGTCTCGAAACATAAACTGCCGACGACTATTTTTCGAACTTGTTGGACAATTTTTAAGCCTAAAATTAATGCTTCCAACAATTAGATTTCATCCCCAATGACCATAAACATCAACAAACCTTTTCCTTGGTATAAATACGCTTCAAAAACACTTCAAGACTCAATAGAGAGAGATCCATGCATCAAGATCAAGAGAAAAATATTCAAATCTTTATTCTTTCATTTCTTTTGTAAATTTTCTCTAGAAGCTTAATGTCAAATCTTTTTATCATTCACATATTTCTGTATTGAGAGCTTAATTTGTCTAAACACACACCTTGTAGAGGTCTCTTTGGTTATTCTCTTTCATTTCAACAAACGTAAATTGGGAGGGTTTTAGTTGAGCCATAAAAACTAAGATGAGTTCTAGTTAAGCCATAAAAACTAGAGGGGGGATTCTATCATGGCCTTGTGAAAAAAATAAGGATTGTAAAGGTTATACCTTCTCCTTTCATCAATTCTAGTAGTGAATTGGGAAATCCTTAGTGATGGGAAGTTGAGGTGGTGGACGTAGACAATTGGGACCAAACCACTATAAATTGAAGTGTCCAAACTTTTCTTTCATTTTCTTATCATTTAAAAAAGTTTGTAGAGATTTTTAAAATACCAATTCACCCCACTCTTAGTATTCTTGGGCCTAACAAGTATAAAGTTATTAAAGGTGCATTTGTTTCACGAAAAATGTTTTCTTCATTTGCAAGTGTTTGTTTCATAGAAAACAATTTGGTAAGTGGAAAATGGCTTACAGATCAACGAAAACTAAGTCCTTTTTTTTCCCTATAAAATAACTTATCATTTTAAAAAGTATAAATCATTTTTCGAAAAGAACTCCTTTATGAGTAATTTTATTTTTGATATAAAAATTAGCTTCAACCAAGCCTAATATTATTATATTAATAATAAATTTTTAATTTTAATATTTAAAATATTAATATTAAATATTATAATTTCAATATTATTTTTTTATGGAAAGAAGCATATATTAAGCCATGTAGCAGCATAAAACAAGGACCAATAACGGAAGAACACCAGAAACAATCCCAAGCCGACAGACTTAACCCATACACCCAAACTTAGAACCCTTGACCTTATCAGTATTAACAGTAGCAATATCATGATTATGCATCGATGCTAACCAACTAGGAGGAATGGTCCATTCACAATAGTTCAAGATGTTGGAAAATCAGGTTCGAAAAACGTAGTGAAAAATAGGTTTAAGGGAAAACTAGAGTTTTAAAAAGATTTTCAAAAATAAGAACTTGATTGTGTTATCTAAAGTAATAAACACTTAATCAAAAATCGTACATCTATGATTCGTTTAGGATGAACGCTTCAACCAAATAGTTTTCTCCGATATCCTCAAGCTCACGTCTATCAAGTGTGGGCTAATTTCGAATCAGAATTTTTTTCACAAAATTATCAGTTGGGCAATCTCGTAATTTCTCTAAACTTATAGGGTCAATTGTAAATAAAAAGATTTCTCTAGAAATTTTTTGAATAATTTCTTCATAGAATTTTCTCTTTACAACTTTTCTTGAATTCAAGTGTATGAGAATAATGACCCATGCTCTCTTTATATAGGGAGAGTTTAGAGAGAGTTCAACTAAGATTAGAATTTATCATATTAATAAAATTTGAAATGGGTTGACTGACTATATGCAAATTTGACATTGAATATGTTACTGAAAGCATGTATGAATGCCAATGTTACTATTAAATGAAAATTATGCAAGGCATACACCGATACTGATTATTGATACGCATGTTAAGCATGTCATTGTACTGAGATTGATTTTGGTAGCATGAAATTCTCACTAATTGTATGTCATTTTGCATCTGCATGGGGCGGGTATTTGTGGTTGACGGAGGAGTTTCGTGGAGATCCGGTGACATTTAAAGTCCATAATAATGTTGTCAGTGCACTGCACTGGAGATTTGAGGAGATTAGGCAATTTATCACATTTTTACTGATAGCTTGTTTGCATTTTTATTGGTAGTTTTATCTGCATTACTGTACTGACGGTTTATCCACATAGAGCTTCGACTCTTACTACTTTGGAGTTCGATAGATGGATCCTGAAGAACTCGTGGTGTGTAGCAGATGGTTGGGTAGAAACCTTTTGCATTGCATCATTTGCATCATACCATGCCCATTCTCCATTCTGTTAACTATTATGGTTTAATATGAACTCTTACTGATATGAACTCCATAAGATGGCTTTATGGTCTTTTGGTTAATGCATATATGCACTATTGATAAATTGTCATATTTATTATGATCGTTGTGTTGATGTCCCTACGTCATACTATATTATTGTATTTTTGTTTAAATAACTTTTAGACTTAAACTAAGTTTTCATAAAGGTCTCGTAGACCTTCTAAAGGGACTTTGTGTTATTAATTAACTATGATATGTTGATGTATGAGAAATGGAGATGTAAATGCTATGATTTGATCGGTAATACCTCGTAACCCTAGTCCGACGATGGATATGGGTTAAGGGTGTTACATTTTAATTGGTATCAGAGCTACGGTTTAGTCAATTCTAGGACTAACATAGCGTGTGAGAGTCTAGCTATACATGCCATATATGTATCTGCGATAGTGTGATGATTCCTGACAGTTAAAAATGTGTTTTCGTATAGTAAATGGATCCCGATCGAGCAGCTGCTGATGATGTTGAGAGTAATGCGCTTGTTCCCGCTCAAGGGACAGCGCCGGCTGAATCTAGGCCAATTGCTAGTAGTCACGAGGGAGAGGCAAAGCAAGCCTTCTTCCAAATGATGAGTGAGTGGTTTACGGAGTTTGTTCGAACGAATCTGGCTGCTCAACAACCTCCACTCCCGCAAGTTCCTGTAGCGCCACAAGTTATAGACCTAACTCGATTGAGTAAACCTCCAGTTGATAAAATTCGTAAGTATAGGGCCGAAGAGTTCAGGGCCACAGTTGATGATGATGCCGAACGAGCTGAATTCTGGCTTGAGAATACTATTAGAGTGTTTGATGAATTATCATGTACTCCTGATGAATGTCTTAAGTGTGCTGTTTCATTGTTGAGAGATACGTCATATCATTGGTGTAATACATTGATATCCATGGTTCTGAGAGAACGAATCACCTCGGATTTCTTCCAAACTGAATTCTGGAAGAGATATATCAGTCAACGGTTTATAGATCAGAAATGTAAAGAGTTTCTTGAGCTGAAACAGGGCCGAATGTCTGTTACAGAATACGAATAAGAATTTGTAAGATTGAGCCAGTATGCACGAGAATGTGTTTCGACAGAAATTATTACGTGTAAACAATTCATTGAAGGGTTGAATGAAGATATTAAACTTCTGGTCGGAATTCTTGACTTGACTGAATTTGTAGTATTGGTTGAAAGAGCTTGTAAAGCCGAGGAGCTTAGTAAAGAAAAGAAGAAAGCAGAAGCAGAAGCTAGAGACGAGGGAAAAATGTCGATGAGTAAGCCGTATCACTCTTCGTCAAAGAGATTCAGAGATGCAACCAGTCGCTCAAATACTTCGATGGGACATTCGAGTAGAGATCATGTGAAACAATATACGAGTTCTAAAGCTCAAATTCCAATGGAATCAAGTGTTGGCAGTGTTAGAAATAATAAGCCTGAGTGTAGACAGTGTGGAAGACGTTATATTGGGGAATGCTGGGGCAAGTATAATAATAGAGTTTGTTATAAATGTGGATCACGAGATCATTTTATTTGGGATTACCCGGAGTTGGCTGAGAAAGATAATGCTCAGAGTGTGAGGTCGAGTAACACGGCAGCTAGGGGTAGACCACCCAAAAACACCGAAATTGTGAGTAGTAGTCAGAGAGGAACAACGGATACAGTTGTGAGATCCGAGGCTAGAGCACCTGCTAGAGCCTACGCCTTTCTCGCTCGCAAAGAAGCGTCATCTCCAGATGTCATTACTGGTACTTCCAATATTTTTGATACTGATGTGATTGCATTGATAGATCCAGGATCTACTCATTCATATGTGTGTGTGAACTTAGTATTTAGTAAGACTCTGCTTGTTGAGTCTACTGAATTTATAATTAGAGTATCAAACCCCTTAAGCAAGTGTGTTTTGGTTGATAAAGTGTGCAAGAATTGTCTGCTGATGTTTCGAGATATCTGTTTCCCAGCTAATCTAATGTTACTACCCTTTAATGAATTTGATATAATTCTAGGTATGGATTGGCTAACTTTGCATAATGCTATTGTGAATTGCAAACGGAAGACTATTGATTTGAGAAGTCAGAATGATGGGATAGTCCGAATTGAATCCAGTGATTTGAATGGGTTACTGGCTATAATATATTCAATGAAAGCTCTGAATTATGTGAAAAAGGGATGTGAAGCTTATCTGGCATATGTGATTGATACGAAAGTAACAGAAAAGAAAATTGAATTTGTGCCTGTGGTTTGTGAATTCCCTGATGTGTTTCCTAAAGAATTATCGGGATTACCACCGATACGAGAGGTTGAGTTTAGCATTGAGTTAGTGCCGGGAATGACTCCAATTTCAATAGCACCGTATAGAATGACTCCGACAAAATTGAAAGAATTGAAGTCTCAGTTACAAGAATTGACAGACAGAGGTTTTGCATGACCGAGCTTTTCTCCTTGGGGTGCTCCTGTTCTATTTGTGAAAAAGAAAGATGACACGATGATAATGTGCATTGATTACCGGCAGCTGAATAAAGTGACGATAAAGAATAAGTACCCTCTACCACGAATCGATAATTTGTTTGATCAGCTGAGAAGAGCTACTGTGTTTTCAAAGATAGATTTGAGATCTGGATATTATCAATTGAGAGTCAAAGAATCAGATGTGCCGAAAACTGCGTTCAGAACGAGGTACGAACATTATAAATTTTTAGTTATGCCTTTCGGACTAACGAATGCCCCTGCAGTATTTATGGATTTGATGAACTGGATATTCATGTCATTTTTAGATCGATTTGTTGTTGTATTCATTAACGACATTTTGATTTATTCATGTGATGAAATTGAGCATGCTGAACATTTGAGAATCGTGTTACAAACTCTGCGTGATAAGCAACTATATGCAAAGTTTAGTAAATGTGAGTTCTGGTTGCGCGAGGTTGGTTTTCTAGGACATATAGTATCAGCTGCGGGGATACGAGTTGATCCGAGTAAGATCTCAGCAATTTTAGATTGGAAACCTCCGAGAAATGTGTCTGAAGTCTGCAGTTTTCTGGGACTAGCGGGATATTATAGACGGTTCGTGAAAGGCTTCTCAATGATTGTAACTCCGTTGACTAAATTGCTATAGAAAGATGTTAAATTTGAGTGGTCAGAAAGTGTCAGCAGAGTTTTAAACAGTTGAAAGCATTGTTGACAAAGGCACCAGTGTTAGTTCAACCTGAATCGGATAAGGAATTCATAGTTTACAGTGATGCATCGTTGAACGATTTAGGCTGTGTGTTGATGCAAGAAGGCAAAGTTATAGCCTATGCTTCGAGACAGTTAAAACCACATAAAAAGAACTACCCGACGCACGATCTTGAATTAGTAGCTATTGTATTTGCATTGAAGATTTGGCGTCATTATTTATTTGGTGAGAAGTGTCACATTTATACGGATCACAAGAGCTTGAAATATCTGATAACTCAGAAAGAATTGAATTTACGATAGCGGAGATGGTTAGAATTACTAAAAGACTATGAATTAGTAATTGACTATCATCCGGGAAAAGCTAATGTTGTCGCTGACGCTTTGAGCCGAAAGTCTTTATTTACTTTACGAGCAATTAGTACTCAGATAGATTTGTGTGATGATGGTTTGGTTTTAGCCGAATTGAAAGCAAGACTGCTGTTTTTGCAGCAGATTTGTGATGCTCAAAAAGTTGTCAATGAAATGCTAGCGAAACGAGCTCAGTATGGTTTGAATGCTGATTCAGAATTTCGAGTTGATAATGATGATTGTCTGAGATTCCGAGATCGGATTTGTGTTCTGAGAAATTCAGAGTTGATTCAGTTGATTTTGAACGAAGCTCATAACAGTCATTTATCGGTTCATCCGGGAAGTACGAAAATGTTCAATGATCTGAAACAGTTTTATTGGTGGCCTGGTATGAAACGGGATATCTCAGAGTTTGTTTTGAGATGTTTAGTTTGTCAGCAAGTCAAAGCTGAACATCAGGTACCTTCGGGCTTATTACAGCCGATCATGATTCCTGAGTGGAAATGAGAGAGAATCACGATGGACTTTGTATCGGCATTGCCCCTGTCTCTGAGAAAGAAAGATGCAATCTGGGTGATAGTTGACAGATTAACGAAATCAGCTCATTTTATTCCGGTGAGAATGGATTACTCGCTTGATAAGTTAGCTGAATTGTATGTTTTCGAGGTTGTGCGATTACACGGGGTACCATTATCTATTGTGTCCAATAGAGATTCGAGGTTGACTTCACGATTTTGGAAGAAACTGCAAGAAGCTTTAGGTACGAAGTTGCATTTTAGTACTGCTTTTCATCCGCAAACGGATGGTCAATCCGAGCGGACCATTCAGATTCTCGAGGATATGTTGAGATATTGTATTCTTGAGTTTGAAGGTACGTGGAAAAAGTACTTGCCGTTGATTGAATTTGCGTATAATAATAGCTTTCAATCAAGCATTAAAATGGCACCATATGAGGAATCTCGAAGCTAGGACCGGACCTGACACGCGAAGTATCACCTCAGACACCAGACTATTTTTAAATAAGTATTTTTAATAAGTATTTTATTAGTTTTTTATTATAATTTTAAGTTTCTGGTCTGTGGCTTGATTATTTTATTTTGAGGATTTTTATGCATGTATTATTCATTTGAATGGTTCGAATTTAATAACTAGTAATTGTATGTTATTCGGCCTAAGTAAAATCTGACTCAATTAATGATTTTCTGCTGCATTAGATTACATTGAGTTTTTACAAAGTAAAGCGACAAACCAAATGATTTTCTAAAAATTTCACTAATAACAATAAAATGAAGTCTAAAGTAGATACGACCTAATAAATGAATGTTTAAGCTAACTCAAAGAAACAAACACAGTTTTCCTAAAATAAGTCGGTTTAGCATTGTTAGAAGTATTAGTAGGATAGCTTAGCCATTCTAGTGGCCAATGTAGCTTTCTCAATCTAGCCATAATGTCTAGGCCGGGTTAGGGAGTTTACAATATTAAATATCAAATTTAAGCATATTAAAGGGATCGAAAGTGAAATATAATCATTTTTGTAAAATGAAAAAAAGAAAAAAAATGAAAAAGGGAAGCATGGGTGAGAGAGCTGCGTGATGACCTTCCTTTGTATATAGTAAGCATATTAAAAGGACCAAAGGTGAAATTTAGCCATTTTTGTAAAGTGAAAAAAAAAGAGGAAGCATTGTGAGAGAGTCACGTGTCAACAAATAGAAGGTCCATTATATTCATAGTGGGTCCGATTTTGTTATTGATTCGATCAATACAAGGTGATTATACTTAGGTGGGCCCTAATAGCTTCTAGAATGTATTCAAACTTGAGGGTGCCTAACCTTTTTGGAGAGACCAGAGGGTTGGTTCTCCTTTGATCATGACGGATGGTCTAGTGAAACATCTTCTTAAGCAAAGTCAGTAGGAGGATCAACGTTATCTATACTGTTGACACACGTCCAAGTGACAGAGGAATAAATATTAATATTATATTGACCGTGTGTCAGAGTCTTAAAAATTTATATAACGAATGATCTAGCCTAGAAACTAACTGTGACAACGATTGAGGAAAGCGCACCTATCGAACAGTAGTATAGTTTAGTGGCAAGACCGGAATGTCGAACCCAAAGGAACCAAAAGTACTAATACTAACTTTTTTTCTATTATTTAGCCTAAGATTTAAAGTGGATTATTGTTTAATTTAAAATTAACTAACTACTAAGCTAAAGATGCTAAGACAAAGAGAATGAATTGGGGAAATACTTGTGGGAACAACCAATTGATTAAGACAATACCCAAGGAAGAATCCACCTAGACTTCACTTGTTATCTAACTCTGAACCAAACGATTTATTCACTTGACTTGATCCGTAGGATTCCCTAATTTATATTAATACCTCTCTCGAGGCTACTAACGTCTAACCCTAGGTTGATTAATTGAAATCTCTTTCTAATTAAAACCCCTAGAATTGCATTAACTCGATCTATGGACTCCCATATTAGGTTTGACCCTAATCCGGAAGATTTTTGTCATCCTATCTCTAGGGTTGCGATCAACTCCGCTTAATTATGCTAGATCTACTCTTAGACAGGGTCTATTCCTCCTCTGCCTAAGCACATCAATACTTGAATCAATATCCTGAAATATCAAAGCAAGAATTAAGAACACATAATTAAGAACAAATCAAGTATTTATCATATAGTTCAAAAAACAATAACAAGATCCGTCTTAGGTTTCATCCCCCTCAGGTATCTGAGGGTTTAGTTCATAATCAATAAAGAATACATCTTAGAAGAAAAGATAAAACAAAACATAAAAAAAACCCTAAAACCCCCTGAAGGAATTGAAGAGAAGATCTTCCGTCTTGAGTATGACTCCGGCTTCTTGAGATGAATCAATTGGCTTTCTTCGAGTAAATCCCACAATTCTGACCCCTCTGGCTTGGCTCTTTGGCCTAGCTGGATGCCCCCAAAAGCCTTCAGAAGGCTTCTGTCGACCCCCTCTTTAGGTTACCCTCTAGGGTGTTTATATAGGCTTTCGAGATGCCTTACTTGGCCCACAAGTATCCTATTCTGAGTGAAATTCCTCTTTATCACGGCAGGGACACGCCCGTGCAACACGCCCGTGAGAATCGAATCCAGGCCGTGGTCGAGCCTGCTAAAGGGGCACGGCCGTGTGGATTTCTACTTTGGCCCATTTGGTCTGTTTTTAGCACGTTTCTCGTTCTTTTCATCCTCCTATGCTCTCCTAAGTATAAAACATGAAATTAAAGGATTAGGAGCATCAAATTCCACAATTCAAGGGATAAATCATCCAAAAAGTATGCTAAATGTAACACCCCAAACCCGGCCCAAACATTACGACCGAATTTGGTGTGCTACAGAGAAAACATTTCTTTGAAAACTCCTTTAAACCGGTTTAACTTTTTGATAAAAGATAGTGTCTTGTTTAAAACAGTTTGAGGTGTATAAAACCCATACTTAGGTTTATTTAAAAATATTTATTAAGTCAAGTTATTATATTTTTAAATGTACCCGATGGCACGATAAAACATTTTTGCGTACAACTTGAGAAAACATGTGTACTTATTTTAATTTCATTAAATAATTTAAACAAATCATTCAAACATGTAAAATAGTAAAATAATTCTAGGAGGCCTTATTACAACTTGATTAAAATAAAACCAACAATCGAATAAAATAAACAAGAATTCAAAGTCCATTAAATTCAGATTCCTTTGCATGGCCACCTCGAGTCCATCGGCTCCTCATCCGCAATCTACGAGTCACTGAAAAATGTTAAAGGAGAAGGTGAGTCACCAAGACTCAATGTGTAACCCTTCCCGATTTAGTGCAACAACATACACAATTTATAACAAATTAACATGCACTAAATCATGCACCCAACCTAGCCATCCAAACACCTTCCTCTACCCCGTGTGGTACCAAACCCTTTGGTGGTGCCAAACCACCGTGGTGACGTATAGTCACAAAATCCATCATATTGTGGTGCCAAACCACTTTGGTGACTCGAAGTCACAAATCGAATGATGGGGCCAACCCATCGTGTGATGCCAAATCACCGGCGTCAATCCCATAATGTAACCTGTGGGGCCAACCCACCGTGGTGCTAAGCCACCGGGACGAGACGCTATGAGGTGCCAAACCTGCGGAGGTGCCAAACCTCGGTGACCGTAGTCACAATGTGGTACCAAACCATCGGTGTCCGTCGACACGAATATCGATCCCCCTCCACTCATATATCCCACATCAATCAATGATATACAATGATTTCATGCCAACATATATTTAAATCACATATACCAAATATGCCATGCTTCCCAAAAGCATCAAATAGTAACTCATATTGACAGAGACTTACTCGAATCATCGCTTATACCGTTACGGTATTAAATCCAAAGCTACATAAACCAGATTTAGCATATACAACATTTAGCATACTGTTAATTTCTCATAAAGTGTATATGTACACCCCTGATGCCAATTGTCACCCTAAATCCCGAAGAACCCAATCGCCACCCACAATATCCTTGCTCCTATATTCGGCCAACACAAGATTAGTGACATGGCCTATTCGGCCAAACCCAATAAATCTAAAGGGCATCTCTTAAACACGAATCCTTACCTACACGCTTTTGAATACTAGCCACAAAGACACGATACACGAATCTACTTCACCAAACTACAATCGGTCAATCAACAATATTCTAAACAATAGCCTTCGGCTTTTGAACACTAAAATAGACCTTACCCTCACTTACCGAATTCGATTGACAGAGAATGATAGTTCAGATCTCGCTTTGAGATCCCTGAGTCCTACCCAAACCGATTTGGAAAACACTGAAAATGGATCACCCTTGCTTTGATATTCGGCCAAGGCTACACCAAATAGAAGAAGGAAAATTCGGCACACCAATGGAGTAGATTCGGCTATGATTGTTCAACACAATCAATCAAGGTTCGGCTTGTATGGAAAAAGAGAAAGTAAGAGAGTGAAATAAGAGTTTCGGCTAAGGGTTTGAGAAGAGAAAAGAAAGAAATAGATGGGAGATTAAGGTATAGGAGATTCGGCCAAGGTTTTAGAAGAAGAGAAGGGTTTTCGGTTTTGAGAGAATGAAAAAGGAAAAAAGATGGAGACTAGCCAAAATTATGAAGAAAAATTACTAAGAAAATTCGGCTTCTCCCCCCCATGCTTGCCGTCCACTCCTCTCCAAGGAGTTTAAAATTCGGCCAACTCCTTAACTCTCTCTTGGCCACTAATTTAAAATTATTCAAAATAATTTGAATACTCAAATGCCTATATTTTCTCTTTGCCACCTAATAAAGATTAATCAAATAAAATCCATTAAAAAAATGCTAATATTATCCTTATTATCTTATTATCTAAAAGAGTTTAAAGAGAGAAAATCTCTCCCCCCTATGCCGTCCCAATTAAAGATACCATGTGCAGGCCAATTCCTTCTCTCCCTTTTCATGACATTGAAAAATAAAACCCCAAGCTGCAGACTCCTTGGTTCGAACCTAGAACCTCTTGCGCAGACCCTCTCTTCCAACGCCTGAGCCACTCTTCCCAATTGAATTTCATGTCATAAAACCCCATCATTAAATTTTAAGGCCTTCCTACTTAAGCCCATCACCGCACATATAAAAATAAACGCAAACGCCGCTTGCTCCACCATTCGAACGCGCGCCGTCTTCACCTCCAACTCCTAAGTGGCGCATGGAAGCCACTTTACCAAGGCTTGTGTTATGTCCAAAAGCGCTATAACTTCTCTTAAGACCTCCTGGCCCGACTTCCCTTCCTAACGCAAAAAGGAAAAATAAAATACTCCCATGCCATCCTCAAGACTCGAACTCCAGACCCTTGTTGGCGTCATTCCCAGGCCTTAAGTGGCGTCCTTAAGCCACTTTACCAAGCCCCCTTTCGTGACCCAAAACGCTCACAAATTATTCTTAAGGCCTCTTCAGCCTAATTTCCTCTTTTTACACTTAAATCCAAAATTTTTCCAAAGCTTTCACCCTTATTCTAAAGTTCTAAAAACTCTTAAAACATCTCCAAATACCCTTAAAACCCACTAGCACTTGGGTTATGCTTCAAACGCATAACCCCTAATCCAGGATGTTACACTAAATGTGGGATTAAAATATGTATATATTACGATTTATCAAATACCACCACACTTAAGCTTTTGCTTGTCCTCAAGCAAAATTCTCAACTCACAATTAAAATGAACTTCCTCAATTCAAAATATTTGTAACAGCCCGATTCAGGGCCTAGTCGGAATAGTGGTGCGAGACCATAAATTTGAGTTAGTAAATTGAGTTCTTAAGGTTTATGACATGTTTTCATGATAGTATTAAAGTTCCATGTAGAAATTTTGTGAAATTGACATGGAATGATCAAATAGGACTAAATTGCAAAAGTTGCAAAATATGAGTTTCTAGAATCTTTTTGTATGAAATAGCTTTATAATATTAATTAGAAGTCCTTAAATAGCAATTTTCCCAAATTATAAGTTTTGGATAAAAATGGACATTAGTTAGTAAATTGTAAATTTTTAAAGAGAAGGGCATTTTGGTCATTTACCAATTAAATAATTAAAATAGGAAAAAGATGATAAAATTTTCATTCATCTTCTTCCTTGTGCCGAAAATTGGGAGACTCCATAGCTAGGGTTCTTCAAATTTTTAAAGCTTGCAAGTAAGTCATCCTAGCCCCGTTTTTAACATTCTTCGTATTTTTGGAGTCCTCGTATTATGAATTAGCTATTTTTAGCTATAAGATGAGCTAAGAAGCATGTTCAAAAATCTACCCATGTGTATCATGCATGTAAAATGATATTTTATGGAAGATTATGGGAGTTTGATGTTAGATAAACATCTTTTCCTTAGTGAATTTCATGAAAAATGATAGTATGGACTAATTTGTAATAGTTATGAAATTGGTCATACCTATTAGAAATATTGAGAATTGATGATTGTTATAGTAGAGAAAATGAATCAGCTAAACATGATGTTTAAAAAAGTTGAATGATAATTATTTTACGAGCCTAGGGGCAAAAGTGCAAATATGAGAAAGTTTAGGGGCAAAATAGTAATTTTGCCAAAGTATGAGTTAAGAGACAATTTAATCAATATGAGTATTAAATGATCTAATTATTATTATAGATCAAGAAAAACGAAGCCCGGATCGAAACCGAAGCAAGAACAAAGTCGAGGACTAAATTGCATATCTACATACATTTTGTATATTGAGGTAAGTTTGTATGATTTCTAAGCTTTATGATTATTATCATTGAATTGCTTAGTATAATATACATTATTACCATAGAAATGCTTATTGCTATGTTAAATAAAGAAATTAATGAGATTAAGCATGAGAAAGTCCCGATTGAAGTTGAATTACTTAGGATACTCGATCTACCACACGAGATAAGAAAGTCCGTATAAGACCAAGCCAAGGCATGGCATCGGCAATCAAGCAAGTTATCATGTAAGTCCAAGACAAGTCTTGGCATTGAAGAGTTATTATGATATGAAGACCCATGTAAGCCCAAGCCAAGGCATGGCATTGGTGAGTCTCCAAGCAAAGATGTCATGTAAGTCTAAGACAAGTCTTGGCATTTAAAAGCTATCATGAGGTAGAGATTCCATGTAAGTCCAAGCCAAGGCATGGCATTGGTGAGTAACAAGAAAGATTTCATGTAAGTCCAAGCCAAGGCTCGGCATTGACTAGTTCATGAGTAAAGATACCAAGTAAGACCATGTCAAGACATGGCAATGGTAAGTTCCCAAGGGAACACACAAGGAAGACTTTGAGTAAGTCCATGTCAAGACATGGCATCAATACCAAGATGAGAGATCCCATGTAAGACCATATCGAGGATATGGCTTTGGCATTGAGTTATGTGGGATGAGATTCAGTATCCTCGGTTATTCGCAGAAATTTATCGGGCAAATGAGTAAAGTTAAAATGATAACAAGAAAGACAAGTAAGAAAAGCTATTATCAAGTTAGAAATGAGTATTACTCATATTATGAATGATGAACTAGAGATTATAATTATTATTGTAGAGTATGCTGATCTACGTGATCAAGTGATACAGGTACATTGTTTACCTCACGAGTATGAGACTAGTAAGTATCATGAGATATGTAAGAATCAGTATGAGTAAGTAAGCTTAAATAGCTGAAATTTATGATACCATTGTTTATGTTAAATGGGTTATATTGAGCAAGTATGTTGCTATGTGCATTATATGC
Organism: Gossypium sturtianum; assembly: GCA_025698515.1. NCBI lineage: Eukaryota > Viridiplantae > Streptophyta > Magnoliopsida > Malvales > Malvaceae > Gossypium > Gossypium sturtianum. Next base: position 22,447,460 of record CM046949.1, read on the forward strand.
AAACTTACTAAGCTAAATGCTTACGTCCTTTATTCTTTCTTTCCATGTAGTCCCGCCAAGCTAATCTCGTGGATCATCGCCATCATGAGCTCGGAGCACACTATCAATCGCTATTTTGGTATAGCCAAGTTGTTTATATTAAGTATGGCATGTATAGGAAACATTTCATTTTGAGTTATGTTTTAAAACTAGCCAAAGTGTTAGCTATCAAGCTTAGTATTCTTTTTGTATATGGCCAAAGAGATGAGTCATGAATGATTAAGTATGTATGTTTTAATCTATCAATGAAGTATGCATCCTTGTTCATGTTAGATGTAATACTTGAGTTGCTGAATTAAGCACGAGTTTGGTCTTGATTTCAGGGTGGCAATTGGCTTGGTAAATAGCCTTTAAGTGCCCACACGGATGGACATACAGGCGTGTGTCTAGGCCGTGTGCACCCTGCACCTTAGTGTCTTAAGTCAGTATAGACCACGGGCTAATCACACGGCCGTTTTTTCAGACCGTGTGATACACACGGTTAGCACATGGGCGTGTGCCAAGGCCATGTGAGGTCTGCACTTTACACTTAGTAATTGGATTGTCACACGGCTAATGCACACGGGCATGTGTATAGACCGTGTGAATAAGTCAGAATGCCAAGGTTTGGCACACGGGCCAGGGCCACGAGCGTGTCCAGGCCATGTGTAAATTGCCAGTATCCACCACGGGTGAAAGACACGGGCATGTTTTAGGGGTGCACGGGCGTGTCCCAAGCCACATGGGCATGTGACCCCTGTTTCGAGGAAAAGTTCCCGATTGTGTTTCGAAAGTTCCCGGATATGCGTTTAAGGCCTCATAGGCCCATGATATGTACGTTTTGATTAAGAAAGAAGAGTTTCTATTTCGGAACAAAATTTTACAGCTCGTAAGTACATGTTTAAGTGAGTTCAAGCATGGTAATGTCTCGTATCCAGTCTTAGCCCTGGACTCGGGTATGAGGTGTTGCAATATTCATCAATAATGTTTCATCATAATTCGTAGATAATTCATACATGGATAATTAAACTCAAAGAGTCCTAAAGATTCAAACAATCTAAGTCATATATTTTTGTGGCATGAAAATATAGGTGTTTCCCCTCATCTAAATAATTACCTCTGATTTAAAATCGACAAGGGTTGACATCCTCACTAAAGATTCACTCAAATCACTCGAAGTGTTTAAGGTTCAGGAAAAAGCACTCATAAGTCAAACATGAAAAGTTAATCCCATAGGCTTGCATGAAAATCAAATCTCCACCACTATAATATGATATGATACACAAATCAAAAGGTCTTTTATGGGTTGTAACGGGGCTTGGGTTAAAGGTGTGGATAAAGGCTTGAATTAGAGGGTTAGTTTCGAGACTGAATTGATAAATTACTTAACTAGAAAGTTGTACTAATACTGAATAATTACATCAATTGGAAACTTAATACTAATAACATGGGCTTCTTCTAAGGATAATGAAATTAACAGTTTAAGCTCAAATAACATAGAACTAATAATGAATATACTTCGTTTTTTCTTTTAGGAACAAATCACATATAATAATAATAAGATAGAATTTAACAACTGAAATAAAGAAAATAGTTAAGTAACCGATCAAATCAAATCTCGATATAGGGGTAGTCAAGAGAAATGGTGATAACAAATACAAAGTGGGTTTTGGGTTAATATTAATGGGTGAGTCAAGAAATGGTTTGTTAGGATCAAAGGGGTTCACTAGGGGTTAATTATGAAAGTAGGCTTTTAGTGGAGTAAGTGGGTTAAATCCTAAGTGCCTTTATCATATCTGTATATCAAATCAAAGGTGTGGTCTCGACATGTATAATCGAAGCAAGTTCTAGAATAACAAATCAATGTTGACACACTCATAATCAATAAAGTGAGCACGAAAAATGTATGCTCTAAAAGGCTCAAAATCTCACAAAAAATTATGGCTTTTTGATATCAACCTTGTAAATTTCAAACTTCAAAGTAATAATTAGATTCAGGTAGACAATCTAACAAAATTTTTGAAAATAGACTCATCATGTTTGATTCTCTAATCCCCTAAAGTTTAAATCATCACTGCACAATTATCAATGACTTAATCCAAAACATATCAATGAAAATCACAAATCAAAGGAAATTTCATTCTAATCATAATATGAGAAAATTACTTAAGAACAAGATATAATTCAGGATTTGAGAATAATGAAAAAAGTTAGGCACTTTTAAGATTCACCCCCCCCACACTTAAGATGTGCATTGCCCTCAATGTACAAAGATAGATAAAAACCAAAGAGATAGGGAGAAGTGAAACTTCCTGATTTTTTGGATGGATTTCTTGAGTTGGAAGTGTAGAAATTTGATTTGGAGGTGAAAGATAAGTTGGAGGAGGCGTCTTTGGTGGTGGTGTGGTGGCCGCCAACAATTTCTGCACTAGATGAAGAAATTGGGTAACTCGTGAAGAATTAGCCAAGAAATAAATAGGATAATTCAAATTATACTAATTATATATTTAAAGAAAAGAAAAATAAAAAGAAAGAGTGTAAAAAGTGAAATAAAACTAAAAGAAAAGATTTAATGGACTGAAAAGTCCTTATTGTTGGATGGTTCGCGAGGTGGGTGTGACGATGAAATGTGAAGGTGCTGACATATCTGGTGGAGGGTGGTGCTGTTCGTTAACAGCCCCTTGAACCTAAATTAAAGAAATCAAAATATAATAATATAAATTTAAAGACGAGAAGGATAAAAGAAAAGAAATTAAAAATTAAAATAAGAGAAAAAGAAAAATATAAATGGACTCAAAGGTCCCACGGGCGTGTCGCACACCCGCGTAGATTTCTCAGTTTCGACCACGATCGAATTTTTCGGCCGTGGCATTTTATCGCAGCCCGTGTTTTGGGATAAGTTTTGTCCTGTTTCCACACAGACACGGCCACGCCCGTGTGCAAGGCCGTGTGGTAGGGAAACCTGCGCTTAAAAATTTGGTTAGTTTTTAGTTAGATGCTAAAATTCGAAAATATGGACGTTAGTGGGGTTAGTGCTCGGGTTACCTCCCGAGAAGCGCTCGTTTAAAGTCTTGAGCTAGACTTACCTCTCATTCGCATAATCATGGTGGTCTGAGGAGGTGAAAATCATTTCTCATGCAATCAATTCGGTTATTGATATATAGTTTAAGTCGAGTAGTGTTTACCTTAAAAGTGCTGAATTTAGAATTAGTTACCTCGACTGTTCCATTTGGGAAGATTTTGAGTACCTGATCTCCTATCTTAAGCTGGGTTGTCCCATCGTTAAGTTTTTCGTGGAGTTGCCTCGTTTTTGCTTCGTGTGTTTTTAGTTCCTCTTTGAAGTGTGTCTTCCACTCGTCTAGTTCATCGATCCGAAGCCTTCGTTTCTCATAAATTTCTTCTTTATTGACACGAGGTCTAGGATCTGGCTCGGTTGTGTAGTTTCATGGTGTTTCCTGTACAGAAGGTTGAATCAAATGATTATTAATAGAATTTATGTTTTCACCTTGATTACTCGATGTCCTAGCCGAGTCAAGAGCATAAAGAGTGATCGTTTCGTCGCCTGCACGAAGTGTGAGCTCACGTGGTAGTTTATTTCGTAGAATTGCTGGGCACACTGCGTTTAGCTCTATATGTGACGTATCGTCTAACTTCCGTTTGTTTGTCAAAATCTCTTTTAAAAAATTCCTTGAATCTGGCATCCGCGAAAGAACTTCAAGAAACGACAAGTTAATATGTAATTTCTTTGGAAGTTTAAGAAATTTACCGAATTGTTCCTCTGTGTGGTCTTTCTTTATCACATTGGGGTATGGCACATGAGGTTGGTACTCTGTAATTACCGGGTTTGGTTTATCATGGCTTACTTCAACCTTACCTTCCTCTACCATATTCTCTTGCTTCAATTTTGGTTCACCTAACCCTTCACTATCGTGAGCAGTTATTGCTTGAGGTTACTCTCTTGGGTTAGTTTCGGTGTTGCTAGGCAAGATACCTTATGGTCTTTCTGAGATCAGCTTAGCAAGCTGACCTAACTGGTTCTTGATCCCTTGAATCGATGCCTGCTGATTTTTGAGCATTGTCTCATTGTTTTGAAAACGAGTTTCTGACACCGCGATAAATTTCGTTAGCATCTCCTCAAGGTTCGGCTTATTTTCCTGCTGGTGAGGTGGTTGTTGAAAACCTGGAAGTTACGGGCTTTGATTACCTTGACCACCCCACGAGAAATTGGGATGGTACCTCCAACCTACATTATAAGTGTCACTATAAAGATTATTTTGAGGTCTAGAATAGTTACCCATATAGTTGACTTGTTTGTTCTCTGTGCTAGGGTTGTAGGATAGATATTCTGTGTTGTTCACCCATCCTCCATTTGTATCGTATTGTATTACCGGATGTACCTGCGTAGAATCATACCAACCATCAATTTTTTTATTTAAAACCTCTACCTGGTTAGATAACATGGTGACCGCGTCAAGGTTGAAAACACCGGCTGCTCCATTGGGCTTTGTCCTCATGACTTGCCACTGATAATTATTCAGTGACATTTCTTCAGTTTCTGCGAGCGGTATGTTCTATTTCACTGTCAAAAATCAAGGGTCCCGTCGGGTTCCTTCTAGTCATAAACTAGGGGTACCTGCAAGGAACAAATAAAAGAAGAACAATTAGCAAAGTTAAAAACAAAATAAAAGTAAATTGCAAAAAATAAAAATGGCTAAAGTAATAAAAATTGAGCGTTCTTAATATTTTAGTTCCCCGACAACGGCGCCAAAAACTTGATCGTGTGTCAGAGTCTTAAAAATTTATATAACGAATGATCTAGCCTAGAAACTAACTGTGACAACGATTGAGGCAAGCGCACCTATCGAACAGTAGTATAGTTTAGTGGCAAGACCGGAATGTCGAACCCAAAGGAACCAAAAGTACTAATACTAACTTTCTTTCTATTATTTAGCCTAAGATTTAAAGTGGATTATTGTTTAATTTAAAATTAACTAACTACTAAGCTAAAGATGCTAAGACAAAGAGAATGAATTGGGGAAATACTTGTGGGAACAACCAATTGATTAAGACAATACCCAAGGAAGAATCCACCTAGACTTCACTTGTTATCTAACTTTGAACCAGACGATTTATTCACTTGACTTGATCCGTAGGATTCCCTAATTTATATTAATACCTCTCTCGAGGCTACTAACGTCTAACCCTAGGTTGATTAATTGAAATCTCTTTCTAATTAAAACCCCTAGAATTGTATTAACTCGATCTATGGACTCCCATATTAGGTTTGACCCTAATCCGGCAGATTTTCGTCATCATATCTCTAGGGTTGCGATCAACTCCGCTTAATTATGCTAGATCTACTCTTAGACAGGGTCTATTCCTCCTCCGCCTAAGCACATCAATACTTGAATCAATATCCGAAATATCAAAGCAAGAATTAAGAACACATAATTAAGAACAAATCAAGTATTTATCATATAGTTGAGAAAACAATAACAAGATCCGTCTTAGGTTTCATCCCCTGTATCCGAGGGCTTAGTTCATAATCAATAAAGAATACATCTCGTAAGAAAAGATAAAACAAAACATAAGAAAAACCCTAAAACCCCTGAAGGAATTGAAGAGAAGATCTTCCGTCTTGAGTATGACTCCGCTTTCGAGATGAATCAATTGGCTTTCTTCGAGTAAATCCCACATTCGAATTCTCGGCTTGGCTCTTTGGCCTATTTGACGCCCCAAAAGCCTTCGAGAAGGCTTCACGACGACCCCTCTTCAAAGTTGCCCTCTAGGGTGTTTATATAGGCTTTCGAGATGCCTTACTTGGCCCACAAGTATCCTATTCTGAGTGAAATTCCTCTTTGACACGGCAGGGACACGCCCGTGTGAATCGAATTCAGGCCGTGGTCGAGCCTGCTAAAGGGGCACGGCCGTGTGGCTTGGGCTCAGGCCGTGTGGATTTCTACTTTGGCCCATTTGGTCCGTTTTTAGCCCGTTTTTATCCAGCCTCCTATGCTCTCCTAAGTATAAAACATGAAATTAAAGGATTAGGAGCATCAAATTCCACAATTCAATGGATAAATCATCCAAAAAGTATGCTAAATGTAGGATTAAAATATGTATATATTACGGTTTATCATATATCATATTAAATAATAATTAAAATTATATTTATACCTAAAACAAAATAACATAAATAGCAATAAAAGATAAAAAGGAACAAAATGAGAATTACAACTCTCGTGAAAACTCTAGTAGATTAAACCCTTTTATCTCTAATTGAAAAGTTGGGATCCAATACGATAGAAATTTCTTAATCCAAGTTTCTCGAAGTGTGTTTGAGTGAGAGCCAATTTTTGGCATAAAAGTCAAACAAATGCTTTTAGATTCAAAGTGGCCCTAAAACTTTGAAACAATCTATCAAACATCAATATATTGCACATGAGTTCACATGTAATACATATAATAATAACAACATTTTCTCTAACATTATTTATTGTTGTCTGTTTTTGGTGTTGGATTTTCTTGTTTCCCAAGTTTTAACAAATTACTAATATGAGTGCCATACTTTGTTTTGGGTTGTTTATTTGTTTGTATAAAATTATATAGTATAAATTTAAAGGCTAAAATATATTTAAGTTTATTTTTATTTTCAAAAATTTAAACCTTTTATTTTTTTTTTGAATTTAAAATTTTAGGTCCAATCGTTACCACTATTAAAATTCTTCTATTAAATTCATTTGTGTGACATTTTAAAATTAAAAAATTTCATGTAACAATAAAATTAACATTGAAAATGTTTATATAGATTTTTTCTTAAAAATATCCATTCGAACTCGTCATGATAAAATGTAATTTTTTGTTAAAATAGTGTTCCTAAGAAAAATTGACGTCAACATTTTGATTAAAATAGTTAACAATGTTAAATATTTAGACTAACTAATGACATTATAAAAGTAGAAAGATCAAATTATATAAAAAAATAAGGTATATAGATTCAATCTCAAATTTTAGCATAGTGTACGGGCTAAAATTGAAGTTTGATAATTTTCTTATAATATACAAAAAAAAAAAAGAATAAAGGCAAACCTACAAGAAATAAAAAATCATGTATCTGTCTCTAAAACCCTTAGCGCATTCAAATTATATATAAAATCTAATGTTTTAATAGAAAAATTAACTATTTTGACTAATTAATAACATTATAAAACTACAAGGATCAAATTACATTAAAAATTAAAGTGTAGTAGTTAAATATAAAATTTAGGCATAATAGAAAGATCAAAATTTAAATGTAATCATTTTTCTAAATATGCAAGGAAAAAGGAAGAAGGGAAGCATCAACATAAATCTTAAAAAGTCACGTGTCAATCTCTAAGATATTTAGTATTTAAACTATATATAATCAGATAATGTTTTAATTGAAAAGTTAACAAAATTAACTATTTGGACTAATTAATAACATAGAAAATTTATAAAGACCAAATTATATTAAATATTTAAATTTAAGCATATTTAGAGGGAGCCAAGGTGAAATTTAACCATTTTCTAAATGAAAAAAAAAACGAAAGGAAGCATGGGTGAGAGCCAGGTGATGGACCTTCCTTTGTATATAGTAAGCATATTGGAAGTACCAAAGGTGAGATTTAACTAAAATTTCAAAAGAAGAAAGGTTTCTTTTTCTTCCAGAATTTGACTGGAAGGAAAAGTGTTTTGGTGGATTAGGTACCCCATTTCTTTTTCTTTCTTTATTATTATTATTATTACAACACCTTTTGGATGATGAATATTGAACTTTGTTGAAATAATCTTGAAGAAGCTAATAACTGAATAATCCTTTCTTATATAAAATACTTCTCTAATAATTTCAACTTTTACTTCTACATATGTCTATTCTATTGGAAAGCCTATAATTTTTAGTTTTGATGATTTTACTTTTTTTTCAATAATTTAAAATAAGATTTAATGATTTACATGAATGAAATCCAACAATAGGAAGAAAGTAGTAAAAAACAACTATTAAAATAGTTGAAACAGTGATATAGGGAGGGGCGGTGGTTCAATGTTATACAGTACTTGCTTGTGTTGGATATACCCATAAAAGATCAGATACGATGTCTCGAAGAAAACAAAAGAGGAAAAGACAACAAAGTAAAAGCAGATAAGCGTTTTGACTAAAACAATTGAAGCAAAAATTACAGTGGGTCCCATCCATCACTTTTCCCAACGTCTCCACCGTACATTGAAATGTCTTTTAATCATTCCTCTATATATTAAAGTTTCTTTCTTTCACACTGAAGTTTTCTTTCGTTTCTGTCCAGGCTTTGGGTTTCAGGGGTTCAGGTTCTCTCACCAACACACCATCACCTCTGCATCATCTATCTTAAAAGGCTTTTAAGGTACCTTGTTAGTGCTTTACTTGTTTGTCATTAGAGTTTTTATCTTCTTTTCTTGAATTCGGTCTGTCTCTGATACTTGTTTTCTCTTTGTATGATTCGTTTGTTTATCTTATTTTGTTATCTGTTCCCTTTTCTACGGTGGTTTTGTGATTTTATCTGTTTAGATATCAGAAAGTTTGAATCTTCAATGGTTTTGGTCTTTGGGTCATCATAAAGGTTGCTTCTTTTATCTGTCGTGTCATCCAATTCTAGGGTTTCTTCTTTTTTCTTTTTTCAAATTTTGATTCGCTGTTTTTGGGATTGTAGGATTGGGTTATTTTAGATGGTCGGTCATGGAGCCAAAGTTCACTGAATTCTCTGATTACATAAACGGCTTTAGTGTTGAAGATTTAGATGATACATTTCAGCTCAATTCTGGTCAGTACTCAAATGGCACAATCGGATTCGAGTTCAGTGACCCTTCTCCAGATCTTAACTTCTTGAACATGAATGTTGCTGTTGCACCTTCTGAACCAGACCCTGTTACTTTTGTTCAACCGCTCACTGTAAGTACAGATGGGAGCTCGATTTCTACGTCCACAGGGTGGAGTCCGGAAGGGGAGTCTTTGTCACCGTCGGATGACAATGATTCAACGGATCCAGTTCTCAAGTACATAACTCAGATGCTTATGGAAGAGAACATGGAGGAGCCTCATATGTTTAATAACTATTTGGCTCTTAAAGACACTGAGAAATCATTATATGAAGTCCTCGTTGAGCCGTATCCTCAAACTAGTGAACCACAACCTTTGCTCAATCAGAATTTGGAGGCCCCTGAAAGTAATCTTTCTGGTAGTACTAATGGCCATTCATCTGCTACTATTGGCACCAATTATGGGACTGGTAATTATAATGATCATCAGGTGGTTGGTGAGGTTTGGGAGTCGCCTTCTTCCTTGTCACAACCTCCTCTTACTGGTGACTCTGATTTCCAGCCTGCTTTGCAACAGCCAAGTTCACAAGTTTCCGTCAACTCAACTACTAGCTTGAGTAACCCGGGTAATAGGACGATGGAATCTTCTATTAGCGAGCTTCTAGCTCAGAACATCTTCAACGATAAAGAATCTGTCTTGCAGTTCCAAAGAGGGTTTGAGGAAGCCAGTAAATTCCTCCCTAGTAGCAATCAACTGATGATTGGTCTAGAAAGCAATGCATTTCCTACGGGGCAAAAGGTGAAGGTTCCAAATGATGTTGTCAAGGTGGGTAAGGATGAGAGGGAGAAGCCGCATGAGAGGTTGAGGGGTAGGAAGAACCATGGACGGGATCTCGAGGATTTGGAAGAAGAGAGGAGTAACAAGCAATCTGCAACTTATACAGATGAGAGCGAATTGTCGGAGATGTTTGATAAGGTGTTACTTTATCCTGTAGGACAATTTATATGTTGCAATGACAATGAAAGTGTACAGCACACAGAAAACAAAGCCTTGCGGCAGAAAGAACAATCAAATGGATCCGGTGCTGGGAAACCTCGCTCCAAAAAACAAGGGAAGAAAGAAACAGTGGATTTGAGGACTCTTCTAATTCTCTGTGCACAGGCGGTTTCCGCCAATGATCATAGAACTGCTGGTGAACTGCTGAAGCAGATTAAAGAAAATTCTTCTCCTCTAGGTGACGGAACTCAGAGGTTGGCTCATTACTTTGCTAATGGCCTTGAGGCACGCATGGATGGCAGTGGAACTGTAATGCAAAACTTTTATATGTCTCTAGCTTCCAAGAAGACAACAGCTGCCGATATGTTGAAGTCTTACAAAGGCTACCTTAGTGCTTGTCCTTTTAAGAAGCTACCGATTTTCTTTGCAAACAAAATGATTTACTACATGACTGAGAAAGCAAGTGCCCTTCATATCGTAGATTTCGGTATCCTGTATGGTTTCCAATGGCCGGTTCTTATCCAGCATCTCTCAAATAGACCTGGTGGGCCTCCTAAGCTACGCATAACAGGAATAGAGCTTCCCCAAAGTGGCTTTCGCCCAACGGAAAGGATTGAGGCAACAGGTCGTCGCCTGGCAAATTATTGCGAGCGCTTTAATGTTCCGTTTGAGTACAAGGCTATAGCAGCTCAAAACTGGGAAAATATTCGAATTGAGGATATCAAGATTAATAGCAATGAGGTGCTTGCTGTAAATTCTCTTTTTCGGTTTGAGAATCTGCTTGATGAGACTGCTGAAGTGGATTGTCCGAGGAATGCTGTGCTTAAATTGATCAGGAGAATGAACCCTGATATTTTTGTTCACTCCATAATTAATGGATCATACAACTCTCCCTTCTTTGTTACAAGGTTCAGGGAGGCTTTATTTCATCTTTCATCAGTATTCGATATGTTTGATAACACATTACCTCGTGATGAGCCTGCAAGATTGATGTTTGAGAGCGAGCTTTATGGGCAGGAAGCAGTGAATGTTGTAGCATGTGAGGGTCCAGCAAGGGTTCAGAGGCCAGAAACATACAAGCAATGGCAGATTCGGATGACAAGAGCAGGGTTCAAGCCACTTCCATTGAATCAGGAACTAATGACCAAACTTCGGCATAAGTTGAAGGCTTGGTACCACAAAGATTTTGTAATTGATGAAAACAATCACTGGTTGTTGCAGGGATGGAAAGGCAGGATTCTTTATGCTTCCTCCTGTTGGGTGCCTGCAGAGGAGTCTTGACCGGAATATGGGCTGGAACCGATAAACATGACCAATATACTCTTTTGAGGAACAAGATGACTTGAAAATACGGACATAGGTAACACTTCCTCACAAGATTCCTGTGACTGCAAGTTATGCATCGTGCATTGTGGTGTCATTTTGGAGGTGGGATGAGGGGCCGAATAAAGCTTTGGAGTTCCTGCTGGTTTTTTAGAGACTGTACTACCTATTTACCTGCTAGCTTTCACATTGTGATGTTTTATAATCAAATCATGTTTTCCATTGTAAATATATTATGTATGAGTTTGATGTAGTGAATTAGATCAATGCTAATTTATGAAAGTTCAATTTTTTGTGGAAACCCTTTCCTGGTACTTTGTTGCCATGCTTACTGATTTTTTTTTTTTTTTTTTTTTGGTGTGGTGAGTGGGAACTTGTTGAATGTAACAAGTGTACATAATTAATTAATGATTCTATTCTTGATTTCATGAGAGATACGTCAGTTTCATTGACTGCTGCAAATCACAAAAACTCTTTGTGAAGAAATAACAGAAGCATTAGGATTGCCATTGAAAAACAGAGCAAATATATCAGGCTGGGTGGGGTTTCTCCCAAGCGAGCAAGGGTGTTGGCGCTTCCATTTCCCTCCCTGTAACATTGCATACTAACAACAATCATGGGGGCATCAAGCTCCACTTCAAGGTTCCTAATGTTGAGGGAGTAGGCAATGTTTAAACCTATCCCGGAGTGCTCATAATTCAGCTTCAACACTAATTGCAAGTGGGATGTGTCTGAAGCAATCAACCACCCATACCCGGGTTACCTATGGATCATCCATCAAAGTATAGTTTAAACCAGGTTGCTTCCAGTTAATACCATTAACATTAAAGGCGATGGCAAAAAACTCAAACATCTTTTGCAGTGGCTCTTTGAATGATTTCATTTCCAGTTTACTTGTTGAAGACAAGAGAATCTCGTGCAAGTCAGGTTTGTCTCAAGAAGTAAAGGAAGACGAGAAAGGTTGGGACTCTGTGAGTTTAAAACCAGCTTCTTCTTTTTTTTGTGTTAACATAACATTTAGTTTCAGACAGTCCAACCAATAAAGGTTATGAGGGGACTGTGGTATCTTATGCTTTTATTTATTCAATATACTGCTTGATGGCGGATTTGGTGTTCTTCCTTTGTATTTCGTCTTACCCATTGTTCTCAACGGCCATAGCTACTCCGTCAGCTTGTCCCAACCTTCCATGACAGGTGAAATGAACACATATAGTCCAGGCATAGGTCCTTTGCTCCATATTGATCATCTATCCTTGGCCTTAGGACGTTAACTCGGATGGAGTGTTAGGACATAAGCGTAGGCCACTCGTATGAGATATGGTCCTAAAGGCTTCTTTGAGTTCACTAGACTCGGATTGTATTTTATTTTATTTACTTAAAAAATAAATAAATAAATTATTATAAGTTATATCAAAGAATAAATTGAAGTTAGTTTTTAATAGTATAAATGAATGAATTTTTTTTTTTAAAAAAAAATCAATTTACTTATTTATCTAATGTACAAAGTCTAATTTACTTATATTTTAAATAAAAAATAAAATACAATCTATCTCTCTTATTACAAGAATCTCTATATTACAACGAATTTCTAAATATACCATTATAAACAAACACCCAATGTCAGTTCTGCATCCTGATCACCACAAGGAATTGAATTCCTTCATTTCGAGTCCATAAGGATAACCAGTGAGAGAGATTATACTGGGACAATAAATAGAAATATACACCCAACCCAACCGAAAGCCAAACGATACTGTGCTGGCAAAGGAACACCCGACAAACAAATGATTCAAGTTGCATTCGTTCTAAAACAATCATAATAATAGACAAAACTCTCTTATAATAAATAAATAAATCTAGTTAAAATGTTACTTGACTGCATAGTTTGGAGCGTTTGGATTGGAGAAAATATTTTTCTGCTCAAAAAACTAAGCAGTTTGTTCATGTGATCTGTCTTTAATTTCTGCTCAGTTGGTGGGCTAACTGCCATGTCTACTGACATGTGCTGCAATTTGCCTGATGGAAGTGGACACCATCCTACCCATCTTTTAAGTACTTTAAGAACCTAACCTAAGAGAGGACTGGCTACAAATCCCTCATCGAATGCATAGAACCAGCAAAGTTCAAATGTGAACCACTAGTTACCATCCAACAATAGGGACAGTCCAAACTCAAGACACATGATATCCACCTCAACAACACTGGTGAGGGGTATCAGAGTTTTTTTTCCCCTTTTTCACGTTTTGATGGGACAATATCAGGAACCTGTGTACTACATACATGTTGTGAATGAAAGAAATTTGTTAAAAAGTCACAAGAGTTGGTTCAATGCCTTGTAATAAAAGATCACGGAACTTGCTAAGAATTGTACCATCCCTTTCAAAATCACTTTTTCTTGTTTTTTTTTTTTTTTCAAAGTTATTTATTACAAACACACACAAATACAGTAATTATAATGTAAAATCAAACCCAATACAAAACAATAAATAAAGAATTAAACAAAATTCACAAAACTGTCAGTACCCTCAACCTGTATGGAGTAAACTTTTGCTGAAACTCAGGGTGACGTGGGACACGGACGTGCACGACCCACTAGTGCCACGTGCTAGGCAATCGGATACTTGGTTGTAACTTTCTATGGGCCAAAATCCGTTCTAGACAAAGGTTATGTCTGGGCTCTATTTGCACCAGCCGAAACCAGACCAATGCTGAGAGCAAATATTGATAGCTACTTTATCCACCTTCCAAACCACACAGATTTCATCTTCAGCAACAAACCAACTTGCTTTCAAATGCACCATTGCACTCACTTTCTTTTTTTCTCTTTTTCTTATTCTTTTTTTTTTTATACACCGTACATTTACTTTACCAGAATAAGCCATGACCAAAAACAAAATGAAAACCCATATCTAAATAAATCTTTTTAAGCAATTACGAAAGATTTTACAAAGACAAATTTTACAACAACAACAAAAAAAAAGGGTTCAAGGGGGGCTAACTCGCAACTGTGTTGGCTCCCATTGAAGGACTTTTCGATCTTGATAGAGTACAAATCCTAAAATCCTAGTGTTTATTTTTGCAGGGGGGTGACCTTTACAGGTAAGCCCCGTTTGGGCACTGGAAAGGGACCATATTGGATTCCATCTTCATCTCCCACAACTTGCCACCTGCAGTCAAAATTTGAAGGGCTAAATTTTTCAATGAAAATGGCTGCAATATCTCCGTATTTGCCAATAAGAAAAATATACTGAAAACAACATTGATGGCAACATTTGTTAAAACTTCAAACTTGCTAACTATTCATAGTTATCCTCATCATGCAGCTTTTCCTTTCTATAATCCCAAGTTTAGAAGATAACCATTTTAGAATAAACAAGCAATTCATACTGTGCAACATGTCCCAAAAAAATGCACTGAAATCATCTTGTTAGAAAACGACAAACTAACAAATGGTGTGGCGTAAAACTTGCAGATCAAAGCTGTGGTTTCAAATGAGAGAGGTTGCCACTGAATGTTTACGTTCATAATAGCTTGCAAAACCCTACATGCATGTCTTATAGCCATTTAATCGAGACTTTCCAGCTGGCTAAAATCCGTCATTTTCTTCTTTTAACTCAAAAGTCTAAGAGGGGAGTCCCCTCTTTTTATATGTTCATCATATTACAAGATACGAGGAAGGACAAGACTACAAGGATTCACTGGCTTTGAATCCCTGATGTGGACTGCAAACAAACATATGTCTCAAAAACATGGACGAGTCCCATTATGTTTTGTAATAAGCTGATGATTAATACAGGGTCCCACTCTTGTATTCTATATTGTCGACAAACCAAACTTGGTTTGTCATTTCTAGTTCTTAATATCTTCCTTTTAACTTCATTAAAAATTTAAAACTAGTTAATTTGTCTATCATTATACTTTCTTCACTATTATCTAATCCTAATTGTTTTCTATGTTAAGCATGACATGTTGACATACAACTGAATTTGGATAAACATAATGCCTTCAAAACATTGTTTTGGCTCAAACACGACATGAGGTTTTTGTTTTCCAAAGGTTTGGTAGTGTCTGGTCAAACAATGTTGAGCATTGTAGCCACCTGTAAGGCCAAATCTTTTGTTGGCTGGAAAGCTACCACAGCCACCTCCGAAAATATCCACGATATATTGGAGTGGAGTCGAGCTGAGCTCACTTTAGAATTCGGTGCTCAATTAAATGATTTATGAACATGTGTCTTACTTACAAGTACCACCGACTTGGTGTTCAAAAATTGGAATGAATAATCTTAAATTTAGTTATATTTTTTTTCAATTTAATTTTTTAGTTAAATTTTAATTTTAATTTTTTTTTAAAAATTGTTAAAATTAATTATCAACTTTTTGAAAAAGAGTCAAGATATTTTTAACGGAAATACTAAATAACATATTAAAATTTTAAACGGTTAGCATAAAATACACATGGATTGTCATGCAATTGTCACGCCAACGACATTAAAAAATTAATGTTTTAATCAACATTTCTGTTAAAGAAAACATGATTTCTCTTTTTTGAAAAAATAATAACTAAATTTAAGTAAAAAAAAATAAAAACTAAATTAATAAAATAATTATAAATTTTAATATTGTACTAAATTAAAAAAACAGAAGCTTTAGATGCTCTAAAAGTACTAATCAATTAGGACCATTTCTAGAGCCTAAGGAAGCAAGAGGACCACTTTAACTATGTAATCGCCGTTTAGTCAACTATGAGTAGACCCGAAAAACAATAAAATACGTGGCTTTATTTTTCATCTTATGTTTTCAGAGAGAGAGAGAGAGAATGATTATGTTCTTCAATTGGAGGGTTAAACAAAAAATTCAGGGTGAAAAAGAGAGAATAAATGGGTACCTGTAACTAGTGGTGAGATGGTGAAGAAGAACAAGCATCTCAAGCTTAGCCAGTTCACTGCCTGGACAAGAGTGAACTCCATTGCCAAAAGGAATAAACGTGTTGGGTCTCAGTGGCACCTGCAAACATCACAACAAAACATTAACATATGATGACAATGTAATAATCTAGTTTAGGTTCAAATTGCACTGTTACTAGCCTACGAAATCAACTCACGTGTCTCGGAATCTTGTAAATTTCATCAAGAACACACTAAAAAAATGAAAAAGGACAGAACCAAAAGCAGGAAAAATTAGATAATTCATTGATAACCTTATATTTCTGTCTAAACCGGATATTGGATGTCCCACTTCACGAATCTTGGTCAGGGATTCCAAATTTATTTAAACATGGCAATGATATATGTAAAGTCAACAAATATTGGTGTTGAATGCGGATCACTCACTCACCTCGAATCTTGAAGGGTCGAATTTTTCGGGTTGAGGAAAGAAATCAGCGCAATGGTGAATGGTTCTGAAGAGGGGAAGAACTTTCCAACCTTTTGGGATATAATACCCTTCAAACTCAACATCTTCCACTGCTTCTCTAAACGTGAATGATAGAATACTTGCTCTTCTTAGTGTCTCTTGAATCACCTGAAATCCAGTTTATTTAATTAAGATCCTTCTTAAAATGGAATTTCTTTTAATTTAATGTGAAAATGATTATGTACCCTGGTAGTCAATGGCATGTGCCTTGTATCATCCCACGTAAGCCTGCGGTTTTCTTCAATTATTTTACGTTGAATACCATCTTGTTCTCTCTGCGATATAGATTGAGATTGAATGTGTATATTTATTGGGATATACAATCAAGATTTGACTGCTTCTCTTTTTTTATTTAAAACTTGAATATCATATACGAGGAAGGAAAAGAAAATTTACGGTGACAGCTTCTAGTAAGTCTCCATTGTCATGCAAGTACTTTAAAACCCATGTTAAGACACTTGCAGTGGTGTCATGAGCAGCAAAGATTACTCCAATTACATTATCAGCAATCTGGGAATCACTGAGTTGATCAACCTTGTGGTTTTTGGCCCCCAACAAATTTCCCAGCAACCCTCCTCCTCCTGCTTTCTCATTTCCTCTTCTCTCTTGTATCAATCTTCTCAGGGTCTCATTCAACTGCTTCCTAGCCTTGTTTTTTAGAACAGACGAGGTGATTGAAGTCGTTAGAATGGAGAGATAGTTCAACTTGAAAGAATCTGAATGGGAAAAAGAAATTACCTTCATTGCTTTGTGGAAAGGAGTTCCTGGAAGATCTAGTGGCATAGAATTGTAACCCTTTTCCAGGCATTGATACAGTTGCTTGATCCCTTTCATTTCTGAATCTCGTTTATGGCCGAAGGCAGAAATCATCGCTACATCAAAAGCGTACTGAACATGCCAACGAATAAGAACCAAAAAATAATAAAAATTGTGATAATTAAAAATGGTTACTAGTTAGAAGAAATTGACATACTCTCTTCATTTCTTGTAAAGTGTTAATGGTGGTATTCTTCCAAGTTGGTAGAAATTTCAAAACAATTTGTTCAATCTCTGAAACTGAACCTCTAATTACAGAAGGTAAAAAGGCTGCCAGTACCAATTTCTTCAGCCTTGAATGATAGGCACCTTGGTGAAAGAATAGAGCCTCAGGCCCTATCATCTTCTCTTTGCTTGGTGGATATGTTGGTTTGAAAAGATGAGCCTTTGTCACTAGAACTATCCTTGCTGCCTCAGGGCTTGAAATCATCACACAGGGACACCCCAGTATGTGAGTTTTGAATGTATCCCCATACCTATAAAAAAAATTAAAAAAAAAAAAGAGGTAAGAGTTTTCTATCATTAGCTTGTGTGTTTCATTTTTCATAGGTGGTATTTGTTTCTATGTGCACCTTCTTCGTCGGTTGGCAAAGAAGGAATCTGGATTCTGGGTGTAAAACTTGAGAGTCTCTCCAATATAAGGCCAACCCATCGAACCAGGTGGCAGAATTTTACCCTTGGGTTGTCGCCTTTGATGACTAGACAACAGCAGCAGCACCACCAAGAAGAAGAATAAAGAAGAGAAGAGAGTTGATGTAATAATAAGGGTGGGAGTTTGGGGTAGTGGTGGTGATGGAGATGGAAATGGAAATGGGAAGAAAAGTTGGAGTTGCATGGTTACAGAATGAGAAAGGAATTAAGAAAGAGATGGGAGAGGCTATGAATGGGGGAATAGGTGGTGGGATTTATATAATAGCTGATGAAGGATGAAGTGGTCTTTTCTTACGTGGGGCACTTGTTTAACACGCGTCACCACATTTTTGGGAACACTTCAATTTAGCTTCATTCAAATCTCATTTACTTTTCCCCTTTTTCTAGACTCTGTGTGTTATCTAAATTCGATCATTTAAAATATTAGTAAAAAGAATGTTCAGTGTTTGTTTATTTACGAAGATGAGAAGCGAGGGGAGTTGGGTCACATTATATTGATGGATGGGTTCCTTTGTTTCAATTCCCCCACTTCTTGGACTTCTCCTTTTCAATTTTGCTATTTTAGGAATATCTATAACAACGAATTTAAAGCTATCTGCTAGGATAGCTCTATTTAAGATTACGACTTCCTCTAATTTTGCCTTAATTTATCTGATTTAAGGGATTCAATTATAAATATATATATATATATATAAAGGCTTTTTTTTCCTTTTAAATCATGTATTTCATGTCTTATGGTTTTTTTGTGTGTTTAGCAATTTTATACAATTATTTTAAATACATATTAATCATAATTTTTATGTCCATTTCGCTACAAATCATGTTATATGCTCATAATTTTTTATTCACAGGAGGTGACAGATGGTTGTCTTTGCAAATGCCTCTTATTTGGGAATTTAATTTTAAGTTTTTTTTTTCTATCCGACAAATCAAAAATTGATTCAAATACAAGTATTTGGATGGTTTATCCGAAATCGAATCGAATTTTGTTTTTTATTTAATATATAATTAATTTAATTTTTTGTGATATTAAAATAATTATTTATATTTAAAATAATGAAATAACTTAAAAGTTATTGAAAAATTATTTTTTTTAATATTTATGAAAAAGGTCTTGAAAGTTTGTCAAAAACTATAAAACAAAACCCATTTTATTAAACTAAAAACCAAATCCAATTATAATTAGTTATTCAAAAAAATTTAAAAATTCCAACAAAATCTAACCGATATCACCTCTAAAGATAACTATAACAAAATTCTTCACATACTTTTTTAGGTGATAGCAGGAAATATTTTTCTAGGTTTTTGGTAATTTTTTCTTTCAATGAAAATTTCCAAGTTTAAGAAAATTATGTAACTTTGAATTTATTGGTTTTATTTGATCTGCTGGTTTGGACCAATATAATTTTAAAGTACTTTACTACTTTTAATATTGAATTTCAATAAATTATATAGTCAATGACCGATAAAAATAACATTTTGATAGTGATGTGATATTTAATATAAATACAAAAAAATTATGAATTTCAATTTTTATCATTAATAAATTTTTAAATAATTAAAAATATATTTATTTATTCAATCAGTCTTTTAATATTTATTTAATAAGTTTTAAAATAATTCAAGTTATCTTTTTTTTTAAGTAAGGGGCAAGGTAGGAGTTGTTTAGAGATCAAATTTGTTATATCTCGTTACCACAAAGCACGTACAGTACCACAAAGCATGTGACAGATCTACAAACAATTTGTGTTTGACCCTTCGCAACGACCCCTTGCAAGGTACCCCTGCCCCTTTATGATGACTCCTCACGAGGTACCACTAGCCCAAATTTGATCACCCAAGACCTCTTGTTCAGAGACAAATAACCTTAACTATCATCTAGCCTTAAGGACAATAATGTTAGGGCAAAATAAGCTACGACACAGGGCAAGGACCACACAGTATGTACCATAACAACAACCAACATGCAACAATAGTGCTCGTATGACCTCTAACCTCTAACTCATCCCCACAACTATCACTACAACAAAACATGTCAAAGGTAACAAATGACTTGAGACACGTCAGGATTGCGTCTTCTTAAATTGACTCGCATCAATATGTAGAGATGCACATAAGTAGCATCTCCTTAGGTAGGCACTAAAGAGACATCACCGCGGCACGTCTCCTTATGTTTAACTTAAGGAGATGCTTCTATCGCGTCTCCTTGAAACTAACCAATGGAGACACTAGGATGTGTCTCTCTGCATTACTTATGGACACACTATCTCGCGTCTCCTAAGTTGTTGATTTTAGAGACATCCGTCATCATCTCCATAGGTCTCTAAATTGTTTTCCACAACTTAAACATCAAAATGTTATGTTCTTGCTTTCCAAAATGTTATGTTCTTGCTTTCTTCGTAGGTCTCTTGAATCTTGCTTTCTTTCTTCTAACGCCAATCTCTCATTCTCCCTAATTTTTGCTTCCTTATGAATTCACGATCTTGGAATAGAGACAATGGTATGTCCATATTTACTATCTTGAAAATTTATCAATCCATATGATTTCAAATTCACTTATATCAAGTTTAATGGGGGGTTTTTGTTTACTTTTATGTATATTATCCCAAATATCCATTGCATGAATGAATTTATGATATAAGTATTTCATCTGTAAGTATGCAAATAATGAATAATTTTGTTACTGAACATGTACCTTCTTTATTCGTTGAAATGACTAAGTCACTATATTGTTTATGATGTAGACATTGGACAAAAGTTGGGTTGATGCTCCTAGATTTAGTATGGTTTACATGAATGGAATAGCTTCATTCATTGAATATGCCACAGAGAACTGCACAAACAGCTAGAACATATATTGTCCGTGCAAGAAGTGCTCTAATAAAGTTCTCCTCTGTCCCGAAGCTGTACATGATCATCTTTGTCTATATGGTTTTGTGAAGGGGTATAAGAGATAAATTTTTCATGGAGAAATTTTCGCATAAATTTTGCCACCAAATTCCCATAATATGGCAAGTCATACGAGAAGTTTGAATGATACTAATGTTGATTTAGGAACTAGGGACTTGATAAAGGAGGCTATTGGATTAAATGTGCCAGTACATGACAGAGATGAATTTAGTCACGGTGATCATGTTAATGGTGGAGGTGGTGTTAATTCCACTTTGCTTCCTTCTGAGGATGTTGGATGAACCACCGATGAAGTTATCAATCTTATGGATGATTGTGAGGTATCTCTTTATCCCAATTGTCAAAAATACTCTACCATATACGTAACATCCCATTTTTTTAATTTAAATATTGTAGAATTATTTCAAGAATGAGTAATTGACTTGATGGTAAAGCATTAGTGAATTAGACTTTGAGACTTGAGTTTGAACCTTTCCCTTACGAATTATTAATTTTGCTATTTTTGCTCCCACTCTCCTATGTTGTGCCACCCAACCTAGTTAAACCTTAAGTATATATATTTTATTTCTTTCATTTATTTTTCAGTTTTTCTCTCTTTTTCTTCTACACTTGTAGTCCCTCTCATCCTCTCCCTCATTCTTCTAAATTTTTTTCTTATTCATTCATTCCTTTTCCCCCTTGTGTCGTCCATTTGCTCCTTTTTTTCCTACGATTTTGCTGCCATTTTCCTAGACATTATATTGTTAACTTGATCATCAAAAATCATCTCTTTTTGTTTTCCATTACTGCCCCTCTCCTCCACTTGTGGTGGTGCTGGTTAGATCTCCTTTTCTCCTCTTTTCCTTTCCCTTTTGTATGTACTTTTGTTGCTATTTTACTATTTTTTTCCACCCTAAAATTGTCTCTTCCGCTGCCCAAAAATCTCCCTTTGTGCCGCTCAAGCCAGCCCCCTTTGTTGTTGTATGTAGTGGTGTTGTTGCCCTTTGAGCATCACCTTAGGTTGTTGAAATTTTTTTCTTTTGTTGCCCTTTTAAGCATAATTTCTCTTCATTTTTCCACTAGTAAAAAAAACCTTTTACTTGGCTAATTTGAGTGCATTCAAGTTCGCTTAAATCATTATCTCGGATCTAGTAACTGATAAAAGTGTAAGTGCGAATTTAAACGAGATATTGTGTCGATATTATTTTATTGATTTTGTTGTTCTTGGTCTAATGTCTTAAGGCCTTAAATTGATTTTTGCTTGCTAATTTTGTGTATTATTTCTAATTTAGGAACTGATTTTAACGTCCCAGATCAGCAATGATAACAGATCTCGTTCGCACTCACGTTTCGTATCAGTATAGTGTAAGTTTGCTTGTCAGATTGAGTCTGAAAATGCAATAGTGTGGTACTATCTAGACCGAACCCTTTAGGGGTGTTTCAAGGATGTCTTAAATCATATTTAATTGTATTAAGTGCAGTTCATATCTAGGCTCATCTAAAGCTTAAGTGCGAACTTTACAGATTAGTGTTTCTAAATTTGCTTGCTGGTTTTGGAATGGCCAAATGGCCTAAGTGCTAGTAGATAAGGTGCCAAACGAGGTACGTATTTAAATAGATAGCCTAATTTTTAAATGCCTTATTGGGACCGAATAAATTGTGTATGAGTTGTGTGTGATGTATGACCTTGTGCTGTAATTGGTTGACCGTATATTAGTATGTGAAATCTCTGATTGCTAAGTCCTGATGAAATTGTATGTACTGTATACATGTATAACATGCTGAATTTTGAAACATTGATTGATATGCATGTAATATGCCATGAATGACATTGAGCATGTATGTATTTAAATTACATACTATATGTGAAAATGACTGTATGGAAAGCATGTACACATGCCACCGTTACTGTAAAATGAAAAGTATGCAAGGCATACATCGGTTCTGTTTACTAAAACACATGTTGTAGTGTTGAAACCGTAATATTAAGCATGATATGCTCATTAATTGCATGATAAGTGGTGTGTCCTTACTTCGAATGCCCACACGGTCTGTGTAACAGTCCGGTTTAGACCCTAGTCGGAACAGTAGTTTCGGGACCACAAATCCGAGTTAGAATAATATTTTAATATTATATTCTGTGCCCTCGATATGTGATTGAGCATGTGTTAAAGTTCCGTAAGCTAATTTGATCATTTGTGTGTTTAATTTGAGAAAAGGGTTAAATTGCATTAAAGGCAAAATTGGCAAGCTAATTGTTAAAGTACCTATGTGTAGTGGCTTTTAAAAGTGGAGGTCTTATGAGGCAATTATGCCAATATTTAGATAGTGGATGGATAAAGGACATAAATGCCCTTAATGTTTATGTGTACATATGTTTAGTATAAGGTTATTATAGTAACTAAATTAATAATATGTTAATAATAAAACAAAAGGCTAAAATAATAAGCCATTCATCCATCTTAGTGCCGAAATTGAAGAAAGAAAAAGAAGAAAGATTAAACTAGGTTTCAGCTAGCTTTGGATTCAAAATTAAGGTATGTTTTGATTTTAGTTTTTGATGATTTTTATGTTTTTGAGATTGTTGCTTAATCTACTACTAAGCCTATGTTGTAATTTGAAGAATTGATGATATTTCTGAAATGTTCCATTGATGAAATGGTGAGATTTGTGATGTTTTATAGTGAAATATGAAAGATATATGTTTGATTATCATAGTTTGTATTTGGAGTTTTGTTGAATTTGAGTATTTTGGACTCAATTGAGAAAATGATTATTTGAGGGACTAAATTGTGAAATGAATGAAATGAAAGGACTTGTATGAGATACATGAAAATTCGGCTAAGCATGGGTATATGAAAATTGTGTATATTTGATGTTTTGAGAAAAATGGACTAAATTGATAAAATGTGCAAATGTGAGGGCTATATTGCAAATTTCCCTAAATGTATGTCTTTGGATTGAATTGAATATGTTGGTTAATAAAAGGGTTAAATTTGAATATGTATAGATCAAGAACCGAAGAAAACGGATTTAGATCGCGGGAAAATGAAAGTAATCGAGTAGCCGTATCCGTTTCCGTTAAACCGACTCAAGGTAAGTTGATATACAAATAAATGTATTTGTATTAAATTATATATGTTCATATGACTATTGTTAAGGATGAATGCATAAGAGATGGTGTGTATGTGAATTCTGAGATGGAATCGGCTTAGTGTTAACATCCGAGAAGTCTCGTGTGAACCTAGGAATATATAGGAATTACGTATGTCATGACATAGGTGTCTGTTATATGATATCATGTAAGACCACCTCTGGGACGTTGGCGTTGATTCGAGATTTCGTGTAAGACCACATCTGGGTCGATAAGAGACTTCGTGTAAGACCACGTCTGGGACGTTGGCATCGTATGAGATTTACGTGTAAGACCATGTCTGGGACATCGGCATCGTATTTGATTCGTGTAAGACCTTGTCTAGGACAGTGGCATCGATATCTTATTATATGTAAGACCACGTCTGGGACATTGGCATTGTACGACTATTCCGAGCACTTTGACTATCCTATTAGATTCCGAACGGTTCAACGGGCAAATCCGAGACACGAATGACTATGTGAATTATATATCCATTTCAAGTACGTTGATATGTACACTAAGTGTGTATGAAAGGTAAGTATCTATGTGAACTTACTAAAATGATTATATATATGGAAATGATGAGATTATATGAGAAGTTATGCTTGAAAGAGCTATGTATATATGTGATATTTGAGTTGAGGAATATGGTAAGATATGGCAAAGCAAATGAACCAAAGAATATATGTGATGAATTTGTTATGAGAATCAATGATGTTATTGTTTCAATTTGGTTATATGCATTTTTATGCTAAGTTTGTTTGTATATGGCTTACTAAGCTTTTGAAAGCTTACTCTGTGTGTGTTTGCTCTGTTTTATAGATCGTCAAAGCTACTGAAGGCTCGGGACCGTCGAGGATCATCATCACACTACTCAAACTCATTTTGGTACCTTTTGGAAATGTATATACTAAGTATGGCATGTATAGGCTAGTCATTTTGGTATATGTTTGGGTTGTATATAGCCATATGATATGGCTAGATAATTGTTGGTTATATGCATAAGTAATATGGTTTATGATGATGGTTTTGGTATGTTTATATGTCCATAATATGGTAAAATTTGTGGTAAGTAAATTGATACTATATGGGCATATATTTGTGATCAATGAAATGATTATGTATTTGGTAAGATGTGAATGTACCATGCATTGTTATACATGTGAATTGGCTATGTAAATTTTTATATGGGTTGGCATGATTAGAAGTGAGATTGAATGAGATGATATGCTGCTTATTTGATATGATTTTTGGTTGCCAAATGTGTATGGAAATAGGTTTGTTTAAGCTTGTAAGGTAGACCCTATTTTGGGTGGCATATTGGCCTTGCAAAGGGCCTGTTATGCATTCACGATTGTTGCACACGGGCGTGCCTAGTGACCGTAGGATTAAGTCAGTATCTAGCCTAAGAGTACACGGCCATGGTACACGGGCGTGCCTGGTGGTCGTGGGGATAAGTCAGTATACATGCCCTGTTTTGGCACGGCCAGGACACATGGGTGTGTCTAGTAGCCGTGGGAGGCACACGGCCTGACTGCACGGGCGTGTGACCTCTGCAGTGTTCAAAAAGTTTAAAATTTTCGAAAATTTCTGTATGTGTTCGGTTTAGTTTCGACCCTTCTCTAAAGCATGCTTAAGGTCTCGGTGACCTAACTAAGGGACACTGTGATTGCAATTGATGACTTGTTTTATGAAATGTCTGAAATAGTTTCCGATATGTCCGGTAATACCTTTAACCCTAATCCGGCGACAGATACGGGTTAGGGGTGTTACAGTCTGAGCCATGTCACACGGCCTAGCCACACGGCCGTGTGACCTTTGCTTTCTCAATTTTTCAGGTTTTTCCTAAAAAATTTTGATTTATTCAAAATTATCCCCAATCATTTTTAAATTGTTTTTAAGGTCCCGAAAGCTCGATTTAAGGCTCAAATGTGTATGTTTGCTATAATTGGAACGTGTTATTGAAAATTTATACTTAAGTTGAATTATTGTTTTATTTTGAAGTTTAAGGTTCTGTTTTGTACAGTAATGCTCTGTAACCCTAATCCGATGAAGGAGACGAGTTAGGGGTGTTACAATGACTTACAAGTATATGCTCAATGTTGATAGAGATTAAATATCTGGTTGAATTTTTTTGTAATGATTTGCAAGTAGAGGCTGAATATGACAGAGAATAAGTATAGCCTGAATGTTGACAGGCTGGATTTTGTTGAGATGTTCATTACCTAGTTAGCGACATGTTTGTGCATTAAATGCATATTTGTGTACTTACGCATATATACATATATATACATTATTTCCTACTTTGAATGTTGACAGAGATTGACGAAGATTGGAGCATCATCACATGCCCATATGAAATTTGTTCATACTACGGGGCCAATGACTTTTGCTGAACGAAACTGGATATGTGTAAGTTTTTTTACTTCTTAATCAATAATTCTCTATTTCTTTACGATAAACTTATATTTATACATTATTGTTTTGGTAGTGATTTTCTAGGAGGAAGAAAAGCATAGAAAAATTTCTCGACTTGAACACTTTCATTGTCAACACTACAAAGATGATGGCACATTCTTAAATGAGCATGCTGAGAAACTCTATGTATAAGTGACCTAGACACATTGCATTATGTAAATTATGCTACTTATTTATGACCATATGATAATTTGATATAATATGTTGGTTTATACTGCTTGATTGCAAGAGGCATTGACTGAACTAGAGAAAATTGTTTTAGAAATAGAGGAACCCATGATGTAGGAGGAGAGCATAGCCTTGAAAATGAAGTTTATGAAATTGTGATGGGTCCTGACTTGCATGGAAGGACGAGAGGATACGGCCTTGGCGTAACCCTGGTGATTTTGCAAAACTCACAAAACACAAAAACAACGGGGACAACATCAAGGGACCAAGTGATTAATGAATTGCAGGAAAAGCATGTGGAGGAATTAGCTATAGTACGAGCTAAAAATGATGAGTTAAAACGCAAATATGAAGATATGGAGACTAAAAATGACAAGAGATATGCTGATCTTCAAGCAGAACTTCGAGCTCGAGACGCGAAGATCAATTCAATCTTTGATTCTATGCAACAAATTAATGGAAGTACCATTTTATATAATTTTACATATTAATTCATGTGGTTTCTGACATTCAATGTGATTACTACTATTTGATCACAATTTTCTCTCATATGATAATCCTTTGATGCAATGCTCGGATGATATTGGAACAAACTGTGGAGATAAGATGTGACACTTGACGACTACTATAGGTTGGTGAAGACAACATGGACTTCCTAGTGCTTTTGGATATGCTTGAGTTGGAATGGAGCTAAAAAAAATAATCACCTACTTTCTTTTTGTTCCTTTTTGTTGCTATGGTTGACATTTTGTGGACATGTAATGTTAGATTTTGGTGCTCGACTTGTAAACAAGCTACATTTGGAATCTTGATATATATCAAGTTAATTTAGTTATCTGGTTCTTATATTTTTTAGTGATTTATTTGTATTATTAATAATTGTTTAGTAATATGGACTCGAGCCCTACCGAGGCAATAGAAATGCAAACTACGTCTCTCTACAAACTTTGTTATAGAGGCGCATTGTGTCTCCATTGACTAGAGGTAGAGACACAAAGAATGCGTCTTCTCTAAAAAGGTTATAGAGACACAAATGACACGTCCTTACAGACCGAATTATAGAGACACACATCTGCGTCTCTGCTGACTAGAAGCAGAGACATAATTAATGTGTCTCCTCTGACAATGCTATCAAGATGCAGATAGTGTGTCTTTACAGACTGAGCTATAGCGTCGCGCACATGCATCTCCACTACCTAGAGGTAGAGGAACAATGGATGTGTCTCCACTGACATGATGACATGCCTATGGAGATGCATGCCTCGCGTCTCCATAGACTGAGCTATAGTGTCGCGCACATGCATCTCCACTAACTAGAGGTAGAGACACAATGGATGCATCTCCACTGATGAAGTTATGGAGACACGTGAGTTTTTGCATTACCAACCCTAAGAAGCCATACCCAGTGGTGACGCATGCGGATGCGTTACCACTCATGTTGCCAAACTCATGTTGCAAGAGAATGAGGACTTTTTGATTTTTCCTTAAGACTCCAACTCTCTCTTTCTTTACTTGGGTAAATCGGACCTTGTATCCTTTCTCCTCCCCTTGTAATCACCCTATATCAACAAAACTCGAAACAAATGTTAATTGAAATCTACTCTAATTTTATATATATGTGAGACCAACTATTACTCCTTATATATAAAAGAATTTAAAAAGTAACATTTAATCATAAAGTACAAACACTTATTGTGATTTAATATAAGTATATAAAAGAATTTGATTATGTATTTTTAAAAACGTAAGTACAACATATTTTCATATTTACCCTTAAAAAGAACATGTTTTCATATTCAAATCATATCTCTGGGATAAGTACAATATTGACTTTAATTTTGAAACATTCCATGTGAATTCACATATAATATGGTCACAATGGTGGCAATAAAATAAACTGAAAAGTTATTAATGTTAAAAAAAAAAACACACAAAAAGTTAGGTCTGAATTTATTTTATTTTTTAATTTACAATTTTTTTTTAAAATAATCACTTTATTTTAATTTATTAAATTTTAATTCTCGTAGTTTACAAAAATTAAAATATCGATCATGTTATTGATAAATACCTGAATTTGAATTATTGTTTTTTGTTAATCAATTATTTTTTTCCTAATTTCTTATATATAAATCGCTAAAACATTGATTTTTACCTCATTATATAACAAAAATATTTAATAGTATTAGCCAAAATTAAATTTCTTTTAAATACCAAGATAAAATTTTAACGAATTAAAATAAAGAATAATTTCTTAATTTTCATAAAAAAAATGAAATTCATAACTAGACTGACTATTACTTCTTGAACTTTTACATGAATATCTATACTCAAGTCTTTAATTGAGTTAGTGTTATGAATCAACCGAAAATTAGCTTAATTGAAAAATTATTAAAATACACATTTATATACAAAATAAAAAAAATATTGTTACAAAAAAAATATTATTACCTTTTCATTGAATTTGAATTTAAGACCTATGAATTTGACAAAATCAAAAAAAAAAATTCATTTAGTTTTAATATAAATTTTTTATAAACATACTTTTTTATATAAAAATTTTCATCCACGTAGTAAACATGACATAACTAATATAATATCAAATTTTCAAATCGAAATCTAATAACAAAATATTAAAATTAATAACTTTTGGCTCTTAAATTTAGTAACTTTATACATAAGCTTGAATTTTCTTTTATTCAAGTTAATCCTTAATATTTTTTTGACAATTCTAAAGGTCTAGCCTTAATGTGAAAAAATTATCAAGTTTAAACTTTAATATAAAAACAATTATTAAACTTAAGGATTAATTTGAAAAAAAATTAAACCTCAATAAAAAAATAATTATTTAATTTAAATCCCAATATAACATCTAACTTTAAAAAAAAAAAAAAAATCAACCATGATTTATGCATAACAAAATAACACCTACATTGCTCGATGAAAAAAGACACGTGAAAGTAAAGGGAAGCAACCCCACAGGCGCGTGGTACTAGCTGTCCAACTTTTCACTCTGGACTCCCTCTACCGCCACCTTGTCTCAATCACCCCTGTCGTCCACATTAAGGATGAACAAAATTTGATTTGATTTAAAAAATTTAATAAAAATTTTAAATTTTGAATTAAATAATTCGAGTTATTTGAGTTAATTAAGTTATTAGGATCAACTCGAATAAAAAATTAAATTTTTCGGTTTAACTCGAATATGAATTACGCAATTCAAGTTATCCGAAAATTCGAATAAGAAAAGACAAAACTATGTCGTTTTGATAAATGTTTACTTTTTTAAAAGTTAAAATTCAAAATAATTAAGTTAAAAGGCAAAACTACGTCGTTTTGATAAATGTTTACCTATTAAATTAAGAGGCAGAATCATTATATTGTTCATGTAGTTAAATAATCTTGTACTTCGTCTACTAGTTAAATAATCGGTCCATCTAATCGCAGCATTAAGTATAAATAATAAGATTCGTTAACTCGACTCGATTTGACTCGAAATTTTTTGACTCGATTCGATTCGAATCGAAAAAAATTTAAATTGAGTTCGATTGCTAAAATATGATTTGTTAACTCAACTAACTCGAAAATTTTTTACTCGATTCGACTCGACTCGATCGAATAGTCACTCCTAATCCACATCAACCGTGGGCCCAACCGTACTTAGCACTTGGTACTGTACACGTGTGCACTTGTGATTTCACAATTAAAAAGATAGATAGGCAAGAGAAAGTGAAAATGGGCATGAATTAAATGCGGGCGGCCGCAACGAAATCCCAACACGTCATGCCTCCGAGGTGGACTTTCCGAGGAGTAGATAGGCCATGTGATTGATTCTGATTCGATCATGTACCAAGATGACGGTCAGCCCTTTGAATTTTGACAATTGCTTGTGTACACGTGGCGGGTGGCCATTACGGGGGAGCCCATTGTTCTTTTCTTATGTAAGTGAGACGTCATACCCTGTAAGAAAAAACCCGATTTCACGTCGACATTAAAAATGAATACCCCAACGGCGGGTCGGGTCGGCTGGTAAATCTTCAGGCCCCGCCCCGATTGTTATAAATTATTTAATATTATCTCTTATTTTTCCTGTAGAAAATCTTCTGATGAGATGATATGGAGGATCTTTACGTGATCATTACCGGGATGTGCAAGTCTAGAACTCTGGTTGGAAACTCGATGTAGTATGCTTTGTTGATTATTTACTTTTAAAGATATATTAATTTATACTAATATTTAAGACAAATTTACCTATAAAGGCTCATTTCTAAGTATATTTATAGAAATGGGCCAATTTCTACATTATTTTTTAGAAAGGGTCAATTTTGGTAAAACGCGTCTACATAGGAGCGTTTTAAGGTAAAATTTCAGTAAAACGCGCCCTTGGTGGAGCGATTTTGCCATGTCAACATAAAACGCGCTAACGTGGACGTGCTTTGCTGACATGGCAAAATCGCTCCCCCAGGGTCGCGTTCTGCTCCGTGTTTTTTCTAGGTTAGGATTTTTTGCATGTTTAGTCCCTATGATTTTTTAGTTTAGGGTTTTTAAGATTTTTTGAGTTAGGGTTTTGTTAAAATAATTTAGGCTTAGGTTTGTATAGTTTAGGGTTTTCTTAAAATAATTTAGGGTTCTGAGTTTTAAGAATTTTAAAAAATAAATCAGGATTTAGTATTCTTTTTTAAAAATTAAATAAATTAGGGTTTAGGGTTTTTAAATAAATTAATTAAATATTAAGACAATATTATTTTTAAAAAAATTAAACTCTAATTTAATTATTTTTCTTAAAAACACCAAACCCTAATTTAATTAATTTATTTAAAATCCATAAACCCTAATTTAATTAATTTTTAAAAAAAGAACACTAAATCCTGATTTATTTTTAAAAAATTCCTAAAACTCAAAACCCTAAATTATTTTAACAAAACCCTAATCCTAAAAACCCTAAACCAAAAACCCTAGGGGCTAAACATGCAAAAAGCCCTAACCTAGAAAAAAACACGAAGCAAAACGCGCCCTTGGGGGAGCGATTTTGCCACGTCAGCAAAATGCGTCCACGTCAGCGCGTTGTGCTGACATGGCAAAATCGCTCCTCCAGGGGTGCGTTTTGTAGAAATTTCACCCTAAAACGCTCCTACGTGGATGCATTTTGCCAAAATCGACCCTTTCCGATAAATAATGCAGAAATTTGCCCATTTCCGTAAATATACTTGGAAATGGGCCTTTATAGGTAATTTAGTCAATATTTAACTTTTAATTTACTTTCCACAAAAATTATTAAAATATTTTATATATTTAAAATAAATTATATTACATTTTTAATAATTAATATAAATTTTACATTTTTTAAAATTTAAACTCATATCACTAACCTTTATAAAATCTTTTCATTACTATTTCAACTAAAGTTTTATTTTAATATTTTTATACATTTCAATGTGATTACATAAATTATTTTATCCACATTATTTATATATATTGATAATATCATTAATTGAGTTAGTGTTGCAAGATAACTTGATATCAACTTAAAAAAAATTACAATACCATGATAACACTTAGAGCGCATTTAATGTTCTAAATATGATGCATTTAATATTAATTGGACGGCTCATGATGTCCTTAAGTCCTCTCTCAGTTGGGCCCGACATTTTGAGCCTTTCCTGCTTGGGTCCAAGGCTAGATCAATCTCTTCAGAGTTTCTTCATCACTACTCAGATGATTGGGTGCATTTATTTACTGATGGAGCAGTGGCTAGAGCCTCCGAAAATGCCGCAGCGGGTGGAGTGGTTCGTGATCGCGATGGAAATTAGATCCTGGGATTCACACATTATCTGGGCAGATGTTATCCTTTGGAAGCAGAACTTTGGGGTATTCTTGATGGCATTCTCATCTTATTAGATAAAGGGTATAAGAGAGTCAAAATCCAGACGGATAATCTTGAAGTGGTCAGGACCCTGAGTATGGAAGAAAACGCAGATTCTGGCATTACTGTGCTTAGAAGAGTTAAACGAGTTTTGCATTCAGAAGACCAGTGGGAAATCAAGTATGTTCCTAGAGAGTGTAACTTAATTGCTGACCATTTGGCGAAGATCAGTCTTTCTTGGCAGACTTCCCTCCAGATATATGAAGCTCCTCCGAATGTGGTGGTTGCGACTATCTAGCATGATAAAGCTTTTCGCGCTTCTTAGAGTCTTTTAAGTTGTATTTCTGTTCATATTTTTTCACCAAAAAAATATCCTTTTACTCACTATTTAAAGTTAATTTTTATTTTAGTTTTGTATATATTGTATATGTGTTGTTGTTAATTTCAAACATTACATTTCATTATTTATTATATGTTATTTTTAAAAGAAAACTTATATTTTAAATACGTGATTTCTACACGTATGCATGTGTGACAAAATTTCTATGTAACACCCCAAAATATAGGGGGTTAATTGTAAAAAATGACTGAGTAAATGATTAAGCCTGATGGTTAAGTGTTTAGTGTATTTTCTAAAGGTCCTAGGTTCAAGCCACACGTCAACTAATTGTTTTCTTTGTTTTTTCAGTAACCTATGATCAAAATCATATTTGAATATATATTAAATGGAGTAGAAAATAACCAAGTATGGGCAGTACCCCAATGGTTCAGCATCACTTCATCCTCCCTTATAATCCAAGTTAAATCACACCCTTTCCCTCCATATTTTTTTAATTTTGGTAGAAAAGAGGAAATTACCATGTAACCCCCTAGGATTTCCAAACTCTAAGTATTTACTCCAATCTCTTCTAATTAGACATGGATTTTAATTTCTTTCCAACCCTAAATAGGATTTTCCCTCTATTCTCTATATATTTTTCTTTTTCTCTTATTTTTCCTTTTCTTTTATCAAATTTTACATCTTTTTTCTGAGAATTATTTTACTATTTCGACTAAAATCGATTTACATTAACTCGTTTTCTTTATCTGTTCTGTAATTTCCGACAATCACATCCTGTATTTTCATCAAAAGTTAGGTAAGTATTCTTGTTTTGATTTGTAAGAACTTGTAAATTCTGAAATCGCGTCGGATCTCGCTAGTCTTTCAATTCAATTACGATTAATTGTGAATTTTTTCAAAACTCTTAAAAATCTTGTTTAATCTTGGAATTTGTTATTGATTCATGTGTAAATCCCGTTTGAAGAACCTATTTTAGGTACCTCAGACCAGATTTAAGCACGAGGAATGTTGACCGAGATCCCGAAAATAGGTGTGTGTTCTTTTACAAGCGAATCGGGACAAATCGTGCCTCGGAATAGGGCCACACAGCCAACCACATGGGCGTGTGGACCACCCGTGTGGACCACACGGCCACTCACACGACCATGTCCCCCTGAAACCCTAGGTTTTTTTATTCTCACACGACTAGAACCCTCCACTCAGTCGTGTCTCCTTTGCACCTCAATTTTTCAATTTCCACACAGCCACATTTAACCCCTCCATGTTGGAAAACATGTTTGGAAAATGCAGCGGCAAATAAATTTAGGGAAAAATCATAGTTTTAATTTTTTTTTCCAAAATAGGATCTTGGTTGTGATATCTAAAGTATTAAACACTTAATCAAAATTGCACCTTTTCGATTTGTCTAAGATGAGCGCTTCGACCGAGTAGTCTTCTTCACTATCCCCAAGCTTAGGGCTCACTTTGAATTAGAAAATTTTTCACAAAAATTACCAAAAGAGTAATTTTGTAATTTCTTTAAACTTTTGGGTCAAGTTGTAAATCAGAAAAATATCTCTAGAAATTTTCTAATAATAATCTCTTTAGATAATTTTCTCTCTACAACTTTCTCTTGAATTTAAGTGTGTAAATAATGACCCAAGGATCTCTTTATATAAAGAGAGTTTAGAGAGTTCAACTATGATTAAACTGAATCACTTTAATATTGAATTAATATAACATTTATCAATATAAATATTAGATTACATTTAATACTAAATCTTATTAAAATAATAGAATGTTTCTCTTGTAGATAAACATTAAATTTAATTTAATATTAAGATAGTCACTTTAATATTAAATTAATAAAATACAATTAAGATAAATATTAAATTAAATTTAATATTAAACTATTAAAATAATAATATTTTTAGAATAATGAATTTGAAATCAAATTCTTTGGTAGAGTCCTACTAGGAGTGTAATACTACAATTGCTCAACCACCGATGACTAGCCATCGCAACCACCAGGACGCCATCGTGTTCGATGATGCAGGTGCGACACCCTTACGGCACCCCGAGTCGGTTCGGTTATTGTTGGTACAGTTCGGACCAATGATGACCCGACCGTTTCGGTCTAGCCACCAATTGGACCGTTAGCCCGGTTTTATATATATGGCCTGGTTCGACCAATTTTTCGGTCTTGGTCTCAATTTTGGACTCCCGGGCCCAAATTACGATCTCAGGTCTAATTTAAAGTTCAATTACCTATTGGGCCAATTGTCTGACTTGAAATTTAACTTCAAAAAATATCATATTAATTTTAATTGATTTGATTAATTTAATTTTATTTAAGCAGAATTAAATTTTCTAAAAATCACTTAGATTTCCCAAATTAATTTTTTAAGAAAATTCTTTAATCAAATTCTCTAGTTGAACAATTCTCACGACTACCTAATTTAATTCCACATTGAATAAATCGACTCAATTAAATTATTCCCAAAGTCGTAGAATTTTCTTCTGATTCAAATGCATTCCGATCGAGCTTTTGTTAAGCTAGCGGATGGACCAACCGGACATATACAATTAGCCTCTAGTGATTGCAATTATGTCCAGAAGCATCGTTCCGATAATTCACAATTACTTAATCATGGGGTCAGTCTACAAGAAGTATCATGATTGAAAACTCCTTATTGTATACTATTTACGGAAGCAATTCATCCAACTGCTTTGTCCAATGACCTCGTCATGTGTGTTACCCTCATATGGTATCCTTGATTCCTTTGAGTTAAATCCATTCACTCAATACAATCCTATTTTATCTCATTGTCACCATTGTGTCTTTTTAATGATTAATATGATCACTGCCAACAAATGACTATGATAAATTGTTCGTTCGAGAGCAAGCAACCCGTGGTCACATTCCATATTTATCAATCCACACAATGCCAATGAGAGGATATCATTAACTCTTTAATTGAGCTATGAATTCAATTGTTGCTAGTAAAGCCATGCCATACACAAGTCATGTACCCAACATACCAGCTTTGGGCTCGATCATCTTTAGAGCATAAACCTCCATTTATATCAAAGTATATGAGTTGCATATGCGTGGTCAGTGACTAACTCAGGATTTATGTGAATCACAATCACACCATGAACGTCACAAGTGAACTAATTCACAAACAAATTCAGAATTAATTCATCTTGGGTCCAGTCCAATATATTATTCTACCAATGAATACATCTATGTCTCTACTCGTGGAGTCAACAACTCTGGTAGCCAAGACTAGCCATCTCCCCAATTGGAATTATAGACAACATAATATTCCTTCTCAGCATTTGAATCAAATGCTCACGTTGATTCTTTTACGGGATTACAAACTCATTTAGATTATCTACTAAAGTTATCTTTCTCGCAATGTAAACATTCTTTACAATGCCACTTGTTGTAGCCCAATTTTACCCGGGGTACACAATCCCACTTAGCCCAAATTTAAAACCCAAACCAGTGGCCCACTAACCCACTACACCCGAAGGGCCCAATAACTCTGGAACCCTAGGGAATAGGGGCGCCGCAGCAATGAATGGCCTGACCA
Organism: Gossypium sturtianum; assembly: GCA_025698515.1. Classification (NCBI taxonomy): domain Eukaryota; kingdom Viridiplantae; phylum Streptophyta; class Magnoliopsida; order Malvales; family Malvaceae; genus Gossypium; species Gossypium sturtianum. The sequence goes on from CM046949.1 coordinate 22,483,936, forward strand.
TTCGGCTACCTACCCTGACCCTTCGGCTCCTGACGCCCACTTGCCTCTGCGACCACCTGCCGAAGCCACCTGCTCCACCGCCCTTGCACTGCCACCGTCTCAGACCTGCAAGCATTAAACGAGAAAGGGACAGAAACATAGCAAAATGGTGAAGAAGATGGCTATAAAAGTCGATTTGTATTTCGTGTAAACGACCTTTTTTTTCTTTTTCAATAGAAAAACAAAAGACTTCCGAAATCTCAAGACTATTAGAGCCCTTAGTCTCATTTTCGATCGACAATAGCAGCAACAAATAAAGAAACGAAACGCCCCAAAACGCAGTAACAGTGATAAAACAGAGAACGGGGAAGGTGATTTTTACTTAAAAAAAAACTTGCTTCTTTTCTATTTTTCTAGCACATATTATCACATTAAAATATAAAAAAAAAGGGAAGAAAAAGGGTAAGGTTTTACCTTTTCGGCCACCACGCGCGGTGGCCGGCGCGACGGCGCGACCCCGAACCGGAGCTTCCCCCGGTGGCCCCTTTCTCTCCGACTCGCAGAGAGAAACGAGAGAGAATGAAGTTTTTTTAAAAAAAAACAGACAGCTCAAATGAATTTTTTCTGAGTTTTAGACCTTATATAGCCCCTTAAAACGGCGTCGTTTTGGGGCTGGCCTTTAACCCCCAAAACGACGTCGTTTCGCCCCTAACCGACCCGATCCGACCCGACCCGCTCTAGGGGATCCGCGTGTTTTTGTTGAGGGGGCTAATTGCACATTCAGTCCTTCCGCATTTTCAGTCTTTTAAATCAGGTTTTCTGTTATTGCGATTTTGGCCCAGAATTTTGGTACGATTGCAATCAGGCCCTCTTTTAAAACGCTGCGTTTTCTGTCTTGGAAAAATTCCCCCTCTGGTCCCTCCAGTCTGTTTGCGTGCGCAAATAAGTCCCTGAATCTTACTCTTATTTTTAAATTCGTCCCGAAAATCTTATTGCTTATTTAGTTTAGTCCTTTATTTGTGTATTACTATATTTTTTATATACATATATATTATTATTATTACTATATTGTTATTATTATTATATTACCATTATTACTATGTTATTATCATTATTATTTCCATACACATATATATATTATTATTATTACTATATTATATTTACATTATTACTGCTAATATATTACTACCTTATTCTTATTATTTAACACCATTATCATTACTATTATTATATCATAATTTTTTGTTATATATATACATATATATATTTCTTTGCTTTGTTTGGTCTTTTATATACATTTTTATTATTTATTTCTTAATTAGTATTACTATCATTTTATTCTTTCTTTTCAATGGTTTTTATTATTTCTCATTTTCGTTACTATTCATGTATTATATATTATAAATGTTAGTTTTATTATCACCCTTATTTTATTTTTATTTCTACTAGTATTATTCCTATTACTACTATTATTATTATTATTATTATTATTATTATTATTATTATTTTCCATCATTATTTTATTTATCTTATTATTATTCATTTACTACATTATGTTTATATGTATTATATTGTTTTTATTAAATATGTATTAACTATTTATAATTAATGTTATCATCATTATTCCTCAATATGCATATATTTTACCTATTTTATATTACCACCACTATTATTGTCATTTTTCTCTATCATCGTCAATACATATACACCATTATCACGGTACTTTCCTGTCACCACTACTTATATTCTCATCGTCATCTCACTATTTTTTCGACATCTCAATCTTTATAACGATCAATATATCCGTATTAGCGATTCGGGAGAAATCGAGCCCTAACTTCTTTGGGTTACGATTTTTCTCGTTCAAGCTAAACAACGGAAGATCCTTTCCAAAATCATAAATTTCAGTTTTAAATCGACATTCCAGTATTAGCAATTCGAGTGAATCGAGCCTTAACTTACTGGGTTCCGGTTTCTTCTCGTTTAAAGTTAAGCGGCGGGATATCCCTTTGAAATCGCAATTTAAATTTTAAACAAAACACTTAATCTCGGATATTCAAATGTCGCGCCCTAAACTACTGGACTCGATATCTAGACACTTTGAGATAAGTTTCTTTTCTTTCTTCTAAAATGGAGGCAATATTCCTAATTTGGACCTTCGAGAAAACGAGCCCTAACTTACTGGGTTTCGATTTCTCGTTTGACAAATGACGGGAGATCCTCTCCAAAAATAAAACCAAGTTTTAAAAAGCGAGCTTAGTTTCAAGAGTCTAAAGTGTCACGACCTAACTTCATGGACATGATACTTTATCTCTTGAAAATAAAGAGAGCCTTAACGTCTCTTCCAATTCCTCCAAGTTTTGGAAATAAAAGTATCTATTTTTAAACCATTTCAAAGTTTTCAACATTAGGACATCAATCAATCAGTTTGGTACCAATTTTGGGCGTGACGAGGGTGCTAATCCTTCCTCGCACGTAACCGACTCCCGAGCCCATTTTCTCAAAATTCGCAGACCAAAAACATTGTTTTAGTAAATTGAAATATTTATTAAAACAAAGGTGATCCGATCTCACCCAAATAAAGATCGGTGGCGACTCCCTTCCTTTTCTTCCCTTTTCATTTTTAAAAATCGAGTCAACCGCGTCGTTTACTGTTTTATCAAAAAATTGGTTACGACAGCTTGGCGACTCCACTGGGGACTTGTTCGTTGAGAGTCAGGCCATAGATTGGTTGATCCTTGTCCTTTTGATTAAAATTAGAAAATAGTTTCAGAATCCATGTTTCTTTAAAAGCACTTTCAAATGTTATATTGGATCTCTTGAATACTTTGGCATTGCATTGCATGACCATTGTGGTCACACCTTAAGTGGGAGCGAGAAGCTATGCCTTCGTGAGGTTTTCACCTCTGCATGGGCTAGTGGACTGCTTTCGGGATACATCCGTACCTATGTCTTCGTGAAGTTTTCACTTCCGCATGGCCATAGGGAAATGTATCCCCCTGAACCGAACTTGGTCCGCATGAGCCTATAATGGGTGAGGATCGAGGAATCACTGGTTCGGGTACCTCAAACTCTAGAACTAAAACCACATATAGTGAACCCTAGAGCCCACCTTAGATAGAACTACATCAAACCTTAGTGGTCACCCGGTAGGTGTTTGTTCATTTTCACTTGTTTTACTTTGCGATCTCGACTCGTTGTATTTTATTTTCGTGCATTCATCTCATTTTCTTTGGAGGTATCGATTCACGGTCGGTTCACGAGTTAGAAAGTGGTTATGGAAAACGGATTCCTTGATAAAGTGGAAGACAATGCGATCGTCAGTATAGTTAGAACTTAGGCAGTTAGAAGGGTATGGATCCATTTGAGCAAAAGGAAATGTGGCGATGCTAAAATCTGGTAGTCATCCTTTGAGGCGACAAAGGGTGTTGGAAGGAAAGTGATTGGCAGAGGGCAAGAGACCGTGACATTGAATTGGCTGAAAAGGACTTTGCTTACGACGGGGAGAAAAGTTTATTTACTATTGGTAGTCCTCCAAATAACAAGCATGAATTTATAGTTGTATTTGAGGATGTTACATCTAATGAAAAACGGTAATGCAAGACCGATGTCCATGATGACTCAAATGGGCAAGACAGAAAGAGAGTTAAACGGCCTTATCGGTCAAAACAGACTTTGTTGCATAGACACCCATGCGAGCAACTCAAAATGCTTGGCGCGGACAGAATCGAAAACTCTCAAGAAGCATTGAGGTGATAGATGTCATTTTAAGATAGCATCTTTGCGAAAAACAGGATGCCTCTTGGTTTGCCAATCTTTCAAGATAATCAGAACAACCTCACAGACATTGGAAGAGGTGCCCTTGGCAATAGGGGCTTCCATTCAAATTTCATGGCCACTCAAAAGAGGCTGTCCCGAATATTGATATTCGTCCTAGCCCGGTTATGGATCCTTTGCCAATCAGAATGCTATGGATCCTGGACTGGACCATGGCTAAGCAAAGCTCCGTTGTTTTCATTGAAGGGGAAAAGTGTGAAAAAAGTTAATGGTGAAGCTGAGAATCTAGAGATTACTGTCTATAATCATTTTGTCGACCATCACAACATACGGTCGCGCTTCTCTGTAAGACTTGCCATGCTTAAATGTTGGAGAGCCGAAACAACCTACATATATTCCTTTGGAGCTCCATTCCTTAATGTATTTGCAATTGACAAAGCGCTAACTAGAGAGCTTCTTTGGTTAAGGCAGAAGTCTCAGGAAAGAATGAAAGCCTTATTCTATGCTTCATAGGGGAGCAACCATAGTGCCGAGCCAATGCTGTGTTCTTATGGTGTTTCTTTCAGCACTAATTTCACCCAAGTTGAAGGTCGTGCTCTGTCAGGGGCAATGATGGAAATTTCTTTCCGAAGAATGGGCGTTGAAATTGGTAACCATCTAGGATTGAAGGATAGGCTGTTGTCAACTTCTAGGCTCATCGTGGTGATGCAAACAACATTGCAAGGGATTTGATTCGTGTGAAGAAATGAAAGGAATTTGTATTGACCCGATTAGATAGATCCAAAAGAGACAAACCAGAATAGACGACTTTCACCTGTGGTTAGAATTGGAAAAGCTATCAAACGGATACGATCTAAAATGTCTGGAGCTCCGCAGTTTCTTCTTTGTCTAGAAAAACTCTAATCTTTATGAGCCTTGGAAGCGGAAGAATCCCTCGGGGTATGGCGCTAGCTAGAGTGAATGATCAATACTTTTTTGAAGAATTGATGCTAAGCTTAGACAGCCTCTTCACTACCATCGAAGCTATAACTCTGCAATCGAGTTGAAGTTAAGCCTGAACAAGATTAAGGAAATGAAATGTGGGATCGAAAAGTTAGAACCAGCATTACACAATTGTGAACTGCGGATCGAGCTTCTTGAAACAAGAGAGGAGTAGAAGACCTTCATCATTCTTATGATCATCAATTTAAAGAGTCGAGATTACCTCGTGAGGGAAGCAATAGTGCAGATTCAAGAGGTAGCTGGTCATCTATAGATTTTGGCATTACTGGTGAATATGTTAAGCATAAAATATGCAAATTTGACTTAACTATAGTCAAGAGCTAGATCCACTACTTGGGAAACCAAAAACCTTAGGACTTAAGGACGAAAGCATATAGTAGTCCGTTTTATGTAAAAGAACTTGTTTTCTAATAAAGTTTCCTAAAATGAAGTTGATCAGAATCGATACCTCTTTGCATTCATGCATTCGTACTACATTGCATTCGCATTACATTGCATTCATTTGTATTAGACCTTTACAAAAGGACCCTAATTAGGTAAAATGTTTCAGTTAACCTGGAAAACATGGAACAAAGGTTGGTGAGGATAGAGCAAAGGCAAATACAGATGCAAGAGCAATTGACCCAAATTCAACAAGAAATGCGAGAGCAAATGCTAGACTTCCAAAAGAACATGATGGGCCAACTAACTCAGTTACTAGCCGGAGGACTTGAAAAAAGAAGTGACCAATGATCGACAATGTGGATAATGATGAAGACATCGTTTATTCCCCAATAAATTTCCCAACTCAACCAGACGCGCACTCTCGCGTGGTACCTGTCATTATTGGATCTCGATATAGGACTGATACTTCGGTGCTGCTGAACTCTCCGATGGGCCCTGGTAATGAGCAAGTCAATCGTGTTGTTTTTGGTCTACCAGAGGCAGAGAAAAAAGGAGAAGGGGCTTCAAAAGCCCCGAAGAGGAAGGACAAGGATGTGGCTAGCACGAGTGGGTATACTAAGGGTTATTCGAAGCCGTTTACAGCAAACCAGCCAAAGAAGGTAGTTACCAGTCACCTGGTCCCCCCAAAGCAAAAACCCAATCCCAAGAGCGTATTCGGAAAAACCTCAAGTTCACTCCTATTCCCATGACGTATATGGAGTAATACCGAACTTATTTGATATGCATGTTGTAGCTCCTTGTTATATAAAACCACCGCAACCTCCATACCCAAAATGGTATAACCTAAATGTCCGGTGTGAGTATCATGCGGGGTTACAGGCACTCAATAGAAAAGTGCATGACTTTTAAGAAGTTGGTGGAAAAATTCATCAAAATAGGTGTTGTGGAGATAGGCGACGCACCAAAAGCGTAAGCATGAACACGGGAGCATTTTGAGCAATGAGATCATGGAAGAAATTCCTATAGTATTTAGAAGCTTACCTAGAGTAATGTACGAAATATCTTTGGTTGCTTTAAGCCTAGAAGCAATGAGAACTCTTTTGTGAAATAGGCTCGTGTTAAAAATTACTATTTCAGTAAAATGCATCTTTTTGAACCAATATTTTTTTGTTCTTTTTCATGCTTTAAATTCTACTGAATATTCTTTTATTCTTCATTCATAAATAACCATTCTTGGAATCATTTATTCTCTGGAAATTACTTTCATACTGACAATGGGTCCCAGATATCAATGACATGAGCGGCGTACATTACGGACTCCTTTCTAGTGAGATATGTGTCCGGAAGAATCTAAGGACTTAGAAGATGATAGAGATTGCAACTTATTTCCAACTTGTTAAAAATGGCGAGATCCTACCTTGCGAAATGTCACCACACTTTGCAAGCCAACGAGGGAGATGAAGATGGAAACTTAGCTCACCGCAAGAATAAGGCAAGACATTATCGCATGATCACAGCCAGACATGTTGGGGCCACTGAAACGTGGATTCCTATATGTGAGGCATGGACGCTATCAAGCTAGTCTCCTCATAATCTTTGAACCAACATCGATTCATATTCATAGCCTTTGATTACCTTACCTAGAGGGTAAAGGTCGCTTCACATGTCAAAATTACAAAGTCAGCAGTCGTCGACTTCAACTTCAAATTCAAATTCGAAAAAAGAAAAAAACAAAAAAACAAAAAAGAAAAAGAAAAAGAAAAAAGAGAGTGGTGATAAAGGATACCGAAAAGGAACGTGTTTAACGTGATAACACGAATTTATAGTCATTCAAAGGTCGGACACCACATCAAGGTCTGACAAGAGAGCCAAAAACCATCCAAATTCTTTACGAGGACAAGCGATATTTGTAAAAGTTGGCATCGAGAAGTTACCATTTACTTTCTATGTTGGCTAAGATCCTCACAGGGTAACGCTTTTCTCATTGGTTCATCAAAATAAGAGCAATTATCGAAGTTAAGATTCCTTTTGGACAAAGTTTAACATCTACAATAAGTCTAATTGAAGCATTCATACAAAGCTACGACGAAAAAAAAAAAAAAAAAGGTCCGTTCAAAAGACTCGCATTAAGAAGGATTCTTCATATCCAAAAGGACTCAGAGGAAAAGTAAGTGCCCTATGCAAAGAAAGAAGGCTGGCTTGGAAAACATAGGCACTAATCAAGATGGATGATAAGGACTTGCCCAATCCTATGAGTTGATTTGCAAAAAAAAAAAAAAAAAAAAAAAAAAAGAGAAAAGAGAAACACACAAAAAGGAAAGAAAAAGAAGAAAAGGAGAGGCCAAGATGAAAACCCGCAAAGGGCGCTTGAGACCAAAGGGATTTGGGTTGAAAACCCGAGAAAGGGCTCAAATTTTGACCGAAAGTAAGGCATACGGTAGTCTTGCCACGCTTGGGTTAACAATGAAGAAGTATGTTGCGTCTCGAAGCATCGACAAAGTACTCGGATCCCCTAAACACATATTGAGCCTAAAATGGTCCTCAAGAAGTTTGAACAGAGAAGCTCAGTGCGATATACGGGGCACCTAGCTTCTATTTTACCCAATTTTTGTTATTTATTTCCCTTGCAAAAATCATGTCAATAAATTTCCTTCCTAATTACATTTGCTATTTTTGCTTTACCTATTTGTTTTGAGCTATGCTCCTAACTAGCTTCTCTCTTATCCGTAGTTATGGTCTCTTTCGGGCATTTTGCATTGAAATAATGATTAATAGAATAACGACACTTTCACAAAAAGAGTTTCGCATATTACTCTAGGAAACTTTTGAGTAGTGCTTGGAACACAAACAGGACCATTGCTTAAAACTCCTCGAGTTTAAAGGATCGGGAATAATGATGGAGGAAAATTTGAATCGAGGCTATCTCTTCGAATTTGGTTGAAAATAGTGATCGAACAAAATGACGAGGTATTACGTAAGTAGTATCATCTCGATGAAAAAGGGCGATGTATGAATGGGCAATCATTCGCGCGAAGAATGATTTTGTATCCATCATGCGTGCACACTGGTCATGAAACTTAGGGAATGGAAGGTGCGATGAGACCAAATCATTTGAATAAGTTACAAATTCTATACCCCGAGTCGTAGTGGGATGGATCGAAGATGGCATGATCCTACACCACGAAGTTGAAGAGAGGGGATCTAAAGATGGTATAAGCCTTGAAGTTCTATAGGTGCCGTGGAATGGATCTTGAAGTTACATTGGGGCAAGTTATTTGAGCAAAATATGATTGTTTCTTTGAGTTTTTGGCAAAGGTACTAGCAGAGCGAGATAGCAGCGTATCGTCGACAATAAGAAGACGATGGGACGACGAGCGAGAGACAACCTAAGCATTAAAAGGGATAATTTCATTTTACATTCATACATCATCATTAGGGGCGTTTCGATCATCGCATCCTGATCCTTATATGTTTTTTTAACAAAGAATCATTATCATGACATTCTGCATTCATGTAAATGTCCTCTATAATATCATTTAGTTAGGAGCATTCGATTTATTACGATCATTGCATCTTAATCATTGAAAAAAATCATCATTCTCATGACATTCTGCATTCACGTAAATGTCATCCATAGCACATGTAGTTAGGAACGTTTGAGTCATTCTGATCATAGCATCCGTATCATTTGCATAAGCATAAGCACATAAAGCGAGTTTCTGAGGATATGTCCCCAGAGGAGGAAAGTGTAGCAACATTGTTAAAGACCATCCCATTGTCAGCGACCGATGAGTGGAATATTTGAAGATTGTCCTATTGCCACTAACCAGTAGTGGAATAGGTTGAAGATTTTCCTATTGCCACTAACCAGTAGTGGAATAGGTTGAAGATTGTCCTATTACCACTGACCAGTAGTGGAATAGGTTGAAGATTGTCCTATTGCCACTGACCAGTAGTGGAATAGGTTGAAGAATGTAGACCTTGTCGCCCTAAACAGTAGTGGGGCAAGATCGAAGACAACAAATTTGGCATTCCTGAGTTTGCAGGGATCAGATTGAAGATAGCAGATTTGACCTTTTCTGAAGTTGCAAGAAGCAGATCGAAGACATCAGTCTAGTAATCCCTGAGCTTGCAGGGATCAGATTGAAAATAGCAGATTTGACCTTTCTGAAGTTGCAGGAAGCAGATCGAAGATATCGATGCAGTGATCCCCGAGTTTGCGGGGATCGATTGAAAATAACAGATTTGACATTCCCGAAGTTGCGGGAAGCGGATCGAAGACATCGATCTAGTGATCCCCGAGTTTGCGGGGATCAGATTGAAAATAGCGATTTGACCTTACGAAGTTGCGGGAAGCGGATCGAAGACATCATCTAGTGATCCACGAGTTTGCGGGGATCGATTAAAAATAGCAGATTTGACATTTCACGAAGTTGCGAGAAAGCGGATCGAAGACATCGGTCTAGTGATCCCCGAGTTTGCGGGGATCAGATTGAAAATAGCGATTTGACCTTTACGAAGTTTGCGAGGAAGCGATCGAAGACATCGATCTAGTGATTCACGAGTTTGTAGGGATCGATTGAAAATAGTAGATTTGACCTTTCTGAAGTTGCAGGAAGCAGATCGAAGACATCAGTCTAGTGATCCCTGAGTTTGCAGGGATCAGATTGAAAATCAGATTGAAAATAGCAGATTTGACCTTTACGAAGTTGCGAAGCGGATCGAAGACATCGGTCTAGTGATCCCGAGTTTGCGGGGATCGATTAAAATAGCGATTTGACCTTCCGAAGTTGCGGGGAAGCGATCGAAGACATCATCTAGTGATCCACGAGTTTGCAGGATCAGATTGAAAGATAACGATTTGACCTTTACGAAGTTACGTGAAGCGGATCGAAGACATTAGTCTAGTGATCCCTAAGCTTGCGGGGATCATTGAAAATAGCGATTTGACCTTTCGAAGTTGCGGGAAGCGGATCGAAGACATCGATCTAGCGATCCCCGAGCTTGCGAGGATCAGATTGAAGATAGCATATTTGACCTTTACGAAGTTGCGGAAGCGGATCGAAGACATCGGTCTAGTGATCCCCGAGCTTGCGAGGATCAAATTGAAAGCGATTTGACATTCTTGAAGTTGCGGAAGCGGATCGAAGACATCGATCTGGCGATCCACGAGTTTGTGGGGATCGATTGAAGATAATAGATTTGGCGATTCCCGTGGTTACGAGGAGCATACGAAGTTAGCCAATTAAAAGCGAAGAGTCCTATACCTGCGAAGTTGCAGCAATGGAGTGGATTAAAGCAACAAAGTGCGATGGACTAGAAACGAGGCTATCACGAAGAAAGGAAGCATCGAGAAGTTAAGACTCGATAAGGACCAGGGCAAAATTGGTCCTTTGAAAGTCTTTTCTCTATTCCCGAATTAACACGACAATGAGCAAAGAGGGGCGTTGTTGTAGCCCAATTTTACCCGGTACACAATCCCACTTAGCCCAAATTAAAAACCCAAACCGGTGGCCCACTAACCCACTACACCCGAAGGGCCCAATAACTCTCGGAACCCAGGGAATAGGGCGCGCGCAGCAATGAATGGCGACCATTTGGCTACCTACCCCGACCCTTCGGCTCCCGGCGCCCACTTGCCTCTGCGACCACTGCGAAGCCACTGCTCCACCGCCTTGCACTGCCACCGTCTCAGACCTGCAAGCATTAAACGAGAAAGGGACAGAAACATAGCAAAATGGTGAAGAAGATGGCTATAAAAGCCGATTTGTATTTCGTGTAAACGACCTTTTTTTTCTTTTTCAATAGAAAAAACAAAAAGACTTCCGAAATCTCAAGACTATTAGAGCCCTTAGTCTCATTTTCGATCGACAATAGCAGCAACAAATAAAGAAACGAAACGCCCCAAAACGCAGTAACAGTGATAAAACAGAGAACGGGGAAGGTGATTTTTACTTAAAAAAAAACTTGCTTCTTTTCTATTTTTCTAGCACATATTATCACATTAAAATATAAAAAAAAAGGGAAGAAAAAGGGTAAGGTTTTACCTTTTCGGCCATCGCAGCGTATGGTGGCGGCGCGACTGCAGCGACCGAACCGGAGCTTCCCGGTGGTGGCCCTTTCTCTCCGACTGCGAGAGAGAAAGCGAGAGAATGAAGTTTTTTTAAAAAAAAGCAGAGCATACTCAAATGAATTTTTTCGAGTTTTAGACCTTATATAGCCTTAAAACGCGGCGTCGTTTTGGGGTGGCGCTTTAACCCCAAAGCGGCGTCGTTTCGCCCCTAACCGACCCGATCCGACCCGACCCGCTCCGGGGATCCGCGTGTTTTTGTTGAGGGGGCTAATTGCGCATTCGATCCTTCCGCATTTTCATCTTTTAAATCGGTTTTTTTGTTATTGCGATTTTGGCCTGAATTGTGGTACGATTGCAATCAGGCCCTCTTTAAAACGCTGCGTTTTTCTGTCTTGGAAAAATTCCCCTCTGGTCCCTCCGGGTCTGTTTTGCGTGCGCAAATAAGCCCCGAATCTTACTCTTATTTTTAAATTCGTCCGAAAATCTTATTGCTTATTTAGTTTAGTCCTTTATTTGTGTATTACTATATTTTTATATACATATATATTATTATTATTACTATATTGTTATTATTATTATATTACCATTATTACTATGTTATTATCATTATTATTTCCATACACATATATATATATATATATATTATTATTACTATATTATATTTACATTATTACTGCTAATATATTACTACCTTATTCTTATTATTTAACACCATTATCATTACTATTATTATATCATAATTTTTTGTTATATATATACATATATATATTTCTTTGCTTTGTTTGGTCTTTTATATACATTTTTATTATTTATTTCTTAATTAGTATTACTATCATTTTATTCTTTCTTTTCAATGGTTTTTATTATTTCTCATTTTCGTTACTATTCATGTATTATATATTATAAATGTTAGTTTTATTATCACCCTTATTTTATTTTTATTTCTACTAGTATTATTCCTATTACTACTATTATTATTATTATTATTATTATTATTATTATTATTATTTTCCATCATTATTTTATTTATCTTCTATTATTGCTGTTACTACATTATGTTTATATGTATTATATTGTTTTTATTAAATATGTATTAACTATTTATAATTAATGTTATCATCATTATTCCTCAATATGCATATATTTTACCTATTTTATATTACCACCACTATTATTGTCATTTTTCTCTATCATCGTCAATACATATACACCATTATCACGGTACTTTCCTGTCACCACTACTTATATTCTCATCGTCATCTCACTATTTTTTCGACATCTCAATCTTTATAACGATCAATATATCCGTATTAGCAGTTCGGGAGAAATCGAGCCCTAACTTACTGGGTTCTGATTTTTCTCGTTCAAGCTAAACAACGGAAGATCCTTTCCAAAATCATAAATTTCAGTTTTAAATCGACATTCCGTATTAGCAATTCGAGTGAATCGAGCCTTAACTTACTGGGTTAGGTTTCTTCTCGTTTAAAGTTAAGCAAGCGGGATATCCCTTTTGAAATCGCAATTTAAATTTTAAACAAAACACTTAATCTCGGATATTCGAAATGTCGCGCCCTAACTTACTGGACTCGACATCTAGACACTTCGAGATAAGTTTCTTTTCTTTCTTCTAAAATGGAGGCAATATTCCTAATTTGGACCTTCGAGAAAACGAGCCCTAACTTACTGGGTTACGATTTCTCGTTTGACAAATGACGGAGATCCTCTCCAAAAATAAAACCAAGTTTTAAAAGCGAGCTTAGTTTCAAGAGTCTAAAGTGTCACGACCTAACTTACTGGACATGATACTTTATCTCTTCGAAAATAAGAGAGCCTTAACGTCTCTTCCAATTCCTCCAAGTTTTGGAAATAAAAAGTATCTATTTTTAAACCATTTCAAAGTTTTCAACATTAGGACATCAATCAATCAGTTTGGTACCAATTTCGGGCGTGACGAGGGTGCTAATCCTTCCTCGCACGTAACCGACTCCCGAGCCCATTTTCTCAAAATTCGCAGACCAAAAACATTGTTTTAGTAAATTGAAATATTTATTAAAACAAAGGTGATCCGATCTCACCCAAATAAAGATCGGTGGCGACTCCCTTCCTTTTCTTCCCTTTTCATTTTTAAAAATCGAGTCAACCACGTCGTTTACTGTTTTATCAAAAAATTGGTTACGACACCACTTATCTTCAGTTTGAACTTTAGACAATCAATGAGCTAATATTTACTTGTCACAATTTCGCTATGCATGCAAAATATAAAAGACATAAATACAAAAGACATAATAGTAAAATGTGAAATTAACTTTATTATTTATTCATCGTTCAAATAAATAGAAAACAGTTATATGTTTACTACAATATAGGCACATTTCCCAATACTCCACATGGTCCAAGGCTTCCCACACGATCCTATCACACGGCTGTGTGTCCCCTGTTTTCAAATTTTATAGTTTTGCCCTTATTTTTCAAATTTTAAAGTTTTGCCTCTATTTTTTAGATTTTACAATTTTACCCCTAATTTTTAGATTTTACAGTTTTGCCTCTGTTTTCCAAATTTTACAGTTTTTCCCCTGTTATTCATATTTTATAGTTTTGACCTAGAATTTTATGTTTTGACTAGTTTAGTCCCTGTTTGATTTTTGAATTATTTTTAGTGTTTTATTTTATTCAATTAAGTCCCTGATAATATAAATAATGTTAGAATCCATGATTCAATTGACTAGATTATTAATATTATGTATATGTATGATATGTTCAATTTAGTCCCTGTATATGCCCAAAATTGTCTTTAGAGTTTTTATGTGTTCAATTTAGTCCCTGATATTGTGTTATCCTTGAAGTTGTGATTTAATGACTAAAGTGTAATGGTTATATCGTATGTGAAGTGTATATTACATGTTATTGACATAATGAAACAGATAATATGCTAGTTTTAATATTGGCACTACCCTATTGAAATACCTGTTAAAGCATGTTAAGTGTTAGTGATGAACTGAATGCATGTTAAGCATAAGTACTGCTAGTGTTGATTTATTCTATTACAAAACGTGTCATATTGCATTGCATGGGATGGAATGATATGTACGGAGGAAGAGTGACAGTTTAATCTGCAAACAGTGTGGTTCGATTATGAACCAAGTGGAAATTTGTTTAATCTGCAAATATGTTGTGTACTCACAACAAGTGGTAGTAACTGAAAATATGTGGTTCAATCATGAACCAAGTAGTAGTTTGTTTAATCTTTAAATATGCTGTGCACCCACAACAAGTGGCAGTAACTTCAAATCAATGGTGGTTTATCCACAACCTAGATATATAAGGTTGGATGAGTTCTGGGGAACTCATAGTGTGATGTGTAGCGAAGAGGTAGGATATTTTTTGTTAAATTGAAACTGTATGATATTCATAAAGCATGTGCATACAAACTGAATTTTATGTGATGACATATTTATACTTATGTATAAATTGTTGAGTGAACTGAAATACCGATATTTTGAAATTGCTATTATGAATTCTGAGATACTATTGATGGTTAATCTGAAAAATCGATACTCTAATTTGTGAGTTATTCGCAATTATTCTATGTTATTATTTAGTAAAACTTATCGACTGTTTGCATTGGTTTTGCTTGTGATGGAACTCACATTAAGCTTCATAGCTCACTCCTTTTTAAATTTCCATCTTTTCAGATACCCACCAGGTTAGGACGCAGACACAACATTCGGAGGGGCTCGACTTGGATCTGTTTTTCTATATAAATATTTTTGATTTATTATTTGATAATTTATTATTTAGAGATTGTATGGATTTACTTTTTTGAAACTGTGGCATGAGACTTAGTTTTGGTTTTGTTTAGCATGCATGACATTTAACTTAATTTAAGACATTATTTTTAATTAATTAAGCATGAAATACAGTTTTATTTTGTTAACTCGCTAGTTTTTCTTAAAATAGACTAAATTTTCTTCTAAAATAAATAAATATTTTGAATTGACCATTTTATAATCTCCGATTGTACTAGGTCATCTCGATGACCGATGTAATCTTCCGAATTCGGACCTAACGTCTAGGCCGGATTGGAGAGATTACATTCTAGGTGTATTTAAATTTATTCATTTCCAAATACTTTTTTTAATTACAGGTAGATTAATAATTATAAATTAACTAGTCAAACATAATTTTTTTAAAGGTGTGATTAAATTTTAAATACTTAAAATCCGATAACCTCAATCTTACCAACACAATTACGACGTTATTATTATCATAATTCATAGGAATAAAGCCAAAAGTTTTATATGAATTTTTGAAGTAATGCAATTTTATTATTATATTAATTTAAAAGTTTATAATTTTTTAAAACATTAAAATACCAATTTATCACTTTTGGGAAGCTAAGGCATCTGCATGTTCCTATTGCGACCTCTATTTGTTCATGGTGATATGTATGCAATTTGAAATACATGATTTGATATTTTGATTTTGCTTATATGATTGAAACTTAATCTTCTAAAGAATATTATGATTAAGTTGAAACATCTGTCCAAGTAAAAAGATATATTTGTTGAAGATTCGATCCCATGAGCTTAAGAAACTAGTTTGATCATCTAAAATAAGTTATATATATATAAATGCATTTATCAATCAAATTATAATATTAACCCAATTGAAGATATTTTTGTAAATATTTTTTTTAGATATTTTATAAAAAATCTTACTGTAGAGATAGATGGGAAGAGGCAACCAATGGGACCATTGCCTGATTCACATCAATGCTTAGAGTATCCCCATATAACAAATTGACCATTCAATGAAAGTCTTTCAATTAAAGCAATATATGGACGTTTGGAAGCAAAGAAAATCAATTTTGATCTTTTTTTTATTGGCTCATTCGAGATGGTCCTTGATAAAACTCATTATTAACAAATAATTGATTTTTTTTTTGTTTGTGAATCCAACTAGAGCTGAATGTCAGTATGATATACAAAAATGTATGAAAATAATTAAGTGGAAGCAAAATTACATTGATAAAAAGGCCCTCTCTCTCACACAAAGTAATGTAGAAAAGGATAGGAATGAGTGAGCAAAGTGGGGAACGCATTGAATGTGGATGTTGATTAAGAATGATTGGATAAGTTGATGGATCTTAACATTTTCCCTAGCCACCAGCATCAACATGTGCCCTCCCGACTTCCATCCCTTACACTCAACAAAGACTAAACTTCCTCTCACTCTATACATATTTATATTTCCCGATCTTTCACTTCCGTTGTCTGGAAGCAAGGTTTCATTGATGAGTCCTCTTGGTTTTTGCATCGTTCAAATTCCCTTTTTATTACCCAATTTCGACATGCAACGACAAATATATATGAATTTGGCTACACATTTTTTGTGGGGTTTGCCCTTATAACAAAATAAACTCACATTTCACGTTCCAAGTTGAGGAGAAAAAAAAAAAAAAAACCCATAGTAGCCAACCCTACGAATACCAATTAAACTAAACATAAAAATAGAGTTGTCCTCGCATACCTGTAAAGATTTAAAACTCTAATATATTTCATTTGATTACTAATGTATTAACACGGGGAAAAGCTTATTTATTACATGCGTATTACAATAGTTACACATAAAGTAAAGAATAGTTAATACTAATTTAAACTTGAAACTAAAAAGATGTAACAACTCTAGTAGAAAATAGGACATCTTCAAAATAAGTGAATTTTTTTCTTTCTTTTGCTAAAAATAAGGAGTAAATATTCAAAATATACCAAAAAAATTTAAAAATTACGGAATTGGGCCGATTTCTAGAAAATTTACGGAAAAAGGCCGTTTCCCCACAAAATGCGTCCACGTAAGCGCGTTTTGTGGGAAAAATAGAAAGCGCCCACAGGGACGCGCTTTCCCCTTTCCTCAAATATTAGATATTTATTTTTAAAATTAAATTTCAAAAAAAAATTAAACAAATTCTATTTTATAAAATATATTAAAATTAAATTACAATAACATATAAGCAACTATTATTTTATGAAATAAAAAATAAAAAAATCTTATTTATTAAATATATTAAAACTAAATTACAAAAAATAAAAATAAAGAAAACTTCTTATTTATTAAATATATTAAAACTAAATTACAAAAAATAAAAATAAAGAAAACTTCTTATTTATTAAATATATTAAAACTAAATTACAAAAAATAAAAATAAAGAAAACTTCTTATTTCTTAAATATATTAAAACTAAATTACGAAAAAATAAAAATAAAGAAAACTTCTTATTTTATTACATATATTAAAATTAAATTACAATTAAAAAATTAAACAATGTCTAATTTATTAAAGATATTAAAATTAAATTACAATAAAAAAATTAAAAACTATTATTTTATTAAATATATTAAAATTAAATTACAAAAATAAAAATAAAAACAACTTTTTATTTTATTAAAAAATTCAAATTAAATTACATACAAAAAAAAAAATAAACAACTTCTATTTTAGTGAAGATATTAAAATTAAATTACAAACACAAATAAAAACAACTTTTTTTATTAAAAAATTATAACAATTTAAAAATAAAAACCCATCCGAATCAATGTTGATGCGGTCGGAATCAGTGCCACACACGGGGCGGCCGGCGGTTACGTCTTTGGATTCCTCCTTCTTCTAGCTTCCGGCGGGGTCGTGGAACCTCGGGCGGGGATTCCGGTTCCTCGGCGGTGGGTCTAGTTGTGGGTGTTACGAGGATGACCCACCTTGATAAAATAACGACCGGAGGTGTTTGCATAAACCACGGCGGGGTGTCAATCCGTATGGCGAAGGAGGCTGGTAAAAAGAAGTGCTCCCCGACGGCGCCTCCCGTGATCCTCGCGCGACGGCGGCCTCAAGATCGGTGGCCATCAGAGTAGTCGGGAACAAACTCGAACCCGACCATGCATTCCAACACAGGGTGGGATCGGGAAAAGGAAACATATATGGGTTAGGATACATATAAGGGGTAGGTATGCCTTTTTGGCATAAAGGGTAAAGGCTGTGATGTTGGTGTCGTCGGCTGAACTGATGGGCCCGGTGACTGTGTGGGCGCTGCTGATGGCCCCGTCTCATCACCCCTTCTCCTTGGATTTAAGGGGCCCCGACGTTCCCTTTTTTTGACGAAGTTGTCGTCGCCTCTCTTCTTCCGACAACAAATACGACTTACCATGGATCCTAAACCATGGCATGTATTCCGGTACGCACGCTAACTCCGGAACAACGATCGATTCCCGGTCAGGTAAATAGTCATACCGGTTCTCCCACGTCTCGATATGTGCTGACCAAAATCTTGGTCAATCCATGTGCAACTGCCGTAAGTCCACTGTGTTCTCATCATCAAGCACCTCGGGTGGCACGGGAATCGGTTGCCGGAATCCAAATAGTCGCAGAACCCGATCTGACTGGTGCATCTCCACGGTCGCATAGGTGATCAATGGGACCTTCACGTGCCAACTGTTCGAATTTTGCAAGAAATCCTCCGGAATTACTGCCCGAATTTTCGGATCCTCGTACGGAGTCCATTGAAACTATATTAACATTACCAAAATATTAGTTATATACATAATACTAGACACTAAATACGAAATACTAAATTATAAATACGAAATTGAAACTTATCGGTGATTCCGACCGTTGGTCCAATAGAAGCCGTATATCTTCAAGCGAGGTAGGTATTCCAAAGCATGACTCACGAATGGTTCCACCTAATTAAATAAATTTTTAGCATACAATTATACTATAAATCTACGTAATAATTGTAAAATATAACATTAAATTTACCTCGTTATCAGTGGGAATGAATATGGGTGGTCGAGTCGATGACGTAAAAATAGAAATCGAAACCATGCCCATGACTGCAGTAGTGATAGGCAACCTCCGATTTTCGCTTTACTCGGCCGCGTCGCCCCGCACATCTCCCAATACAACCTCGATAGCACGGTAAACCCCCAACTCAATTCACCGGCTGCTCTAAAATCAACAAGTTTCAGCAGTCATCTCAAGTGTACGAGGTTTCTAGAAAGGTCCGGCATCAGATAGCCTCTAATTATCTGAAGAATGTATGCCCGAGCATGCCGTATTCGCTCTATTTCGGTCGAACTGTAACATCCTGAATTTATGGGCTTGTGCATTTTGTGTGCTTAAAATATTAATTTGAGAGTTTGAGGTACAAATGGGGCTCAAATTGGGCTGAGGCCTTGTTTTAAATATTTTGTCCAGACACTCTAGGGGTTTAAATTGAAGTTTTAGTAGTTTAATAAGCATTTTGGGCTTGTGGCCCAGAGGAAATGGTGCTACTAGGAGGAAGAGGAGTTGGCGTCACTTGTGCATGAGGAAGGCCCAAAATATGGTTGCTTGAAGCCCAAGTTTTAGGGCTAAAATTCGGCATTTAAATGAGCAAGGGGGGACGACACAAGGCTAAATTTTAGGGATTTTATTGTGTGGATAATAAGCAGATAAAGGCTATTTTTGAGGAGATAATAGATCAAAGATAGGAGCCATCTTTAAGTGTTTAATGCTAGCCGAAACTTTGAAGAATTTGAAAAAAGGGCATTCTGGTTTTGGCTTAAGGTGTGTATGTGCGAAATTGCTAGCAAGTTCTCATTATTCTTCTCTTTTCTCTGCAGAAATTCCTACTCCATTCTTGCTCTTCTCTTTTTTTTTCTCGATGAAATCAAAGCTCTTGAAGTCTCAATTGCCGAAACCCTGCTATTCTTTTCTTTTGGCCGAATCTCTCTACCCATTCATTGCTTTTATTTTTCCAATTCTTTGTTCTTCTAAAAGCCGAAATCACTAAGATCTCACCTCCTAAAGTTGCCGAATCTTCTTTAGTGGAGCTTGTTTGTGCCGAATTTTGAAGGAAGCAATAGGTAAGTGTTGATTTCGGGATTTCAATGTTTTTTTTTCGGCTTTTCAAAGTCCCCGGCTGAATGGCTATTTAGAAACTAATCTCTTATTTCTCTCTTATTTTCGGCATTGCAGGATCCGAATAGGAGTCAATCGCGTAGATCTCTAAGTCATAAGTTCGGTAATACTTGAATCGTGGTACTTTCGGGATTTCAAGGTAAAGGAATCTATTGATTTTTAGTGTGTAAGATCGGGTAAAACACTAACCATGGCCGATTATAGGAGAGGCCCTATTGTCACATCTTTCGGCTTTTCGAGCAAAGTTGTAGATCGGTTTAGCAAGGGTATCGACATTAATCAGGTGTGTAACTTCTCACACTATTAGATTGAATGCTATTATGTATATATATAAGTATAAATCTGCTATACTCTGTTAAATGCTAAAATCCCGGCATAACGTTTGAAAACCCGAGAAGGGTAAAGGATAAATATCGAGTTAGTGTTTTTCGCCATTCTTCTTGATGAATGTTTCGTTAAAAGATATGTTTTGCATGTCGATTTCTATGTATGCTCGGGGTTGGGTGATTGATAAAAGGGAAGTGATCTATTCGGTGGCTTATGCCATTTTGACCTAGTGACTCTGTCACAACTCACATTTCTGGTGGCTTCGCCATTTCACCTGGTGACTCTGTCACAACTCGACGATGAGCGACTAAGCTGCAGCATGAGCGCCATCGATGGTGTGTAGCGGTGTGGGTTGATTGTAGAAATCCCCAATGGTGTGATTGGCGGTAAGGGTGGTGTGTAGCGGATGGAAACCTAGGATTGGGTTGGGTTTTTATGTATGTTATCTCTTATATTATGTTCTATATTCGATGTCGTGGGCTAAGGCCCAATCGATGGTGCACGAGGGGTTACACCGAGTCTCGCGACTCACCCTATTATTTTTAACAGATTTGGTAGCACTTAGTGCATCGGACCGGCCGAGAGAGAAGAGCAAGGTGGCCATGCAAAAGAACATTTGGATTCGGTAAAAAGGCTTTAATTTATTATTTTATATTTTTATTTAATGGGTTTTAAATCTCGCTGTAATAAGGCCACGGGCCACTAGACTATTATACTCTGTTTTGGGTTTTAGTTTGGGCTTTTATTACTGATAGACATTTAAATTTTAATTAAACTAAGGCATGTATTAAGGTTTTGGTTTTTAATTCACGAAAACAACAAATGAACTTTAAATCTTACTTAAACTTATCAAGTTATTAAGTTTTGGCCAAATTTTGACATCTTTTACAAAAATCTCCTGAGTGACATACCAAATCTGGTTGTAGTGTTTGGGCCGGGTTTGAGGGGTGTTACAAGTTGGTATCAGAGCCTAGTTCAAAACTCGGCTTTGGGGTTTTTGGGCTCAAAACGTTTTCTAAAGATGGGTTTTTGAAACATGCATAACAGATTTGTTAGCTCGGCATGGCACCTGCGTCTCCGGCCTAAGTCCGCCAGGTAAGTATTCTGAACTCATTGTGTGTTATATGTATGTGGGCTTGATGGGCTTTATGGGACGTAGATTAGTTAGATTAGAACTTGATGGACTCTAGGCCTAGCTGAAACAACTCTTAAAATCTCATAAGACTTAACTTCACTAAACAAACCCGTGAACGAGCCGCAAGACTAGGGTGTGGTAACAGGCATACGCATGTCTAGGATTGGATCCGGAAGAGTCTGGTATTTAAGCAGTCCTAGTGACTCACCTCCTCTTCGCTGGAATCCTACCTGGTGCGTAGTGACTATTCACCTTAGCCGAGTTAGGGTGTGGCAACGGGCATACGCATGTCTAGGAGTGGATTCAGGGAGAGCTTGGTATTTAAGCAGTCCTAGGGACTCACCTCCTCTTCGCTGGAATCCTACCTGGTGCGTAGTGACTGTTCACCCTAATCATGAGGACTTGTTGACAGGCTAAACCTTATAATTAAAACTCGGAAGGGACCAGCCACCTTATTTTTACAAATTGCTAAAACACCCTTACTTCGAAAACAAATACCAAGATACTCATGATTTGCAAATACACCCCGATTTACAAAGTCAACGAAATTTTCCTTAGCAAAGAAAAACTCACACAACACATGACAACAAACCCACAAACACCTGAACACTATTATTATTCCTCTGAAATTAAATTCTCCAAGACACCCCTGTTTTAAAAAAAAACCCTGGATGTCAGAATTACCGAAATACCCCCGTATGTCAAAATTACCGAAATACTCCCGGGTTGCAAAATTACCAAAATACCCTTATTTTACAAAATCACCAAGGAACCCTATTTTGGAAAAATACGAAAATACCCCTGTAGGATAAAATGACGAAAATACCCCTGGGTAGTGAAACAATAAAAACACATTTATTTGATGAATGTAAGTTCATGGATGATTCTTTGTATGTTAATTGAGTGTATGTGTTTCCTAGAACTAGAGGGTACGAACATGAGACTAAATTATGAATGCGAATTCGAAAGAACTACCCTTAAAACTGCTATTCATAAGATTGTTCGTGGTTAATCAGTGGAAAGAATTAATGATTCATAAAATTCTTAATCAGATAAACGTCGATCGAAAGAATAAGTACAAGGGGTAGAGGACGTCTGCCGCGTGGATGCGGTAGGGGTAGGAGGACCGTGTCAGAGCCGGTAGGTCCGCCACGGTCGAGAAACGCAGATACGGATCTACCTACCAGTAGAATGAAAATTTCGGGATGAGGCGTCCGGAAATGATGCTGTATCTCAGGCGATGTTGAGGGTTTTAGAGAGGGTTGCTGGAGTAGGCATGGACACAGGAGCCCGAAAATCTGTGCCGGAGCGGCTTAGGGCCAATGGGGCAGAAGTGTTTAGGGGAGTTTCTGACGTAGCCCCTAACACAGGTGAGTATTGGATGAAAGCAACTGAGCGCATAATGGACGATTTAAATTTCACGGGGGAGGAGAAGTTGAAGGGGGTCGTGTCTCTTCTTCGAGATGAGGCTTACGAGTGGTGGCTCACGATAAAGAAGGGTACTGCTGCAGACCGGATTGATTGGGATTTCTTTAAGTAGTCATTCCAAGGAAAGTATGTTGGGGCCAGCTATGTGGATGCACAGAGGATGGCATTTCTGAATTTGGTGCAGGAAAGTAAATCTGTGGCTGAATATGAGGCAGAGTTCCTGCGCTTGAGCCGATACGCTCGAGGAATGGTAGCAACCGAGTATGAACGTTGTGTTTGGTTCGAGGATAGATTGCGGAATGAGTTAAGGGTTTTGATAGCACCGCAGAGAGAGAGAGATTTTTCCGTTCTGGTGGAGAAGGTTAAGATAGCTGAGGAGGTAAAATAGACTGAAAGACAAGAAAGAGATAAGGAGCAGGAAAGGAATAAGAGAAATTTTGGGCCGGCAGGAGCATCTGGGAATTTGCAGAAAAGGCCTAAGTCTGATGGGCCAGCTCGTTCTCCGACACCTGCTGGGGGGAACCAAAATCGATTATGTAATTGGTGCGGGAAAATACATTCTGGGGAGTGTAGAAGAAGAACGGGTGGATGTTTCAGGTGTGGATCCACGAAGCATATGATTAAGGACTGTCCATAGAAGGATCAAGTGTAGCCAGCCGGACGAGGTTTTGATCAGGATGGGAGAGGTGGTCAGCCAGTACTGAGGGGTCGTGATGCAGCCAGAGGTGGAAATGGATTCTGTCGGGGTCGTGGAGCACCTGGTAGGGGTGCAGTAATGTAGATACGAGGAGGGTAGGGTCTAGTTTATGCACGACTTCGCCACGACGGGAGGATGGTGACGCACCGGATGTTATAACCGGTATGTTTTTGATTTTTGATAAACCATTTCTTGCCTTGATTGATATTGGGTCAACCCACTCCTATGTTGCATGTTCAGTATCTGAGACCCTAAGTATAGACTCTGAAACAACCACTAGGAAGATGACTGTGGTTAGTCCCCTAGGACAATCTAGGGTAGTGGACAAGCTATTTAAGGATGTACCGTTAGAAACTCAAGGGGTAGTGTTTCCGGCAGATTTAATGGAATTGTCATTTAGAGAGTTTGATCTTATTCTAGGAATGGATTGGTTGATTAAGCATCGTACCAAGTTGGATTGTGAGACCAAGCATGTGGTGTTGAATACCCCGGAAGGCGGGGAGGTGGTTGTGTTAGGAGAAAGAAGGAACTATTTGTCCAACGTAGTATCGGCATTGAAGACTGTTAAGATGATTCGGAAAGGATGCAGCGCATTCTTAGCTTTTATTAGTGCATTGGATGCTAAGGAGGTGACTGTCGATGAGGTTCGAACAGTCAAAGATTTCGCGGATGTCTTTCCGGAGGAGTTGCCAGGATTACCCCCGGATCGCGAGGTGGAGTTTGGAATAGAGCTACTTAAGGCACGGCCTCGGTATCCATTGCTCCTTATCGAATGGCACCGAAAGAGTTGGTGGAACTCAAAGCTCAGATCCAGGAGCTTTTGGATTGAGGATTTATTCGACCGAGTGTGTCTCCATGGGGAGCGCCGGTCCTATTTGTGAAAAAGAATGATGGATCCATGCGTATGTGCGTGGACTATCGTCAACTGAATAAGTTGACGATTAAGAACAAGTACCCATTGCCAAGAATCGACGACTGTTCGAATTTACCTTAAAGGAGCTTCGGTCTTTTCGAAGATTGATCTAAGGTCAGGTTATCATCAGTTAAAGGTGAAAGAAGGGGACATTCATAAGACGGCGTTTCAAACACGTTACGGTCATTATGAATTCTTGGTAATACCGTTCGGTTTGACGAACGCGCCAGCAGCATTTATGGATATGATAAACTGGGTGTTTCAGCCATACCTTGATCGATTCGTGGTAGTGTTCATCGATGATATTTTGGTTTACTCCAAGTCCGAGGAGGAGCATGATGCACACCTTCGTGTGGTGTTGCAAATTTTGAGGGAGAAGCAGTTGTACGCAAAGTTCAGTAAGTGTGAGTTCTGGCTGAAGGAAGTGACTTTCTTAGGACATGTAGTTTCCGCGGAGGAGATTAGGGTAGACCCTCAGAAGATAGAAGTTGTATTAGATTGGAAGCCGCCGAAGACTGTGGCGGAAATCTGAAGTTTCTTAGGATTGGCAGGGTATTACAGGAGGTTTGTTGAGGGGTTCTCTGCAATAGCGGCACCTTTAACTAAGTTGTTAAGGAAGGGAGTATTGTTTGTATGGACTGACAAACAACAGAAGAGCTTTGAGAAGCTGAAGAAGTTTCTGACGAAAGCACCAGTGTTAATTCAGCCAGAGGCGGGAAAGGAATTTACCGTTTATTGTGATACGTCACACACAGGGTTAGGGTGTGTGTTGATGCAAGATGGAAAAGTTGTTGCATATGCGTCTCGACAGTTGAGACCGCATAAGTTGAACTACCCTACGCATGATTTGGAATTGGCGGCGGTAGTGTTTGCTCTGAAGATTTGGAGGCACTACCTGTACGGGGAGAAGTCGGTAATTTACACCGACCATAAAAGTCTGAAGTATCTCGTTACCTAGAAGGAGTTAAATTTAAGACAACGTGGGTGGATCGAGCTCTTGAAGGTCTATGATTACTCGATCGAATACCATCCGGGTAAGGCGAATGTGGTGGCAGATGCGTTAAGCTGTAAGGTAGTATCTGAACTAAGGGCGATGTTCGCTCATCTTAGTCTGTATGAGGATGGTAGTTTGGTAGCTGAACTTCAAGTAAGACCTATGTGGACAAGACAGATCAATGAGAAGTAACTTTTGAATGATGTTTTGGGTGCTCGAATCCGACAAGTGCAGAATGGTGAAAGAGAGGACTATAGTTTGAATGGTGATGGAATTCTGTGTTTTCGTAAGAAAGTTTGTATGCCAAAGGATGTGGAGTTAAGGCAGATGATTCTTCAGGAGGCGCATAGTAGTCCTTACGCTATGCATCCTGGAGGGGTTAAGATGTACCGTGATTTGCGGGAACAATTCTGGTGGCCAGGTTTGAAGCGAGAGGTAACAGAATTTGTAGGGAAGTGTTTGACGTGTCAGCAAGTGAAGACGAAACACCAGTTACCTTCGGGGTTGTTGCAACCGGTGAAAATTCTGCAGGGGAAATGGGAGAGAATCACGATGGATTTTGTTAGTGGGCTACCCCTTACGCCCACTAAGAAGGATTCAATTTGGGTAGTTGTGGACCGGCTGACGAAGTCCGCTCACTTTATACCGGTTCGGGTCGACTATCCTCTACAGAGGTTGGCTAAGTTGTACGTGGTCGAGGTTGTGAGACTACATGGTGTACCAGTATCGATCATATCAGATAGAGACCCTAGGTTCACGTCACGATTCTGGAAGGCTCTTCATCAGGCAATGGGAATCAGGTTAGACTTTAGTACCGCTTTTCACCCACAGACTGATGGTCAGTCTAAGAGGGTAATTCAGATCTTGGAGGATATGCTAAGGGGTTGCATCATCGATTTTAGGGGTAGTTGGGAGGAGTATTTACCTTTGGCAGAATTCACATACAATAATAGTTATCAAGCTAGTATTCAGATGGCGCCGTATGAAGCGTTATATAGAAGGAAATGTCGTACCCCCACTTGTTGGACGGAGTTGGGTGAACGTCAGGTGTTGGGTCCAGAGCTAGTCTCGGAAACGGAGGAGAAAGTTAAGTTAATACGGGCTCAGTTGAAGGAAGCGTCTGATCGGCAGAAGTCTTATGCGGATCTAAAGCGAAAAGATATGGAATTTGCAGCAGGAGACCAAGTCTTCTTGAAGGTATCTCCGTGAAAGAAGGTAACGAGGTTTGGACGAAAGGGTAAGTTAAGTCATCGGTTTATTGGGCCTTATCAGGTACTGGAACGCGTGGGCCCAGTAGCTTATCGTTTGGAGTTACCTTCAGAGTTGGAGCAGATACATGACGTGTTTCATGTCTCGATGCTGAGACGTTATCATTCTGATCCATCGCATGTAGTGCCGGTGGAGGAGATTGAAGTAAGGCCATATTTATCCTTTGAGGAGGAACCAGTGCAAATCTTGGATCGAGATGTAAAAGTGTTGAGAAGGAAGTCCGTCCCTTTGGTCAAGGTTTTGTGGCGAAATCACGGCGCAGAAGAGGCGACGTGGGAGCCAGAGGATGTTATGCAACAACAGTATCCCCATCTCTTTTGATCAGGTAAATTTCGAGGCCGAAATTTATTTTAAGGGGGTAAAACTGTAACATCCTGAATTTATGGGCTTGTGCATTTTGTGTGCTTAAAATATTAATTTGAGAGTTTGAGGTACAAATGAGGCTCAAATTGGGCTGAGGCCTTGTTTTAAATATTTTGTCCAGACACTCTAGGGGTTTAAATTGAAGTTTTAGTAGTTTAATAAGCATTTTGGGCTTGTGGCCCAGAGGAAATGGTGCTACTAGGAGGAAGAGGAGTTGGCGTCACTTGTGCATGAGGAAGGCCCAAATTATGGTTGCTTGAAGCCCAAGTTTTAGGGCTAAAATTCGGTATTTAAATGAGCAAGTGGGGACGACACAAGGCTAAATTTTAGGGATTTTATTGTGTGGATAATAAGCAGATAAAGGCTATTTTTGAGGAGATAATAGATCAAAGATAGGAGCCATCTTTAAGTGTTTAATGCTAGCCGAAACTTTGAAGAATTTGCAAAGAAAGGGGCATTCGGTTTTGGCTTAAGGTGTATGTCCCGAAATTGCTAGCAAGTTCTCATTATTCTTCTATTTTCTCTGCCGAAATTCCTACTCCATTCTTGCTCTTCTCTCTTTTCTTTTTCTGACAGAAATCAAAGCTCTTGAAGTCTCAATTGCCGAAACCCTGCTATTCTTTTCTTTTGGCCGAATCTCTCTACCCATTCCTTGCTTTTATTTTTCCAATTCTTTGTTCTTCTAAAAGCCGAAATCACTAAGATCTCACCTCCTAAAGTTGCCGAATCTTCTTTAGTGGAGCTTGTTTATGCCGAATTTTGAAGGAAGCAATAGGTAAGTGTTGATTTCGGGATTTCAATGTTTTTTTTTAGCTTTTCAAAGTCCCTAGCCGAATGGCTATTTAGAAACTAATCTCTTATTTCTCTCTTATTTCTCTCTTATTTTCGGCATTCTGGGATCTGAAGAGGAGTCAATCGCGTAGATCTCTAAGTCATAAGTTCGGTAATACTTGAATCGTGGTACTTTCGGGATTTCAAGGTAAGGGAATCTATTGATTTTAGTGTGTAAGATCGGGTAAAACACTAACCATGGCCGATTATAGGAGAGGCCCTATTGTCACATCTTTTCGGCTTTTCGAGCAAAGTTGTAGATCGGTTTAGCAAGGGTATCGACATTAATCAAGTGTGTAACTTCTCACACCATTAGATTGAATGCTATTATGTATATATATATAAGTATAAATCTGCTATACTCTGTTAAATACCGAAATCCTGACATAACGTTTGAAAACCCAAGAAGGGTAAAGGATAAATATCATGTTAGTGTTTTTTGCCATTCTTCAGTAAATGTTTCTGTTAAAAAGATATGTTTTGCATGTCAATTTCTATGTATGCTCGGGGTTGGGTGATTGATAAAAAGGGGAAGTGATCTGTTCTGGTGGCTTATGCCATTTCAGCCTGGTGACTCTGTCACAACTCTGTTTATGGTGGCTTCTGCCATTTCAGCCTGGTGACTCTGTCACAACTCGACGGCGATGAGCGACTAAGCGCAGCATGATCGCCATCGATGGTGTGTAGCGGTGTGGGTTGATTGTAGAAATCCCCAATGGTGTGATTGGCAGGTAAGGGTGGTGTGTAGCGGATGGAAACCTAGGATTGGGTTGGGTTTTTATGTATGTTATCTCTTATATTATGTTCTATATTCTAATATGTGGGCTAAGGCCCGCACTGATGGTGGTGCGAGAGGTTGCACACTGGGTCTCGCGACTCACCCTATTATTTTTAACAAATTTCAGGTAGCACTTAGTGCATCGGACCGGCTGGAGAGGAGAGCAAGGTGGCCATGCAAAAGAACATTTGGATTCGGCAAAAGGCTTTAATTTATTATTTTATATTTTTATTTAATGGGTTTTAAATCTCATTTGTAATAAGGCCACGGGCCACTAGACTATTATACTCTGTTTTGGGTTTTAGTTTGGGCTTTTATTACTGATAGACATTTAAATTTTAATTAAACTAAGGCATGTATTAAGGTTTTGGTTTTTAATTCACGAAAACAACAAATGAACTTTAAATCTTACTTAAACTTATCAAGTTATTAAGTTTTGGCCAAATTTCAACATCTTTTACAAAAATCTCCTGAGTGACATACCAAATCCGGTTGTAGTGTTTGGGCCGGGTTTGGGGGGTGTTACACGAACCCTCATTCGGCTCCGGGAATGTGTCTCGTAACCAGGCCATCTCGATCCGACCTCCCTGAATTTTATCCGGAATGGCACCCAGAAGCTCGTAGCATACGGCCATCCAATCACCAGAAGTTGCGGACCCGGTGACTACCGACCCGTCCACCGGCAATCCCAACTGCAACTGCACATCTTCCAGAGTGATGGTACACTCTCCGTATGGAAGATGGATAGTGTGTGTCTCGGGTCTCCACCTCTCTATCAACGCACTGATCAAAGGCGGCTCCAACTTGAACCCCCGGCCTATCGTGGCCACGTGCCAAAAACCCGCTTCCAGCAGGTAATTCTCGATCAACGGCGATGGGGGACCATGCATATTGCGAATATAACATTGCAACACCCGATCTACAGACTGTTTAAAAAATTATAAAATAAAAATTATTTAAAATTGCATAATTGTAAAAAATATTAAATAATATTGAAAAATTAAAATTAAAACTTACCATTTTCATTTGATCGACGGAGATGTGCTTATCGTCTAGACGAAGTAATTCCCCGGCCATTGTAATATGATCGAAAATTTTAAAATTTTCCAAAAAAATATATTAAAAAAAATTAAAAAGGGCTTTTTTGTAAATAGTAAAGGACTATTTCAAAATTTCAGAGAAAGTTTGAAGGACTTTAAGAGAAATTTGAGAGAAATTTGAGAGGAATTTGAGAGAAGAATGAGTAAGGATTAAAGTGTGAAAAAAATAAAAGGGTTGGGGGTTTTTATAGGTTTTTTTTTTACCGTTGGAGACCCAACGGTAAAAAAAAATTTGACCGTTCGGCCTAAAGCGCGCCCCTGGGGACGCGCTTTGTGCCACATCAGCAAAGCGCGTCCACGTCAGCACGCTTTTGCTGATGTGGCACCAACGGTCAAAAAATTTTGACCGTTGCAGGTCTAAAGCGCGCCCCTGAGGACGCGCTTACGTGGACGCGTTTTGTGGGGAAACGGCCCTTTTCCGTAAATTTTTTAGAAATCGGCCCAATTCCGTAATTTTTAAATTTTTTTGGTATATTTTGGATATTTACCCAAAAATAAATCATGAAATGACTAAATATTACCAATTGAGTTAATTTATTACTAATACAAATACTAAAACATATGTAGAAAATACTACTCCTATCAAAAGTAACATATAAGGTTTATAGAAACAAATATCCTGTCTCTAGAACAACACAAATGAAATTATATGTAGTAACATTAAATGTTAGTTTAGCTTTTGTTGTTGAAAAAACCTTCTTAAAAGCTTGATTTGAAAAAGAAAAAAAAAAGAGTTAATTTAAATGATATTTGATTTCATTAATTTATAATATATATATAATATAAATTTAAAATACTTTTGATCAACTAATGTAAAACATTATTTAAATATATAAATCATATTTTAAATATTAAAATTGTGTATAAACATTGTCTTTACAAATTAAAATGTAAAATGCTACTTATTTAATATTACTTTCAAAAAGAAAAATAATTATATAGCTCATTAATATTACAAAAAAAAATTACATTTAGTGAATTGTATACCCAATATAAACCACCAACATTACTTTATTATTTCACATACAAATTGACTTCTTTCAAAATTTAAAATATTTAGATTGAACTTCTTAATTCTAGTAAGAAAAATTTATGGGAGAAAGATGTTAAATTATAATTAAATCTAATTATATAATATTAGAAATTCTATTACACGCGTATATGTAATACAAGTGTGTGTTTAAAAATAGCATACCATAAATAATTAAAACATAAAGTTTGAAACTAATATTAATAATAACAACACATTAATATGTGTGATACTAAAATAAAAAAATATAGACTAAATTGTGAGTAAAACAAATTTTAAATACATCAATTTAAGAATATTAAATATACAACAATTGTTTATAATGGTATTGTTGTTGATGTCGAGTTAACTTGTGATACAAATTCAATCAATAAATAAATAAAATTAAAATGTGAAGCTTTGATTGAGTAATAAAGTTATGAATTCAAATTTCACATTATCTAAATTATTTATTTATTTTTTAAAATGTCATAAAAAAAATTAAATTGACGTTGAATTGACTGTAATACAAACTCAACCATGAAAGTTGATTGGAAATATGTTAGTTAACAAGGTTATAAAAAAATGGAGTTGTGGAGAGGAGACATATTAGAAGTTACGTGAATGATCCCAAAAGATAAGATAGGTCAACATGGAATAATTAATAGTTTTTTATGAGATTTTGATTTTAAAATGAAGGTGGAATGCAAGTTTTAGTATAAATAAGAAAATCAGAACATATAATGTAATCAGGAATGCAAGTTTGAAATTGAATTTATAATCTAAACCCTAAAATGGTAGGCAAGTAGGATAGTTTAGTTTTTGTTGTTTAGGGGATGAAAGGGAGTCCACACAACCTAACTCGACGATGCAAACATCATTCTACACTTTTCAAATGTTCCATGACACTAACTCATCATCCTCCAAGTTTTGCCTTTTTGGCTTTTTTAAATGAAAACCCAAACACATCTCCCCCATGTGTTCTTTTTAATCATATCATTGCATCTCTCCTTTTGAGGGTTCGAGTTACTAGGATGAACATCATTTATTAGCTTAAAATGAGAAATGAGATTCATATGTGTAGATACTCTAGTAACTAATTTCTAATTGATGATGGGCAGATTAAAAATTAGGATTAATGTGCCAAAGTTATATATATTAGGGTTATGGTCCCCAAATTATACACAATGTAACTTTTCTAATATCCCATCTTTAGAAAAGAGAGAGACACCTTCTCTAGATTACTTTTTGCTTATTTGAAAGATCAAAACCCCAAGATTCATAAATTTCAAGAAATCGATGAATTCAGGTACGCTTCCGCATCTAGTTTTATTATTGATTTATTCTTGATTATTTGACATGATAGATCCTGGTTTACAGTTCTAATTTTATATTAGATATTATTTACAGTTCTAACAAGTGACATCCGAGCCTTGTCATGTTGAATTATCGAGAACTAATTGATTTTATATTATTTTGGGGTTTATTCGTTTTTCAAATTTTATGGATTTGATATTTGGATTCAGTATTTTTTTATCATACATGCCGAATCTTTTGGATTTATGTCAAATTTTTTAGGGTTTTGATTTGTTTTAAAATTTAAAGGATTTAAAATATTGATTTGGTGTATTGATTAATAAATATTTTGGTTCTTTATATTCGTTAAATATTTCATCAATTTTTCGTATTGAAAATATTGATAGAATGTAACATCCTGAATAGGGCCTATGCATTTTCAGTTTAATTGTACGAAATGTCAAGTCTCAAGTACTATGAATAAATTTTTGAATATTTTGGAAACCTAGAAATGCATGGAAATGGAAATGAACATTTTTGGAAACTTGAACATTTTGGAAACACAGAACATTTTGGAAACACGAACATTTCTCGAAACGGAAATGTAAGAAAATGGTCAAACAAACAGAGCCGATCGAAAATTTTAGGAAACTTAGAAATGATGCCGAAATGTCAAATTTTAAAGTTCAAAATAGGAAATAAGGGCTAGAGGGCCTTAAAAGAAAAAGTTGGAGAAGTTTGACACACAAGCAGGCTTGGAAAAGTGGCTGAAGATGCCACTTAGGGCCTAAGGAAGTGGCGTCACATGCAGGGGAAATAGGCCTGAGTTCGAGTCACTTGAGAAGCAAATAAATAAGTTTTATTTTTGCTTCGGAGAAGGTGAGGTGGACGGCATGGGTTTCTAGAAAAGGAAGAGTTTTATTTGCATAAATATGTGAATAATAAGTGATAAATAAAGGATTTTCTTTTAAGAAAATTGAGGAGATAATTGATGGGTTAAAGGCTTTTATCTTTTAAATAAAAGAGATAATATTATCAAAAGAGGAGTGGTGGCCAAGTAAGGGACTCCTAGGCTGATAATTTCGGCTATAAAAGGAGGCGGGAGGGCTACTCATCAACGTTTGCTTTCTCTTCCTCTGTGCCGAAATTTTCCTAGCTCCCCCTCTCTGCCGAATTTTTCTTTAAGCAAAATCCATCTCCTCTTCTTCTATTTTCTTCTCTGTTTCTCTTGTCAAAGCCGAATCTTTGTTGATTCTAAGTAAAGGAGCAATCAACTACGACATCTAAAGGGGTCTACAATCTATCGAATATAAGGATCAAGGATCTAAGGTAAGATAAATTTATTTGATTAAAGGTTATGATGTATATGTTAGATTAAATCTAACATGAAGATTTTCGACATGGACATATAGGGCAAGGAATCCTCTTCAGATTTGGAAAGCGTAAGGTAGGTACATAGATCTAATCGGCCAAGGCTTATTTTTGGTATTTAGAATTATTTTTCATTGATCCAAAAGTCGAAACCCGACAAAATTACATGATTTAGTGTTAGCCGATTTCAAGGAAAAGGGATACTAGTAATTTTTGGGAACTTGATCAATCCAATCGGCAAACAAGGAATTAACAGATCTAAACTTTAGATCGGTAGATCGTTCTTCGGGATTTCAAGGAATCTATTAATCCAATCAGGTGTGTACTCACACTAACTTTCAATATATCATATGGCAATTATTTTAATATATGAATATGCATAAGAATGTGAATATGGTTAAATACCATAAATATGGTAAAAGTACCCAGGTACGTTTCCTACTTTTGATAGGATTATGAATATGTATATTGTTACATGTGAATAATGAGAAATTAAGTATGTTATGCATGATATAAAATATATGGGGCATTCGGGATATATGTGAAAGGGGAAGAAGGTGTTGACTTTGGTCTCACCAACGGAATATGGTGACTACGGTCACAAAATTTGAATATGGTAAACCGGTTACATTATCGAATTTGGTAACCGGTTACATTATTTGAATATGGTGTCTAATGACACAAATTATATAGGCGATGAGCACGTCGATCGCAAATGATGCCTTTGATGGTGTGTAGCGGATGGAGGGTTGACTTAGTAGTCCCACGGTGTGGTGGCGGTGCGGGTGGCGTGTAGTGGATGGACCATTAGGCTTGGGTTTGGGTTGCATCATTTATTTTATATGAACATGAACTTGATACGAACTTATATGCCTGATTTGTTGAAGGTTAATGTTGTGTACACATTGAGTCTGTTGACTCACCCGTTGTGGGAACTATTTTCAGGTGATGAGCAAAGTGATTTTGGGACGGTAGACCTTGAGGTGGCCATGCATCAATTGAGGAATTTATTTAATTTGGACTTTATTTCTTTTTAGTATTTTTAATTTTATTATTGGGTTTTACTTGATGTAATAAGGCCACAAGGCCCAGATGGATTTTCTTATTTTTGCTTTATTTTTAATTTTTTTGCTACAAACGATTGTTGGATTAAATTTTAAGTGAAATATATTTTTATAAACTTTAAAAATTATTTTGTCACCTTAATAAAAATTGGATTTTCCAATAAATCAAATGGGTTCCCAATCTGAGCCCAATCCACAACAACATTTTTCTAAAAAAAAAATTATCCAAATTTTCTCTAAGTAACAAAGAATTTGAAAACCGATTTACTTAAGGAACAAACCAGATCCGGTTCAGGCTCGTGGGCCGGGTTTGGGGTGTTTCAGCTTGGTATCAGAGCCCAGTTTTAAACTCTCGGCCTGTGGGCTAAGGCCCAAAACATTTTGAATTCGAGCCCAAATGATTTTCTTTGAACATAAGCAGGTTTTATGGCATGGCACCTAAGTCTCCGACCCGCAGTCCACCAGGTAAGTACCCTAACTTTATGTGTGATTCTGTGATTGATGAACTGTATAAGGGTAGAAAAGGCATGGAACGTAGAATAGAGTGATAGGAACATGAACCTTAGGACTAGATTACTCAAACACAGAACCACATAAGACTTAATGCACTAAACAAACCTATGGCTGAGTCACAGAGCTAGGGTGTGGTAACCCCTGTACGCATGTCTAGGATTGGATCCGGAAGAGCTTGGTATCTAAGCAGTCCTAGTGACTCACCTCCTCTTCGCAGGAATCCTACCTGGTGCGTAGCTTCGGTTCACCCTAACTCAGAGGGCTCAGTGGTGTGGCAACCTCTGTGCGTATGTCTAGGAATGGTTTCGGTGGGAGCTTGGTATTTAAGCAGTCCTCGTGACTCACCTCCTCTCCACTCGAATCCTGCACAGTGCGTAGCTTTGGTTCACCCGACCAAAGAGGGCTCGGTCATAGGCTAAACATAATGACTAAAACCCGAAAGGAACTAGCCATTTTTTTAAAAAAAAAAAAGAAAAAGAAGAGAGAACAAAACAACAAACCCTAGTTTTTTCAAACTTTTAAAAATTTCTTTAAATCTGAGAAAATTATTTTACAACATTTTACGAAAAACTCTCGATTTGCGAAAATTACCAAAATGCCCTTGGATTCTAAAATGTTCAACTACTCAACAGCTTTACCAAAATTTCATTATTTTATAAACATTCAGAAACCCTAATTTGTAAAATATCAAAATACTTTGATTTTGGAAAAATTACAAAATTGCCCCTAACTTACAAAATTACCAAAATGACCCTGACTTCTAAAAATTTTGCAACATCATCGTTTTGAAAAGTGCAACTCTCAAAAAGAGAACCCTCAAAGTTTTACAACTTTTGGAATATCCCTAACTTACTAAATTTTACCAATTTATCCTGATTTATGGAAAATTACCAAAATACCCCCGAGGTCAAAAATTAAAGAACGCTCGATTCCAAATTTTTTTCCCAAAATTACCCCGGAACTTTAAAATTTCCAAAATACTTTTGAAAAAATCACCGAGGAACTTTCTGTTTGAAAAATTATGAAAATGCCCCTGTAGGATAAAATTACGAAAATACCACAGGTAGTGGGAAAACAATAACAATGAAAACTACAACATTTCTCTGAATGAATGAAAGTTCATAATTGTTTGATTGATGGATGAATGAATGAAAGACTGTGTGCTTGTGTGAATACGAAAGAACCACTCCTAAAACTTTTTCCATAAAACTCCTTCGCGGATAATAAGTGGAACAATGACTAATCCATAAAACTTTTTAATCAGATTAAATCGCGACGTTAGAAATGAGTTCTAGGGGACGTGAACTTAGAGATTGTGCCTAGAAAGTATGGTGGTTCTATTAAGATCAGAAGTGTGATGTAAGCATAGTGCGGTGAGAAGGATTGCCACGATGTTAGTAAGTAATTTTGAGGACGAAATTATTTTTAAGGAGGGTAGAAGCGTAACATCTGAATAGGGCTTATGCATTTTCAGTTTAATTGTACGAAATGTCAAGTCTCAAGTACTATGAATAAATTTTTGAATATTTTGGAAACCTAGAAATGCATGGAAATGGAAATGAACAT
This sequence comes from Gossypium sturtianum, assembly GCA_025698515.1. NCBI lineage: Eukaryota > Viridiplantae > Streptophyta > Magnoliopsida > Malvales > Malvaceae > Gossypium > Gossypium sturtianum. The sequence goes on from CM046949.1 coordinate 22,520,757, forward strand.
TTTGGAAACTTGAACATTTTGGAAACACGAACATTTTTGGAAACACGAACATTTTCGAAACACGGAAATGTAAGAAAATGGTCAGCAAACAGAGCCGATCGAAAATTTTAGGAAACTTAGAAATGATGCCGAAATGTCAAATTTTAAAGTTCAAAATAGGAAATAAGGGCTAGAGGGCCTTAAAAGAAAAAGTTGGAGAAGTTTGACACACAACAGGCTTGGAAAAGTGGCCTGAAGATGCCACTTAGGGCCTAAGGAAGTGGCGTCACATGCAGGGAAATAGGCCTGAGTTCGAGTCACTTGAGAAGCAAATAAATAAGTTTTATTTTTGCTTCCAGAAGGCTGAGGTGGACGGCATGGGTTTCTAGAAAAGGAAGAGTTTTATTTGCATAAATATGTGAATAATAAGTGATAAATAAAGGATTTTCTTTTAAGAAAATTGAGGAGATAATTGATGGATTAAAGGCTTTTATCTTTTAAATAAAAGAGATAATATTATCAAAAGAGGAGTGGTGGCCAAGTAAGGGACTCCTAGGCTGATAATTTCGGCTATAAAAGGAGGCGGGAGGGCTACTCATCAACGTTTGCTTTCTCTTCCTCTGTGCGAAATTTTCCTAGCTCTCCCCTCTCTGCCGAATTTTTCTTTAAGCAAAATCCATCTCCTCTTCTTCTATTTTCTTCTCTGTTTCTACTGTCAAAGCCGAATCTTTGTTGATTCTAAGTAAAGGAGCAATCAACTACGACATCTAAAGGGGTCTACAAGCATCGAATATAAGGATCAAGGATCTAAGGTAAGATAAATTTATTTGATTAAAGGTTATGATGTATATGTTAGATTAAATCTAACATGAAGATTTCGGACAGACATATAGGGCAAGGAATCCTCTTGATTTGGAAAGCGTAAGGTAGGTACATAGATCTAATCGCCAAGGCTTATTTTTGGTATTTAGAATTATTTTTCATTGATCCAAAAGTCGAAACCGACAAAATTACATGATTTAGTGTTAGCCGATTTCAAGGAAAAGGGATACTAGTAATTTTTGGGAACTTGATCAATCCAATCGGCAAACAAGGAATTAACAGATCTAAACTTTAGATCGGTAGATCGTTCTTCGGGATTTCAAGGAATCTATTAAGCCAATCAGTGTGTACTCACACTAACTTTCAATATATCATATGGCAATTATTTTAATATATGAATATGCATAAGAATGTGAATGTGGCTAAATACCATAAATATGGTAAAAGTACCCAGGTACGTTTCCTACTTTTGATAGGATTATGAATATGTATATTGTTACATGTGAATAATGAGAAATTAAGTATGTTATGCATGATATAAAATATATGGGGCATTCGGGATATATGTGAAAGGGAAGAAGGTGTTGACTTTGGTCTCACCAACGGAATATGGTGACTACGGTCACAAAATTTGAATATGGTAACCGGTTACATTATCCGAATTTGGTAACTTCGGTTACATTATTTGAATATGGTGTCTAATGACACAAATTATATGGGCGATGAGCACGTCGATCGCAATGATCGCCTTCGATGGTGTGTAGCGGATGGAGGGTTGACTTAGTAGTCCCACGGTGTGACTGGTAGGTACAGGTGGTGTGTAGCGGATGGACCATTAGGCTTGGGTTTGGGTTGCATCATTTATTTTATATGAACATGAACTTGATACGAACTTATATGCCTGATTTGTTGAAGGTTAATGTTGTGTACACATTGAGTCTGTTGACTCACCCGTTGTGGGAACTATTTTCGGTGATGAACAGTTGATGTGACCGGGACAGTGAGACCTTGAGGTGGCCATGCATCAATTGAGGAATTTATTTAATTTGGACTTTATTTCTTTTTAGTATCTTTAATTTTATTATTGGGTTTTACTTGATGTAATAAGGCCACAAGGCCCAGATGGATTTTCTTATTTTTGCTTTATTTTTAATTATTTTGCTACAAACGATTGTTGGATTAAATTTTAAGTGAAATATATTTTTATAAACTTTAAAATTTATTTTGTCACCTTAATAAAAATTGGATTTTCCAATAAATCAAATGGGTTCCCAATCTGAGCCCAATCCACAACAACATTTTTCTAAAAAAAAAATTATGCAAATTTTCTCTAAGTAACAAAGAATTTGAAAACCGGTTTACTTAAGGAACAAACCAGATCCGGTTCAGGCTCGTGGGCCGGGTTTGGGGTGTTTCATAGAAACCCTTTAAGTTTATGCTATAAATATAGGTTGGATTAATATTTAAATATGTGATTTAGTGAAAGATTAAAGACTATAATTTATTTGGTTCTTGATTTATGCATGTATTTGGCTATTGTTTTTTTTCTTCTTTCATTGATGTCGCAAAGGTTATTATTGTTAAAAAAAAAACTGTAGAACGAGCATAAAGGCTGGTTTAGCTATTGATTTTTATGCTATTAAGGTATATATATTTCGTTTGCTCTTTCACTGTAACACCCTAAACCCAGCCTAGACGTTATGGCCGAATCTGGCGATGTCACATGGAATGGGATTTGAAATTGAATTTATCAAGTTAAGACTGTTTCCGTTTATTAGCTTCTATTTATCCCTAGTCAATTTCAAAATTTTTTTCTCGTTAATTTGATTCTTTTAAAAACATATTCTGTAGCGGAAGCTTTTAAAATCGTGATATTTTAAGAAAACCGTTCGCGTTTAGGAAAAACATTATTTTTAATTAAACTGAGTTTTCGTTGAGTTTTGCAGTTTAAAAGTCCATGAAAACAGTTAAAATCCAAAATAAAGGCAAACAGTCTAAAAGTCCCAAATTACATCAAAAATACCTCAAACAAAATAGGAAATAAAAACCATAAATAAATTTTAAAGCAGTTTAATAGACATGTGGTCACCGCTGAGTCCTCCGCCGCACCGATCCGTCTAAGTCTGGGGATTACCTGTATAGATAAAATAAAAAGGGGTGAGTTTACGTAAACTCAGTGTGTAATCCCCACAGAAGACATGCATACAGTCAAACAACAGTTATCAGTCAAACGCAGTCTGGGGCCTAAGCCCATTACAGATTCAGGTTCAGTTTAGGCCTTTAGCCCATTCAGATACAGTTTCAGATATAAATTACGGCCTTAGCCCATCTCAGATACAATATGCATACAGTAACAGAAATCAGTATTGTAACATCCTAAATTAGGGGCTATTGGTGATTGAATAATTATTTGGTATGTTGGAACTGCTGTGATATTATTTATGGGAATATTTGGTTCAATCTAAGGCACAGAGTAGGCTCGGTTTGGTAAAAAAATTTCGGTTTTAATTTTAAAGGAAGGAGCCTTAGCAAGAGGGGGTTATAAGAATAAATGTGGATAATTTGACATAAAAATCAGCTTGGTAAAGTGGCAAAGAAGGCCACTTAAGAGCAAGCTTGTGACGCCACAGGGGATAGGGGAGAGCCTTGGTTCGAGTCACAAAATTCCCCTTTCTTTTTGCACTATGTTTGGGACGGCACAAGTGGGAGAGTCTTCCTCCTTTAAACTCTTTTATTATTATTATTAAAAGATAATATGAGCATTTAAAATTAGACTTTTATTTGTTCAATTTTAAGGATAATAAGGAGGCTATTTTATTTATGGGTTATCATGGGATTAATTAGAGTTGGCGAGAGGAAAAATAGGCATTTGGGTATTCAAATTATTTTGAATACTTTCAAAGGAGTTTAGCTTGAAATTTGAACTCCTTTGGAAGGAGTGGGCGGCAAGTAAAAGAGGGGGAATGTGCCGAATTTGCTAGTCTCTTCCTCCTAATTTTCGGCTAAGCAATCACCTCTCTTGTTTTCTTTCATTCCTTCTCAAAACCGATTTCTACATCACCATCTTCCTCTTCTTCTACTTTTGATTTCGACCAAAACACCTACCCTCTCCTTTCTCTCCTTTTCTTCTCCATTATTGCAAGCCGATATACCCATTGGAAGTGCCGAATTCCTTTCTCATGTTTTTAACCTCTTTCACGAATACTAGGAAGGGTATAGATCTCTTTGGATTTTCGTGGTCAATCGTTTTGGTGAAGGGTAAGTATATCTGAAACTCTTTTCCATGTCCCATTCTCCGACGACTTGGTTAATAGAAAAGCTGAATTATTTTGGCTAATCAATGATAGAATCGGTTCTATTTAGGTACTCGGGATTTTGAAGTATTCGATCCAAGCCTCAGTCCTCGTAAATCGGTTTTGGTAAGGATCTATTCTTTTTGGGATTCGATTAAGCCAAGGGCTACTAATAATGATGATGGCCGATTGTAGGAAGTGAAGCGATTTGTGAACAGTGCGAAGTGAGTACTTAGAGGCAAATAGGTGAGGTTTGGGTTCAATTGGTAACCCCTTTAGATTTATTTGATATGGCCGAATAGGCCATAGTACTAATCCTATAGTTGGCGAATATAGGTACAGTGAGATCTAGGGTGGCCGACTTCTTTTTCGGGATTTAGACTTCTCATCGACATCGGTGTGTACATACACACTTATAGCGATTAATGTTTGTGTTAAATATATGTTGCTGTAGAATCGCTTGATATAGATACGGATATAGTACCTCAAGGGTACAAGCGAGGATTCCGGTAAGTCTCTGTTATCACGAGATTATTATGCTTTTGGGAAGCATGGTTCATATGTTACATGTGATAAATGTATGAGATCTATTCATGATTATTTGACTATTGTGGGTTAAATGAGTGGAGGGGCAAAGTGATATTTTGTCTTTGTGAGCACCGGTGTTTTGGTAACACACTCGTGACTACGGTCACCAGAGGTTTGGTACCTCATTGCGACTCGTCCACGTGGTTAACACCACCGTGGGTTGGCCCCACTTGAGATATGGGATAAATCGCGGTGATTTGGTATCACACGATGGGTTGGCCCCATCAATCGATTGTGTCTACGGACACCAGAGGTTTGGCACCTCCAGTGATTTGGCATCACATCTGTGACTATATGTCACCAGTGGTTTGGCACCACCAGTGTTTTGGTAACACATTGTGACTACGGTCACCAGTGGTTTGGTACCACATGGGGTAGACAAAGGCGTTTGGTTGGCTAGGTTGGGGGCACATAATATTCTGCATATTAACTGTTATATGTTGTGTATGGAAATGTTTTTAAAACGGGGAAAGGGTTACATACTGAGTCTTGGTGACTCACCTTCTCCTTTAACATTTTTCAGGTGACTCGTAGATGGCGGTTGAGGAGCCGGTTGGACTCGAGGTGGCCATGCAGTGGACTTGAATAAATTGAACTTTAAACTTAGCTATTTTATTTTATTATTGGTTTATTTTTATTTTGGATGTAATAAGGCCTCCATATACTTTACTTTTGTTATCTCTCATATGTTGGATACTTTGTTTAAACTATATTATTAAAATTAAATTAAAATCACATGTTTTTCTTAAATTAACACGAAAATGTTTTATCGTGCCATCGGGCACATTTGAAATTTGTATAATAAGTTGACTCAATTAAAATTCCAAATTAAATCTAAGTATGGTTTCGGCAAGATAACCAAAAACGAGGAGTTTTCAACAAAACTTAAATTGGTTTTAAAATGGTTTCCAAAAGTTTTCTCCGTAACAAACCAAATTCGGTCATAATGTTTGGGCGGGTTCGGGTTGTTACAAAATTGGTATATCGAGCCCAGTTCAAAGCTCATTTGTGGGGCCCAAGGCCCAAAAATGTTTTGGTAGGCCTTATGGAATGATTTTTGGTTTTTGAAGCATGGCCCGAGTCTCCGGCACCAATCCACCCAGGTAAGTATATCTAAACCTCTTGGTGAATTATATTCAGTAGAAGGGTAGGAAGCATGGAACGTAGATAGACCTATAGGAGCTTGAACCCTAGGATTAGGCTACTCAAACACACAAACGAAGCATAAGACTTAAGGAACTAAACCAACCTATGACTTAGTCAATGAGCTAGGGTGTGGTAACCCCCATGACGCATGTCTAGGATTGGATCCGGAAGAGAGCACGGTATTTAAGCAGTCCTCGTGACTCACCTCCTCTTCGCGGTATCCTACACAGTGCGTAGCTTCGGTTCACCCTAACTCGAGAGGGCTCGGTGGTGTGGTAACCCTGCATGCGCATGTCTAGAAAGATTCGGTGAGAGCTTGGTATTTAAGCGGTCCGCGTGACCCACCTCCTCTTCACTCGAATTACGCCTGGTGCGTAGCCTTGGTTCACCTACGACCGGAGGGCTCGGTCATAGGCTAAACACAATGATTAAAACCTGAAAAGGGAATTAGTCATGCTTTCGAAAAAGAATGAAACAACAAACCCTAATGTTTTCAAAACTTGTGCAATAACTTTTTTTTCAAATCCAAGAACATTATTTTTACAACGTTATTTCTCGAAAAACTTGATGGTGGAAAATTACAGAAATGCCCTTAGGGGGTAAAATTACTAAAATGCCCTCGGTTCATAAAATATCAGTTCAATGGTTTTGCTCAAAAGTTTCAACTATTTTACAAATATTCAACAACTTAGCTTTGGAAATCATCAGCAAAATATTTTGGTTCTAGAAAATTACGAAAATACCCCAGTAGGAAAAGACGAAAATACCCCTAGGATAGAAATGGGCGAAATGTCCGATGAGCGAATAGGTATGGAAAGTATTAAGGAATGGATGCATGAACTTCTTTGTGTGAACTAGGAAAGAAGACTGAAACCTTGTTTGCTCGAAAGAATCTCTGATTAAAACTCTATCCATAAAATTTCTTCGTGAATAAGAAAGTGGAACAAATGCTAACGCATAAAATTTTTCTTAATCGATTAAAAGCGCGGTAGATAGAATGAGTTCTAGAGGACGTGGGACGCCGTTGACGTGGTAGGGGTAGGATGACGGTGTACCGAACCCGCCAGTCGGGACGGGGTTACGAAAATGAGGTACCATCGCCACCACCACCTCCTACTTTTAGAGGCGAGAGCCGGATCGGACCGGTGGTGAGGCGGTATCGCAAGCTGTTTTGCGGGTCTTGGAGATGGTAGCTGGGGCTGGTAGAAATGTGGGAGCTCGAAAATCGTCCCCGAGCGACTCGATCTAACGGAGCGGAGGTATTCCGAGGTGTGTCGAGTGGCACCAGCGGTCTGTGAGAATCTTGGCTAGAGTCAACCGAAAGGATCATGGATGATCTTGACTTTGACCGAGAAGAAAAGTCGAAAGGGCCGTGTCGCTTCTAAAGGATGAAGCGTATCGGTGGTGGCTTACGGTTCGAGATGGGGCTACTGCAGATGATCCGATTTGGGAGTATTTTAAAACCACCTATCGGAAGAAGTATGTGGGCACCAGCTACACCGACTTGCAGAGAAAGGCTTTTCGGGATTAGTGCAAGGAACTAAGTCCGTGTCGGAATATGAGGCGAATTTTTAAGTGAGTAGGTATGCTAGAGGCATCGTGGCTCACGAACATGAGCGTATTTGTGTCCGCTTTGAGGACGGACTCAGAGATGATTTGAGGTTACCGATTGCCCCATGATGAGGTTCGTGAGTTCTCATCTTTAGTGGAAAAGGCTAAGGTAGCCGAAGGGATCAAGGAGGTCGTGAGGCAAAGCTATAGTAGGAATAATCGAGAAGAGAGGATTTGGGTCATTTGGATCAAGCGGTAGTGCTCGAGAAAAAGGCTAGGCCGAGTGGGCCAAATCAGCGGCAAGGCCCACGACTACTAATCAAAGGCCGACTCGGTGTAACATTGTGGAAAGACCCATTGGGGAGGTTGTTGGACCGGTGATAAAGGATGTTTTGAGTGTGGGTCTTTGGAGCATCGTGTCGAGATTGTCCCCGGAAACTAGCTAAGAATCACCGGAGGCGAGGCGTAATCGCAGAATAGAAGTGTGGGACCACGGAGGGTCGTGGTAATGGCAGAGGAAACAACGGTCCTAACCGAGGTCGTGGAACTCGAGGCGAGAGGTTCAGCAACACAGAGGCTAGGCGGCCGGCTTAGTTTACGCAGCGAGGTGTCGCAAGGAAGGTGACGCACCGGATGTCATAACCTGATGACGTTTCTAATTTTTGGTTTTCCATATGTTGCATTGATTGATGTGGGTTCGACGCACTCGTACATTGCTAGTAGTGTGGTAGGAACTATGGACCTAAACTCAAAGCGCTTCTAGGAGATGATGAGAATGTAGTTAGCCCTTTAGGTCACTCTGTAATAGTAGACAAACTTTATAGAGGCGCACCCTAGAACTTCAAGGGGTAGTATTTGTAGGTGATCCGATGGAACTACCGTTTGGGGAGTTCGATTTGATCCTTGGAATGGGTAGGTGGTTAAGTATCAAGCTTAATTTGGGATGCGCGGCTAAGCGCATGGTTCTTAAGGCGGTGAAGGTGATGAAGTGGTTATGATAGGAGATAGAAGGAATTACCTATCCAATGTAGTGTCCGCCTTGAAGGCTGAAAAGATGGTCAAGAAGGGTTGTGAGGCGTATTTGGTTCAAATCGTGCTTTGGAAGCTAAGGGTTAGTAGTTGGAAAGGTCCGAACGGTTGGGAATTTCTTCGATGTATTCCCGGAAGAGCTTAGGGTTTGCCTCGGATCGGAAGTCGAATTTGGTATAGACTTGCTACCAGGCGGCTTTGTGTCTATAGCACCATACCGAATGGCACCAAAGGAATTGGTGGAGCTAAAGGCTCAAATTCGGGAGCTCTTGGATGAGGGTTTATTCGACCAAGTATATCTCCGTGGGGAGCACTTTGTGTTGTTTGTCAAGAAGAAGGACCATTCTATGCGGATGTGCATCGACTACCGTCGATTAAACAAGTTAACGATCAAAAACAAGTACGTTGCCTCGGATCGATGATTTGTTTGACCAACTCCTGGTGTGCGTCGGTATTCTCAAAGATTGACCTTAGGTCGAGTTATCATCAATTAAGGGTGAAGGCGGTGATGTTCACAAGACGGCATTCGAACTCGGTATGGGCATTTCGAGTTCTTGGTGATGCCATTCGGGTTGACCAATGCACCGGCGGCATTTATGGACTTAATGAATAGGGTATTTCAACGAGACTTGGACCAATTCGTCGTGGTGTTCATAGACGACATATTGGTTTATTCAAAGACAGAGGAGGAGCATGACAAGCATTTACGGATAGTTCTCGCAAGTATTGAGGAGAAGCGGTTGTATGCCAAATTCGTGAAGTGCGAATTTTGGGTGAGGAAGTGGCTTTCTTAGGGCACGTGGTGTCGGCGGAAGGAATTAGAGTAGACCCTCGCAAGATTGAAGCAAGATTGGATTGGAAACCACCTAGGTCGGTGGGTGAAATACGAAGTTTTCGGGTTTAGCAGGTACTATCTCGGAGATTCGTGGAAGGATTCTCTCTAATAGCAGCGCCGTTAACCAAGTTACTAAGGAAAGGTGTTCCATTTGTATGGACGGAGAAGCAGCAAGGAAGCTTTGATAAGCTAAGGAAAATTTTGACGGAAGCTCCGGTTTTGGTACAGCCTGAAGCATTGGCTTCCAGTAATCGACCATTGGCTTCCAGTAATCGACCATTGGCTTCCAGTTCCAGTGTTGGGCCCAACGACCCTCTCCAGTATCCTTAACATAGCCTAGGACAATGTGTCGTCCTCAATCATACAATCTTGAGACCCAATCTTAGTAGCAGGTGAAACCGGCGTCTCATTCGTATCTAGGTTCGACATGCTGCCCAGAGAAGAGAACTTAACTCGAGGCCCCCTACGGCCTCTACCTCGGCCTCTAGTACCAAGTCCACGAATACCTCGTGCGCTCATTTCTATTCGATTTTATCTGTATTACGAATTTTATGAATCGATTCTGATTTCAGATTTATTAATGAGATGTTTTATGTAAGCGATATCATAAATTCGTAATTTGTTTTTCACAAGTACAGTCTCTATTAGTTTCAATTTCACTACAGTTTCAATATACACTAACTAGAGTGTTTTTAGAACAGACTATCTATAATACTATAACAGTTTATCAGAATACCTACAGGATTGGCGCTGGAGACTCGATGTACCACATTCTCAGTCAAATCATTTCAAATAATTTGAAAATTAGTTCTTTAAAAACATGGTTTGAAAATCTAAAATCCACAGTCGAGTTTTACAACATGGCTCTGATACTACTAAATGTAACACCCCAAACCCGGCCTAGACGTTATGGCTGAATCTGGCGATGTCACATGGAATGGGATTTGAAATCAAATTTATCAAGTTAAGATCGTTTCCATCTATTAGCTTCTATTTATCCCTCGTCAATTTCAAAATTATTTTCTCGTTAAATTGATTCTTTTAAAAATATATTCTGTAGCGGAATCTTTTAAAACTGTGATATTTTAAGAAAACCGTTCGCGTTTAGAAAAAAATGTTGTTTTTAATTAAACCGAGTTTTCATTGAATTTTGCAGTTTAAAAGTCCATGAAAACAGCTAAAATCCAAAATAAAGGCAAACAATCCAAAAGTCTCAAATTACATAAAAAAATACCTCAAACAAAATAGGAAATAAAAACCATAAATGAATCTTAAAGCAGTTTAATAGACATGTGGTCACCGCTGAGTCCTCCGCCGCACTGATCCGTCTAAGTCTGAGGATTACCTGTACAGATAAAATAGAAAGGGGTGAGTTTACGTAAACTCAGTGTGTAATCCCCACAGAAGACATGCATACAGTCAAACAACAGTTATCAGTCAAATGCAGTCTGGGGCCTAAGCCCATTACAGATTCAGATTCAGTTTAGGCCTTTAGCCCATTCGAGATCTGGGCCAGATATAAATTAGGGCCTTAGCCCATCTCGGATCTGATATGCACAAGAATGTAAATCAATATCCTACCCACTAGCCTCTACACACCATCTTCGACCATCCTTACACACCATGTGGGGTTTAAAACACCCACCCAAACCCTACACACAAGTCGCATCGAATGCGGTATATATCGATAATATTGCGGTGAGTGCGGATAATAGGCATGAAAGCCTTCAAAGTACACTTCTTCCAATAATCAATCATCCCACCCCAATGCAGATGCAACTAAACATGCTCAATGCAGACATACAGAATTACATGCTTACATGCTAAAATCCAGTTATCAGTCACACATACGGATCAGTAAACATGCATAAATTTAACATGCTCAATACATACATTATATATTCAGGTCACATGATTTAGGGTCTAAGTAGCGCTTACTGATCCTACAGTAGGTTCACAGTCGACTTGGGCGACCCGTGCAACCCTATAAAACATTTTAGCCAAATGGGCCTACACGCCCAAGTGGCTTACCCGTGTGGGCCCATACGCCCGTGTGGCCTACACGCCCAGATTGGTCTTGCCTGTGTGGATCACATGGCCTGGCCTAGATATCACACGCCCTGGCCTAGATATCACACGCCCAGTTTGGTTTAGCCCGTGTGGCCGGCCATCACACGGCCGTGCCTTGTGCACAGCCTGGCCTTCGTCGATCACACGACCATTTTGTCGCACACGGCCTACCACACGGCCGTGTGGAATCGACAGTGGCCATTTTTGGCTTTTGCCGAAAGCTCGATTTCTGCGTTTCGAGTACACACCTGGTACTATTTTACAGCGAAGACACTCCCGAGCTTCCCGAAACCTAAAACCAGAGTATCCAACATCGATTTAGCAATTGATTAACAGATTCTGACAAAAATGAACTAATAGAAACCCGACTTACCACCGATGAAGAACCTTCGTTAACACTTGTTAAACCAAAAAAAACGGATTTTACTGCTCGAAACCTTCTCCTATACCATTATTACAGTGAAAATCATATTCTTAATCACTCAATACATAACTACGACGAACAGAAATAAAAACTCACTGAACCCGCACAAGTGTACTTCACGTTTGCCAAAAGAAAAGATGAATTAGGGAAACAAAATGAAAAAGGAAGAGGGGAAATTCCAAGAAAAATTTCGACAGAGTGATGGGGGAAACAGAACGTCAGAAGGAGAGGGATTTCCAAAAAAAAAGAAAAGAAAAACATGAGGATAATTCACATAACTCCCCATATCCCTCAAATCTCTCCACTAATCCCACTAACAACCACCACTCAGACTTTTCGTCCAATCGAAACTCTTCAAGCCAATAGAGCAAAAATATCAGAAATCATGCTTGCGCAAAGATTCGAACACAAGACCTCCACACAACACACAGACTCCCTTACCACTCGAACCAACAGGCTCATTCTGATATGAAATTACAGACAATTAAATATAAGCCCATTGAGTAAATAGAATGATTAAGTCAGAAAAATTCCAAAATTTGCCAAAGATAGGGCTTGAACTTGGGACCTCTCACACACACCCAAAACACATAACCACTGAAGCAGACACACAGTTGTGTCACATTTTCACAAAAACAGAAATAAGAATTTTGGGGCGTTACATTCACCATCGGTCTTTAACTCTCTTTTTTAGTTGTTGCGGCTTTAGGATAAATAGAATATTTAATTTTATTGTAAAAGTTTTGTTAATGGCATGTTTAAGGTTTTATTTGTTTTTGGCTTGGTTGTGGGAATAATATTAGTCCATTGATATTTATTATTGAGTTTATATGCTTATTTTTTTCTTACTATTTAGTTTAAGCATATATTTTGGATTTAGATTTACTTGGGATATGCAAGGCAAGTCGACCAGGGTTATATTTTTATGGTTTAATTATGATGAAATTAGGTTTTGATGTAAATTGATGTTAATCATGATATATGTTTAAAGTATTTGGTTTTGAGTTTGGTTCTACAATATTTGGTTAGATTATGATAATATGATCTATAGTTTGAATTGTGAGATGTACCAACTATTATGATTTTATTTTTTAGATTTATTTGCTTGAAAATATTTTTCAAGTATTCATGCGAATCTCTGTTTAATCATAAATACAACTTTGGATTTACATGGTATATTCAAGGTAAGTTTTTCTATTTGATTATGAATACATGTATATGCGTAAATTGCTTTGGTGTTTTTCTCTATACCAAAAATTATAAATACATGTGCTTGTTAATTATTTGGCTTTGAACCATTACATTATTTTTGTTTGTTTTTGATATATATGGTTTTGGAACAAAAAGAGAGAGTTAAATATTAAGGTTTTCAGTTTTTTATTGCATTATTAAGACAACCTTATTATGGGTTATTTCAGACTCCATAAAACAATAAAAAAATAGTTTTGACATTTGACTATTGGAGAAATTTTAAATTTGAATATTGATATATTTATATATTTTTTAAAATAACTTAATTGAAGCAATTAGTAACCAAAGTGATTTTTTTGTATAAATTATTTTGTTTTAAAATATAAAAGGTTATGTGCATGTAACTTAAGTTATGTTAATATTGATAAACCCAAATGAAGGTTAATAATATTATATGTGCAACTATGGTAATAAACATGTGACAATTATTCAGTTTTACATGTGAGCAATAAATTGGTCCAAATGAAGATTTATGGTTCGACATGTTCTTATTGTCAATGTTTGATTATTACACCAATATATCACTTACAAGTTAATATTTTATCCAAAGATGAAATATTAATGGAGTGTCCGATATTTTGAGATGAGGTTTACCTTTATTCAAATTATTTTGGTCTAAATTTGAAGTCTTATGTGAAGTTGTTTATTGTTTATGATTTATTCAACTATTATTATATTTGCTAACATAATTGTATGTTGTTTTGGGATAAATATATATACATATATATACTATTATCTTTTAATTTGATTGAAAGATGAAATTAAGAGAAATATTTTGAAACAAATACATTCAGATTTTGGCTTTAGGTTTTAATTAAGGATATCTAATATTTTAAATAGATTTGTTGAAACAAAATGCCGCCAAAGTGACCTCTTTTGTATAGATTAGTTTATTTAAAATATCAATATGATTATATGTTTTTGTGATTCATGTATTTATTAAATGACCCAAAGGTAAGTTAATATTTGGCAAAATTTCAACAACATCTTTGGTGATAAATGTGTGACAATTATGCGGTAATTTATGTGAACAATAAGTTAGTCCAAAGATTAATTCATTGTTTGACATAGTTTATAGTTTATTGTTAATATTACTGTCCAAAGAATTGATATTAATATTGTGTTTGGTATCTTCAGATGAGATTAGCCATTATTTTGATTTTATTATTTAATTATAAATATTGATGTGAGCATGTTTTTATCTATTTTGTTCTGGATTCAACTAGTTTATCTTTTGCTACCACAATATCTGCTAATTCTATACCCATGTTTAGTGAGACTAATTTTAAGGAATGGAAAAGGCATTTATAATGCTTGGTTGTATAGACATAGACCTTGCACTAAGGGAAGAACAACTTACACCTCTCACTGCGGAAAGCACCATTGATGTTAAGAGGGATTTTGAAAGATTGGATCGTTCAAATCACATTAGTCTAATGATCATGAAACACAGTATTCCAAAAGCCTTTAGGGACATAGAATCTGAAAAGATTACTCAGGCCAAGTGTTTCCTTGATGAAATTGAGAAACGTTTTGCTAAAAACAATAAGGTTGAGGTGACATCATTTCTGAATTCTTTGATGTCTATGAAGTATAAAGGTAAAGGAAACATGGGGGAGTACATTATTGAGATTTTTCATGTTGCCTCAAGACTTAAGGCACTTAAGATCGAGCTTTTTGAGAAATTGCTTGTTCTTATGGTTTTGGTATCACTTCCTGCACAGTTTAACCAATTTAAAATTGGTTACATCTGTCAATAGGAGAAATGGACTCTAAATGATCTCATTTCTTATTGTGTGTAAAAAGAAGAAAGGTTGAAACATGATAAGTGTGAAAGTGCTCATTTGGCCAATGCCTCCAAAGACAACAACTTACATTCTGAATAGAATATCCATTAAAGCAGTTGCAAAAACACCGTATGAGCTTTGGACATGTCGAAAACCTAGTTTAAAGCACTTTCACATTTGGGGATGTCCACTTGAGGCAAGGCCTTATAGGCCACATGAAAAGAAATTGGACTCTAAAATAGTGAACAACTACTTTATTGGTTATTTTGAGCGATCTAGGGACTATGATTTTTATGATCCCACAATAAAGAATATTTTTGAGACGAGAACTGCAACATTTTTTGAGGATGTTGAGTTTGGAGGGATAAATAAAGTTAGAGACATTGCTTTTGAGAAGGAATTGAATTCTAACTCAATTCCTGCTATCACTTTTGATGATGTTCAAGTTCTCATACCCGTCATTGATCAATAAGTGAATCCAGAACCTCAATAAGACAATGTTGAACAACTCCCTATTCAAGATTAGGTAATTGTTCCAGAAAAACAAACTCAACAACCTCAAGAATGAATGTCATTAAAAAAGGTCCACTAGAGAAAGGATTGTAATGGCTTTAGTGGAATATTTTAACCTTAATTTGCATCAGAAGAATATTAAGTTAATGGTTTCTCAATGGTAACATTGATCATACATTTATATGGTGCAACTAGAAAACTTTTTGTCTAATGATACAAAATTAATGATTTACAAATTAAAGAACTTTATCTATGGGCTTAAGCAGACTACTCGTCAATAGTATTACAAAATTTACCAAATGATTATCTCATTCAGTTTAGAGATGAATTTGGTCGATAATTATATATACCACAAATTTAGTGGGAGTAAGGTTCTATATTTGGTTTTATATGTTAATGACATACTACTTGTCAATAATAAGTTAAGTCTCGACCAATACCCCAAGAATGATTTTGATATTAAGGAAATGCATAAGATTCCCTATATCTCAAGAGTGGGAGTCTAATGTATGCTCAAGTATGTATGCGTCCGGACATTGCGTACATTGTTGGGATGTTAGACAAATATTTAAGTAACCCTAGTATGAACCATTGGTTAGCAGGCAAGAGGGTTATGAGGTATCTTCAGAGAACAAAATATTACATGCTCACATATCGGAAGTCTGATAAGTTAGAGATCATCAAGTATACAGACTCCAATTTTGATGGAATATTGATGCAAAATTTTGCCACCAGGGTGCAAATTGTGACAATAATTGGTAGTCATTTATTCCAAAAAAAAGTTCCAAAAAATGTGACATTAAAGTCAAAGTGCGTAGATTTAAAGTTCTTGGTTGTTAAAGTAAAAGTTCAGAGTGTTAGGTGTTTATAAAGCATATTGGGACAAACCCCATAATTGTGGATTCGCTTACGAAGGGACTACACTCAAGGTTTTTCATGAGTACATAGCTCATATAGGTGTAATATCATTTAAGGATATTTGGTTTTAGTGGCAGTTTGTACTTTTAAATGCTTTTATGTTATAGACACATTTTCAGTTATTTCAGTTTATGGATATTAAGTTTATTTTCTGTAGAAATAAAGTTTATTTGGTTTATTCACACTCTAGTTTTGGTAAGATTTGATCTCACTAAGGTTTAAGGAGGACCAGTTGGAAATAGACATGTTTAGATCATATTACATGTAATTTCCATGCTACACATCCATACTTGATCTATGTCATTTGGTTGTGTTAATATACGTGATCAAGGATGGATTTAGTTACAATATATGTAACGAAAGTCGCATTGGTTCTATGTTAACATAATTAATGGACGAGATTGTTCAGAATACCTTTTGAATATGATAGTAAAATTTTGAGCACATAAGGTTATATAATAACATGTAATTATAGAGTAAATAGTATATATATGTGGTCCAAGTGGGAGATTGTTGGAAAATATGGGCATCACATATATAATAAGGGTAATTACATGTTATTATTTACTATCATAATAGGTTAGCCCAAATTAAAAGTGATCTAATTTGGTTATGGTTTATTGGGCTTTAATTATTAAATAAAATATGGGTCAAATATGTGTAGATACTCTAGTAACTAATTTCTAATTGATGATGGGCTGATTAGAAATTAGGGTTAATGTGTCAAAGTTATATATATTAGGGATATGGTCCCCAAATTACACATAATGTAACTTTTCTAATATCCCATCTTTAGAAAAGAGAGAGCCACATTCTCTAGATTACTTGTGTGCCAATTTGGAAGATCAAAACCCCAAGATCTGTAGATTTCAAGAAATCGATGAATTCAAGTACGCTTCCGCATCTAGCTTTGTTATTGATTTATTCTTGATGATTTGACATAACAGATCCTGATTTATAGTTCTAATTTTATATTAGATATTATTTACAGTTCTAACAGGACTAACCCAAAAATCAAAATAGATTGACTAAATTTCAAATTTACGAAGAATACAATGACTTATGACATATTTTAACCTAGTATAAAACATGAATATTTTAATTATATAAATATGATTTTTTTTTTAAATAATGTTTAGCTTCATTTATTCCTTACAACTCTAATGTGTCAATATGTACTCTCATATTTGTAATATATGTAATTTAAATTAAGTTTTGATTAAGCACTATTTATTATTAAGTTTATATAAAATAAATTAAGTTTAAATTATTGATTAAGCATTGATTATTACAAAATATTTTCTTATTATAAAATAAATTTGGATTGATAAAACGAAATTGCATTATAATAGTTTATAACAAATATATTTATGTCGTGTTTGTTTTACAAAAACCAATGTAAAATATAAATTTATAGATATAAAATAAAATCAATTAAACAATGAAAAGATAAGAAAATCTCAAATGTATGTTTGTTTCATTGAAAATAGTTTTTATAAAATATTTTTAGGAAATTTGCCAAACAATAGAAAATATTTTACGCAGTTTTATCCAAATACCAGAAAATATTAGCTTTTTCAGAAAAGTAAGTCAATTTATGGAAGCCATTTCCAATGAAACAAACGGAGCCGTAATTTCACAATTCTAATAGTTTCTATTTTATAACTTTTAAAGGACTAAATCAAAATTTTATCATTTTTTTAGAGGCCAAAAAATAATTTTACCTTTTACTAAATTAAAATCTTGTAAAATTTAAAGGACCAAAGTTAAATTTTACATTTTTAGGGGGTAGGGCCCTTGCAACCCTTGGGCACTGCCCCTAGCTTGATTAGATATTTATTGATACGACCAAAGTATCATTCATGTCCAACTTACGATGAAGAATAATACACTTTGACATTATCCAAGATAGACTAGATTTGAAATATGAATCTACTTTATTTCAGGTCGGCCCGGCCAGTCATTCACACAAATTAGTTTTAGATGGGTAGGCATTGTTTTTTTTGTGTTTCTTCTTTGGTTGTATCCAGGATTTGAGATAACGTCTATGCATATAAATTGGGATGCTGGATTTTAGAGGTTGATATTTTAGGGTTTAAGATTTAATGATAAACATTTTTATATACAAGTTGAGTTTCATCAACTTTAGATCCAGAGCGAAATTTGTGGCTCTGTTTTAAATTCGGTTATTTTCTTGTTGAAACTTATTTTTTGAAATATAAGTATTATTAAGTTTAATATAAATTGGGCCATTAATGGGCTTGCAGATTGCTCACCGTAAGTTTAAGTCTTAATTTTTGTACACATCACATCTCGCCAGATTTAGGCTCTGGTCCGAAAGGGCGTGGGTTCAAATCCCACAGCTGTCAAGGTTTTTATTTTATGCGGCTTAATCCTTTTGCTGTTCGTTTATTTAAAATTTAGTCCTTTTACCTTAATCCCTCTGTTGTTTTGTTTTAACACATTTGAATTAAGCCTGAAAAGAAAAAGAGAGTATCGACTTTTAATCAATTACACTAAAACAATGTCGAAAAATATACAAAGGGTTTAATTCTGGTTTCTAGTCCTTTATTCTTTATACTTTTGAAATTTATTCTTTCAATAACTCAGTATCCCTTTTCTTTTGTTTTAATAATTCATATCATCGAATTTCTTTAAATTAGATTATATCGCATTTTTAAATTAAAGTTTTCGATCAAATGGTCAATTTATAGCCATGTGGAACCCAAGTAATATATATATATATATAGATATTAAGTTTACTCTACTTATTGGTGTTGAGTATGCTTAGACTTTTATTCAAGTTATAACTCTATGCTTGAGTTAATCAAATTATCCCAACTATTTTTAGATAAAGTTATAACTAATAATTCTAAATATTTTTAGATGTCAGTCTAGTAATATGGTAGAAACTAAAGGGTATTATCGTCAGTTCAAAACTTTTTCCAACTTGTGCTTTTATATATATTATAGATAAATTATATTGTTAAAATAACGTTTTTTGTCTTTTTGTATATCAAACCTTTAACTTTATCATTGTAACTATGAATATTTTTTTTATACAAAGCCTACTTCTACCCATAACCCCTTCTCACCTTAAATCAGAAGAAAATATGCATTTAAGAGCGTTGAAACCCACATTCTCCTAATTCTTGTAATAGCAATAATGCCATTTGAGCTAAGCATTTATTGATGATTTTTAAATGAATTTTTAATAGAGTATACTTATTATAGAATTTTTTTTAGTCATATCGTGAATGTGCCATCAATCTAATAATAAATAAATCACATAGTGAATTTCTAGATTAGCAACTAAATATCAACTCATTTCTCTAAATGAATTTTTTTATCAAATCATGAAAAATTATCACATACACAACCTATTGAGTATTTTTAGACTACTTCGCAAGCAAGTTGAGGTTGACATAAGTCTAATAGGGTATGGTAATTTTTTTTTAAAAAGTTAAATATGTAACAAACAACACTTGTCATATTTTAATTAGGGGTGAGTATTCGATCGAGTCGAGTCGAATTGAGTCAAAAATTTTCGAGTTAGTCGAGTTAACAAATCCTATTGTAGCAACCGAACTCAATTTGAATTTTTTTCGATTCGAATCGAATCGAGTCAAATTGAGTCGAGTTAACGAATCCTATTATTTATACTTAATGTTGCGATTAGATGGACCGATTATTTAACTAGTAGACGAAGTACAAGATTATTTAACTACATAAACAATATAATGATTACGCCTCTTAACTTAATGGGTAAACATTTATCGAGCAGCGTAGTTTTGCCTTTTAACTTAATTATTTTGAATTTTAACTTTTAAAAAAGTAAACATTTATCAAAACAGCCAGATTTTGTTTTTTCTTATTCGGATTTTCGGATAACTCGAATTGTGTAATTCATATTCGAGTTAAACCGAAAAACTTAATTTTTTATTCGAGTTGATCCGAATAACTTGATTAACTCAAATAACTCGAACTATTTAATACAAAATTTGAAATTTTTATCGAGTTTTTCGAATCGAATTGAATTTTGCTCACCCCTACTTTTAACCATGCTTGTGGAGTCTAAAATTTTTTTAAAAAAAAATACATAATGACTTATTTAATCCTCTAACTTTACAAAAAAGTTATTTTAACCCTCTATTTAATTTTTTGCTTCTCTTAACTCTTAAACTTGTGTTTTTTGTCAAATCACCTCAAAATAAATAAAAAAAATTAACGAATGTTAACTTTGTTGACGTGGACTGCTATGTGGATGCCACATCAACAAATAGGGTAGCTCATAATCTAGCTAAGGCGATCTTATCACATACAAACTTTACTAAATGTGATATGTCTTTAAATGCTCTCATGTTAATTCTTGCTTCTGATACTAATTTTCTGTATGCCGATAAAGTACAAAAATTTAAGACCGGTTGTCTGGAGTAAACCTATTGACTAAGGTTTCCATTTGTCTTCCCCTTTTTTTGGTTACACGTTGATGTTGCTTTGATCTTTGAGTTAATATTAAAGGAAACTAAAATAATGTTAAAATTTAAATTTAAAACAAAAATAATTAAAAGAAAAAAAGAAACATCCAATGTTAACTCGATTCCAACCCTGATTCACATAAAACCCCTATAGCCCCTACTCATAGCTTTTGTATCATACTTCAAAAACTGCCCAATAAAGTTTCCAAACTACCTTGCCATAACCTCAGACATCAACCTTGATGGCAGATCATGGATCTGAACTCAAAAATCTGTAATAACTAATAGCACCTCCATCGAATCTTCCCCTTTCCACAATCTATGAAAGACTAACAAATGACCATTAAAATTCCAAGGACTTCCCTCCACCAACAAATGACCATTCCGGAATCTATCAAAATCGATTTCATAATAAAATTGAAACAAGAATAGCTTATCTCCTAGATTTGAGATCGTCACCCCACCGTGTGGAGGTCAACGTCGATTTCATTGCCTGGAACTGAATAACGCTGGCAGTCAAAAAACTGCCAACTACGCAGAGATCATCCACCTACTCACTCTCCTCCCCTCCCAAATTGACTTGCAATCCCTCCTCCTCTCCCCCTTCTAGCGAGAGCACCGCCATCCCCCTCTCCATCCCAATGTTATCACCACTGCTCCCCATCTCAACAGCCACACACGTGCAAACCACCAACAATCGAAACCACTCAGTAACCAAGTAGAACTCAAAGACGTGCCAATAGAGCATACTTAGAAACGCGCCAATAGAGCAGACCCTAAAATGATTACTTTGAATGAAATAAAAGATGTACCATCATTATTAAATGTATTTATTAATTTAATATAAACATATTTCATATTTAATAAATTTAATGTAAATATCTTTCGGACTTATCATGAATCATTATTATAATTGAAGAATATTATTTTACTCTTTTTTTTAAAAAAAAATTAATATTATAATTTACTTTCTAATATAGTTGTAAATTTTTATATAACTGTTAACTTGTTTTATTTTTAAAATATTATTTATTTTAAATATTACTTATATTAAATATGTTATATATATTATATCATTTATTTTTAATTTATAAAAAAATAATCACATTTATTCACGTGAAAGAGAAATCTAGTTTTAATAAAAAAATGAGTTTTTAATAATTTCTTAATTGAGTTAAGATATATATTTCTTAAAAAAAACGTGTGAGTAAAGAAATTGAAGGGAAAGCTATGAAATGATGGAAAGGGAATTGAAGGATGCTTTTGCTTTGCTCAAGAAGATATTAAAATACAAAGCAGAAAGATACCAAGCGAAAGAAATCCCATCAAAATTATGAGTTTCACGATGAATTAAGAAGTTTAAAAGCAAAAAATAATTTCTATAATTTTTCTTCATATTTTTTAAAATTCTTTTAAATATATATTAACATGAATATCACGCCAACAACTTATTTATGTGGCATATTATGTGTTAGTTTTTGTTGTTTCTAACGGTTAAATTGGTCAATGACAATGTTTATTAACATAAGAACCCAATTGATTTTGGTTAAATTTTTTTATAAAAACTTAATATATTTTATATTTTTAATAAAAAAATTATTTTTTGACCTTTTAACCTTTTCTAAAAAAATATAAAAAAAAACTAAAAATAACAGACTTATAATAAAATCGAAAGTGAACTTTTTAAAATACACATTTTAACTAAAATTTATTAATATAAAATATTTGTGTGCATTGCATGGTTTAAAACTAATTTAATATAATAATTGAAGTTGAATTGATAATAACGTAAAATGTATACTATTAAACAAACTATTTATAGCCAATAATTAAGTAAGGTTTTTGCTCCTGAACTTGACATTGTTTTAAAGAAGTAGAGCAAATTTAAGTTTCAGGTGACTTTAAATTGATGATTTGATAAATAAATAAAAAAAAAATCTAATTTAAAGAAATTCGATGTTATCAATTATTAAAATAAAATAATAGACAGATTCATCTTTTCTCTCATTGCTGCTTTGTTATTTCCTCAAACATAGATTTGTTGTACAAGCTTTTGACTAATGGGTGTTTCTTTCAGTTCTCAGTTTGACAAATGACATTTGTTCTAGTCAAAAGAAAATTCGAGTTTCAGCTTCAAATATCTATAAGGAATACCAACAATGTCCAATTAAGCACAACCCTCGATTAGTGTTTCTCATTTGACTCTCAATTCAATCCAGAACAAGGCTAGCACCACAGGTTTCTGTTTTCTTATCAAACAAACGAACCAACCCCAAAGTTTAGATTCTTTTTATCTTTCACCCAATTCCACAAATCAAATCATAGAAGAAATTGCTATCTAAGAAGACATTCTTTTCATAAATTCAAAACCCCACAAAGGAAAAGTTTAAAATGTTTTTACCTTTTTTTCTTTCTTTCTTTTTCCAGTAATTAACCCCAAAAACCCGAGCTTGATCTTCTGCTTCTACTTCTACTTCTTGTAAACCTACCCAACGTTGACATTGATCCCATTCTGGTCAAACCGCCAGATTCTTCACTTCCACCATGAGACCTCAAGCCCCGCAAAAACGACGTCACATTCCTCACAACTCTCCTAAACCCATTCTCTCTCCTTCTAACCCCACCCCAGGAAACTGTCGTCACATCTCCATGACCCGAATCCGATCCCCATTCCCCAAACCCACCATCCATCTCCGGGTAAACCACGGGCACTTCCCTTTCTCTTCTAACCCTTGTCACCCCAAAAATCCCACCAGGCAACCTCCATATACTGAATCCCACCGTCTCCAAAACGTCATCGTTTGACTCGCTTCGATCCGATGGCACTTCGTGACGGCAGATAGGGCACGAGTTTCGGAGGGAAAGCCATGGGATGATACAATCTTGATGATAAATATGCTTGCATGGCATCTCCCTAGCTTCCGTCCCAAGCTCGAAAGGCTCTTTACAAACGGCACAGTAAGTTTCTGAACATACATAGGTGGCCTCTATTTGAATCGTCGGCATTGATTCGATCGCTGTTTTTGAAGCGGGAGGGTTCTGGTGTTGCCCCAATCCAGTTATTTCGATCTGGGAAAGATGTGCTAATAGCCGATTGAAACCCAATCCCATTAGAGATTCGGACATGGAGGTCGGTATGGGTCTTAAACCCGACCCCGAACTGTCGTCATAGAAGAAGTCAAATTCGCTGCTGTTGTTGTTGTTTCCATCGGTGGTGGTGGTGCTCTCGTCGCCGGTTGTACCACGTAGGACGATTATTGGATTGATGTTTAAGTGGTCAATAGGAATCCAACGATTTCGACGAGAAACGGGGTTCCGGTTCCGATCCGAATCTCGACGGTTGCTGGGGATGATGTAGCTAGGTGGAAACCGAGGGCTATGGTCATCGGATGACTCAATCTCCTCGATGAAACCTCCGTTACAGTAGGGGCATACAATGGCTTCGTTGGTTGCGTTATCCGAAGCCGAGATGCGAAACAGAAGGGAGCAGCTGTAACACCAATACGACGACGTTGAAGACATGGTTGACCTATGCGAGAATGAATGAAGTCCAGGTCTTGTGGAAAAACAAGAGAGAAAGGGGTTAAAAATGAGGAATGAGTGAGAACAGCTTCACTCTCATTTAAATGGAACCGAAGGTCAGCTTAAAGTTTAAAGCGCCGTAAGGACCCTCATTCCAGGTGGCAGCTTAAGAGTGGAGAAAAGAGAAAAATGAAGGGCGTTGAGGGTTTGACCAGTCAAGTGGAATGATGAGGGGCGCGTTGGCGTTGCGACATATTTAAAGCGTGGATGAGAACGAACTAGAAATTACAAAGAAGATTCTGTGAAACGAGGTAAAACAGTATGGCGCGTCATATGCTCCCACTCTACATGTTTTTTTCCTACCCACCTTCACCTTCACCAAAACTAAAACCCTACCTACATAACTCAAAGCAATATTTCAATATCCATTTTAGGTCAATTTCTTTCAAAAATCACTTTTTTCGGCCATTTGTTGGTACGAGTGTGGGTATTAATTTGTTAAGAAGTGAACTCTTGTATAAATATTTATTGAGTTAATGTCATTTGTGAAATTATTAAAATATTTTTTTTATATAAATTAAGTTGTATTTTTATTAATATATTAAGTGTTTTGTTGAATTCATACCACGAATCAATCAAATATTAACTTAGTTATGAAATTGTTAAAATATTTTCTCATATACAAATTAAATTATCTTTTTATATAAAAATATACCAATAAAAATTTAATTATAATGAAATTTGAATAACGTATAATTAACATTTTAACAAAAACATCAATTGAATTCTTAATAACTAATTTTTTAATGTATTTTGCACAGAAAATTGAACCGTACAAATGTTTTGGGCTTATGGTCAGAAGATATTGGGTTGGGCCTAACCACATCATGTAATTATTGGGGCCTTTCTGAATTATAATTCTTGCATTACTTAACAAAGAAAATGCTCAAATTATTGCTAATTTTTTTAGTGATTCAACATTGTAAATGATTATATAAGAGTTTAACGTTTGTGGTCAAGTATATCATGTTTTTAATTTTAATTTAATTTAATTTCATTTGAAAATATATTTAATTTAATAAAAAAAGGTTAGCCTAATATGAGTATTTAGCTAAAATTAAAAAGGAAATAATATGAGTTAAAAATGGATTATTGAATAAAACTTCACAAAAGGTATGAATCTTTCTTTTTAAATATATATTTTAATATCAGTCTTCTAATTCACCTAGTGAAGCTTTTTTTTTTTTATAATGAATAAAATAATTATTCAATAAAAAACAGAAAAATATATCACCCATTTTTTATTCTGTCAAATGAATCGTAAATAAACGAAAATTTAACGAATGTGCATACAAAAATAGAATAGATCCAAGATTAGGTTAGCAAGGAATGATGATGCATCATCATCATCCTCTTATGGGTGATGAACCAAATATTTGGGAGAAATTGGATGTGAACAACAAGAAAAAGCGGCAGCCGGTGAACAAGTGTTACCTAAACTTCCCTTTAAATAAACAAAACAACAAAACAGTCGGCTTACTAACTTATATTCTCAATGAGTTATCCGAAAGTTGACGATGGCAATACCAAAATGTTAGAATCGATCCAATTAAGTAACAAGAAAAAATAGCAGAATAAATTGAGAAATTGAACACACAAATTTAATGTGGAAAATCCCCTCCAAAGAGGATAAAAAATCACGGGCAAAGATAATTTTACTATAATGACAAGAGAATGAAGAGTACAAAAGATGGAGATAAAAAAAACTAAACCTCGAAAACCCGAAAACAAAGAACCCTCAAAACATAAACACAAAATTCTCTAAATGTGTTATGAGTTCTAATATCTAATGGATGTATTTTCTAAGGTTGTAAAAGAGTCTATTTATAGGCTAAATTCATAGGTCAAATAATAATAAAATAATCTAAACTAATCAGTGTTTGATTGAAACAAATAAATAGAGTTTAACTAGAAGATTATTTCTCAAATTTGACTGAAATAGGAGTCATGCTTATCAAATCTCCACCTTGACTCATATTTCCACAATGCTATCTTTGCCAAAGTCCGCCACGAGCCTATCTTGAACCATGCAGGGAATAAACTGATTCGAATCTATGCTTAGAAACTGGAAGACTTCTAGCCTTCGACTTGTACACTGCCAAATCAAAACTAATCCGGGTTTGATTTTCACGAACACAATGCCCTAACTTTTCAAAACCTGCACCCAAAAGAGAACCTCTCTTCAACGAAACGGTCATACATTTTTCCCTTCTATGACCAAGTTGCCTCCGCTCCAAACGAGTAGACTTCGACTCTGTAACAGACGAGGGACGTCCAATTTCACCAGTCACTATAGAACCTTCCAGAATATAAAGACTGCCAGTTCTTTTACCTTTTAACAAAACGAGAGCTCCACGAGATACTTTAATGCCGCTCAATTCGATGTTGATTCTGCATCCTTTCAAGTCTAAAATACTCAAGGAGATGAGATTCTTTCGTAAATCAGATACATACCTGACATCTGAGAGTGTCCTAATCGTCCCATCGTGTATCCTAATTTTAATAGTATCAATACCAATTACCTTACTAGATGAATCGTTTCCCATGCGCACAACTCCACCTTCAACCGAACTGTATGTGGAGAACCATTCTCTATTGGGACACATGTGGAAAGAACATCTCGAATCTAGGATCCATTCGGACGTGAGCTTAGAGTTATCGCTCGTTGACACTAACAAGAAATCATCACCGCTTTCATCGGCCAAATTAGCACCAGTTACATCTTCCTCGTTACTCTCCGCAGCTCTTTTATTTCGTAGTTTATAACAATATGCTTTGACGTGACCTAACTTTTTACAATAGCGACACCTTTTGTCTCGTTTCTTTGATGCTACCAAAACAAAAGCTTGCTTATCTGCCTTGCTATCCAAACCAAACTCATTGTCGAGTTTGTCTCTACTCAACAAATGACCATTCACATCTTCGAACGAGAGTTTGTCTCTGCCATAAATCAGGGTCTCCCTGAAAGACTTGTATGAAGGGTGTAAAGAGAACAATAATAGCATAGCCTGATCTTCATCGTTAATATGAACCTCAACATTCTTTAAATCATTTAAAAGAGTAATGAATTGACTGATGTGATCTCTAAGAAGCTCACATTCGTTCATGCGAAACGTAAATAGACGTTGTTTCAACACTGAACGGTTAGCCAAAGACTTAGTCGCATAAAGAGTTTCTAACCTTTTCCACAAGGCGGATGAGGTTTTCTCCATCAATACCTCCTGCAATACCGTATTTTCAAGGTACAACTTTCATCAAGCTCTTCCCATTCTGTTTGATTTAGATTCTTAGGCTTTTTCCCTGTAACAACCTTTTTCAAGCCGGTTTGAACTAGAATTGCCATCATCCGAACTTGCCATAGATTGAAATTTGTCTCACCATCGAACTTCTCAATTTCAAACCTTGTTGCTGTCATCTCTGAACGAGCTGATCTATGAAAATTGAACTAGCTCTGATACCACTTGTTAGGGTCGATCCAATTAAGCAATAAGAAAAAATAGCGGAATTAATTGAGAAATTGAACACACAAATTTAACGTGAAAAAACCCCTCCAAAGAGGATAAAAAACCACAGGCAAAGATAATTTTACTATAATGGCGAGAGAACGAAGAGTACAAAAGATGGAGATAAAAAAAACTAAACGCCGAAAACCCGAAAACAAAGAACCCTCAAAACGTAAACACAAAATTCTCTAAATGTGTTATGAGTTCTAATATCTAATGGGTGTATTTTCTAAGGTTGTAAAAGAGCCTATTTATAGGCTAAATTCATAGGTCAAATAATAATAAAATAATCTAAACTAATCAGTATTTGATTAAAACAAATAAACAGAGTTTAACTAGAAGATTATTTCTCAAATTTGACTGAAATAGGAGTCATGCTTAACACAAAATCTTGTTTATTTTACACTTCCACATTAGTAGTGAATGGCATAAGTGGACAGAATATTTGTTGGATAATCCTTTTCAAACTTTTGTTATACCTTTTACTCCAATAAAACTTAAAACAATCATCCTCTCTCTCTCTCTATGTAAAAGACATACTTTCTTATCTAAATTCTAACTCATTTTAATTTAGGATATGTTTAGGAAAATATATATTTGGGTATTCAGCCTTACTTAATTAAGTTTAATTAAAATGTTTTAATCACACTCACTAATTCTTATAGTTCAAAATATAGTAGTCAATATTGTTCCAATATGTATTTTTCTATCTTAAACCAATATCAAGTAGTTTAGGTTTTGATCCGATTAAAATTTCAATGTATTTCAACCGTTATGATGTATTTCAATCCATTTTGACCAATACCGACTTGTTTGGGTAAATACTAATAGGGGTGTTCATTCGGTTAACCGACCCGAATTAACATTAACCGAATTAACCGACCTCTCAAAATTTTTAACCGTTAACCGAACCGAATTTTTTTTTTTAAAATTAACTGAATCGAATTTTTTTCGGTTAATTCGGTCGGTTAACCGAATTAACCGAAAATTATATGTTTTTAATTTTTGGTTAAAAATTAACCGAATTAATCGAATTACCCGAATTAACCGAATTAACCGAATTAACCATTTTTTTATTATTAAAAAGATGAGCTTAGAGCATGATATAACCCAAAATCTTAATCATAAGCTCCAAGCAAGATTTCCCTAATTAACACATCTTGGCTAACATACCAAGTTCATAAATAATTAATACAACTATTTTACGAATCAAATTTTCCTAAACTCATTTCAATCTTATCACTCCAGCAAGACTTATATGATTTCCAAGTCCAACTCAATGCTTTCAAACTTCAAAACAGTAATTGGACATATAAGGAACCATACAAACCCACTAAGGTACCAAATGCATCCTAAACAGATAGCTACTTAGTAAGGCAATCTAGTTCCAGGAATATAAAAATTGCTTTTTTAATAGACTCCAACCATTATGCTTTTTTTCTTCTTTTTTTACAACAAAAATCCCACCTCCAACCAACTTGCAGGATTCTGGAGAAAGAAAAAAGGAAACCAAAAAGAACCCAAATTTTTTATTACAACTCAAAGAGGGTATGTGTAAAACCCAACCATAATGTTCCATTTCGGCAACTGCTCTTTATTCCAGAATCCAGGAGAAACAAAATTCAAAGATAGTGCACCAATGGATATATAATGTGATTGCCAAATCCACATGCCTTTTAAAATCTAAAATCAATGATAAATGCTTGACAACTCTATTATTATGAACGCTCCATTTTCAAACTCCATTTTCAGATAAAAAGAACTAAAAAAAAAAAAACAAAAGCTTGTATTAATGGAGGTTTTCTCTTTTGTCTGATATGTAAGTCCTCTTGAACTAGTAAAAGCCTACCTCAACTTGAACTCGCCGGTGATGGACGGTGACCTGGTAGACGCCGGAGTGCCGGACGGAAGGTGGCTGGCCTCGCCTGGTAAAGATTTGGGGGGTTTTCAAATTTCAATTAGGGATTTGAAGTTTAAGGAGCCAAGGAGGTATTTTTTTTTTCTGCCGTGTGTTCATTGTGAGTGAGTGGGGGTTGGGTTTAGTTTAGTTTTAGAATTATTTATTTATTTATTAAATTATTTTTAATTTTTTTAAATTGGGTTGGGTTGGGTTGGGTTGGGTAATTGGGTTTGGTTTGATATTTGGGTTTGGATTGGGTTTTGGTGAATAGTGGGCCTTTTATATATTATAATATATTTTTTTTTTCGGTTAAACCGAAAAAATTCGGTTAACCGACCGGTTTCGAACCGAATTAACCGTTAACCGAAAAATCGAAAAATAATTAACCGACCCCCGACCGAAAAAATTCGGTTAACCGACCGATTAACCGAATTCGGTCGGTTAACCGAATTTTTTTGGTTTTACCCGAATTTTACACACCCCTAAATACTAACCCCTACTGCTTGGTATAACTCAACTATTTGTATTTTTTATAATTATATTTAAAAATAAAATATAATTATTTAATTAAGTTATTAATTTTAAAATTTATATGTGTATATTAATATATTCATATGTATGTAATTGAGTTATATTTGAATGTATATATAATATATATAAAAAATTAAAAATATCAATAAATCCGAGAACGATATATTGAAATACAGTGATACTAATAGATATCAATGTTAAAAAAAAAAACGATATTGTTTTACGTTATTAAACAATATATCCTATGATTCGTTAGTGATCACTTTATTTAAAAAATAATATTGTTTTTGTTATACCTCCCACTTGGACAGGACACGTGGCACTTTGAGAGAGAATAAAAAAGACATCCGTAGATGATTCACCACCTCTTGTTCTCCGAATAGTCACCAATTGCTCAGCCTCCTAGACGAACCACATGCCGTGAGACCATCCACTAGTAGTGGAAACATCACTAACATCAAAGCACCCGCTCACTCGTTTTTCAGTGTGAACACTCTTTTAGGGACTATTAGAACCCACTTGAGTGTAATAACCAAGTATTGTCTTAAAGGAATAATAGAATGCACCTGCCCACGTACATTCCCCTCGCACTCCATGATGGCAACCCCTTGGTAACAACCTGCCATGTCACCACTACTAGACAATGGGTATCTCCCTATAAATTTCCTCTAAGATGAACGGAAAGGGATCTTCTTCCTCATTAGCAACCTTGAATACTTACTCTTGCACTTAACTCTTTCAACCTTTATAGCAACCTTCCTCCTCCAATTGTCCTTTTCCGACTCTCTACCTATCTAGGTAAACCGTCTTCCTTTATATCATCACCTTCTTCTCTTTGTCTCCTCTTTTATCAATACTTTTTATCAACAATTTTAATATTTCATATTGTGGGACATTGGTTTGGTGTAGACTTTTTTTCAAAAATTATATGAGTTGGAATGACAAAGCGTGTTATTTGGTGTGGCGGTGTAGAAGTTATTAAAGAAACGGCAGATGTGCATGCATGTAGGGATTGAAATGCTGTTGGAGTCATCACTTGTCATAAATGAGTTGGGTTTTTAGTTCACTTGCGTAACCTTCCAATGTTTCATGTTTGATAGGCCTGTCTTTCATCGTTTGGATAATAACAAAGACAAGCTTTAATGTTACATAAATGAAATTAAGTTACAACAACTCACAACCCAACCTTACGATGACCCCATTTGCAATTTGCTAAAGAAAGGTTACTGTGTTAATTATCTCATTTAAGCAATGGTTTTAAGGTTTCTTTTTATACTTTGATTAACTCTAGTTAAATATGACAGTTGGTAGTTATTAAATCGTTAATTTTCAATTTTGAAAATATGTTTGGAAAAATATCTATTTAAAAGGTTGTTTTTATGAATGCACGATATAAAGATTGCAGTCACCTATCTCTAATTCAACGTATCAAGGATGTTTGTTCCAAAGGGTGGACTGTTAGAACATGTTTACAGGGAGGCTAACACAATTGTGGATCTTCTAGCGATATCATGTCCTATGAAAGAAATTGCTAGTAGCCCCTCTTTATGAAGTACAACAACGCCTTTGTCATGATTTCTTTGGCTTTATCTTATGATCCAATAGTTTATTAACTCAATTTTGTAAGAGTTAACATAAAAAAGAATAAATTAATCCTTAAATAGTTTATTAAGTTGATCGCTTTGATTATTTTATATTATGATAAGTTGATTAAGTTGAAAAAAATGATTGAATTGATGCTTTGTTCACTCTTGATTATCCTAGAAAAATTAATAACATAAAATTAAAAAAAAAAAACAAGTATATTTAATAGGGATAATGATTTTTTTGCCCTTCAACTTAAAAAAAAAGAAGAAGGTCACTTTAGCCCTCTATTTAAAATTGGGACTCTTTTAGTTCTTAAACTCATATTTTTTTGTCAAATCACCTTAAAATAGATGAAAAAGTTAACATTTATTAACTTTGCTGATGTGGCATACACATAGATGGCCACGTAGATGACATATCAATATTGAATTATGCCTATAAAGAAGGGTTAACAACAAATTTAATTACTTATGTTTTGATGACCGAAATTTTAAAATTATCATATGATAACTAAAATTATCAATTTGTTAATGCTGTTTACGGTGACATGTTAATATCATTAATTTAAGTCAAACTGTAGATAGAGTTCTTGTATATTTGTTTAGCAGCGTTCATTTCTTTATTATCCTTCTCTTCTTCTTCTCCCTTTCTTTTTCTCCAGAACCGTTTAGCAGTGGGAAGACGAAAAACAACAGCATGCTTTGATACGAAAAAAGAAAGCAGGACAGCTTTGATTCCAATTTAACTCTCCCTTAGCTTGCCAGGGTGATGCATAAGAGTAGGAGAAATTTAAAGTAACAACAAAGTGCTTGTCCAGGAATGGTCGTAGCAGAATATACAAAGGAATCTTATCTCAATTTACAAATCTAAACCAAGTAAGCCGATGGAGCAATGAATTTAGATCAAAAGGTAAGTGCAAGATGTTAAAATATGGAAATCAAAGAAATAAAAACCCGTGCAAAAACGTAGCAACTTTGGTGGCTGCAACTCATAGATGGCTTGGCCGGTAAACAAAGAAAGAAATCATACCTTGTTGTTGTTGATTTTGCAAAATGCTGGATTAGGGGGGCTGACTTGCATGTAATTTGAATCTTCATGTTGGGAATAGGAAGAAACGAAAGTAACAGTGGAGAAAATTAAAAAAATAGGAACATTTGACCCAAATCGACTGCATAGTCATTTCATATAAAAAAGGAAAATTGAGTGACCAAAGCATAAATTTAAGAAAATAGGAGTGACTAAACTTGGAATTTAGTGGGGTTTCTCAAGACGGGCATAAAAAGTAGATACTAAGATCAGCACCGTACATGTGGTGGAATATTTATAGGTAAGGTGTTGTACTTTTTGTCAGATAAACGGAAGAGATAATCTAAAATAAGCTTTACGCATCACGTGCTTAGCCATTAGCATTAAAAGCAAGAGATGATGGATGTGCACGTGATATTTCTCTTTTCCTCTCTAAATAGGTTTTCTTTTTTTCACTTTTGGGTTATTTCTCAAACAAACTTAAGCCTTAAGCCTTTCAAACGCAAATTTTCCATTTTAGGATTTAATTTTCATGATCCAAAATCTAAATGTTTTGTTATGTTTAAATTCAAACCAGTCCTACATTACCTGATAGCAACATTTAAATAATATAAGATTTTTAGTTTTCAAATAACTCCAAGAATATGAATAGATATGATTACAATTAAATGGGATTAGTACATACATTTTTAATTTGGGGTCTCACACATAAATAATATAATTTGATTGAAAATGTAGTTAAAAGTAAGTTTCAATCACGTGCCACTTAATAGGTAATAAAGTACATCAACATTATTGCCAATACAAGAGGATGTAGATTTAAGCGTGTTGAAATGCGATTATCCTATGGTTTAAAGGTTGGAGAGAGTTATGGGTAGTTCTAGGCATTGTATAAAAATATTAGGGTAAATTCTCCAGTTGGTCACTCAACTTTTAGGCGACTTTCATTTTAGTCATCCAAAAAAATTCTTTCAATTTTGTCATCATTACTGGAGAAAATTTTCATTTTTGTCACTCAAGCATCAACTCCATAACAACGTTTGACTTAGCATGCCACATCATGTCTACCTGCTAGTCAAATCCCATTATACTTCTTTTTTTTACCAAGGTCAAAATTTTGCACCTATCAAATTCTCTTTCATTCTTCTTCCCTAACCTAATTTTATTCCATCCCTGCCACCCTTCCACCACCATTAGCTTCCTTATGATGGCCACGCTCCATCAACCACCCCAACCTTTCAAAATGTCATAGCTACACCATTACAAACTCCACCTAAATTCCCTTGCATCCAAAAGTTTTCTGCCAACACCACCCTTACTACACCATCGGCTTCTTTTTTTTTTTTTTTTATCTCCATCTTTGTAAATTGATGTAAAAAAGCACTTATTCAAAGAAAGAAAAATGTCACATTAGCATAGTTTTTCCTACCCACTTCTCTTGAGTCAATTATTCTACTTGTTTCCATTGTTACTAGTAATACCAACAGAGTTTGGCAACTCAAAAACTTTGCTTCCACCAACATTTT
The DNA here is from genome assembly GCA_025698515.1 of Gossypium sturtianum. Lineage (NCBI taxonomy): Eukaryota > Viridiplantae > Streptophyta > Magnoliopsida > Malvales > Malvaceae > Gossypium > Gossypium sturtianum. The sequence goes on from CM046949.1 coordinate 22,555,096, forward strand.
CTAGCTTGGGGGAGGGGGCTTCACAATCTCTACAATGCAACTCATAAGCCAAGTGGCATGGAGCCGAGTTATAACGGACAAGCTTGTATGAAGATGGGACATAGTCTCGATTACAATCGACCTAGAACGAATCACCACCTAGATCAAGGGTCAACTTAATAGGTACTAAAGGTGTAACACCCCTCAACTGAAATGAACTGATACATCACAAGTAAGGAATGTTACATTTGGACACTAAGGCTACTTAACTCAAAAATCAATTTCAAAACTTTGCTTTAACCTAAATAGACTCTTTTGTAGTTATTCAACTCATTTCTAGGCTTTTTTAAAAGTTTGGTTACAAACGAAGACCATTCGAGGCTTATTTGGGTCAAAACAAGGTAAACAAAGTCAATGTTGCGACATTGGGAAATGGGTGTTGCAACACCGACAGCATATTACTCTAATTACATGTCCAATGTCGCGACACTGAGGACAAATTACCCAAAACATGTTTGAAACATCTAAAACCAAGTATAAACTATCATCAATCATTCCGTAACACTTTTAAACATTTTTAGGACTTAAAATATGTCAAATTATCATTCAAAAACTTCATATAACACATGAGTATATTCATCTAAGGAAGATTATCCCAATGAACAAAATGATATTAGGCATGCATGACATAGTTTTGGAACCACTTAATTACTTTACAACAAAAATTTATATGGTTCTAATCCTGTGTACATGCCACTCTATTACCAAATCTAAGTTCCATACATTTCAATCTTTACTTGATGATGAGATGAGTATGGGGACAGTCACTTCAAAAGATGTCTTCAAAACTATCTTTGCCTACGCGTTCAAAACAACACGTTAAGCTCGAGAAGGCTTAGTAAGTACTCAAGAATTCATATATTACATTTGAATTCAATTAGCTAATTCTATGAATAAATAAATATTATTAACATATTTACAATAAATTAAACCAAAGATAAAGTTCATAGTAACAACAAGGTTAATTAACATATTTTCACTTACCATACTTTCATCATTCACTTATTTTTTATATACCACGTACGTTGCCCCTTGTAGACTCGAGTGAACAAGAAAGATATACGGATTGTAGTCACAGAGTACACGAGCACGTAAGTGCTAGATTATCATGACACTAATAGTTTTAGAACACGAGCACCGAAGTGCTAAATTCACAAGCACACTAAGAAATTCCTAATGGCATGCCATATATATCCCACAAATTCAAAACTTGTCTACAAGGGCTTTAACATAATTATAAGATCAATATTCATCACAAGCACAATTAAGTTTCATAATTTCATAGTCACACATAACTTTTCAGTATTTTACAATTTAGTCCTTTTCTCTACATATTTAATCACATCAACAATAACCATAATCATTTACTACTTTCTTAAATTATTCACACATTTATTCAGTTACAAGTACTTAAATTCATGACATTAACATGTTCATTAATTTATTATTTAAAAAAATCTTATTAGGTAAGAAAGGATTTTAACGCTCGGGCGATTAAAATGAAAATTTTATTTAACAACAGTGACGTAAATGTAAGGATTTTTTTGGGTGATTAAAATGAAAGCGTCCTAAAAGTTGACTGACTAACATGATAGTTCACCCAAAAAAATTAATGGTATTAACAATTAAACTTATATTTTTAAATCCGAAAAGTAAAGGATTTAATTTCTTGAAATAAAAGAGGACTAAATTTTAAATGTATGGAAAGTACAAAGAGTTGAAGGTAATATTTATAACTTCAGAAAAAGAGGATATTAATTTGACAAATAAAAAACATAAAATCCAATGTGAATTTTTGTTTTTGGTTGAAAGCATATTCCAAAGTGAAAAAAATGGAAGTAACCAAAAGGGGTAGTTCAGTTATTTGGGTAGATTTACCTGTACAGTACTTGCTTTGTTTTTACTCAGACAATGTCTTAAGGAGACTTAAAGAAGCATCGATCTAACGGGCTGATGTGTCAGTTCTAGGTTTTCACTTTCCTTTGAGGTAAACAAACATCATTATCTTCTTTTTTTTCTTCATCAATCAGTTATGGTTATAATTTCCCCCAATAAAGTTAAATAACCAAAAGAACAAAAAAAAAAAAAAGAAAAGAAATTTTCCCATTTTCTCTTTTAGTTTCTCACTGTATTTAATCCCGGCATATCCCTTAATGGCAACAAAACCCTAAAAAGGGTTCTTGTAAGAACCAATCGCCGCCGGATTTTATCTCAGCCGTTAAACTCTTTTTTCCTTTTATATATATAAGCTTATATTTTTTACTCTCTTCAACCTTTCTCCTTTTCCTAGCTATTGACCTGTATCTTTAGCTCTTAATTTTTCTTTTTGCTGTTGCTGATATCAAACTTGAAGGATTTTTAAATTGGGCTACTTTTTAATTTTGTTATCTTCGTTTCGATAATCTTAAGGAGATGGGTGATTAAAGTTTTGATCTTTGAGACCCTTTAGGTAGCTTAAAGTTAGCATCTTTGAAGTTTGTAAATATGGGTTTAGGTGTAGTAGTCTAGAAAAGTTTTGGAAATTTTGGGTTTGGAGTCTGGTTATTGGCTTTGGGTAGTGATCATTTCGGGAGTTCTGGTAGATGTAATTATCAGTTATTGTGTTTAAGGATGTTATCTGAACTGGGCAGGAGACCGATGATACAAAATAGTGAAGGATCATTTGGGGATGATTTGGAGGAGATAGACCTTTTGCTCCGTGAGCAGCGTTGTAGGCTAGACGCTGATGATCTCGAACGTGAGCTAAACTTGTACAGAAGTGGCTCTGCGCCTCCTACCGTGGACGGCTCACTGAGTGCAGTTGGCGGGTTGTTTGGGGGAGGAGCTACTGCTGCTGGTGGTAGTGGGGCTACCCCCTTTTCAGCTTTTCATGGGATAAAAAATGGAAATGGGTTTGCGTCGGAGGAAGAGCTTAGGTCTGATCCATCATATCATTCATACTATTACTCAAATGTGAATCTCAACCCGAGGCTTACGCCCCCTTTGCTTTCCAAGGAGGATTGGAAGTATGCACAGAGGTTGAAAGGAGGGAATTCAGTCATAGGTGGGGTTGGAGATAGGAGAAAAATGAATAGGGTTGATAATGGTAGTAGTAGGTCGATGTTTTCGATGCCACCAGGGTTTGATTCAAGGAAACAAGAGATTGAAGTAGAGGCAGAGAAGGGTCGTAGCTCAGCGGAGTGGGGTGGCAATGGACTGATTGGTATATCTGGTATCGGACTTGGAAGCAAACAGAAAAGCCTTGCTGAAATTTTTCAGGTGATTACCAGTTGTTTAATATTTATACATAAACTCCATTTGTTCTGAGGTTTATTATTTTTGTATGGTCTCTGCCTTTTGTTGCTGATAACAAGTTGCTTGTCCTAGGGTTCTTGCTTTATGGATTATTTATGGTGACCTTTTTTCACTTCATTTTTATGTTTTGACGTGTACCTGTGCTTTGGAGTTAAGTACAGGTTCTAGCTCATCCTTCACATACAATAATGATATACGTATAAGGGAACTCTGTTATCAGTAAACTATCTCGCAGTTTGCTGTGTATCTCTTAAGTCGGACGAATTTGTAGCCTTACTTTCACTTCCCTAATTTAAGTGCTGTTTTGAAAATTATCATGTTTATAGTTGATAACTGTTGTGTTTGTGCAGCATTTCTTTCCCCATTAGCATGCCTTTTTTAAGAATGTCTAAATTTCAGTTATTTGAGCTTTTTGTAGTCAATGTCGTTACTCTTATAGTATCTTGGGTCCATTCTTTTGGATTCTATGGTTAGCATTCATCTTTGAGTTGTCTCAAGATTTGTACTTTGTATGTACTCACAACATGACCCTATATATGATTGATACAATTATTTGCTATTCTTTTGATTTCCGAGGTAGTAATAGTAAGAAACTAGTAGGCAAATTTGTGATCAATTTGTTTTCTATTTACAGCTAGCTTGTTTACAGCATATGGTAAGTTTCAAAATGAAATTCAAAATCTTGCTTATTTAAATTATCAACTTTTCTTCTTTCCTCAACTTCCTTTGTAACTATCACACAAAGTTGTTCTTGTTCATATATCAAAAACTTCTGGGACTAGGTCTTTTTTTGTTTCAGTGATTTGATATTTAGTATTTTTTCAGGATGATTTGGGACACACTGCTCCAGTCGCAAGGATACCATCTCGTCCTGCCAGCCGTAATGCTTTTGATGAGAACTTTGAGAATGGAGGTTCTGCTGAACTGACATCTTCAGATACTTTACGGTCAAGTGTGAGTCTTCAAGGATCATCTGCAGTCCATAACATTGGGCCACCTACTTCATACACTTATGCTGATGCTGTAGGGGCTTCCTTGTCTAGGAGTACTACTCCTGATCCCCAACTTGTTGCTAGGGCTCCTAGTCCTTGTCTTACACCAATTGGAGGAGGCAGAGTTGGTAACTCGGACAAAAGAAGCATAAATAGTCCAAGCACATTTGGTGGTATCACATCTGGTCTCAATGAGTCTGGAGATCTGTTAGCTGCTATGTCTGGCATGAATCTGTCATCTAATGGTGTGATCGATGAAGATAACCAATTACCGTCACAGATTGAACAAGATGTTGAAAACCATCAGAATTATTTATTTGGCCTTCAAGATGGTCAGAGTCATATCAAACAGCAGGCGTACTTGAAGAAATCTGAATCTGGCCATTTACATATGCCTTCAGCTAACGGTAATGGGGTCAGATCAGAACTCAAAAACCCATCCTTGCTATCTGATAGGCAAGCTCAGCTCCAGAAATCTGCCCTTCCCTCTAACAATTCTTACTTGAAAGGATCACCTACTTCCACACTCAATGGTGGAGGCAGTTTACCTGCTCGGTATCAGCATAATGTGTTAAGTGGTTACTCTCTAAATCCTGCTTTAGCTTCTGTGATGGCTAGCCAACCTGGAACTGGTAATCTGCCACCACTGTTTGAAAGTGTTGCTGCTTCGGCAGCTATTGCTGTCCCCGGAATGGACTCCAGAGTGCTTGGAAGAGGTTTGGGATCTGGACAAAGCAATTCAAATGCTGCTTCCGAGTTGCATACTTTTGGTAGAGGTGGAAGCCAAATAGCGGGGAATGCTCTGCAGGCGTCTTTGATTGATCCTATGTATCTTCAGTATCTGAGGACTTCTGATTACACTGCAGCGCAGCTTGCAGCTCTTAATGATCCCTCCATGGATAGGAACTTCCTGGGTAATTCATACATGAACTTGCTTGAGCTTCAAAAAGCTTATCTTGGAACTCTGCTATCACCTCAGAAATCTCCTTATGGTGTTCCCTTAGGTGCTAAATCTGGTAGTTCTAATATTCATGGTTTTTATGGAAGCCCCACTTTTGGAGCTGGCATGTCGTATCCGGGAAGCCCCTTAGCAAGTCCTGTTATTCCCAATTCTCCAGTTGGACCTGGTAGTCCTATGAGACACAGTGACCTGAATATGTGTTTTCCTTCCGGGATGAGGAATCTAGCTGGGGGTGTAATGGGACCCTGGCATTTCGATGCAGGATGTAACATGGATGAAAGCTTTGCCTCCTCCCTACTTGAAGAGTTTAAAAGCAATAAAACAAAGTGTTTTGAACTTTTGGAAATTGCTGGTCATGTTGTTGAGTTCAGGTATGCTCCTATCTTAAATCTTAAATAATTTTTTATGTTGTAATTCTGTCACCCTGACATTTCTATGCTTTTTTGCGTGCAGCACGGATCAGTATGGCAGCCGATTTATTCAGCAAAAGCTTGAAACTGCTACCACGGAAGAGAAAAATATGGTTTATGAGGAGATCATGCCTCAAGCTCTTGCTTTGATGACTGATGTCTTTGGTAATTATGTCATTCAAAAGGTAAATGCCTTATAATTTGTTGCATGCCTGCTTCATTGTATAAGTCTATGGTTTATTTTATTTACCATATAAAATCTGCATCTGCCTACAGTTTTTTGAACATGGACTTCCAGCTCAGAGAAGAGAACTTGCTGACAAGCTTTTTGGCCATGTTTTAACACTAAGTCTTCAAATGTATGGTTGTCGGGTGATCCAGAAGGTATCAGTAAATGGTTTATTTTCTTCTAGAGTTTATTTCTTGTGTCTGTGTGTCTGTTTTGTGCTTATAATCGGAATTTTATATTGAAGAACTTCTCTTGTTGATTCTTTTCACTTATAAAACTCTTCCTCATAATAATTTTACGGTTTCTTGACAGTTATGAGTTACGTTCTAAATCGAGATCAGCAAAAATATTGATTTAGTGAAAAGGTGTCACTACTGTGGTTGAGTTTGAAATTTCATTTCATATAAGTCCTTGTTTATGTTTATGTTCTAAATACTGAATATGTGCTATATATGCTTCAATCGTGTTAATAGAGCTTTATTTTTCATCTCCTTATCTTGCTTTCTATATTGATTTCATTAAGTGAATGAGTGTCCTTGTTTATGTTTATTTTGTAAATATGTGCTATATATGCTTCATTCACTTAATTTTTCATCGCCTTATCTTGCTTTCTATATAGATTTCGTAAAAGCACTTATGCTTTTTGATCCTAATCTCAATGGTTACCCGATGAATGCTGCCCTGCATTCTGATAATAATTTATGCTTTCTTTAACACTCAAGGCTATAGAAGTTGTTGATACGGATCAGAAGATTAAAATGGTTCAAGAGCTTGATGGTAGTGTTATGCGTTGTGTACGTGATCAGAATGGCAACCATGTCATCCAGAAGTGTATCGAATGTGTTCCTGAGGAGCACATTCAATTTATAGTTACAACGTTTTTTGATCAAGTTGTGACCCTTTCCACTCATCCATATGGGTGCCGAGTGATACAGGTTTGGAACTCTCATTTAATTTTTTTTGCTGCTGATCTTTTGACCTTTGCAATTGTTCTATGTTAAGAACGACCAATGTGTGTCCTATATTAAAATTCTTTCACACTGCAGAGGATACTGGAGCACTGCAAGAACCCAAAAACACAGAATAAGGTTATGGATGAGATTTTAGGATCTGTTAGCATGTTGGCACAAGACCAGTATGGCAATTATGTTGTCCAGGTTTGTCATTCTTTTCTGGCAGCTTATAGTTCCTATGTTATAGGGTGTATTGGGACCAAAATAATTAACCAAATCTACTCGAGGGTCTTCACTCTTTTTCCCATACATAACATGCTGTCCAAAATTTTGTCTTTGAAAGGTGTTCAGTTTTATGATTAGGCATCTCTATTGTATTCTGCTTGATTGATTCAAGAACTGACCCCTTTGATTCGCTTAACAGCATGTGCTAGAGCATGGAAAGCCTCATGAGCGTTCAATTATAATAAAGGAGTTAGCTGGAAAGATTGTCCAGATGAGTCAGCAGAAGTTTGCCTCTAATGTGGTTGAGAAGTGCTTAACTTTTGGTGGTCCTGCTGAACGACTGTTATTGGTGAATGAAATGCTTGGTTCTACTGATGAGAATGAGCCTCTACAGGTTTGTACATGTTTTGTGCTGAAATTTTTCTTAGACTTCAAATAAATGAACTCTTATTTGAGTTGTGTTTGGAAACAATTGTCAAAATAACTTTGCCTGGTTTTTTAAATCATTGAAGAAAAGCCATGAACTATGGCTGCCTTCGGTTGTGCCTGGTTTGGCTGATTATGGTGATCTTCCTTGTTGGTGAGAATCATTTTGTACTATGAGTGTCTCTTGCTTGGATGATCAACTTCCATTCACGGTCGGAAATGCTGCTAAAGTTTATGGGAACTCAAACTTTCGACAGGAATGCTGCTAAAAGTTTACGGTGATTGTAAAATTTGTGTCGCACTAACGTATCTGGATGTTATGATACAAGATTGTGATCCAATGGAGTTCTTAAATGTTGTTGCATGTTGCTCAGGATTCAGCTTTTTTGTTAATTTTCTCTAAAAAGAGTTTCTATAAATTTCTTGTCATTCGGAGTCTGTTTACTGACAGTTGTTAGTCCATCCCAGGCAATGATGAAAGATCAGTTTGCAAACTATGTGGTACAGAAAGTACTCGAGACTTGTGATGACCAGCAACGTGAGCTGATCCTTTCTCGAATTAAGGTCCATTTAAATGCATTGAAGAAGTACACTTACGGAAAGCATATTGTTGCGCGTGTAGAGAAACTTGTTGCTGCTGGGGGTACTAATTCTTCCTAGTCTTTATCAGTTTATTATTTTAAATTTACTTGTCTGTTCTTGTACTGTGTAAATGAGTGTTTTTAATCTCTGTTTGCTACCGCATGTTTTGGATCTCTTTGGCTGAAGTTTCCTTTTAAGTTCTTTCGACTCTGCCGGACTTCCTGCATAAATGATTGGTTGTGGTCATAAGAAACCATAAGAGTTGTGCTGTGCAGTTGTATGACATGCTTATATTAGTAGATATAGAACTATAATACCAAAAACCATCTTTTTTTATCAATTTGAATTTGGTAGCTAACACTTCTAACACGTGATTTAAATTCCTTTTCAGAAAGGAGAATTGCCGCGCAGTCTCCACGCCCTGCTTAGTCGGTCTAGGAAAGAATGTATTTGCAGTTGTACAGCTAACAGAAGCTTATATGAGCTTCCCCATCTTCCTTTTCGTATGGTATCTAGAGCTATGGTTCAAGTTTGAGTTTTAGACAGGTAAGAGATATATGGAAATAAAATTGTTGATTGTACTCGGAACTGTACATTGTGTAGCTTTAAGGGTTTTATACATAGAATCGAGTATCGAGCAAAGCCGAGGTTTGAGCTGTTGAAGACATACAACTGATGTTGATGCCCCTGCAGAAGAGTTAAAATGATTGATACAAGTTCTAAGGGTGTAAAAAGAATTTTAAAGGGCTGAGGTAGTTGTAGCTTAATATGAATTTATAAAGCGATTGTACAAAGTCAAAACGTTGTTGGCATGTTAAGATCTGTTATGTTTTTAGTTGAGGCCACACTTTTTTCCCCCTGCAACGTATGCTTAATATTACATTTTTCTATCAACTTAATTTATGTTTATACAACCTTAGTTGCTTTAACAAAAGAGGTAATAATAATTGCATGAATCAACTGAATTGAATGGTGCATTGCAAAGATGTATTTGATTTTGAAGGAGCTGCAAGCAAAAGGATGGGTTTATTCCATATGAATCCATTCAGTAGAATAAACTCACAGAGCAAGAGAAGACGAGCAAAAAGAAAAAAAAAAAAAAAGGAACACCAACACAATTTTGTCCGAACAAAGTCTCCATGAAAAAAGAAGCAAAATTTTAGAAGTTTAGGATGAAAATGTAGAGTCAGCAAGGGAAATTTGTGGTCTAAATATCATCATCATCATCTTCATCAAGCTTTTGACCAAATCCCCTAGGCCCGGCTCTGGCTCTTACATTCTTCTTCTTCTTCTTCTTTCCGGACTTGTTTCTGGCAGCCTCTTCTTTTTCGAACTTCTCTCTCTCTCTCTTCCCCAAGAAGTCCTGCACTGCTATGTATATAACCTGGAACCCAATTCAAAGCACTTCAGTTCAGAGATAACAACCCATAGTTCAAAATCATAAATATAAGTCAAATTAGGGGGGAAGAACAAGAGCAGCAAAATTACCCCAATGGTGAGAATAGCAAGAGCAACAAAGGCAACAAAGAGGAGAGCCTGAATAACTGTTGCCACACCTTCATCACCCGTAGATGACACTATTTGCTGCGAGTTGTCAAGTGGGGTGGAATCTGATGGCAGAACCTCTTCGGGAGTGGCCAACGTTATCCAAAGTTTGCTGCCTTTCTTTTTCTGATGGGAATTTGTGTGAAAAAGGATGGGTTTTGTTGATAAGGAGAGAGAAGAAGGGAAGAGTAAAGATGAACTTTGGGTGTTTACAGATGTTGACTTGGAAATGGAAGGGAAGGAAGGTAGATTAGGTAGAGATATGGGCATGATGGAAATGGAAGCCATAGTTCATTAGCACTAGCAAGCACCCACTGCTTTTCTTCTCCTTCCTTCCTAGCTCGCTCGATTCCACCGTGGCTAAAGGCTGCCTGCCTGCTTGCCACTGGGTTTAGAGATAAAGGGCAGTATTCGTAGTTTCATGATAATTCAAAGACACTTGGGCTGACAGTGATTTCGGACTTCAGTTTCAGTCTTGGGCTTGTCTATCTTTAAAAGGAAAATTAACATGCTCTCAACTCTTTGAAAATTAGAAATTTACTTCCTCTGCTTTTGTTTCTTAGATATTAGTCCCCTTACTTGTTCAACTCCAATTGATGTTATCACACTGTATTTTAATATTTAGAGGTCTGGTTTAAAATTTTAAGTCCAAATTGTTATTTAACAAGGTTATCAATTAGACTTGTTTTTGAAATATGATTAGTTAAAAAACTAAGTTACTAAAATTGAAGGTAGAGCCGAAGAGTAGAGACTATGGTATAATTGGAAAAAAAAAAATAATAGAATTTATTGATAAGGTATGCTATTACTTCATGCTTTATTTTCCAAAATAATACCAAATAAATAATTATTTATCTAAATAATATAAGATTTTTTTTTTTACGAAAATAATATGAAAAATGAAAATTGGATCCAAAATCGACTTGACAACTGTCGATTTGGGGTTGAAACCTATATGGGAGGAATGTCGAATTTAGTGGTGCCTCGATTCACCAAATCAGCAGTAGCCAAATTGCCTCAAAAAAATTACCTTCAACCTAGATCACCTTTAAAATCCTTAAAACCTTCAAAAAAGACGAGCATATGACATTATTTCACCTGTGTATTAAGCTCTTTTATGATGTTTCATCGGGTAAAATTATAAGATGAGAAAAATTTGATGTTACAAAGTGGATGTTGGTAAAAGATACTTATGAAATGGGGAAAATGTGTGATGTGGATATAAGCAAAAGCGATGATTAGAAATTGATTCATGAAGCATTTTGAATTGAATTTTGTATTTTACCATTTGAAATTATACATGTGGTAATGATCCAAATCTCATTTGGTTGATGTTGTTGTGAATGCCATGATAGGTGAAATTTGGTGAATATTGAATTGTAATTGCTAAATAAATAGGGCAAGCTATTTGTGGCATGTACATAAGATGGTCAAACTTGTAAAGGCACATGTATTTTTTTTTTCTTTAGTTGATCTTTGCTTATAAGTGCATAGTTCTATATGGTAACTTATTGGTATAATGCAAAGTTTGATATTTAGACTTGTGACAGTGAATGGCATAGTTTAAAAGTTGATATGTATATGATCTAGTTAATATAAGAATTGATATAACTTTGATTGTGATGGTGTCGAATGTGGCATGTTGGTTGTATGTTTAGTTGGTTATTGAGGTTGAAATTTTGACATTGAAATGTACATGTTTTGGGAAGGTTAAATTGGTTATGGAATGCTTAAAGGCCATTTTGGAAGGGTTGGATTGTATTGTGCATCATATGGCCTATTTTGTTGTACACGATCTAACACACAACCATGTGTCACACACGGACTGGTGACACGGCTGTGTGCTTATTAAAAGTTATGGGACAATTGTATACACAGTCACAGTTTGTTACACGGGTTGGCCACACACCCGTGTATGTTTTGAAGTTAAATCTCTTATTTTTGCACACGACATCAGTAAGTTACACGGCCGTGTTACTCATAGTCACACGATCTCAGTCAGTTACACGGTTTGGTCACACGGTCGTCTAACTTCTTGTCACACGGGTTCAGCTTGTCACACGGTCGTGTGACCCCAATTTGCAGATTTTTCCTTACTTTTTGCTAAGTTTTCAATTGAGTCCTAATTTGTTCCCGAGTTGGTTTAAGAGCTTTCATAAGCTCATTTGGGACTCAGATTTGTTTATAAATCATATCATGCTTGGATTATATAATGTTTTATTGTTTAGTTGAATGTTAAAGCCAAATTTGTATGTGTTATGTTTTGTTGATTGTTGTAGCATTCTATAGCTCGGGTTCGGCAACTGAATCGAGTTAGGAGTGTTACAGATCTGTTGTTCTATCACATTTATATCGGGATTTGTGCTTAGCAACAAGGCACCGTTATGCAAAAATGGGCAATGCATTATATTATTGCAGACTTGGGCATATATTAGGATTTCTTTCTTAATACCATTGAGTCATACAGTCTATCAATTCCTACTTGCGTTATGGTTAGTATTGAATTATTTAAACATATTTTGAAATTACCAAATTTATATTTATTTATAAACTTTGTGTAACATATTTAAAATGTTGTTGCAATGATTGGATATTTCTACTTGGGCGCAGGAAACGAAGTAAAGAGTTGGTCACATACAAGATGGAATTGGAACTTGATTCTGTTGGAAAAAATGGGTTTGGAAAACGTAGCAAAAAAATAAATTTAGGGAAAATCAGAGTTTTAAAAACTTTTCCAAAATAAGATTTTGGTTGTGATATATAAAGTAATAAACACTTAATCAAAATTGTACTTTTTCGATTCGTCTAGGATTAGCGTTTCGACTGAGTAGTCTTCTCCGCTATCCTCAAGCTCACGTCTACCGAGTGTAGGCTTGCGTCAAATTAGAAAATTTTTCACAAAAATTACCAGTCGGGTAGTTTTGCTATTTCTCTAAACTGTTGAGTCAAGTTGTAAATTAGAAAAATATCTCTAGAAATTTTCTGGAATAATCTCTTTATAGAATGTTTTCTTTACAACTTTTTCTTGAATTCAAGTGTTTGTAAATAATGACCCAATGCTCTCTTTATATAGGGAGAGTTTAAAGAGTTCAACTATAATTAAACTTAATCACTTTAATATTAAATCTTATAAAAATAATAGAATGTTTATCTACAAGATAAACATTAAATTTAATTTAATATTAAGATAATCACTTTAATATTAAATTAATAAAATAATATTAAGATAAATATTAGAGGTGTTCATGGGCCGGGCGGCCCGGCCCGGCCCGAAGGCCCGACCGAAATTTGGGAGGGTTTGGGCAAAAATATAAGCCCGAAAAATGGGCTTGGACAAAAAATAAGGCCCGTTTTAAAAAATGGGTCGGGCCTCGGGTAAGGTATTTTTGGCCCGGCTCGGCCCGTCCCGAATTCACTAAATGACAAAAAAAAATCTGCTATTTTTTTTTTTGAATGTTATTTTCTTGTTGTTTTCTCCCTATTTTGCTACCATATTACTATTATGTTGCTACTATTTTGTTGTTATTGATTGAATATTGTATAAAACTTATTTTATTGTTAATTTTGTTATTATTTTAAAGGCATTTGTTAATTTTATTATTATTTTAGATGTATTTGCTTGTTAAGTTACATCTATCTTAGTGTTATTTAAGTCTACATATTTTTTTAAAATTTATTTTTAATTTATTGGGAAATATTTATTTTGATTTTTTAGTATTTTTTATGTATTATATATATTTAAAAATTATATAAAATAATATAAAATTTAATACGGGCGGGCCGGGCCGGGCCTGGCCCGGGTTTTAACATTTTTATATGGGTCGGGCTTGGGCAAAATTTTAGGCCCGGCCCGGCCCGAGCCCGATGAATGGGCCTAAATTTTAGTTGAGCCCAACCCGGCCCGGCCCGGCCCATGAACACCTCTAATAAATATTAAATTAAATTTAATATTAAACTATTAAAATAATATTATTTTTGGAATAATTAATTTGAAATCAAAATCTCTGGTACAGTTCTAGTAGGAGTGCAACTCTTTCACTGCTCAACCACCGACGACCAACCGCCGCCGGCTGTCAGGACGTTGCCGTCGCAATTCTCTAAATCTATTGGGAAATGTGCCCATATTGTAGTAAATATGTAGCTATTTTCTATTTATTTGAACGATGAATAAATAAATAAAGTTAATTTCACATTTCACTATTATGCCTTTTGTATTTATGTCTTTTATATTTTGCATGCATAACGAAATTGTGACAAGCAAATATTAGTTCATTGATTGTCTAAAGTTCAAACTGAACAATTCAAATATAGGCACTTATTTTAGGTGTTAACAATTTATACGAGTATAAGATAACTAGGTGTATTTGATATCAACAAGTTTATATAGGTGAACAATTCAAATATTACAGAACATAAATGCACTAAAATCAGGACCTCGACAACTAACCCATACTAAGACTGTGATATGGGCACTTATTCTAGCTATGACCAACCGTTTGACACAACCCACATCGTTTCGATTCATGCGACTCCCTCTTGTCCATATTCGTTCTGATCCTAGTTGATTTGGGATGTCCTTTAGGATTTCGACGTAATCCTTTGTTAGGGATCAATATGTTTGTCGGTGTCTCATATGAAATTATTGCTCATTGTTCGATACTCGTTCTCCCAAATGTGCTTAATTTTCTCAAGTTTATAAACATCATCGATAAATTACATAAGGTCCATATGGCCATGGACACATGGAGCCACATGTGAACATGGGTAATGGAGTGTTTGAAACCTCCCGCAATCACAGAACTGGTTTAGTAGATCAACACGAAAGGGCCTAGCAGGGATATCTGTCCGATGATTGACAAATTTGGTGACTTGAAAAGTTTGCTCGATGTGTGAGAAGGTTTGAACAGAAATCGAGTTAGCTTTTGTTTGTTAACATCTAATGCACTGTTCGAACATCCTCGCAATAAATGAGGCCAGTCACCATTTGAGTTTCCTGTTTAACCTTCATATTTGGCATAAATGCGACCAATATATAGAATGTTGCAGAGAATACAATAAATACTAGTAGATGTCTAACTCCTTTCAAAACGAAATTTATTGTCTTGGCCATATTAGTCATCAAATGGCCGTATCGAGAGCTGTTGTTGAAGATTTGTGCCTATTAATATGGTTCCATATCGTTAAACCAATTCATTGCTTTATCGCCAGCCTTAAAACGAATCCTCTCCATTCTTTGGTTGACTTGTGGCGTTGCAACTCATACCTTACGAATCGAATTTGATCACCATGCCACCGCCACCCTCACAGGGTTGGGGAAGTCAACGAATTCATGAACTAGATTTTCATTTACGTCGTCATCAGCAACTTCATCGGATTCAGTGTTATTGAAATCATCCACATTAGCTTTTGAGATCTCTTCCTCCTTCTCGGGTACTTCACCTTATACATCTGGCAACCAAAAATTGTGCTGAAAACCAAGAACTAATGGTTGCATATCAGTACCCATAGATTGTGTTGGATAATTGAAGGTGTTGTCAGTAAATGAATATATGGCTCCATAATATTCGCAATATTCTAATCCCACATTCAAGTCGTGCTTATGTCAAAATGCAAATGATCGTCTACCCAAGGAGGATGTAGCTTTATCAATATTTTGGTTAAAATTTGGAGCCCATTGATTTAAAGAAGTAGCGCTAGTTACTGGAGCTGTTGATGACAATGGTTGAGTGTATACCTTGGGAGTAGGACTATTGTCATGTAACTCCGCATACAACTCCACAACATGCATGTCTCCACATCATCATTATAAAAAATTCCAATATATTGTATGTTCGAGGATTGGATGTCGTAGGAAATCTATAGTATAGTTTCAAAGTAGCTCTTTTACAACGACTAACTATTTTTTGTCTAATCTTTGTCTTTATATCATCAAGTGTCACAAAATTTATAAAGCTTATGCCTACATGATGGTTGGATTTAAAAATAGCACTCACATTAGAATCTATAATTTACCCATCGTAGTAGATAAATGTTGTGATCTGGTTGTTCATCTTTAGTATAACTGAAATTTAAATTAATATAGCTGTTAACAAACCCCAAAATGCTAATAACGTTATATTTCAAGTTTCGTAGAAATAACAAACGAGTTTTTTTTATTAATCCAAATTAATTAAAAAAACAAGGCAAACATGATATTAAAGCTTCAACACAAATTCCTTATAATATAATAACCAAACCAAGTTCATACAATAATAATGCCGCATTTTTCAATACAGGAAAATACATTTCAAACAAACATAAATCCTAGTTCACAAAACACTAATTATGTAAACCATAAACCCTATGCACCTCCATCTTTCTTCGGTTTAATATCTTTACAAAGCTTAAGAATGGAGTCTATAAAATCGTCCGGAAGCCCATCGATGTCTAAATTCCTCATCCATGGAAAATGAGGAAGATTTGGATTTCTCCTTTGGATATGGTTACCCGTAATCAACTGGGAAGTTATCTTTGCACCATCCTCTGCAACGACCTTCACAAATTCTTTGATTAAGATCTCATATCGTTTTGTTCTATTTTTTTGGAAGATACCTTAAACAACAAACTATCCAATCTAGATGTTCGACGTATATAAATGTTTCCCTTAGGAAATAAAATTTTTGAACTTCCCAATTAAGACCGATATAACATGACCAAATTAACTACTACATAATGAGGTTCATAGCAATTATGTGGGAAACAACGCAATTATTGTTCGAATCCATCCTATAATTTCTTAATTTTCTAATTTCTTAATTTTCTACCAAACTATCAACAATCTCTCGTTGTTGTTCTATTCTTATCTTTTTCGCAATTTGGATAATCCTAACCATTTTTCTCTGCAAAAAGCATTTATAGGGCATTGTATTTATTAAAATATATACCCTAACCCTAAATCATCTAACCATTTCAAACTAACCATATTACATAAAGTCTAAACCCTACTATCTCATGTCACAAACAAGTTCATATAATGTCATTTTATACTATTCATAAAGTATATTACTTCCACCAATTAATACAATAATAACCAACCAATTGTCTATAACATTTAAAATTTCTCATATTACCTAAATATATTAATTTTTTTTCTATATTATTCAGGAAAAAAAAAGAAGCCTAAATAGCATTTATAATTTTCCATATTTTTTACTTTAATAATTCGATTTTTGCTGAAAAAAATTAAAACATTTAAAATCGATATATCATTGTAACATTTACAATTTCATATATTTTTTACGTAAATTATTTTCTTTTGACTGAAAAAAATTTAAAAAATTTACAATTTAAATCTATGCATAATAATAAAAGTATTTTTTTACCAATAAACTAATAATTGATTTTCGACACCTCAGAATATTAATCCTCCTTCTCTAAGCAAAACTATCTTCTAACAAATTTAAAAACTTTATTAACTTATTTTTTTTTCCTTCACTTCACTTAACTCTCAGTTTTTTTTTTTCAAAAATAACTCTTAGATTTTCTTTTTCAAACTTATCCAAATGCTCCCAAAAAATTGGGGGGTCTTCAAAGACCCCTTAGTCTGGTAGGTCCAGAAATCCCACACCTTTAGTCATGTCGGTGTAGGGGCAAAGATTTCATGATGCCTAGGAAGCCCAAATCAACATAGCGGTTGTCGATTTGGGCTTCTTAGGCAGCAAAAAATCTTTGCTCTTTGCACAAACATGACAAGACATGAAAAACACCAAATCGATATGACGATTATCGATTTGGTGTTCCAATGAATCAGGTACATATCTGTCAACCCTAAATTGACAGTTACGATGTGATTTGAGGTTCAAAAATTATATCTCATGCTATTTTGGTAAAAAAGAAATATACTATTTAAGTAAATAATTGGTTTTTATATTATTCCAAAAAAGAGTCATTAGTTGATGTATATTTAACCCATACTATATTAATTTTCTACAGTTTTCACATTTAATAAAATTAATGTGTTTCCTACTAATATACATTTTATTTGACTGAATATTCAATGTAGATTGTAAGGCCCAATTATTGCCCGGGGCCCAATTAACCAAACCAAATTAAAAACCCAAATAAACTCCAGATACAAAGTCCAAATCACAAGCCCAAAACTGGACCCAATTACAACATTAGCCCAACCTACAAACGGCCCAAAAGGCCCACAAAAACTAAAATTTTCGGAAAACCTAGGGTTCCAAAAACCCTAGGCGCCGCTCCCTCGTCTGCTGCCCCATGTGCGCCTCAGCGCCCACCACGCTCCTAGCACCTGCAAACACGCAAAGAGGACAGCAGAGGAAACAACACAAAAGCAGACGAACAACAACAAAAATAGGATAAAAAGTGTAATATTTATTCGGCTATATAAGCCGAGCGAAAAACAGTGTTTCAAGGGGGTCTTCCGAAATTTTTACGAACCCTTTTGTAACTTCTTCTTCTTTTTTTTGGACAATCATCAGAAATAAAATCAAGAATAGAAGAAAAAGGTTGATTTCATTTTTTTGGTTTTATTCTTACCTACTGTTTTCTTTTATTTTTTTTATTTTCTATTTATTATTTTAAAACCTTTTACAAATGTTTGAATAAAAAAGGGGAAAGATATACCTATCCGTCGTCGGAACTCCCTTCAAACGCACCGTGAAATGAGGCTATAGACCCATTTCGCGCACCCACGGCCACCGTATACGGTGGTGGTGTGTCGGGCCGCAAGCAAATTCGGTGGCCCCTCTTTCGGACGGAAGAGAAGAAGGGGGAGGGGTTCAAAGGACCCCTTCTCAATTTTTTTTTTGAGGAGGGCTGCAAATGAATAAAAAAAAAAGAAAAAATTTGGGCTTTTAAAGGAATGCGGAACGGTGCCGTTTTGCACCAGGGTCACCAGCGCTAAAACGACGCCGTTTAGGGTGACTCGACCCGAATCCGACCCATACCCAGAGGGGATCCTCGTGTTTTCGGCGCATGGTCTATTTGCGCACTAGACCCTTTTTTATTTTTCAATCTTTTTAATTTAGTCTTTTTATTTTTTTAATTCGCCCCAATATTTTTTCGCCTGTTCCAACTTAATCCTGCGCAAAACGCAGCGCATAGAGGACAGGAATATTTCCCATTCGGTCCTCTTTGTTTTCCTGCGCGTCCAGATGGGCCCCAATTCGTTTTATTCTTTTAAATACAGTTCTTTAATTTTATTTTTATTCTAATTCAGCCCTTGGTCTGTTTGATTTTAACTTTTTTCAATTTGGTGTTTATTTATTCATTTCCAATATTATATATTATTTATTTTAAGCCTCCTTCATTTTATCTCGAATTATTTTATATATTAATTGTTTTGAATTGTTATATATTAAAATGCTTTATATTATTATTATTTTTTTTGTATTTTTTAAAACAAACTCATTTATTTATTTAAAATTGTTTTCTTACTTATTTTAAATTATTTCGTATACTCTATTCTACATACACTTTATTTGCTTTAAAGTGTTTCATCATTATCTGCTGTAAAGTTTTCTTCGTATTATACACTTGTACATACAGATATATATATATATATACACTATCGGTTTAAAATTTTTACATATCACCTTTTTTAAAAAATGTTTTGTATATTATTAATTTCATATCATATAGATTTTTCTATTCATATATGTACATATATTTTTGGTGTATACTTTAAATCATTTTTTATACATTTATGCATTCTTTTGTATATTATAATTTAAGTTACTTATATTCTTTTAAATTACTAACATTTTATTATATACACATTATTTATTTTGGAATTTTATATGGATTTTAAATACTTTGCATGCATTTGTTATACTGTATACACAATTTTCATTATTTATAAAGTTTGTTTCAAATTGTATCATATAACATTATATATAACACACTCATTTCAAAATCTATGTATATCATTATTTACTTAATATTTTTGTGTTAAACTCTTGTACTTGGCTTTAAATTTGTTATTGATTGTACATTGACGATTTCAAATTCCTTTTTGTTTAAGGTTTATTACTTCTTGTTATTTGTTTAGCTTTCAATTTGTTATCTTTCAATTGTTAATATTAATATTCTTGTGGTGTAATGTGCACCTTAATTTAGATTCCCTATAGCTCCCTAGGATCATTATCCATTTTTTTGTAAAAGTGATATTGTTATGTATCCTTATTTCATATTATTTGTTATGCCTTTATTCTGTATTCTTGCATTACGATTTCACTCCGACTTTCATCCAATTTCAAACTAAGTATTTTTAACCGGTTTTAAACTTTGAAAAACTTCTCCAAATAAGGCAATATTTCGTGTTTGAAAATTCGAGAAATCGTGCCCTATCGTGCTGGGTTTCGGTTTTCCGTTTGACCAAATAACCAAAATATCCTTTTAAAATTTTGTCTATGTTTTCCAAAAAAGGCAATATTCTGTGTTTGGAAATCCGAGAAATCGTGCCCTAACGTGCTGAGTTTCGGTTTTTCGCTTGGCCAAATAATTGAATATCCTTTTGATATTTTCAATGCATGAGTCTTGGGAATCATGAGATGATCTTGAATTCGAGGATTTAAATTGTCGTGTCCTAACGTGCTGGATGTGATATTTTATTCCTTCAGAGCGAGAGAATCTTAATATCCAATTCGAAAAAATTTAAATATTTTTAAAAGAGATCGTATTTTAAAATCTTTTTCAAATTTTCAACTCTCGACATCGAGACACTAATTAATCAATTTGGTACCAATTTTGGGCGTGACGAGGGTGCTAATCCTTCCTCGCACGTAACCGACTCTCGAACCCGATTTTTCGAATTCTGTAGACCAAAAACACTGTTTTAGTAAACCAAAACGTTTTATTAAAACAAAGGTAATCAGATCACACCTAATAAAGATCGGTAGCGACTCCCATTCTTATTTTTATTTTTAAACCCTAGTCGATTCTCGTTTTCAAAAAAATAGTTTCGACATAGATGATGAAGGATAATATAATAAAGGAGGTGGTATGTATAAAAAGCTTTTCTAGAATTGTAATTTAATATAGATGATGATAAGTTAAAAAATGAGTGTTACCAGAATCTTACAATAAATAATATTGGTGTCCAAGTGGACAAACTTTGGTCTTCCTCCTATGACTATCCATCCTTCATACATGTCATCCAACGGTTTACAACGTTCCACGCTGTTCACCCACATTCTCTTCTCTCATTCGTTAGTCCGCTTTAAAAGGGCAAAACCGTCCTAACAGTAATTCCAATCCGCTCTTTCCCAGAATCATCCTCAAAAGTGAGCTTACCTGTAAATTCAGTGATATTGGATTATATCCAATCTAATATTTCATTCATTATTAATTTATCCATAATTGGATTAATATAAATTAAAAAGATATTGATTATTTAATATAATTAAATATTAATTATGATTTTTTTTTTCGAATTTATATATGTTTAATAATTATAGTTAATATTTATTTTTATATGTTTATGAGTGAGGATATGTCATAATGATAACTGAGATTTATACATTTAACTATGCATAGAATATTCTTTCAAAAAAAATAATTTTCAAGTAACATTACTATGAATTTATGTATTTAGTTTTAGCTTAATTTTAAAATACTAACATAAGATATAAAATGTTTTCTTATAAAAGGAAAGAAATACGGATTGTCGACGATATCAATTTAAGATGATCTTAACTGTAATTCAATTACATACACAGATGTCACTTACGTGGCCAAACCTAATTGGATAAATGCTGATTTTGTGATTTATAGGAGAAGGGAGGGAGATATTTAGCGGATCAAAAATATCTGGTTAACTAGTCCACGTCGGCACCACCGCTAGACCCATCTGGAATCAGATATTGCACTTTTCCTTTTTCTCTTCGGTTTCCTTTATTTTCCTTCTACCCTCTAAAATGTGAAAAACCAAAGTTTTTTTTCTTACTTCCCAAACAGCCCCCGATTTCCACGCAAATATTTGAAAATCTCTACAGTTTTTACTCTTTCATTTCCGATCCAAACGATCATCTCTGAAAAGTCATTTCTTATTATTTTTAAATCCCCAAAAGCAATAAATATGGGTCAAGAAGTGAAGATGAGTGACTTTGAAGCTAACGGCGGAGACGATGAAGAAGCAACCGCAAACGCCATCACCACCATCGTTGACGACGACGACGACGATGTTGAAGAAAGAGTTATTGAATGGGAGATGGGATTACCTAACTGCGATGATTTAACTCCATTATCCCAATCCTTAATCCCGCCGGAACTTGCCTCCGCTTTCAGCATCTCGCCGGAGCCTCGTCGGACCGCTGTTGATGTCAACTGCGCTTCTCGCAATACTCTCTCTTCTCTCCGCTCTACCGGGGCCCACTCCTCAACCACCAATAACAATAACAGTAATAGCAATTTCCGTGATACGATAGTGGTTGAAGCGGAAGGATATCGGTCGGGGTCGGGCTCCGGATCTGACCCGAAGAAGATGAGGAAGATGGATATTGCAGAGGAAGCGGATTCAGCAGTTAGGACGACGGAGAACTCGGACGATCCGTCGGGGAGGACATTGAAACGACCGCGTTTAGTGTGGACGCCGCAGCTGCACAAGAGATTCGTTGATGTGGTGGCTCATCTAGGGATAAAAAGCGCGGTTCCCAAAACAATCATGCAGTTAATGAACGTGGAAGGCTTGACCCGCGAGAACGTTGCCAGTCATTTGCAAAAATATCGGCTTTACTTGAAGAGAATGCAAGGGTTAAGCAACGAAGGCCCTTCAGCTTCCGATCAGCTTTTTGCATCAACACCGGTGCCGCTGAGTCTTCACGAGACTGGAAGTGGTGGCGGTGGTGGAGGAGGAGGAAGTGGTGGTGCTGGTGCCAATGGGAATGGGAATGGGAATGGGCATTTGGGTATGGCTATACCGATGCCTTATGGGGCACCAATGATGCCGGTCCCGATGCCGATGTATGGACATGTGGGGATGCATCAAGGATTGTATCATCAACAAAGACAACATCATCATCAGAATGGGTACGAAGCGAACTCCTATGTGTTGATGCAGCAGAGAGACTGGTCTGATGGGAATAGATATGGTTCCCAATGATAAATTAGATTAGCTAGATTTTTGTACCGAGGTCAGTCTTTTTCTTTCATTTATCATGCCTGTTAGTTACAATTTTTGGTTATCAAAGGAACTTCCTTTTGCTGAGAATTGAATTGTAGCATGCTAATTTGCTTCAAAACTTTTGTTTTAGATCTTTGCTTGGGTGTTTTGGGGTTGGAATGGAATCAAAGCTGGGTTATTTTTCTTCTATTACTAGGAATAGATGTGACAATGTGATTTAAACAGGAATATGAGGCAATAATTTCATAGTTGTATACTTTTTGACAGAGAAGGAATCACTTTTTTGTTCTTAGGCTTGATTATGACTGATGCCTATTCTCATTCTGCATATATCTAGTTCAATGTCCTGATTCTGACTTAATTGGTAAGCAATTCCTTTTCACTAGAAGAATAGACGTTTTTCTTGGTAGTTTTGTTTGTAATCGAGCTTGTACGTAGCTCAGCACTATGTTTGAGATATTGGATTCTGACTTTGTGCTGCTCTGCAGTGCTTTTGGTATTTCTGAGTTAATGTTATACACTTGTATCAATGTACTTTAGAACCCCAACTGTCTGTTTCATTTACTTGTTGAATTGCAAACTTTATCCAACCCTTTTTATGCTTTTCACCTACAATGGCTTCCATCTTCCTTATTTTCTTTCTCCAAGCTTTCCGCTCACGGTATTAGTTTATGTAGCTCGACTGGTGAAGTGGTTTTGCACTTGGTTGCTCCTCGCTATACTGGTGATAAAACCGTATTTTTCCCAGTTACTTCAGAAAAAAGAAAAAGAAAAGAAAACTGTTTCAAGGGCTTTGATTTGATATTTCACATGCTTGCTTACTGTTAATGTTCTTTGTTTCAAGGATTTCAATTAACTCATAGTATTATTATTATTGTTTTGTAGGTTCAGAAAATTTTGATCAACTTGGTGTTCACTTGAATGAACTTGTGAAAGAGATAAACAAACCTCTCTCACTAGATAGCAGAAAGAAGTTGCTGTCTGTGCACATATTTCAGCTTCTATCTTCCTCTATTTACTTGATAGCAGCAGCAGGAAGCACCCCCAGAAGTTCATTCATCTTCTACCTTAGATTAGGTCAAGTTCCTAAAATTTTACGTTCTTGTTAATTTTATTCATAATTACCATTAACTTGTATCAAACTTTCTTTATTTTCGGCCATTAAACAAAAATGCAAAAAAAAAAAAAAAGCTAAGCGAAAGTCCACCACTTATCATCAATCTTGCTTGTTATTGGATGGCTTATGGCCATTTTGTCCCGTTTCCTTTTAGTGAACTTTTTATCCTTTATCCTTTGGCAATGACAGCCAAGTGTGCCATTTATTCTTCATCTTCAAATTATAGTTATGTTTCTCCACATTATAATTTACTTGGTGAATGGTTGATTACATCATCATCTTTAACTATTTCACAGAAAGTCGTGAATACATACAAAGAGCATGAGTTATTGGGCTGTTGGCATTGATTGATTCGGGCAGGTAATGATATCTTAAAATTTTCTATTTTTGGAAATTTCTGTTGTATTTATATTGGTGGAGAAGAACTGGGTTGTCAGAAAACGGAGGTTTGGATAAGGGGTAAGTTGAATAATAGCCATTTCAAGTGAGGGAAGAAATTGAGAAATCCAAGTCGGCTACTTTATTCTCAGTGCTACTTTATTCCAGTGTACAAGCATCCTTAACCTGAAAATAATATAATGAGTGGAGAATCTTGTTTGTGGCCTCACACATTGCTCTGCTTATATATTCTTTTTCAAAGCATTAAAAGCTTGCAAATCTTGAATGGGCAAATGTAAGAAAATGGTTGGTAAATATGAGGGTCTGATTCATTCTAAAGATATCCCACTTGTAATTCTATTTAACCCACATTTTCCTTAAAATTGCAACTATCCCGGAAAATTTTCTCTTTTCCCACCTGAAACAATGTTAAATAAAATTCCCTCCAAAAATAAACAAGTCAATTCTCCTATTTTGGTAGTAAATCGAAATAATAAATTTTACTTTTCGTTTTGATGTAAATTTCGGTTGGTGCCAGTATAATCGGTGCATTTGAGTCCACAATGGTTAGTATTAGTGTGTACAAGATATTATTATTTTAAATTAATCTATATCTTTTTATCTTAATTATCTTTTATTTTTATAATTACATTTGAAATTAAAATATAATCATTTAATAAGTTATTTAACGTAATTTATAATTTCATATAAATATAATTATATGCAATTGAGATATATATATATATATATATATATATAATATTCACATATTTGTATAATACTAGTATCTAATATCAAATGCGTTGCATACTTGCATGTGATTTTATGTACTTAATTTTTAATTGATTTTTAATTATTGTTACTTATAGTGATAATTTCTCTTAGTTTTTAAATAATATACAAATTTGGAACTATATAAGAAATTAAAATATAATATTAATTTGAAAAAATAGAAAAAGGGTAAAACAGCATGCAATAATTATAATAATAGTTCATCATAAATAGGAAAAATATTTAAACTAAATTAATAAACACATTTAATAATAATTGTTGAAATTCGACTTTAGTTTCAAAATATTTTTCACTTGCACCAAACAAATAACAAATAGATAAAAAAAAAAAAAAAGGTTTTAAGAGTGCTTGCTTCAAACAATATAAAAAACTTGTATAAAAAAACTAAAAAATAGTATCATAACATTATATTACTTCATCATCAATTAAAATAATCTTCTATCGTTCTCTAGTGCCATTGTCGATATTACCTCTTCGAATAATCATTGTTTTAATTTTTCACCGGTAATTTTTCTTAGATGTTACTTGAATGAATATGTCTAACTAGTGAATGCGATTTATAAACCTAAACTTAAATTTTAATTGGTATATAACTATAATATTAATTAAGTGATAATTAGTATGTTTAGAGTTTTATTCAAGTAATACTCTATTTTACTCTATTCAAGTAAAACTTTTATTTACGTCGATTTTTTTAACTAATAATTGTAAATTAATTTATAACTATAATTATCACATTTTTTTGCTATATAATTTCTGCTTAGAGTTTTATTTAAATAATAACTCTATTTTAAAATTAACATAACTTTTTTTAACTAATAATTCTAAATAAAATTATAATTTTTTTAGAAATTAATTTAATAATATGATGGAAAATAAAAAAATTTCTCATTGATTCAAAGTTTTTTTAAACATTATATATATACTAGGAATATAGTCCCGCTATACATGGCTTGTCTTTTTAATTATATTTATTAATAACTAAAATTATAAAGTAAATGTTTAATATATCATTTTTTTTATATTTTAAGATATTTATTTTTTAATTATAAGAAATTTTGTATTTTATAATTTAAGAATTTAGATTTATTGGTAGAATACTGTACCCTTAGTTTTATTTACCAAGTCTGTATTAGCTTATTTGATTTTATTAAATGTAAAATAATATTTAATATTTTTTTTGTTTTTAAAATATTTGTTAAATTTTATTAAGTAATCAAATATTAAGAATACAATTTAACAATATATGTTTTAACTACAATATTGTAAATTTCTTTTCAAAAGTAATGTGAGAATAAAAAACAAAATTAAAAAAATTCTCACAATTAAAATATAAGTGAAAAAAATATAAGTTAATGTAATTAACTGATTAATACTTAAAAAGTTAAAAAGCATTAATACTCATTAAGATTTTAACATTGGCTGTATGTTTATTAATTCTGACCGGTTATGATTAAGTAATTCTAATTATTAGAATTTTCAAATTATTGAGAAATTTTTAGTATGTTGCTTTGGCACGAAGTTTCGTCTGTCATTTTGACACATTTTGATTAGGGTTCGTAGCAAATCTGAATCTCGTCGACGGGAGGAGGAGGCATTTCAAGAGGAGGAAAATGAGTTAGAAGAAGACTACAAGTTCTGTTTGGTTGGAAGTTGCTTGACAGATAGTGTAATGCATTTCCCTTCATTGAGGAATACAATGGTTGATTTATGGCACCCTGTTGGTGGTATCTCTATCACAGATCTGGGTGAGAAACGGGTTTTGTTCTAGTTTCTCTATGAAGTTGACATGAATCGGATTTTGGACGGGACACCGTGGTCTTTTAATAATCATTTACTGTTGATGCATAAGATCTAACCAGGGGAGGATCCGAGTATGCTGCCACTGATATATGCAGAGTTTTGGGTGCAGATACATGATTTGCCTCTAGGTCTAATGTCGGAAGCAACGACGCGACAATTTGGTTCTTTTTTAGGGAGCTTCCTTGTTTATGATACGAAGATTTTAACTTCAGTTGTAAAAAGGTATATGAGGATTAAAGTTTGATAGGATGTTCGGCTTCCGTTAAAGAGTAAAAAGAAGATTGTGTTGGGGACTAGTAGAATGATATATGCCAGATTTCAGTATGAAAAGCTCAACCTATTTTGTTTCCTCTGTGTTAAGCTTGGACATGGGGAGAACTTTTGTCTAGTAAAGGTGAGGGTGGATCCGACTAAGATCATATTTGGATGGGATATCTCATTGCGTGCTAAGAGGGTCATCGATGGTTAGTCGATGATTACGAGAGTTGGATGGAACGATGAGCCAGAGTTTGGATAAGGATAGAGGTGTGAACGAGCGTGATTTTGGGATAATGTGAAGAATTTTTATCCTAATCCTAATCGCAATCTGGTAGGAAAATTCCAATCGATTAAGGCTAATGAAGGAGTATCTAAATGGGAGTATGAGTCTAATGTTAAAGGGCCTAATGACTCCGGGCTTATGGAATTAGGCTCAGATGGTGAAGATAGTCCTATTCAGTTTGGTGACGAAAAAAAAGAGATAATAGACGTTTCGAGCGAGTTCTACTGATTTGATCAATGGTGACACAAGGGTGACAG
Source organism: Gossypium sturtianum (assembly GCA_025698515.1). NCBI lineage: Eukaryota > Viridiplantae > Streptophyta > Magnoliopsida > Malvales > Malvaceae > Gossypium > Gossypium sturtianum. The sequence continues at coordinate 22,582,766 of CM046949.1, forward strand.
GGGAAGGTCAAGATAGATCGACTAGCTCTGCAATGCAGGGCAGTTGGGCGCAATAAAAACCTTAAGTTGGAATGTCCGTGGACTGGGGAAACCATAGACAGGAAATCGTCTCAGGAACAAGTTGAGAGAAATTTGTCCCCAAATTGTGTTTCTTATGGAAACAAAAGTCGGTGCGAGGAGGATGGAAAGAATTAGGAGAAAGTGTGGATTTCCTAATGGAATTGACATGGGAGCAATGGGTTTTAGAGGAAGATTATCGTTGGGTTGGCGACAAAATTATGTGGTTAGTTTGCAAAGCTATTCACAATACCATATTGATGTTGTAATACATGATTATCATGAAGGTTTACTATGACCTTTTACTGGTTTTTACGGGCATTCTAAGGAATGGCCAAGGGATAATTTATGGGATTTACTTCGTCAGTTGGGTCAGGATCAAACAATTATGTGGTTGATAGTTGGGGATTTTAAAAAGATAGCATATTCTTTTGAAAAGAAAGATGGACGACTGCGAGTGGAAAGGAATATAGAGGCATTTAGATTTGCTCTACAAGATTGTGAACTAAGTGATTGGGGTTTATAGGACATTGGTTCACGTTGGAGAGAGATAGATTAGCAGCAAACAACATTCGGGAAAGGCTTGATAGGGGAGTGGTGAATATAGCCTGGTGGAATAATTTTCCTGACTATTATATTGCTCATTAGACACATTCCTTTTCTAATAACTGTCCGATAATAGTAGACACGAAAGGGCGAATGAGTATTCGGTAGAGAAGGGGTCGACATAATTTTTGCTTTAATGGTAATTAGTGTTTGGAAAGGTCTTGTGAGGAAGAAATTCGTCAATTTTGGTCATCATCTTTAGATGGTTTGCCTTTAAAGTTAGAAGGGTTGGGGAAAAAGTTGCGACAATGGAGTCATACAGTTAAAAGAGATAGAGATGTCAGTAATAGAAGGTTAGAGCTCAGAATGAATGAGCTTTATGAAAAAGATCCAAATGATAATATTCTCGTTGAATTGTCGGAGATTCAACTTGGGCTAAATTTAGAAGTAGATAAAGAGAAATTGTTTTGGGAACAGAGGGCTCGTGTCAATTGGCTTACAAATGGTGATAAAAAAAATACTTTCTTTCATAAGGTTGCATCTGGTCGAAAAAAGTGCAATAAGATTGTCAGTATTGAGGGTGGTGAGGGGCGTTGGGTATTTGAGGAGGAAAAGGTTATGAAAATTTCCTCAACCTATTTCATAGAGCTATTCACGGCCTCCCCTGTAGGGGATGCTTCGCAGATTTATGCTAATGTTCAACGAAAGATTTCACCGGATATGAATGATGAGCTGTTGCTACCTTTCAGGTTGGAGGAAATATGGGTTGCTGTCAAGTCTATGGCGCCTATTAAAGCATTAGGTATTGATGGTTTCCCTACTCTTTTCTATAAAAAAAAATATTGGCATATTATAGGCAAAGATGTTACAAAATATTGTCTAGCTGTACTTAATGGTGAGGTTGCTATTGATGAAATAAATAAGACTCATATTGTCTTGATTTCGAAGGGTCGTGGTCCTAGAAGCATGACATAATTTAGACAAATTAGTTTGAGCAATATTTTGTATAAAATCATTACAAAAGTAAGTGGGCAGAATGAATGGTATGTTGAAATGTTGTGTTGACGAGGTTCAAGGAGCTTTTATACCTAGAAGGCAAATATTAGATAATATCTTAATTGCGTATAAAATTTTGCATTCCCTTAAAATGAAAAGATTAGGTAAGCTGGGTAATTTTGTGCTTAAGCTCGACACGAGTAAAGTATATGATAGGGTGAAATGAGATTTTTTAGCAGGGATGATGTTACGGTTGGGATTTCATGATAATTGGGTGACATTGGTTATGAGGTGTGTTACCTCTGTTTCCTATATGCTTGGTGTCAATGAAGGCACTAGTGACAAGTTTTTACCCTCGAGAGGTTTGAGGCAAGGTGACCTACTTAGTCCCTATTTGTTTTTGCTATGTGCTGAAGGTTTTTCTACTATTCTCAATGAGGCAAAAATGATTGGGTTAATAAGGGGGACTCGAATTGGAAGTGAGAGGTTAGAAATCAACCATTTTTTTTGCAGGCGGCTATATTTTATTTGGAGATGCTTCAAGAGAGGGTGTCGAGAACATTCATAAAGTAGTTTTAGAGTATAAGAATGCTTCAGGGCAAAAGGTAAACTACGATAAATCCCTTATTTATTTTTGGGGCTAATGTTGGATCTGTTGAGTGGGATATTGTGGGTAGCATTCTGGGAATTCGAGTTTCGACAAACCCAGAGAAGTATTTGGGACTGCCTATGATGGTGGGTACGCGTAAGAAGTAAGCCTTTATGCACTATTTGGATCGGTTTAGTAAGAATTAAAGGCTGGAGTACGAGATTTTTGTCAATAGTGGGAAGAAGATTTTTTTTTTAAGGTCGTATTACAAGTAATACTTGTTTACGCAATGCAATGCTTTCTTTTACCAAAGGTGTTATGTAGCAAGTTAGAAAGTGTTCTTAAAATATTTTGGTGGAAGAATAATAAGTCTCATAGAGGTATACATTGGACTACATGACATTCGCTATGTTTACCGAAAACATATGGAGGTTAGGATTTCGCGATTTGTCCAAATTTAATATTGCCTTTTTAGCCAAACAATGTTGGCATATTATAACTCATCCAAATTGTAACAACCCGATAGTCAGGGGTGTCAGAAAGTGTATTCCCGGGACTCCATTCCCATAAATCAGACTCGTAAATATTTTTAAATTTATTAAGCTAGTTGCGTAGTTAATTAGGTTTCGGTTAAGCGAATTTACTTGAATTAAAAGTAATTAGGTATAAGGACTAAATTGTATATAGGGTGAAAGCTGAATTATGATTTAAAAATAATTAAAGGGACTAAAGAAGCAATTTTACCATTGTTTCTTTAAGTGGGACGGTTAGTGAATTATATATATAAATTATATGTAAATTTAATTTATATATTATAATAAAATATGTTATCTTAATAATTAAGTCAATATATATTATATAATAATAAAACAAAAAGTATTAAAAGAATGAATAAAAAAAGAAGAAGAAAGAAAGTCATACAAATTAAGAAAGAAAAAGAAACAAAAAGAGAAAGAAGAAAAGAAGAAGTCACGCAAGGCTAGGGCTCCAAATTTTCAAAGTTTAATTGGTTAGTCAATTTAGTTCCTTTTATTGTAATTTTTTATGTTTTTGGAATTTCGGTACCTAGGGTTATCCGACCCATTTTGAAATTTTAGCAATTATTAAGTTTTTAAGTATTGTCAATGTTGAATAATTTTAGTATTAAGGATTAAATTGATAGATTTTTAAGTTAGAAATGGAAAAGGATTAAATTGTAGAACAAATTGTGAAATTTGAGTATTAGGGACTAAATTGTGAAAAATTTCAAAGGGTTTAAGTGAAAATAGGGAGTTAAATTTAGTTTAAAGTGGAATTTGTATGAAAATATAGAATTAAATGTGAAAAAATAAAAATTAGTCTCGGTTTAGGGACTAAATTGAAATTTAGGCAAATATTAAGTAAAAATTTAAATATTCAATATGAAATTGAATTGTGTTGTATTGATGAATTTTAATTGTTTTAATTCCGTAGCTAACATCGTACCGGAATCCTCGACTAAAAAGGGGAAAGATAAAATCGACGTCGAATAGCTTGGAATTCTTGGTTTGTATTTCTATAATCCGAACTTAGTTGTTAATTGTTATAATTCAATTTAACGCATATGGTAAGTGTTGAGGTGAGTAATTGACATTTTGATAATTGATTGAAATGGATTGAATTGGTAGATACATATTGAATGTATTGATTATTGAATTGAAATGAATATATGTGTTAATGTGAAAGTTGGATATTGATTATTATAGATTGAATTTAATTCATGTGTATATATGTGATTATATGAAAAATTAGTATTGGATATTGGTTATCTGAAATGTGAAATTAAACCCTATTAACTGTATCGGGTTGAGTCAGATATAGATGGCATGCCATAGGATAGGAAGAGTTCAGGGATTTCTTCGACTTCGAGTCGATGAGGCACTGGGTGTCAGTTTACTTCGGTATAACTGATGAGACACTGGGTGTCAAATTTATACAGCGCCGGACGCAGTTACTACTTCGGATTTATCCAATGAGGCACTGGTGCGAAACTGGTGTGTTGGTTGGATCCGTATATCCGTCCGAGTCCGAGTCGTGTTAATAGGGATAATTAAATAAAACGGTACTATGATTGATATTGATGATATTGTATGTGAATTGAAAATGGGATAGTGATTTGAAACATGAAAATGAGATACATAAGTTATGTACTCATTAATTGGATATGGAATGGATAATGTTATTGTTTAAATGATATGTGGATCAAATTGTGAAAAGCTATTATATAGCAAGTGGTGAAAATTGAGTGTGGTATGAAATGATGTATTCATGAGTTGAGTATTGAATGACTAATGCCATTGTACAAATAAATGTGGTTTGATATGTAAATAACTATTTATATAGCAATTGTGTGAATTGAGACATTGTTTAACAAATGAAATATGATAGCATATGATAGTCATGATACTGGACATTAATATGTGCTTAAAATTCAATTGTGCATATTATATTATCTTGTCTTTAAATATTCGGATTATAGAAATACCATTGAGTTTTACTCAGCGTACGGTTTTGTTTTTCCGTGCGCAGATTAGGTACTTCAGTTTTGATTACCGATTCAGCATTCAACAACGATCCTGAACTCAGATGTGGTGATGTACCTTTTGTGCCGGCATGTACCTAGGATGTCGAAATTGATAGTTATTTTATGGATGGATTGTATATGAGGTTATAAGTGTAATGTTGGTTTGGTATATATATAAACATGTGTTTGTGTTTGAAGCCATAGTATGGTATGGTAAATTGAACCAAAGCTTGGTATGTGCATGTGAATTCATGTTAATGTTTTAGGTAGATATGAGCTAGGCCAAATTGATGGATTTTGGCATGTTTATAATTTGGATTTGAATGATGCTTTGATGATATAAATTGATGATATAAATGTGGTACCAATGAGGGTACACTGGTTAGGCACCTAGGATGATTATTTTGGCATGTTTTGAATGTGTTTGATCGTGTTTTGAACAGGTTAAACGAATGGTGTTTGAGTTGTTTAATATTCAAGCATACAAGAATTGGTAACTTTGTTGTTTAAGGCACGTTTTAGGTCCACACGACCAAACACACGGGCGTGTGAATTGGTCGTGTGAGACACACGTCTAGCACACGGGCGTGCGAGGCCATTTCAAAGGTTACACGGGCTGGGACATGACCGTGTGTCCCTACTTTGAATGCCCACACGGCCAGACACACGGGCGTGTGACTTGGCCGTGTGAGTCACACGGCCTGACCACACGGCTGTGTGAACCCTACAATTAATTTTTTTTTAACTTTTTCCAAATAATTTTAAATGTTCCCGATTTCGTCTCAAATCGTTTCTAAAATATTTTTAAACTCTCAAAGGCTTATTAAGGGACTTTATGCATGTTAATGTTGAATCATTTTATGATCTTTGAAATGTTTGAAATGAATAATTAGACTACGATTACTCGGTAATGCTCCGAAACCCTATTCCAGTGACGGATACGAGTTAGGGGTGTTATACAAATAGTTTGTTGCCAAAAGTAGTGAAAGCTGGGCATTATTCATAGACATATTTTATATCAGCTTGGTTAGGTTACCCTTCACTTACCTGGAGAAGCATCTTGAGCGCCAGAGGATTAATAGAAAAGGGAGTTGGTTGGCGAATTGGTATTGGGGATAAGGTCAATGTATGGAATGACTCGTGGATTCCTGGCTCTGGAAATGGAACAATACAGTGTCAGCATATAGACATTAAATTTACTAATGTTGCGCAGTTGATCAATTCAGACTCCTATATCTGGATTGAAGGACGACTTTGGTCCATTCTTGAGACTGACCAGGCTGATAAAGTTCTCACTATTCCACTTGCTCAAACGAGGCCTCTAGATACACTGGTGTGGCGCTACGAGGGGTTGGGCGAATATTCTAAGAGTGGGTACAAATTGCTCCTAGAAGAAGAGTTACATAGCAGGAGCTTATATCCTACGACTACGTCTAGATTAATTATAGCGTTTTATAAAAACTTGTGGGTTTTACAACTTAGAGCAAAAGTTAATATTACTATGTGGAGATATGCTAATAATTTTCTGCCTACTTTCGGGAATTTTTTTAGAGGCGCAAGCTTCATGTTGACAATCTATGCCCCTTTGTGCAAGGAAGCTGAAGAAACGGTTGACCATTAATTTGTTGCGGCATTATTTTGTCTCCAAGCAAACGTTGGACTCTTTAAAAGTTGGGGTGTTGCCTGCCTCACAGTACTCAGATTACAGATGTTGGTTAGCAGAGGTCTTCAGGCAAGCAGATATTAGAGCTAGGAAGCTAATGGTGATTACTTACTGGGCAGTCTGGTACACGTGAAACAGGCTAGTTCAGGAGGGAGTCCGACGAACTACACAAGAGTTGATTGTGTTTATTAAGAGATATCTGCTAGAAATCGAGGCCCTAGATGAGTTAAGACCAACAGTTTGTGCCACCAGATTGAGACAAAAAAAAAAAGGCTAAATTTCGATGCTTCTTTTGACTCTAATTCAAATACTTCTATCTCAGTTATTTTGGCTAGAAACGAATCAGGGCAAATTATGGCTGCGTGTACTCATCCACATTAAGGCATTGCTGATGCTTTTGCAGCAGAAGCAAGGGCACATTTGCGCAGGATTATTTTTAGTGCTGATGCTTTTTGTTATAATTGCTCAAATACCTTAATAAGTGTCCCAATTTGAATATCTAAAATAAATAATACATCACGGATAAAAATAATAAACTCATAATATCTTATAGTTTTAAGAGTTTTTTTTTTTTTTTTACCAAAAATACAATATATGAGTTCGGGTCATTAATAAAATAAAATAAAAATATCATATTTTAAATTGGTCCAATCAATTATTTATTAAGTATGAACTATATGGAGTGGGAAATATTATGTAGAGGTAGATTATTTTATTTTAGTAAACATTATTTTTAATTCTAATTTTATCTAAATTTCAATTAGTAATGCGTAAATTAAATCTATTTAATAATTTCGTAAAGACCAAATAAATACACAATAAAACAAAAAAAGTACGTGTTGACCAAAAAATGAAATTAAAATATTAAAATAATTGATTAAATAAAATTCTATTTTCCATTTAATTATAGATATATTTGATATGGAATAAAATTTCTTGTACCAATTTAATATTACTACTATTATTTTATAAAATTTGAATTTAACGTTAGAAATTTAAAAAAGTTTGTTGTTTTTTTTCAGAGAAAACAGAAAAGATATCATGCTGAAAATGACAAATATCTCCTAATTAATCTCAATGGCTGATTTTATATAATATATAGATAGATTATATATATCGGACAAAAAATTAAAAAAAAGGATAGTTTATTTTATTTTTTTGAAAATTTATTAAATTAAAACGCAATGTCTACAACTACAACATTTAATCCCAAACCATGAAAATAGTGTTTCTATGTATGCCTGTCTTAACCAAAAAATCTGCCTGCAAGACATGAGTACTTTTGACATTAAGAATCAATGTAATACAATGATCAATAACTTGGAAACTTTCATCATATTCCCAAGGTTGAGGAAGTGATTCAAATCACCATGAAACAAAAACATTAGATTATGAGAATTCAACCACTTAGTCTTGATAAAGATCTCCAAACCAAATTTAATGGCATTAAGCTTAGCTAAATCAACATCGTGGCAACAAAAAGGTTTGGAGAATAAAGCAATCCTCTTATCCGATTAATCTCTAAGAACACCACTACAATCAGCTTGATACGAAGATTCTCTCAAGGTACCGTAAAAGGCTTAATTTATTGTGTCTCCAATTTTACAATGTGCATATACATATATGATTGGTAGCTCTAAAAATAGTATTTATATGGCTATGAATAATTTAATTAGATAAAATTGTGTACAAATTAAAAATATTTATTTGTTTCTATATGAATAATAAAAAAATATATATTTTGGAGTTGGCATCAAATGAATGTAGTTGAATTTGAAGATGTGTGTGAATAGCATGGATGGATTAACAAAACAAAAGCAATGCATCACTTATAGCATTTCTGTAGTTTAAGAATAAGATATGATTGGATGAGTAACCAAATAATCAAATTGGAAAAAAGAAAAATCTCACCACTCTTCAATATTTTAAATACTGACTAATTTCATGTATGGTAACTGATTAACAGTTAACTATCCATTCCCACAATTTCAATCTAAATTAATTAATAATTTATATACGAGCTGAAAATATTATATTATACTTTTCTTTTTTTTTTTCACAAACAACTTTAAAAAATTATCATGTCTTTTTTTTTTTTCTTTACTATTTTACTATATACTTATCAACCCTAGACTCTGAACAATGTACCAAATATTTACCCTATAAATTATAGATATAATTTTTTGAATAATAAAAAATACTCAAGGAATAAGAATGTATATATAAAGCACATGATTACAAGAAAACAAAATATTTATTTGGACTAACAAAGCCGATACAATGGTGTGCCTAGTTCCTTGCATCTCAACAATATCTGCCAGATTCAACAAGCTCCTACAGTAAACTAGAAACCAAAATGCCTACCCTGGATTAAGCAGAATTGGACCCTAAATCACATTTTAGTATCTTTCACCAAACCGGAAGAAGACTGCACCAGTTCCGGTGTTATGGTCAACGGCATACTCAGCTCTCACTAGACCTAGCTTCACACCAACCCCATATGATGAACCGTGACCCATTCGCCTGTACACCTCTGTTGGGTTCCCCTTCACATCTTTCGAACTTCCTAGATCATTTCCGTGCTCTGCAAATGCATAAACATGTGTATATCTCACTGGTATCCTAATCTCGGCTCCGAGCTGCAGGTAACATCAGATAATGGATTTGAGATCAATTTTAGTCACTTCATCTGATGTAAACACAGGTTCAATTTATTGTTAACTAACTCTACAGTTCTTATCATCTTTTCACCAGAAATACAACATAAACTATTACATCAAAAGATAAGAAAGAAAACAGGTATTTCCTATCATTCTTACCTCAAGAATGTTTCTTGCTGCACCTAACTCACCCATATTATAACCTCTCACAGAATAGGGGCCTCCAAGGGTAAAAGCATCATAACTTGGAAGGTCACCAACACAACCTCCGTAATGTCCATGAAGGACCAGAACAGGTGGCGGAGGCTTACCAGCACCTTCTTCCACTTGTCTAAGTTGGAGAAATTGTGTGAGAGTTAGTTGATGGCGGTTAAAGAATGGAAACTTGCTGCCAATCCCAAGTCCTTGGTCCACCTGCATTGGATAAATAAATGCAGGCAATTAGCTCGGAAGCAAATTTTCAAGCATAGATTTATTAATAAACCACCATGTAACTAAAAGCAGGAAATAGTTTACAGTAATAGGAGCCTTCATTAGTGAGCTTAAACTTATGTATTTGAACTATTTCAACAACACAGGAAACAAGATATTTCAATATCCAACAGCAAGAAAATAATGAGGCTACTGCTCTGAATCTGATACATCTAATCATGTTTATTTCATAAGGCTAAAATGTTAGAAGGATAATTAGAACGTCTTTGGTATCTGTAGGAATAAATCTGATATGTTAAGGCCCATTACAATCATGTTCCAAGCAAATTATACTACCAATGCTTTCACCTCATTTCTGATATTGAACAGTATTAGCGAACACAAACTATCCTGGTTCAGTCAAAAGATTCACAATGCAAATTTATGGGCTAACCTGGAACACATTCCTCTCACCAACTATAGCACCATTTACAAACTTGGTATTATCACGGGTGATATTAGCCTGTAGAAATGCCATGCGATCAACGCCAGTACCACTGAGAGTGGTTGGAGGTCCATCTGCACTGATGCCTCCACTTGGTAGTACTCTTTGACCATTTGCAGAGATATGACTGCTTTCATCACGTGTTGTTATCTCTTCCATCACGAGTCCATAAGTGAATTTACTTTGACGGGTAAAATTCTGCTAGAAACATATTGATCACAATTGATTCTACAGTACATAAAGTCCAAAAGTCATTTGAGGAACTTTTCTAAATATAGCAGATTACCTCTGTAATGTTAGCTTTAACACCAGCTCGGTCAACCCATATTGGTGGGACTTCATCAACTCCTGGTCCACCAGTGAAAACTGGGCTCAATTTCCGGCTGTTGAAGCAGCTTGCACGAAAAGTTCGGTTGCGTGGATTATAAACACCATCTAAATATGGATGTACATATTCTAGCTTGAAGGCAAGATCATCCTAGATAAAAGAATATCATGAATACCATAGGATGAAAATTTTACACTAATCACTAGAGGAAAAAGCCACTGCAAGAACTATGAGAGAGAGAGAGAGAGGGAGGGAGGGATGCATATTTAGGAAAAATTACCTGAGGATTCAAATAGTTACTGGTGGTCAGTGAACCAAGAATAGATCTGTTAAGCCCTTTGAGATTTCGATGCTCAAAAGAGACAGTTCCACCAGGTTGAAATGAAGCCTGAACAGAAAACATAGCACAATATGCAACCATATAAATCACAATTTTTACATTTACTGTACAAACTCTCATAATCTACAAGCAAAATTGCAAGGTAGAATACATATAACTAGATTTACATACCAATGTGGGACGTCCCCCGCGTCCAGGTACAATACTCCACTCCGTACTAACTTCAGCTGATTTTTGATCCAGCTCTTTGAGCTTTATCTCAACAACTATGCCTCCCTCGTTCTTTTCATCAGGTCGTGGATTCACTTCAATATTTGAAAATAAAGCCAGTGAATTTATGTTCCTCAGGGCTTGTTTCCCAGCTTCAATATTAAAAACATTGCCTTGTCGAAGCTGTAAGTCAAAAGCATACATAATTCAACTATTAATCATCATCAATACTGAAACATGTTACATAAATCAGCAGCCAAAAAATATAAATATGAGGAGAAGCCAATAGATAGGCATAATTAGCAACTTTACAGTTAAAGGTATAAACTAACAATCAGTAGGTCATTGGAGAAGGAAACCAAATATAAAATTCAACAAACAATAATTGTTATTTGTTGAATTGAAGACATAAAATATATTTTATCAGCGAACCCCTATCTCATGAGAGTTTATACAAAAGCAGCAAAGTCAGTTCTTTGCTTGAACTTCAGACAAAAGTTCCCTATTCTACACTAGATCTGATTTTTCATGCTCAGCTTACTATCAAGTAACCTTGTCTCATTGTTACAGCTATTTCTGAATATAGAAAACAATAGAAAATATGCTTCAAGAATTTCACAATTGAACCAAAGATCAAATCCTAAGCTAACTAGCATTTAAGAAACCATAACATCAAATATCAAAATCCACAATGTGGTTCTTTGTCTATCAAGTTAACTTAATTGAGTGAACAAAGCCCCTGGTGTGATAGCAGAAATGAAGTCCTGGTTAAACATCAGGTCCTGGATTTGATCACTGGACACCTCCTAACCCTACCCCTCTCCCTCCCCTTATCAAAAAGAAGTTCACAGCCATTTCAGAATGTAGAAAACAATCAAATATATGCTTCAAGAATTTTACAATTGAACCAAAGATCAAATCCTCCCCTAACTAGCATTAAAGGTAGAAGAGTAATATATATATACAGAATCCTCAAAAAAAGTACCAGTAAGCATACTACGCAGAAAAAAATAGAACGTCAAAGAAAAAGGAAGAAACAGCCTTCAATAGTCTACCTGTCTAGGCAACTCTCTCCTGACAACAGGAAGCTGAGTATTCCCTTCAACAACATTCCCAAGTTTATCCTGGAACTGAATCACAAGCTGTGTAATATCCCCTTCCACTACCTCACAGACCACTTCCTTAGTATTCAAGTTACCAAAATTGACAACCTGAGCACAAGCATACCCTTCATCATGGTACCATTTCTGAACCCTATCCCTTATCTTTTGCAACAACCTAGCACTCACTTTCCCTTGCTCCCTCAACATCTGAAGCACTTCCCTATGCACTTGCATTGGCAACAAACAAGGCCTAGCTCTTTCAATCCTCCTCTTATAATCCTTCTCTTGGTTCTTGTAGTACTCCAATTTCTCCTTATCTGTCATATCAGGATCCATTTCAATAGGCTTGGATTGCGCCATTAGCCCCACATTTATACACCTAAACCTATCAGCTGATTGCCAAGTACTTTCTGTGAAGGAAATGGTTAATCCCAAAGTTCCATCTGGGTTAGTTTTGCCTTCCATATCAACTTTCTCAAACATTCCACATGTGGCTAAAGTTTCAAGCTCTTTCTGCAACTGGGTTTTGGTGTAGATCCCTCCTGGTCTCAACGAAACCATTTCAAAGAATGAGTCTTCGGTTCCTACGGTGGTCCATCGCCGTCGGTCGAAGAATAAAATATCCGAAAGCTTGTACTTTTTGAACCCACTCAGCTTGTTCAGTTGAACTACTATGTTGGCTGGTAATCCGTGAGAATCCCATTCTTGATCTTGGTTGCTGTCGTCTGCAATGGCTGGCGAAGGTGAAAAGAGCTTCTCCCAGAAGTTGCCATCACCGCCGTTGGAACCACCACCACCACCACCACCTCCACCACCGGAGAAGCCCCCGCCGTTGCCTCCAGGGAGGAGGATGGAAATGGGGGTGAAGGAGATGAGGAGAGTGGTGGCAGAAGCGGAGGCAAGAACGAGGGGCTTGGAGAGGGAGGGGAGGAAGGGAATGGGGTTTTGGGGTTTAGGGTTTGGGGAAGGGAGGTGGCATTTGATGGTGGTGGAGCGTGGGGAAGGGGGCAAATGCCGGCGGGTAGAGGAGGGGAGTAGGTGGGACGGGGCAGCCAAAGACTGCATATTTTGTTCTTCACAGGCCGGTTGCCTTAACGATGAGGGGATAAGGGAACACTGTAATTCTGATTTTTATTTGCGAAATTGGGCTTTTATGAGCCATGCTTTGACTTCAGCCCTTCTTATTAGGGATCATTTACAAACATATACTTGGAATTACATTCTTCAAAAAATCTCTCTTTCTATAAATTATAAATCTCCCACATTGCAAAGTTGTTAGTCTGTCTAATCAAACAACCCTTGTTTGTCCAAAGACATTCACAAATGTGCACTAAAGCGGCTAAAGAGGAGGCACAAACTTCATTCTTGCTATTTTTATTTTGGTTTAATTTATTGGCATGTGTAAAAGTTGTGGCCATTGGCAGAGGAATGCATCTCAGTTCATGAAATTATGTGGCAAATGTCGGATGTGGATGAAAAACATTGGACACTAATATTGGAATCGTCTCTTTTATTTGGTTGAATTCTAAAATGCAAAATTAATTTCGAAATTTCTGAAATATAGATCTTGATGAACCCAAGCAATATTGAAGATCCTGATCGGTGCTCACCCACTCCCACAATCATCTCATGCATCGTAATGCTCATGAATCTTCAGGTGCTACTCTCATTCCTACAGTTGATCAACTTCATCCAGGTATTCTTTTATTTTTAAGCTCATGCACATAACATCAATAACCTAATATGCCATAAGTCACGGATCAAGTCAGAACATGCGCATATTTTTTAGTTTAACATGGTTTTGTCTGCTCATTACGTGAATTCTCTAGAACTATCAAAAGAGAAAAACAATACTGAAATTGTTATTGGTATAGTAGAGTTTTGATTGGATGATAGTTATTGGTGTGAAAAAGGTTGATTTGTTATACAGTGAAGGATGGTCAGACATGGTCACCACCTTCTTGTGGGAGGAGTCAAGAGGTGCAGCACCATTCCAGAAAGTCAACAGTTCCTTCAAAAGTCAAGGAGAAGGCTCGAAGATGGCGAAATAATTTCCGAAAAAAGAGGCATAACCATGGAGATACCAACTCCACTTCCTGTGCTGTTAGATTGGAAGAGGACGATGATAACTACCAAGATGAACATCCTGAATATCTTGGTGCCCCAAGTATGTTTACATATCATAATGTGTATTTTTTCTCACATTTTATTTCTTTAATTACAAAAATCTAGTCTTTAATAATTGAAATGGATAACACTGTTAAAAGAATTTCACTAAATTTAATTACATCAACAGTTTAAAAAAAAAATTATTCTCATCGCCAAATAAATAAATAAATATATTTAATATGAGGTTCTAAGTTTTCCAATTCTGAATTTCGCAAGTGGAATTTTATTTATTTATTTTGCTTGCATGGCTTCCATATGGCCATAAATTGGTCACTGAGTAATTTATTTTATATTAAAAAATGTAACATAATCCAATTCAACAAAGTTCTTCTGATGCTTTATTGAATCAATAGAGTAGAAGAATATGTTGAAAGAGTAGAGGGAGTGAGAGGTTGCAGTTGTTAATCCCATCAGTGTTGATTTGCAGTGTATGAATCGGAGCTAGCACCTGAGGCATACAAAGAGCATGCCAGACAGAATCCGAGGGCGGTTCTAGTAATCTCAGAGAAACATGTTTTGACAAGCAGTGTGAAAGCTGTTTCTGAAGCCGATCATGTAACAGAGAAATATGCATCGAGAAGTGATGATGGGGCATTAAATCCCGGAGAGAACAAATGGGATAAAGGGGTGTCAGTGAAAGAGTATATAATGCACAAATTAGAGCCAGGGGAAGATGAGAAGGCACTTTCTCAGGTGATATCTGATGCAATGCACCCTGCTGCTGATGCTGGTGTAGTGGGCAAAATGAAAGTGGCTGTTAACTCTTTGTTGGGAAGAGAAGACCACCCACCCCAATCTACAACCATTTCTCAAACTGGTAATTTCCCTTGAATCATAGCTATTCATTATGTTTGCAATTGCGATTAAATTAATTTGCAACTTGTTTTTATTTTTTGCAGTTATGGAGGAAGAGAATAAAGGAAGAATACTCCAAACCAATTGAATATGAAGCATCAACATGTAATCCAACCAGTTCAAAGCTTGAATGTAAGACTCTTCACTTGCAGCAAGTGGTTTGAGTGTGATTTTTGTTTGGAAATTATGTAGTGTATTTGAAAGGGGAAGAAGATTTCCCCCTTTTTTTTTTGAGTATAGGATAAGAGGTTCAGAGGTAGCAATAGTTACTGATGAGGATGTACATGCAGAAGGATCATCCATTATTTACATATTAAAGCAGTTGTAAGGTTTCGTTAATTGCATATGCAAATTATGGTTGTGCATTAGAAATTCAATCAACAAAATATAAGAAATTCGAATTTAAAATGAATACTAGATATGAGTATACATAATATTTTATATATATATTCTTTGAAGATTAATCAATGCGAATAAAATATCGGATATGATTTTTATACATAAATTCTTTTTTAAAAAAATGAAAAATTCAAGTGTGAAGAATTTATAGGAATGATTTCATTTGTATCAAAGTTTTTAAAAAATCTAAAAATAAATATATTTGTTTGGGAAAATACATCGAGGCTTGTGGGATTGACGTGAGGGGGTAGGGATGGCTATATTTCTGGGAGCGAACTCCAGGCGAATATGAAGCGCATGGATACAAGTTATGCCTTGGAATGAAAGACAATTCCGAACTGGCTTTGTCTACGAACAAAGAAGCTATAAGTAATGCAACTATGAATCTCATGGAGAGTTCGATCCTCGCTTAGAATGAACGCTGGCGGCATGCTTAACACATGCAAGTCGGACGGGAAGTGATTTTTTTAGTGGCAGAATGAATCAATGTATGATAAAAGCTTATACTTCAAAAAATCAATTTTCTTTAATTCTAATATATATATTTTTTAAAACTTATTTTATTAAAAACAGTTATATTTTTTTTACAAATATAATGAAATGTTTTTATATTATTTATTTTTAATATATAAATTTCCAATAAACTATTTTTTCTGTTGGAAGCAACATTTAGTGTCAATGGGAGGGAAAGAAGTGTGAATTAAGGCGGTTGTGAAGAGATTAATTCAGCCATTGCGAAATTCTGGTGGGGGTAGGGTGAAGAGGATAAGAAAATTCATTGCATGGGTTGGGTTGGATTAACAAGAAGGAAAGAGATGGGATTCAAGGATCTCTTGGTGTTTAATAAGGCCTTGTTGGAGGATTTTGAATAATAAAGATGGTTTTTGGGTTAGAATTTTGAAGGGAATTTGTTTTCCAAAATGTTCTTTTATGGAAGATGAAAAAGGGAGGGAGGGGGGGGGGGGGAGCATCTTGGGCTTGGGTGGGAGAGATTTTTTGAAAGAAAATGTGCAATGGCGAAGGGGATAGAGTTTTAATTTGGGAAGACAGGTGGGTACAGGGTGCTAAATTGGAAAATGAGTAGAAGGCAGTGAAAGTGTGTGAGAAGAATGGAAGTTGGATAGCATTAAAGATGAGGGGGAGGGTGATTGGAGAATTTGGGCGACAGTTAAAGAGATTAGAGCAAGAATGTGGAATATGGATGGATCAAAAGATGAGGTGCAGATGGTGTAAGGAGTATGGATTTATTGCCCCCATCCTCCTTGGTAATGCCTTCACTTCACTACTACCTTTTGTTATTGGAGTCTTGTTTTGTTTAATATTGTCATTTACTAAGAATAGCTTTGGGTTTGACTTTGACACATTTCAACAACAATTTCTCCAACAATAACTACCTCTTTTTGAGTCAGTTATGGCTGTCTCAGATTTCCCAACTTCATCAAATCTTTGATCCAATGAATCTGTCCTTTTTTGTTTTTTAACCTTATTTTTCTCACTAAAATGGAAGAAATATGATGTGTTGGTGTTGTGAAGAAAATATTAGCCTCACAATAAGGAACCAAAAAAATCCAAAATCCCTCAAGTGATTTGCAGTAAGTGACCGTTAGCCCATAACTTCTTAACGGACGGTCGTTGAAAAATGTATTTCTCTCGTAACTACTTATTAACTGACTGATGACCTCCAATTTTCCCGCTTTCCAAAACAAGGCCTCCATTCCCCCCTTTTTCTCTTTCCCCCCCTTTTTTTTCTTTTATATGTCTGCCATTGCCATGCTTTTGTTTAACCATTGCTAGTTTTTGTGAGTATTGAAATTTGAGAGTGTTAGAGAAGAGAAAAAAGGGAGATTATTTCTTTGTTTTCAACAATGGAGGACTGTGGCAACATATTTGAGAAACAAGTAATTGGGGTAAGCAAAACCAAAGTAGGGAAGCCACCGACCAGGCTTCAAAAGCACGCCCCAGAATCTCTTAAGCTTGATCAAATGAAAGCTGCCCAAGCTCCAATTCCCATTCCGCTACTCACACCCCTCGCTTCATCCCCTATTTCGTTCCCCGAGACGGACGATTTCATGTTTCCGATGCCAAACAACATGAATGCTCCAACACCAACAGCATTTGGGTGGAAACCACCAGTTAGAGCAGGGTTTAATGTGGAGGCTCCCACTTTGTTAGCTCTGTTTCACAACAAATGTGTTCTTGTCAACGATGGAAAATGATTACAATAACCAGTTCTGTTCATTAAATGGGGGATTTTTTTCTCCATTGTCGATACCAGTGCCCTTCCCATCTTTTATAATTCGTTTCCCGTGCTTCTAGGTTATTTGATGTTTGCCATTACCTTATCAATTATGTTGATTCTTTATATTCTTTTCTTACTCTGTTTTTGCCTTACAATAATAGCAATACAGCTTGTTTGATTTTAAGATTTGGCTGTTGGTAATATGCTAACAATATCTCAAGGCGAGAGGTGTATTTCAGCAACAAGCAAGTAATGTAGACGCAAAGCGTTGGTTTAGATTTTGAAACCAAGCGGACAAATACATGCATGTAAAGAAAACAAAGGGACTCGTAATTAAATTTAACCAAAATGTCTAAGTATATGGTATAAATGAAATTACATATTCCATTGCAGAAGTTTTTAGAACTGCAAGAAGCTGTCTCAAGTAGTCATCCATTCTAAGGCCGAAAATGCTCTCTTCCTTTATGTACAATACGACAACCATCGAACCCAAGTCTTAAGGAAGACATTAAAATAAAGCATATCCCATGCCCCTCAATCAACCTTTCACTCTAATAATAATTAAAAGACAAATTACGAAACACAGAATAACACCCCTTGACTTGCTCTTTTAAGGCAACTGCTGCAATACGATGGCGACTACATTTTTCTCTAACAAAATCAGAAATCAAATTCGCCTGTTGCCTGCAAATAGATAACATCACAAAAACTAGGGTTAGGAACAGAACAGACAATACTGAAAAGGCGAAAGCACCAAAGAGAAAAAAAAAATGCCATATCAGTTACATGCAAACCTTATTAAAGAGAATGTCTTTATTGTTTATATGCATGATGCCATCCTTAAGTGTGCACTTCCATCGGCTCTTTGTACGAGTCACCTACAAAGAAAAACATATTATGTCATCATTTCTTGCCAGCATGAACATTATAACTTGTATAAATACAAATTATGAATAGGTCATAGGCAGCAATGATGCATGCTGCAAAACAAGCAAAATCACCTTGTCAAATTGAGCCAAAACTAGATGTTGTGTGTTCAGCTCCTCTCCCTGGTCCACATCATCCAAATCATCTTCATCATCATCATCTTCATTCAATGGTTCATCATCGTCATCATCTACTATATCATTTTGGGGAGCAGGGGCAGGTGTTGAAGCCTGAAGGTCTGCCCAGGAAACAAGAAAAGCAGGTCAACCAAAAAACCAAATAGAAGATGCAGTCCTCAATTCATCCATTGATTAAAGTTACCATTTGGAGCTGGTGTGTTCACCACATTGTAGTCCTCATTAACAACTCCTTGATAATTGTATATCTTCAAGGTGAGAGAAGAAAATCAGAAGGCAACAACATTAAGTTAGCCAACTCTCCAATGATAAACAAAGAAAAATGTCCATTTCCATACCACATGCACATAGTGACACTAAGTCGCAGAATTACACAACAAGGTTAGGAATTCATCTAAGAAAGCCTATGATACTTACATTGGGAGTAGAAAGCATATCTTCGTACGGATCAGGAATTGGACCATCCAGTTGAGGAATCTTTGATGATGACCTAGATAACTCTGCTAAGATCTTGCTTTTTGCAGTGGTTGTTGAGTGACGTCTATCCAGGAAATTACCACCCCTACTTCCCTGAGATTAGAAATATATGATTAAAAAGGGTGTATAATGCATTATAAATTCAAACATTACACAATTGACTCTGGTACAGAAGTACCCTTCTGGTTTAATTAAAATAAAAAAATTTCCTCATAAATATTCATCAAATTATACATAGCTCAGAGCTTAAACTATATTTGCTTTTGCCTTTTTATTACCATAAAAGGTAAGCGAAAAATGAAAATAATGCAGGGGCAAGAGAACACGGTTTGTCTGAAGCAGATCCAAGTATCTAACAATAATGGATAAAATGATTTAGGCTAACAGACAAAAGGAATTCATATAAGTGAAGCTAAACAACATCCTCTTATCACACTGATCTTAAAGACTTGTCACGTACCATCTCCGAAGAGTTTTAACCTTTGAGAACATTCTGTGTCAGATCAAAATCTACTCAACAACACATCATTTAACCTTTGAGAATGTTCTTTTCTGGTTCATAGATAATAACTACAAACCTAAAACCCGTACCTATAAACATAAGACCACCATAACTCCAATACTGTCCAGAATCAGAATTTCCAGGATGAGATTGATCTGTGTCAAGTACTATTAATAAACTTATCCCTACTCTATTCTCCATTTAAATAGAAGAAACTAGCCATACTCCTACCAATCACCAAAGAACCAATATTTGATCAAAATAACATGAAGTCATCACAAAGGAGAACAATAAGCAGTGCAAGTTAATCAGATTAATCTTATAATTCTCATTTCAATATTAGCATTTTAGCCAGATATAATTAACAGATAGCTTTCTATCTGCCAACAGCTTATCAAATGATGTTAGATTAAGTTGGAAAGCTCTCACCTGCATAAGTAAGACCCTCTGCAGTGATAACAGCCAATGGGTAGAAAGCATGTAATTACAGTATTTCCAAGTTTGCAATATCAAATCAATGGTTTAAATTACCATGATATTTTAATCAGGCTGTAACGTCATAGATTCAAGAATCCTTTTTCTTGCCCCGAAGAAAATTAAAAGAACAAAGGATTCTATAACTTTCTGGGGAAGGAAGGCAAATCCATGGTCCACAAACAATGCTGAACATGATATACAGGTACTAAACAAGAGAACAACTAACCTCTGCCTTTGCAACTTCAGATGTAGCATCTCCAGCTCCATCTTGTTGGGGTATATATCCACCATTTTGATATTGTGCAAAATCCTCACGTTTTCTCTTTCCAGATGACATCATAAAGAAGTCCTGGAATTTTCTCCGTTATTAAAATTAATCACCAGCTTAAGTAATACCAGTTCATATTGAAGGAAACATATCCCAAACAATTCAAACCATTGGGATTTGAAATCCTTTTTATGCGACCCAGAAGTTCACCCAAACCAAGAAAAAAAAGACAATCTCTATGCATTGTGATGCCACTCAAAACAGTAATCACCTGTGTCAGGGGTTGATTAGAGGTTCCCCTGTCCACCTCCTCCCGCCCTTCCACATAAGCTACAAGAAAATAGAAGTGAATATTAACAAACCATAGTGGGTTAAAACT